>JAGFMF010011873.1:0-45889 GCA_019455555.1 Galemys pyrenaicus | reverse complement strand
CACAGAAGTAAAACCACACAACTATGGACAACTGATCTTTGACAAAGGAGCAAAGAATCTGCAATGGGACAAAGACAGCTTATTCAATAAGTGGTGCTGCTGTCTGGTGGATTCTCTCACCCCCCGCAACTCTGGCCTGTACCCCAGCGCTTGTATGCATAAATAAATAAATCTTAAAAAAAAAAACTTAAAAGAAAAAAAATGACATGGCTTTCAGTGGAGTGAGACTGACAATTCATGCTATTTTATAAGAGAAAAGCAGAATACAGAATATTTATAATGTGATATTTTATACATACCTAAAATTATTTACATTTGTACACGCATCTACTAAAAGTTCTGAATTGTAATTTATGACTGATGTACATTATATATATTTTTTATTTTTATCTTAGAAGTAAAAGATTAACTTAAAAATAGTGTGTGGTTCCACAAATGTTGTAGTTTGTTTGTCCAATTACTTACTTGGGAAATATCATAGAAAACTCGGTAGGTTTTAGTCCCCACGTAGCTGCTATGGATTCACAGATGAACAAGGAAACCAACAAAGTGTGACATACGTTTTGACGGCAGTATAGAGTCATTCTTTGAGAGCACAACAAACATCTAATGCAACAGAAAGAGGGTCAAGAAAATTCTGTCTTGGGCCCCCCGGGGGCGCAGCGGGCTGAGTGCTGCACTGTGAAGCATCCAGGGCACAGCAGCACGAGTTCGATCCCCGCCAGGGAGTAACCACGGCGCAGCAGACCTCTCCTGCCTCGTCGGCTGCTCCCCTCACCCATGTGCTTTGGTCGATCTGCCTGTTCTGCTCCCCGCTCTGTCTCTGGGGAGTCCTCTCACCCCTCCCCCCGCACCCAGCTCATGTATGCAGAAATGAATAAATCTTAAAAAAAAAGAAAGAACATTCTGTCTTAGGTTAAAACTGAAACCTCATCAACAGTGTCACGCAGAGACAGGAGGACACTGCCAGTCACAGGTTCAAGCAGCGCAGTGCTTTGGGGACGGTGAAGACATGTACAACCTGGAGCCTGGAAGTGCCTGAACCAGACGCAAGTTGCTAAAGATGTGGAAGGAGCCCCAGCTGGAGCCAAGAGGAGAGAGAAGCAAGGGGTCTTGCTGTGTGCCCAGCCCTGGGATTTGGCGCGATGCCTTTGTCAGGAAAACGTCACATTTAAAGGGCAGAAGGGTAACTCAGAAGGAGAGGGGAGGCAATCCGGAGCGCGGGGCTTTTACCCCAGAGGCACAGAGTCCACACACCTCCGGTCCAAGCCTCCGCTCACGCCTGCTCCTCTGCACTCTGTGCTGCCCGTGTCCCTGCGGGGACCCGCGTCCCGTGCCGAGGGCCCGTGGGCTCCCAGCGGTGGGACGCGGCTCCCATCGGCTCCTCCCGCTGCCCTAGGACTCAGTCCAGAATCAGTGGTGCGCAGCCCCGCGCCCTGCGTGCTGGGCCCCAGGCTGCAGCCCCCTCCCGTTCCTCCTGCCGGCCTCGCCGGCTGTGCTGGCGAGGGCGTGAGTCCAAGGAGACGCACAGGGCTGCGCCTAGGACGCCCGGACGCCCGCCGGGACACCAGCCGGCCCGCTGCTCAGCCCGGAGCTTCACTGGCGCCACTTCGCTGTCACAGGGCAAGTCCTTCAGGGCTGCAGTGCGGGAGCCACCGCGCAGTGGGAAGCAGGCCGGGTGCGGCGAGCTGTTTGCAGAGGCTCCCTTGGTGAGGGGACCCTGCGAGGGGACACGCGAGCTCAGCTGTGCGCGAGGGAAGAGCCACCGCTGGAGGCCAGAGGCACGAGGCGAGCGCCGGGACCCCTTCCTCCGAGAGGAGGCAGAGGAGGCAGGCGCAGACCGGAGAGCAGACGCCCTACAGGCTGAACGCACAAACCCAGGAGCAGCACTGCGTGTGCGAAGGAGCGGGTGAGACCGGGGACCCGACGGTGCAGGAGCGCCAGCCCGGGGAAGGGAGAGCGCAGGGGACCCCAGACGTGCCGCCAGGCGCCGTGCTCAGACCCAGGGCTCCCCGTCCGGCGAGGCCGCGCTGGCCGGGGGCAGGGTGCGAGGCCAGAAGGGCAGAGCGTTGGCAGCAGCGCGCGGGAGGCAGAGGCGCAATGGGAAAGCGCAGACGAGCTCAGACACAGCTCTGAGGCGCTCGCCCGACTGCGGAGAGGGGGTGGACAGGCCGGGTAAGGGCCCGGGCGCAGGGACACCCCGAAACCGGTTGTCTCCCCCGTGTGAATCACAACAGACGGAAAGCGACATCGCCGTGCATTCGGAATGACAAAATTTAAGTAGCGAGAGGTAAACATGTCTACTGCCGTGGGCCATCGCGGAAAGGCTCACAGGGCCTCTCGGTCAGCCTATTCCAAACAGGGAGCAGTCAAAGCAGCCGAGGGACGCGGCCTCCCTGCTTCCTGCCGCAGAGAGCCCCGACCTGCAGGGCGAGCGCTGGCTCCCTCGGTGCGGGGCAGAAGCCGCTGCCCTGCCTTGGGAAGCAGACGCGCACAGCGCAGATTGTTTCACAAAGAAGCAGCCAAGTGACCACGAAGCCCTGGAGAGCAGCCAAGTGACCACGCAGCCCTGGAGAGCAGACGGGCAGCGCAGCGGGCGGGGCCGTCCGCGGCCGGGAGCGCCGGGAGTCAGCAGAACGCGAGGAAGCGCTGAGCCGCTCTCGCGCTCAGGCTCTGCGGTCGGCCTCCTCTCCCGCCCGCTCCGCTTCCTTCCGCAGGCGTGCAGGGGAGGGCCGGGAGAAGGAGAAGTGGACCGGGAAGAATGCGGGACGCGGCGCGGCGAGGGCTGAGCCGCTCAGGGCTCAGGCGGTGAAGGCGGCTCTGGGCCCGGACGGCTGTGGCGGCCGGCGCGCGCCAGGAGCTGCAGCCGGCGGCACGGCTGTGAGCTGCCCGTGCTGGTTCTGCGCTGGGCACTGTCTGCGGGCCTGGCTGACTGCTGACCCTGGGCAGGCGCGGGGAGGCGGACACGAGTCGCGTGGACAGAGGCGGAGGAAGCCCGCGGGCCTCGCGGCGTCCTCCTCACGTGATTCCAACCCGAAGGGGAAGCGTCCAGTACACCGAGGGGCCCGGCCAGAGCCTGCATCATCCTGCAGCAGGAACTCCTGCGGCGATTTGTCTGTACTAAAAATAGGAAATTTTTCCAGCAGTTGCACTTAAGCACAATTCCTTGATGGTACCGTCGGTGCATACTTCGTCCTTCCGTTAGCTAAGGCTTTGCGGGGTTGACGCCGCTTGTGTATGTGTGTGTGCACATGTGTGAGCGTGTGTGCAAGTGTGTGCATGTGCACGTATGTGTGTAAGTGTGTGCAAGTGTGTGCGTGTATGTGTGCTGTGTGTGAGCGTGCGTGCAAGTGTGTGCACGTATGTGTGCTGTGTGAGCGTGTGTGCAAGTGTGTGCGTGTGTGCGCACGTGTGTGTGCGTGCGTGTGCTCATTCTGCTCCTCCGCTGGTGTCGGCTTCTTGGCTCATCCGCATTTCTGAAGGGAGCGTGCACATCTGCACACCTGCGGGGGCGGCCACCCTGGTCTCTTCAGACTTCAGGGCTGGGCTGCGAACATCTCTTACGTAAGGGAAGGGCGAGGATGCCAGCCGGGAGCGCAGCGTCTGAGTCCTGAAGCTCCGCGGAGCTCTGCCACAGCAGCCGGCGCCGGCCAACCCCGCCTGGCCCCTGGCGCACTGCAGAGGCCCCTCATGACACAGCGGAGGCTCGGCTGCTGAGGCGCGGAGGTGAGGGCCACGGGGATGCTCCTGCTGGCATTTTTGCCTCTCGGGAAACCCTCCAGGTACCAGGCCTGGCACATTGGCACTCAGAGCTGCATGGGGAAGCCCAATCAAAAGACTTGACGGGCCTCCCCAGGCGCAGGGGCTTGTCTCAGCACTGTGGGGCTTCCGCAGCCGCTGCAGCACGAGTCCATCCCGGCCAGGGAGTGACCACAGGCGCAGCAGACTGTCCCGTCTCCCGCTGCCCCTCAGCAGTGGATTTAGATTGCCTGTTCTGCTCCCCACTCTGTCTCCGGGGAGTCCTCTCACCCCCGCACCTCTGGCCTGCACCCAGCTCTTGGATGCATAAATAAATACATCTTTAAAAAACAAACAAGAAAACAAATACACTCAACAGTCTCATAGGCACATTTCACAAGCAATATATGAAATTAACCCAAAAGACCACACAAAAGTTTATTCTTTATGATTCATTTTTTTCATCTCTAAGATCCTGTGTTTTACAAATATTTTCATTTTTAAAAATTTTTATATATTTTTTACATTATTTTTCACTTTTGCACAGTGCACATTTCTTTTTTTTTCTTTTAAAGATTTTATTTGTTTGTGCACACAAGAGCTGGGGTACAGATCAGAGTCACGGGAGGTGAGAGGACTCCCCAGAGACAAAGCAGGGAGCAGAACAGGCGGACTGACTGAAACACACTGCCGAGAACAGCAGCGGGCAAGGCAGGAGAGGTCCGCTGTAAAGGAAGTGGCTGGCGGCAGGGATCGAACTCGTGCTGCAGCGGCTGCGGTCCGCCTCACGGTGCACTGCTTCAGCCACCACGCCACAAGGAGGCCCAGTGCACATTTCTTGCCCCACGAACTCCCACCACCAGTTCACCGGGGCCATCACCACAGCCCCTGTGCTCCCCGCCCACTTTGTTCCTGCTCCCTCCTCCCGCCCTGGGGGTGTCTTACTGCTGGTTCCTTTGCATTTCCAGAGGAGCAGACTGCATGGACAGTGGCCACCTGGGTGTGAGAAGGTCCGAAATGCGGGAGCTGAACAGCCCACGGTGTCTTCGTGCGCTCTGCGTTTCCGCCTCCAAACCAAATCCAAAGTCTGCCGGGAAGTCTTGTCCAGACCTGGGAAAGCACTGCGCAGCCAGGTGCCGGCGGGGGGCCGGGAGCCGTGGCTGGACATGCCCTGGCCTTGGTCTTGCCGTCCGGCTCCCGCCCGAGCGGCCGGCGGGCCCTGGGCAGGGCTGACAAGGCTCAGACTGCAGGGGGCTTTGGACAGAAAGGGGGTGCGAAGAGTCCCTTCTTGGGTTAAGCAAGCTCACGCCCCAGGAACCGAGGGCAACGATGAAGCACGGAGAATCGGAGACGCCTCGTGTCCTGGGCAGCGCCCGGTGAGGGGGCGCCCGATCCTGGGGTGCCGCGCCCGGTGAGGGGGGGCCCCGCTCCTGGGGTGCCGCGCTCGGTGAGGGGGCGCCCGTTCCTGGGGGCGCCTCAGGCCCCGCGCTCCGGGAGCAGTGCCGCCGACTGGGTGTCCAGAAGCAGATGCCGGCAGGCGGCGCTGTGAGGTCCCGCCCGGCTCACACTTTGGGTGAAGAGCCCAGGGCGAGGAGCACGGCAGAGCCCAGCGGGGTGGAGCGGCCCGGCCTGCCGGCCCCGGCTGGAGCGGGAAACGCGGTGAGGCGTCTCCTGGGCACGGGGAGCCAGGCCCAGAGCCGCAGGCCCGCAGCCGCCTGCGGAGAGCCGGGCCGCTGAGGCCAGCGCGTGGCTGTCTCGCGCCGTCGCCCTGCCCCAGCACCGGCCGCAGGCCCGCCGCAGCGTGAGGGGTGTCCGCTGCCCCCAGCCGCGGGCGCTCAGGCGCGGCCCCGTCAGCCTGGCCGGCAGCGCAGCTTTGGAAGCCGGCGTGGGCCCGGGAGCTCTGAGCCGCTCAGCGGAGCCGCGGGGTGACGGCCGCCCAGAGCCCTCGCCCGCGGCCACGCGCATTCCGTGGCAGTTGCAGCGGCCTGCCTGCCGGGGCGCGGACGCAGGTGGGTGCGCAGGCCGCTGAGCGAAGGAAAGGCACTGGGGGCTTGCGAAGCAGCAGGCGGCCCAGCAGGGGCACGGCGGGGGGGGGGGAGGGGGGGGACGAGGTTGCTGGGGCGGGGCGGGGAGAGGTGGGGGNGGGGTGCTGGGCCGGTGAAAGCCAGAAGTGGGGTTGAGCCGTCACCGCAGGGAAGGGATTGGGCTAGGGTCCCACAAAACCCCTCTGTGGGCCACGAGAGGCGACCTGCGCACTCGGAGCTGAGCCGGAGAGGGCCCAGGGCCAGGCTCATGCGCCCGCGGCCCGGACCCAAGAGGGGCAGCGCAGCTGGCCGCCGGAGCCCTGAGAAAGCCACGCCAGACGCCCCGCGGCAGGCAAGGAGCTGCGGGTCAGGTCCCCAGCCTCGGGGTGGGGCTGGGAGGAAGCAGGCCAGGCCGCAGAGGTGAGCGGAGGGGCATGCCCCAGCCAAAGCTCTGCGGCTGAGGGTTAGAGCTGAGGGGGGAGCTCCGGCAAGGCAGGCTCGGGAGCCCTGGGAGAGCACCTGCGGGTGCCACCGCGGCAGGGCGGGAGCTTGGGGCTGGGGACCCCGCGAAAGCGCTCTGTGGGACTGCTGCTGAACGTGACCTGACCGGCAGCTCCTGCTGTCCCAAAAGGAACACCCTGGAGAGATGCCCGCCAAGACCAGCAACACAGTGCCCCAATGAATGCAACAAATTAGAAAACAGACATCAAGGAGAAGAGAAAAATATAAGTAACCCGGTAAGCCCACAGAGGAAAGTCACGACACAGGAAGAAATCTAAATACAAGAACCCAACAACACGGACACAGAAGAAATCCTCAGCCCACCAGAGAGAACTTAAAATCATCGTGATTAAAAACTGAAAGAATATGAAAAGAAAGACGGTGATATGATAAAAATAATTAATGAACTGAAAAATGAAAATGAGTCACTAAAGAAGGAAGTGAAAGAAACGCAGGAAAGTAAGAAAAGCAACAAAAAAAAGAATGGATGAAATGGAAGAACGAATTAGTACTCTTGAAGACACAGAAATAAAAAGAATCAAAACAGAAAAGGAGAAGTCCAAAGGAAAAAAAATGAAGAAACGCTTCGAGAACTCTCTGACACCATCACGAAAGGAAATACAAGGGTGATAGGAATTGCAGAGGGGGAGGAGAAAGATAAAGGAAATGAAAACCTATTCAAGGAGATAAAGAGAAGTTTCCAAGCTTAAAAAAGGCGATGAAAACAGAAATACAAGAAGCAAGATGCACTCTGAATCTCTACGATGGAAAGAACGCTACAGCAAGACACATACTAGTAAAGCTCTCAAGAATCCAAGACAAGGAGAAAATGATGAAGCTGACAAGAGGGAAGAAACAGATAACATACAAAGGAAAATCTATCAGGCTACCATCAGACTTCTCTGAAGACACACTACGGACAAGGAGAGAATGGAGGGATATATTCAAAGAACTTCAATACAACAGATGCCAGCCATGAATACTTTATCCTGCAAAGCTTTCCTTCATATATGAAGAAAAAATAATTTCTCAGACAAACAGAAACTACATAAATTCAGCATGACCAAACCCCACTCCAAAAAATACTACAAGAAGTCATAAAACCAAAATCAACAGAAGAATGAGTAAGAGGAACAGTATAAGGCAAAGGAAAACAAATCACAAAATGGCAAAACAGATGCCAGCATAATGATTTCAACTCTAAATGTAAATGGACTAAATTCAGCAATAAAAAGAGTAGCAGGCTGGATTAAAAATCACAATCCAGGGGTCTCCCTGGTGGCGCAGTGGGTTAAGCAACACACTACGAAGCAAACTGCAGCCACTGCAGCACGAGTTTGATCCCTGCTGCCGGCCAGGGAGGGGACCCCAAATGGCACGGCAGACCTCTCCTGCTGTGCCCGCTGCTCCCCTCAGCAGTGTGCTTCCATTGATCTGCCTGTTCTGCTCCCCACTCTCTGTGGTGAATCCTCTCACCCCCCACACACACCTCTGGCCTGTACCCCAGTACTTGTATGTATAAATAAATAAATCTTTAAAAAAAATCACAATCCAATCTTCTGTTGTCTCCAGGAAAAACATTTAAACACAAAAGAGAAACACAGGCTGAAAGTCAAAGGATGGAAAACAATTCTGCAAGCTAACGGACCAAAAAGAAAGCAGGAACAGCTATACTTAATTCAGACAAAATAGACTTCAAACTAAAAAAGGTAAAAAAAAAAAAAAAAAGACAAGGATGGACACTACATAATGGTTAAGGGTACAGTACACACAATACATCGAGAAGACATAACATCAACATATATGCACCAAATGAAGGAGCACCAAAATATATCAGACAAATATTATCAGCTCTGACAGAAACATTAGAGAAAATACATACATAGTAGGAGACTTCAACACCCCACTCTCACCAATGGAAAGATACACAAGATAAAAAAAATAAAGATATCAGAGTCCTAAATAAAGACCTAGAACTCATGAGCTTAACAGACATCTGTAGGACACTACACCCAAAACATCAGAGTACACTTTTTTCTCAAGTGCACATAGGTCATTCTCCAGGATTGATCACACATTGGGCCACAAGACCAACATCAGCAGAATCAGTAAGATCAAAATCATTCCAGCTACATTCTCTGATCACAAAGGCATCAAACTAGAAATAAAACATGAAAAGAAAACAAGAAACCCACCCACTTCATGGAGATTGAAACCCTCACTGCTGGAAGATCAGTGGATTAGAAAGGAGATCGTAGAAGAAATTAAACTCTGAAATGAATGACAATGAGGACACCACATTTCAAAATGTATGGGATGCAGCAAAAGCAGTAATAAGAGGGAAGTTTATAGCAATCCAAGTCCACATCAATAAAAAAGAAAAAAACTCAAAGAAACAACCTAATCTCCCAGCTCAGTGAACTAGAAAAAGAACAAAAGAATCCAAAAACCAGTAGAAGAAAGGAAATAATAAAAATTAAAGCAGAATTAAATGAAATAGAAATCAAAAAACAATCTGAAAGATCAATGAAACGAAAAGTTGGTTCTTTGTAAAAATAAACAAAATAGACAAACCTCTAGCCAGAATAACAAAGAAAAAAAGGGAGAAAAAAACAAATAAATAGGATCACAAACAAAAGAGGAAACATCACCACAGACTCAGAAGAGATTAAAAGAATAATCAGAGACTACTATGAACATTTATACGCTAACAAGTTCAACAATCTAGAAGAGGTGGACAATTTCCCAGAATTATATAACCACCCAAAGCTAGACAAAGAAGAAATAGAGCTCTTCAACAGGCCAATTCCAAGCAGTGAGATCGAAGCAGTAATCAAAACACTCCCCCAAAACAAAAGCCCAGGACCAGACGGCTTCACAAATGAATTCCACCAAACAAAGGAACTGGTACTGATCCTATACAAACTTTCAAAAATCGAGAAAGAAGGAACACTACCAAATACATTCTCTGAAGCCAACATTACACTAATACCAAAACCAAATAAGGACAACACAAAAAAAGAGAACTACAGGCCAATCTCTCTAATGAACACTGACAAAAAAAATCCTCAATAAAACCGCTGCCAACAGACTCCAACAATGCATCAAAAGGATAATACACCATAATCAAGTGGGACTTATCCCAGGGGTACAAGGATGGTTCAATATCCGAAAATCAATCAACATAATCCAACACATCAACAAAAGGAAGGATAAAAACCCTATGATCGTATCAATCAACACAGAGAAGGCATTTGACACAGTTCAACAGTCACTCATGATGAAAACCCTTGAAATCCTTGGGTTAGAAGATTCACATCTCAACATGATAAAAGCTGTATATGACAAACCTACAACCAATATTATCCTCAATGGTGAAAAAGTGAGAGCATCCCTTAAGATCAGGGACAAAACAAGGATGCCCACTCTCTCCCCTGCTATTCAACATAGGACCGGAAGTCCAGCCAGACCAATAAGACAGGAAAAGGACATACGCGGCATCCAAATAGGGAAAGAGGAAATTGCACTATTTGCAGGTGACATGATAATATACTTGTAAAGCCCTAAAACCTCTACAGAAAATCTAATTAAAACAATCAACTAGTTAGCAAAGTAGGAGGATACAAAATCAATGTGCAAAAGTCAGTAGCCTTCCTGTACACAACCAATCTGAAGAGGAAGACATCAACTGTCCCTTTTACAATTAAAAACCAAAAAAAAATCAAATAGTTGGGAATAAATCTAACAAAGACATGAAAGAACTATTTAGAGAAAATTATAAAACATTATTAAAAGAAATAGAAGAAGACACGAAGAAATGGAAAGACTCCCCCTTTTCATGGGTTGGAAGACTCAACATTATCAAAATGGCCGTCCTACCAAAAGCAATTTATAGATTCAACGTGATTCCAATAAAAATGTCAATGACATGCTTCAAGGAAATCAAATATGGATGAAATTCATATGGAGCCACAAAAAAACCTCAATTGGCTAAAGCTCTCCTGACTAAAAAGAGAGGGAATGGAGATATCACAATCCCAGACTTCAAACTTTACTACAAAGCAGCAATAATTAAAACAGCTTGGTACTGGAACAAAGACAGACACACGGACCAGTGGAACCGGATAGTAAGCCCAGAAGTAAAACCACATGTTTATGGGAACCCGCTCTTTGACAGAGGAGCAGACTGTATGCGATGGGACAAGGACAGCTTATTCAGTAAACGATGCTGGGAAAACTGGATTGCCACATGCAAAAAAATGAAAGTAGACCACTACCTCATAGCATGTACCAAAATCAACCAAAATGGATAAAAAAACTGAACGTAAGACCTGAAACCATAAAGTATATAGAAGAAAACAGGTAATACGCTACAAGACATCTCACTACCGCCTTTAAAGATGCATCCCCTAAAGCAATAAAAATGAAAGAGAAGATAAGCCGCAGGACAACATCAAATTAAAAAGCTCTGGACAGCAAAAGAAACATTAACCAAATGGAGACACCCCACTGTTTGGGAAAAAACTTTTGCGCTCCACACAACTGACAAGACACTGGTCACAAAGGTAGACAAAGAACTCACAAGACTCAAGAAAAACAAAGCAAACGAGCCAGTCAAAAAAAGGGCAGAAGACATAAGACACTTCTCCAAAGAGGAGATGCCAATGGCCAACAGGCACATGAGAAAGTGCTCGACATCCCTCATAACGAGGGAAATGCAAATTAAAACGACAATGAGGTACCACCTCACACCGGTGGTGAGAGCGGCACACATCAAAAAAGCCAACAATAACAAACGTTGGCGAATGTGGAGAGAAAGGGCCTCTCCTACACGGCTGGGGGGAGTGCAAGTTAATCCAGTCGCTGTGGAAAGCCGTGTGGAGCTTCCTCAGCCTGCTAAAGATGGAGGCACCCTAGGACCCAGCACCCTAGGACCCAGCAACCCCGTTCCTGGGGATGCAGCCCAAGGACAGAGCAACACGGATTCAGAACGCCTGCGCGCCTGTGTTTACCGCAGCTCTAGTTACAATCTGTAAGGCCTGGAACAGCCCAATTGTCCAAAACAGACAACTGGATCGAGAAGAGACGGTACATATACACCATGGAATACTATTCAGCAATCAAAAAGATAAGCCAGCGTCATTTGTTGAAACCTGGATGGAGCTAGAAGGGGTGATGCTGAGGAGAGACGTCAGAAGGCAAAAGAAAAATATCAGGTGGTTTCACTTTTAGGAGGGATATCAAAGAACCGAAAAAAAAGATTCAAGGAAAAGAACAATAAAAAAAAATCACAACACAACAAGAACAAAAAGACAAAGACAAATCAGAGGCACTTTGGGAGGGCGGAGGGAGAGGGGCAGGGATGAGGCAGGAAGAGCACTGAGGGGGCGGTGCCGCGGTGAAACGGTGCTGGGAGGTACGGGGGACCACGCGGGATGTCAAACAGACATAAATAAAGAAGTAGGGCTGATGGAGCAGGCACCGTATTGGGTGTTTCCGGGGGACACTGCTGTCCTCCTCTGGGGCGCTCCTCGCGCCCAAGCAGCTGAGCGCCAGGGAGCCCCTCGGAACAGCAGCGCGGAGACTAGACATGGACCGCATGCCCACCGCTTCCTCTCGGTGTTTCTGCCCCCAGGCCCGGGATGGCCGAGAAGACCAAGTTCTGGGGCGTGGTGCCCACCATTCTGGAGATCAGCAAGGACCCCACGAACTTCTACATCGGGCGGACCGTGTGGTTCAGCATCATCTTCGTGTACTTCTCGGTGGTGCACGTGGTGCAGGCCGCCTGGGCCAACCTGGTCAAGCACTTCCAGTGCCACGGGGACGTGTCCTCGCTGTGCCTGGCGCGCTGCTACGAGGACCACTTCAGCAGGCCCATCCTCGGGGTGTGGTACGTGGTGGGCTTCGCCTTCTCCTCCATCTTCTTCGTCATGGAGTTCTTCGTGTCCCAGAAGCTGCACAAACGGACCAAGCTGCTGAGGAAACCCTCCGCGGACAAGGGCAGCGACGGCGGCGGCAGAGCGGACCCGGGCAAGACGGAGGACGAGATCTTCGACCTGTCGCACGAGAAGACCCTGCTGGCCATGTACCTGGTCTACTTCCTCGTGCAGTGCTCCGTGCAGGTGGCCTTCCTGGCCACCCTCGTCCACTGCCAGCTGCCCCTGGTCCGCAGGCCCATCCGCTGCGCGGCGCCCGACTGCGGGGGCCCCCGCCGCTGCCTGGTGCTGGGCACGCAGGAGAAGGTGATGTCCATCGTCCTGCTGGCCACGCTCTCGATGGTCATCATGATGTTCTGCGTCATGTTCTTCCTGTACACCGTCAACAAGTACTCCGTCATGGTCCGGCACTCCAAAGGCAGCTCCGGCGACCACTGACCGCGATTCACGGCGGGGCCGGGCCAGCCCGGCGGTCTGGGGCGCGCACACGTATTTTATTCCCATTCTACGTTCCCAGAATACCCTGATCCTAGAAAAATAAAGTGTGCAAGCGTGACAAGCTGGCGTCCTCTCGTGTGCACGGTCGCCCTCCCCCACAGGAGCGCGGGGTGGGTCCTGAGTGCTGCAGCGGCGGGGCCCACGGGAGCCCCGGTGCCCCGCGTGCGGCGGGTGCTCTCGCTCAGCCCAGACGGTCCTGGGCGGCGAGGCCGCAGCTCATGCGTCTCGGGGAAGCCCCGGCCGCGTGCACTTCGGGCCGAGCCTGGCCCACGGCTGCGCGCCCGGGGAGGGCGGCCAAGGCAGCTCCGCAGGCTGCCGCGGGCACCTCCCCAGTGCGGAGTGGCCATCGAGCCCCAGGGAGAGCAGCGACAGCGAACGACGGCGGTGCAGGATCCGCCGCCCCAGGAGTTTTCATAACGGGCTCCCGCGCTCCGCCCACGCCCATAGCATCCTTTGTAAAGGGTAACCTCAGACTCTCGAGAACGCTGCGGGCGGCACGGGCCTCCGGCGCGCACGCGGCCTCTCCCGCGGTCGGCGCCTGCTAAGCCACGGACGCCGGTTGGAAGGAGCCGGCCGGCAGGACAGGACGGGCGCGGCCGCGCGGGCGCAGAGGGGGCACTCGGGCACCCCGACTGCCGCCGGGGCCGCCCTGCAGGAACGGTGCGAGGGGCCAACCTCGGGCCGGGGCGGTGTGCAGCTGGCGCCCATTCCTGCGTCCATAGGTAATCACCCTGCCCGGCAAACGGACTGGTGGGTCGCGGACGAGGAGTCGGCCTCGGGGCTTGTTCTTTCCCGAGCAGGCTGAGAGGAGACAGGAGGGCTGCGAGCTGGAAGGGGCCAGAGGCTCCCCGATCACCCGCCAGAGCCGAGCCCCCGCCAGTCCAGACACAGCAGGCTGTCACTCCTAAAGGGCGGTGAGGTCCACATTAACTAGCCCCGGCCATGGTCATCCCAGCGGCCGGGGCGGACGAGCGTGTGGCCGCGAGGAGGCGGAAGACCAGAGCCCGGCTCACACAGGGGGCGGGACGGCCGGCATCAAGCTGCCGGAGACCAAGCGCCAGGCGCCGCGCCGACGTGCAGAGCTCAGGCCCACGCAGCCGTCAGAGGCTGCCAGGCTGTGGCTCAGGCTGAGGGAAGCTGTGCAGACGCGCCCACTGTGGGGCTGCGGGCCCGTTCAGTCTCCCGTGTGCGCAAGGTCAACAACGAGCCGCCCCACGCAGGAGGGAGCCCCCCAGAGAGAAGGCTTTCTCAGGCAGTCTCTGCACTGGCCCGGGCAGCGGCCTCCTGCCCACCTGTGCCGTGCAGGGGCTTCTCGTCCGCAGCTCTCTCTGCAGAGCAGCGGCCTCCTGCCTGCTGTGACCTGCACCTGCCGGGGCTTCTCCTCACGGACCCTCAGCAGAGGCCGCTCCCTCCAGGCCGCCGCCTGGCCCACGCAGGCCTCTCTCAGCAGACCTGTCCCTCTCGGGGCAGCTCTTCCTGCTGCTGGCGTCCATGCAAGTGTCCTGTACTCTCCTGCCCCTTCCCTAATAAACCTGCTCTTTTAAATGTAACCAAAGTCTCTGCCTCGTGGAGAACCTCGCCAACATCAAAGCGCGGGCACAGGGAGCTCCACGTACCGGCGCTCCAGGAGTCTGCTCCCACACTGTTTCCTGATTTCGGGGTTTCTGCATCATCCCCTCAGCCGCCATGACGGACACCCGGTTTGGGACTGGGATTCTCCCTATTCTCGGCGAAGAGCCGCTCACCCCGTAAGGACCGATCAGCTCAAACGTGGAGACGGCCGCCTCGCCAGCGCGAGTCTCCTCTTCCCGGGGCTCCGGAGGCGGCCCCCGCCATGCTGTGCAGCGTGCGGCGAAGGCGGCTCCCAAGGGACAGCTGCGCTGGGCCTGGGAGGGGTCTGCATGACGACTCCAGGGCTTCCTTTCGGTGTGAAAGCTCGTGTTCCCGGTAAGAGGAAACCGCTCACCGTCTCACCAGGGGCAGCTCAGAGCAGAGCTAAAGACGGGGGTGGGCGCAGATCGCGTCGTCCACATGGAGGTGAAGGGACACGGTCCGACTCACGAAAACCGCTGACGGGGTGATGGGTCTTGGCGGCCGGACGTGATGGTCGAGGCGGGACGCTGGCGGGTGGCAGACACGCGGCCGGCCGGAAGGACACGTAGCCGCTGCCTTCAGGTCAGGAGGCCCCAGCAGCCTCCACCAGCTCGGTTAGCTCAGCGAAAGGTCTGCGTGCAGCGGTGCCGAGCACGAGAACGCGGGGCCGCAGGGCTAAAATCCTTCCGTCGGCACGCTGAGGGGCCTAACAGCTTCAGGCAGTGGTCAGGCCAGAAAGACCAAAACAGGCAGGCCGCCCGGGGCGCGAGGGGCAGAGGAGAGACGCGCAGCCTCCGCCGGGGCGGCAGGCGCCTGCTGGCAGAGGGCCGGGCCTCCAGACGCGCGGGCTGCGCCGGCCCTCGCGGCCTGCCGGACGGGCCTCCCGGGGACGCGCGCCCGCCCCGGCTGGACACCGGTGCAGGAGTCGCGGCCCAGGGGCCTGGACTTCAGCGCCTCCGGTGAAACCACACCCCTTCATTGCTGTGCTGCCCCGCCCCACGGCGTCAGGCGACAGCCCCGGGAAGCCGCCGCCCGTGGCTCTGCGGCCGCCTTCGGTTCACGCACAGACGGCAGAAGACACGTCCGGGAGGCGCGAACTCCAGCGGGAGCCCGCTCTGGCAGCCGGACGCCAGGCAGTGCGGTCGAGTCCCGCCTCGGCCTCCAGGCTCAGGGCGCGTGCGACATCGCTGCCGGCGGCGGACGCTGAGCCGCAGAAGGGCAGCGAGCACAAGTAGGCTTAAAAGCCTTCGGTCGGCACACCCAGAGGAGTGCGGTGCGTCCGAGCAACGTCCAGCAGGACCAGGAGGAGACGCGCGCTTCGGAGACCCAGGAGGCAGCTCTCCCGAAGGGCAGATCTATGTCCAACGAGAACATTCCGGCACTGCCCCCATGGGGCCATCGGAGGACACGTTGGCGGGGCGCTGATTCCTTCTCTTCCAGCGCGCAGTCAGCGCACTGGACCACTCGGTCTCGGTCTCGGCTTCGCAGAAATGCCTCAACTCCTGCGACGCCCCCACCCTGCAGACGCCCCCAGCCCTGTGACGCCCCCAGCCCCTGCGACGCCCCCAGCCCCTGCGACGCCCCCAGCCCCTGGGACGCCCCCAGCCCCTGGGATGCCCCCAGCCCCTGCGACGCCCCCAGCCCCTGGGATGCCCCCAGCTCCTGCGACGCCCCCAGCCCCTGCGGACGCCTCCAGCTCCTGGGACGCCCCCAGCTCCTACGGACGCCGCCCCCCAGCTCCTACGGACGCCCCCAGCCCCTGAGGACGCCCCCAGCTACTACGGACGCCCCCTGCTCCTGGGACACCCCAGCCCCTGCGACGCCCCCAGCTCCTACGGACGCCCCCAGCTCCTGGGACGCCCCCAGCTCCTGCCACGCCCCCAGCTCCTGGGACGCGCCAGCGGGGAACCTGCAGCGCTCTGCGGCCACCAGAGGGCGCTGAGACTCCAGGCGCGGAATCTGGGCGGCGGGTGACTGCGCAGGAAGCTGTTCCCTGTGCTTGTCTTTATCTTCGTCTCATCTTTTACTTCATCTGTTTGTCGCCTGCACAGCATTCGTTGTTCCGAAAGCATCACTTGGCCCACCCTAGCCAGCCAATAAATATCGATTCACTGAATAACTCACTGGATTCAACGCCACAAGGAACAAAAATATCGAAACGAAGCTAAGAACCACTTGGTCTCTGAAGTTAAACCTCCTAGTTCCTGTCGCTGTGAGCTGACACAAGTCTCCACACCTGGTGACGCTGAGGGGACGTGGACTGTCGCATGACGGCCTCAGCCCGTGACCTTGAAGGCTGACCCCGCTCTGCAGCGACGCAGTAACGCGGGCCGGTCCGTCTCACCAGACTCCCGCCTGGACGCCCCTCACGTTCTCTCTCGCGGGGGCTCCTGCAGCCAGGAGTCTGCAGGCAGACGGGAGCCTTGCCCGTGCGGGCGTCAGACCTGCATCCACGCCCCCACAAGAGGCGGTACGGCGCACTCACAGCCAGGCAGGATGCTCTGCAGACACAGTCGTGCAGGGCCCACAGGCGTTCCGCTAGGGGTGGTCTTCCTGTCACCCGTGCTGTGAGATTGCGTCCTTATCGACCGCGCTCATCACAGAGCGCTGCCAGTTAGCAAATGAACACCCACGAGCCCACGTCCACGCGAATGCTGCTATTTGTCCCCAGGAGTCGTAGCGTGTCTGTCGCTGTTGTAACGGGGTTTCTCTGTCCACTGCCTCTTCTGACTGGCTGTTAGCGTACACGTTAATTTATAAGTTAACTTTCTACTCTACTTTCCTACTAAACTCCCTTACACGGATAAAGTAGCCCACACCTTAGTAGTTGCCTCCTGTCCACTTACTAAGCCTCTCGTGGGTGGCTCAGGTTCATCATGGATTCTCTTAGGTTGTTCCTGGCTATTGCCATCTCACCTGCCAGTAGGTAGCTCCAGGCCTTCTTTTCCAGCTGTTATGCTTTCAGTTATTTTCTTTTTGGAGAACCCCACTTTCAACCCAGGGTCAGACAGCCATGGGGAGACTGACCGTGCCCCACCTCTGCACTAAGCTAGGTGCTGGCTGCATGAACGGCCGTCGATGTTTTAGTGCTGTCACCAGGAAAGGATCTTGGATTTTCTTGGAAGCTTTGAGTGCTTAGAGGCATTTATGGAGATAACATAAATGTTCCTGTTGCTCAAAAATATGAATTAGGTTTTAAGAGACGTAGACAAATGTAAAATAGAGTTTAAGAGGCACAAAAACAGAATATCTATTATGCATCCCGATGGACAGGAAACAGAGGCTAGGAAGGCAGATTGAAGAAATAATGTCACAGAATTTTCCTGAAATAGTTAAAAGTTAATCGACAAATATGGGAAGCCCAGAAAATCCAAAGCAGAATAAAAAAAAGAAATCCACATTTAGTCATAATATTGTGAAATTGCAGATGCCAAAGAAAAAGTGAAGTAAAATAAGAATTTCATTATGAATTTGGTAATTTTAAGTTAAAACAAAATGTAATTTTATTTCATAACCTCAAAGTGACAAAATCAAAAGTCTAATGGCAACCAAGTGCAGCAATGGAAACTTTTATAAACAATTGTTTGAAGGTCACTTTATTACAAACAGAATGTAGGAAATAATTTGATGTTTTCTGATAAAGAAACACCTGTAACACAGAAGCCTAGAGAAACTGTACAGCTGTGCGCCAGGAGATGTGGACAAGAATGGAAGAAACCGCAGCGCCTGCAAAAGGGAAATAAGAGTGCAAATACCTGTCATGAGGAGAAGTCACCACCCACTGGCTTCTCTTCCATAGTGAGATACAATATGCAGCAGTGAGAAAGAATTTCAGACTCGGCGTTACAAACGGCTGCGTGTGTCACACTTAAAGCAGACTCAGAACTACGGCAAACCACAGCATCATGTACACAACAGGACGTGTTGACACAGCTTAAGAACAGCCAAAACTCCACGAGATATCATCATCTGGGGATGAAAAATGTATGTTAATTTTTTGACATTTATTTTTAAACTTTGTTAATATTTAAGTGGTATTAGGTTCATGATTCTGTATCATTTCTTCAGTTTTCAAGTCATTCAGGCATCTCCCCACGCGCTCATACACTTGTCTTTGGAGCTGTTTCAGGCTTGTTCCTTATTACTTGTCCGTTATTTTAATTGCAATAAATTCACCACACTAAGGAGCTTTTTCATTTTGATTCATCCTTTAACGGATGAAGAAAAATTGTCTGCTATTTCTCAAAAACAGTTGCAAAGTTGAGCTTTCCTTCCATACCTTGCTGCGCAGCACATTCGTGGAAAAACATATCTGAAAGACAACGCAAGAAAGCAAGTTGCACAGCGTTTGGAGCAGCTGGAGACCTCGGGCAGAGCGCCGAGAAGTGCCGGGCGGCCCCAGGCATCGATGCTCCAGGACGAGAGGGTCCTTGCTGTGCGGGAAGCTCCTGTGGGCAGGACGGGGCGTCCCTTCACCTGCGCATACAAGGCCGAAGCACGCGCTGGGTCACTTGAAGCCCCCTGGGTGCTGGCGCTTCTGTGTCACGGTGCAAGACTCGCCCCACAGCCCAGCCTCCTGAATCGCATTTCAGTGAGTGGACGTTTGGTTTGGGAAGACATTTGGTGAATGCTCGTCTAAATGCCCGATTAGGTTCCTGCCAGAAGGCCAAATTGCTGCCAGACATTTGGAGGTGTTCCTGAAAACATTCATGGTTTGCGTCAACTCCCAGCGTTTCAAGAAGCGGAATCTCACTCAGCTCCTGAGTGGCCGTCTCAGAGGCTCCTCTTCGTGCCCGAGTGACCGACACGGGCGTAGACGCTCCCAACAAAGTGCTCCACAGTCTCTTCCACTCTCCTCGGGACATAAGCTGCGAATGTCACTGTGAAATCTGAGCGGCTTCGATGGGGTGTTCTGTCCCCTTTCCACTAATTTTGCAGCCATCTGGAAGCAATTCCGTTCCACACAGCCAAGACGGCGGGCTACGAACTGATTAACTACATCTTCGTTTCAGTTAGAAATACGTTTTGTTAGGGAACTAAAAATGGGTGGCGGACAGCTGAGGACCAGCTTGCGCCCGGTGTCCCTGTGGCTACGACTGTGCCCGGCCGCTGTTCGCGCAAACACAGCTGCCGAGCGCCCGCACCCAAGGCCACAACCTGCTCCAACGAGCATTCGCTGCTGGAAATGGCTGTGCGGAGCTCATTTCCTGTGCCCCTGGCCTCTGGGCGGCCGCCCCGCCCCAGAGGGGTCCTTCCACCCCTGCAAACTCCAAACGAAGCCCCAGAGGCGCAGCCCAAGGAGCCGGCCCACAGCGCCCTGACCGAGGAGGACCAGGTGACGGAGGAGGGGCTGACGGCCCCAGCCGAGGCCCCGGCCTCCGACCGCGGCCTTGAGGCCTGCGATGGCGTTTCACCTACTGCCTGCCGAGCAGCCAGACAGGGCTCGTCCAGAGAACCCTCCACCGCCCCAGCCCCGCAGAAACCACACGTGACTAAGAACGGCAGCCCCAGGGCCACCCTGAGCCCGCCCAGCCGCGTCTCCCGCCCTCCAGCGCGGCGCGTCTACCGCAGGGAGCATCTGGTACTTCCCTACAGAAAATGTAGTTGGGTAATTTGCGAGCAAGGCTGGCAGAGATGAAAGCGTGCGAGCCGCAGCCCGGTTCGCGAGCAGCCAGTCCGTCAGGCAGAAGCGCCCCGCCCGCCAGCCCGGCCTCCGCCCGCGCGGTCAGCGGCCCCTCCTGGCCCCCCAGGCCGTCCGAGCGTGGTGTCCTCGCCCAGAGCAGCGGCGGGGCGGGGCGGCGGGGCGGCAGGGCGTCCCCCCGTGGGGCAGCGCCTGGGCCCAGAGTTGGTGGGGGGAGGCGGGTGGCGCCCTCAGGGGCCTCCTCAGGCCCGGACGGTCTTCCCACAGCCCTCGGAGGGTGCGGCCGTGGCAGGTGGGCAGGGCGGGGGCACGGTGGCCGCCCAGCCCCGAATCGTCACCCCTGGGTGTCTCTGACGTCCTCTCGCGGTCTGTGCCTCGCGGTCTGTGCCCCGTGCTCTGCCACACACCGTCCTCTGCCGCCGCCCTTCACTGCTCGCCCCCAGGCCCAGGTGCGCCCCTCAGGGGCCAGCCGCCCTCAGGTGTCACCCGCAGCCCTGGCCCAGCCCAGCACCCAGTGCCTCCTGTGCTCAGGGCCGGAGCCGATGGCTGGAGCCGAGGGCCGGAGCTGAGGGCTGGAGCTGAGGACCAGAACTGAGGGCTGGAGCTGAGGGCTGCAGGTGAGGGCCGGAGCCGTGGGCCGACACACCGAGGAAGGACAGGAGAAGTGAGAGACGAAAGCACACCTTTGCGCTTCCTCTTCTCCCCCTCCAGCTCTGGAGGAAGGACAAGCACTTTGGGGCGTGCAGGGCCGGCCGGGCTCTGTGAGCTGGGTGAAGGAGGCGGCCTGGAGCCCTCGGTGCCTTTCCCAGGCTTCTGTTAATCTCTCTGCATCAGAGGCGGCCAAGTGCGCTGCAGGTCAGGGCTCAGGGGACCTGGGAGGCTGGCTGGCCCCTAGGCCCCCGAATCTTCACTCTGGGCTGCGGCTGCCTGTGCGTCCCCGGCCTCTGCTCTCAGCTGCTCTCCGGCGCCTTCTGCTGCTGCGTCGTGACCCACCCTAATATGCCTGCGTCTCGTCCAGGTGCGCCCACCTGCCCACGCCCACACCCACCTGGCGCCCGCCAGGCTGCGTACGGGACCGCGGGTCTGTCACTGATGCTGACGGCGGGAGGGCCGGTAACCGCCATTTCTGACACCCCCAAAAAGCAGTCGTGGAGAAACCAGTCTTTTTACTTCTCTGACGTGCAGAAAGAGAATCCCCAGAGTCCAGAAAGAGCGGGGAGCCCCCATCCTCCTTCCACCCTCCCTCTGTCCCTCCCTGGCATGTGGCCACCCGGGCTGGGGCGCCCCCGAGAGCGCATTTGTGTCCCCTGGAGAGCCAGGCCGGCCGCGGACCCTGACGCAGACTCGGCTGGTGGTCACTGCCGGAGCCTGCCCTGGCGGCCACTCTAGCCCTGTGGCACGGCGGTGGCTTGCACAGGGCTGCAGAGGCCGCACAGAGACCACCTACACGCGCACAGAGCCCCAGGCCTGCGTCTAAGTTGGGCTGTTTGCTTCACAATAAGCAAAGCCAATCAGCATCTTTTTAAAAAAAGATCTATTTATTTATGCACACGGACTGGGGTGCAGGCCAGAGGCTGGGGGTGAGAGGACGCCCCAGAGACAGAGCTGGGAGCAGCACAGGCGGACCCCGAGACCCACGGCTGAGGGGCAGCGGAGGCTGGAGCGTCTGCTGCGCCCGGGGTCCCTCCCTGGCGGGCTCGAGCTGGCGCGCGGATGCGTCGCAGCGCGGAGCTCAGCCCTGCGCCCAGGGAGGCCCCAGTCAGCACCTTTCAGAAAGTTGTCACGGGACTCAGATCTCTCAGGTGGATAATGTAAGTTACAGACAAGAAAACGTTTGTCAAGCTCCTTCACCAGAATATCTGAGGGTACCTGAAATTCGGTAACTGGAGAATAAACAACTTGACGATTACCGGGGAGAAGACGAGGAGGTTTGGCCACGTCGGAGCTGCGTGCGAGAGCCGGCCAGGCGCCGGCGGCGGCCCGGAACCAGCGCAAAACCGCGAGGCCTCCGCGCCAGACGCCCGCGCCGTGCAGCAAGGCGGGCCGGGTCAGCCGCTTGCGGGCGGGGACGGGCGTCCCGGGAGCGGACGCCGCGCAGCTGAGCGCCCCCAGCCAGGGCCCGCTGCGGGAGAAGAGCCTGTCCCCGCGGCGCTGTGCGCGCTCAGAGCAGCCCGGTGCGCCGCGTCTGGGCCCAGTCGGCAGCCTCGGCTCCGACTCGCGACGGCGAGGGTCCCGCCTGAGCTGAAAGCAGCAGAACTGCAGGCCTGGGCAGCGCGGTGCCGCCGGGCAGTCGCTGAGCGAGGAGGGGCGGCTCACGGGGCCTGCAGGACGCAGCCGCGGCGGGGACGGGCAGCCGCAGCCGCGGGATGGGGGGGACGAGGCAGCCGCGCGGGGTCCAGGGCAGCCGCGGGGGATGGGACAGCCGCGGGGAGCAGAGGAGAGCGCACAGCCCAGCGATGCTGGTGCTTTGGAGGTGCGAGACTCTTCATTTGCCAGAACTGTCCGTCATAAAGCGTGATCTCTGAAGACTAAAAGTGGCCTAGATGCCCGGCAGAGCGCTGGTCTGCAAGCTGTGGAAACTGGCAACGAACAGAACGAAGCCTCTGGGTGGCCGAGCGCGGACGGGTGCGTGTCGAGTCAGCACTCCGAGCACAGGCGTGTGCGTGCGGTGGCCTCCCCGCCAAGCCGAGCGCCGAGCGCACAGGGAGGAGGCTGCAGGGCTGGACTGTGCCCCACGTGTGAGGAAATCCCCCACGGGCGGCCGGCCCTTTGCGCCAACACAGCGGGCTGTTTGCTCTTCACATATGGCCCATGCGGCTAGCCACACAAACACAACTTTCAAAGTTTGGGAAAAGCGGTAAAGCAAAGGCTGAAAAATATACATACTTTGGTAAAATATTAATGTTTAATATCTGATACATTGCATATTCATAAAGTTATTAATGTGTAATTGTTACTATTATGGTTAGGTGAGTGTAATTATTAAAAATTGGACTGCACTCATTACTGTTCACCATTTAATAATTCATATAACTCATCCACTAGATAACTTCTTTCTTTTTACTGGTCAAAATTCATTTACCAATAATACACATTTAAAAATGGGTGTACTTTACTATACATACTGTATAATTTTAAAACATTCTCTAATAAATCTATTCAACAGCAAAACGGTGACTGAAGGAGAAACTGACCAATACTTTGCAACAATAAAAAGTCCGTTTTACAACAAGAAATTTTTCTGACTCATGGAAAGTCAGTGAGTCATGGGCTATGGGGGGACCCCACACCCCAAAAGGACACACACATCATTACTAATTCCTCCTCACACCGTTGAACTTAAATCAGTTGATAGCAGCTTTACAATATTGTTCTAAGACATGATGAGTTACTGCACACAGCTGATTTTCCAGAGAAGTGTTTATACGCCAGTGTCTGAAATGCTTTTTTTTTAGATTTTTTTTAATTTATGCATACAAGAACTGGGGTACAGGCCAGAGGTGTGGGGGGGTGAGAGGATCCACCAGAGACAGAGTGGGGAACAGTGAGACTGACCGAAATACACTGCTGAGGGGAGCAGCGGGCCAGGCAGGAGAGGTCTGCTGCGCCCTGTGGGTCCCCTCCCTGGCCGGGGGGCAGGGACCAAACTCCTGCTCCAGTGGCCACGGTTTGCCTCAGAATGAGCTGCTTAACCCGCTGCGCCACCAGGGAGGGCCCTGAAATGCTTTCTGACCTTCATGTTTATTTCTCCTAGCTTGGGCTACAGTGAACCCCCAAATCCCCAAATAACTCCAATAGAACTAAGCTGCTTGCTGAGTCTCTGCATTGTCAGAGGTTGTGTTATGATGTGAGGAACTGAGCTGAGTCTCTAAGTAGCCACAGCGCACGAGGCCGCACCCTGGAGAAGGGACGAGAACACGCGGGGCCTCCCTGGCGAGTCGGGGTTAGGTCTCAGCACTGTCAGTCCCAGGGCCTGAGCTCGATCCCGGCCAGGGCCGGACCCCAGGGCGCAGCAGACTCTCCCGCCTCCCGCTGCCCCTCAGCAGTGTGGTCAGGGGATCCGCCTGCGCTGCTCCCCGCTCTGTCCTGGGGTCCTCTCACCCTGCACCTCTGGCCTGCACCCCAGCTCCTGTGTGCATAATAATAAATCATTTTTAAATTTAAATGAATTCAAATTAAATGAATTCATTTAAATGAATACCCAGTAGTAGAATGTTTGAGAGCTGCAAATGATGTAGGAAGAAAAGCAAAAGATGAAAAGAGCACACGGCTCAGGTGAGACACGCCGCGGGGTGCCCAGCTCTGGCGAGAGCCGAGGGGCTTCAAGCTGGTTTCCTGTTCTGTCACCAGTGCCGGTGGTGCAGGCTGGGGGGCCGCGCTCCCCAGGGCCAAGGAAGAACTGCGGGATGGCTCAGGCCTGGGAGGAAGCAGAGAAATTGTGTCCACCAGGATAAGACCACGATGTTTACGCCCCTCGCAGTTCCTCATGGTTGTTCCTCTTACATTTCACCATTTCCCCACCGACTGCTGTGGGTGTGGAGGGCTCTCTGCTGCCCTGTAACCCCCATCCTGCTTGTGCAAGAGGGGAAATCTTGACTTACACGCACGGCCGCAGAACAAGTCAATATTCTTATATTTTTAGGGTGGCACTTCTAAAATAAAGACTAAGCCTCACGTTTCACTCTCCTTAAGCCTGCCCAGCAAGGCGCTCAGGCGAGGAAGGGCCGGACGAGGACACGGCAGAGGCAGATGGACCCGCCCAAAGCGCCCGCACCGCAGCGCGCAGGTAAAGCCCGCAAGTCTCTTTGCTTTCTAGATTTCTTTTTCCTTTGGGGGATTCATACATATGCTGCAGTAAGAACAACAGAAAAGTTTTCAGGAAAGTCAAATAAGAGGCAGAGAGGCAGGGAGAGAGAAGAGAGGAGACAACGAAGGAGAATGGTTAGAGAACGGTGTGGCTGGGAGGACAGCCGCACTGCAGCTGGGGAAGGCGGCCTGGGCGGTGGCTGCTGCTTCTGCTCTTCTGCAGTTCTCTGGTCCCGCTGTGTACGGCTGCACTTCAGTGGAGCCCATGCTCCTCGTCATTAAAACGTGCATTGGGGCCTCCCTGGTGGTGCAGGGCTGAGTCTCAGCGCTGTCGAGCTGCAGTGCGAGTTCGATCCCGGCCAGGGAGGGACCCCAGGGCGCAGCAGACTCTCCCGTCTCCCGCTGCCCCTCAGCAGTGGGTCTCAGGGATTCTGCCTGTTCTGCTCCCGCTCTGTCTCTGGGGAGTCCTCTCACCCCGCACCTCTGGCCTGCACCCAGCTCTTGTACGCATAAATAAATCTTTTTTAAACATCACTATGGGGAGGAGGAGAGGCAGCGCTAGGTGACTGTGAGCTTTAGCTTGTGACGTACACGGGCGTGGAGGAGGAGACAGAGGAGAGCAGAACAGAGACAAGAGCCCGCGAGGACCAAGGGAGAGAGAAAGGAGGAGGGAATCTGGGGGACCCCCGAAGAGAGCACACCTCTGGCCAAGTCCGTGAGTCAGTCTTAAAGTTAGCACAGCCGAAAGTGGGGTCCCTACGCAGGAGCAGCGGCTGCTCCCCGCTCGGCTGTCCCCGGCCGGGCGGACAGAGGCGCGGGCGGCGGAGTGCAGTGCGGAGGGGCGGCGGGCTGCTGAGGGGCTGCGTCTCGTGCGGCCGGGAAGCCTGACGCGCCGTCTTCCGCAGCAGCGCCGCTCTCCTCCCCCGCGTCCCTGTGGGCGGCCGCTGGGGCCGCCGCGCTGCTGCTGACCGCCTGCTTCGCCGCCCGCTGTGCGGGTAAGTCCAGCCGGGGCCTGCGGGGACGTTCCCGGGGTTCTCCCTGCTGCCTGCGCCCGCCCGCTCCCCGCCGCCCGAGTCCGGTTATTCTTTGGGGCCGAAGCCAATCAGCCGGGCCCTCCTTCCGAGCGCCGATTGCGGGGCCCACGGCCGGCGCCCAGAGGCCAGCCCCCAGAGGCCAGCCCAAGGGTGCGGGAGAAAGCGGGTCTCACCCAGGTGCCGAGGAAGGCGTGGGGTACGCCTGCGGGGACCGCCTCCCACGGGGGCTCAGCGGGCCTCGATTCTTGTCAACGGGGAGCCCCAGATTCCTGCTATTCTCATGCCGGTTTTATCCGGAGCGCCCGGAACTGCAGCGGCCAAAGGCCCGCCTGAGGCCACAGGCCGTGGGTGGCAAAGGCAGGCTGGCCGAGTTGTCCAAGCTCAGGACCGGGAGTCGGAGCCCATGCCCGAGCCAGCAGCCACTGCGCCCGGAGCCTGGCCTCTCGGCCTGCCCGCCGGCCCCTCCCCAGCCGCCCTCGAGGCCTGGCTCCCAGCCCATGCAGGCGCAGCAGCGAGCGCGGTCGCCGGCCAGGCAGCCGCTGGCCAGCACCAGCACTGCATGGCCATGCGCCCCGCACCTCCCTGCCCGAAGGCCCGTCTGCACTGCAGGGGCTGCGGAGGGAGAGCACAGAGCCGGGGCGCGGGCGGGTGAGGGGACACGCTGCACGGGCGCCCTCCGTCCGCCTGAGGCGCGGGAAGCGGCAGCCGGCCGGGGACCAGCGGCTCCCGCAGCTCGGCTGCCAGAACTGCCCGCACCGCCCTGGCGCCCACAGCTGAGCCCGGAGCGGGCGCTGGGCCTGGCCGGCACGGAGGCCGAGGCCTTGCTCGGGTAAAGCAGGCATCTGCCGCCGCGGGGTAAGTCGGCCGCAGGGAGCCGCAGACCGCCGGTGTGGCCCCCGGCTGGTGTGGTCGGGAAACAGCCTAGCCAGACAGGAGACCCCTCTGAGAGCGGGAGGCTCAGGCTGGCCCAGGAGAAGCGCCAAGGCTGTCTTCTCCGCTCAGGCCTGAGGTAAGCGCATCCATCCCCACAAGCCAGAGCGCGCGAGCGCCCCCTTCCTCCTCGGCGCCCCTCCTTCTCCCCTCCCTCCCCTCCCTCCTCCGCTGAAGGAAGGCAGTGGCAGCAGAACACCTTGGCTAGGGCGCATTTCTTGGCAAGGGCTGACTCCAGCTGTGCCCCCAGTGACGCGCCGCGCAGAGCAGCTGTGCGGAGAGCAGGGGCCCCGGCCCCGGGACGACCTGACGGCCCTGTCCTGCTACAACGACGACGGGTCAGGTACGCGGCTCAAGCGTGGACTTCAGAGCCCACATCAGCGTTTCTAGTCTAGGTGGATTTGGGGTGAGTAATGGAATGAGGGCTGTTTTTCAAATGCAAAAACAAGCTCTTGCCTGTTCTGTGAGAATGAGGAGATGAGGAGAAGGCAGGAACAGAACTCGGGACAGCAGCTAGCATCGGCGCAGAGAATTTGGGGCGCCATCGTAACCCTTCGGAATACAGCTGGGTGCTGGCCCAGCAGGGCTCTGGAAGCAGGAGGCGCGTCCCGAGGGCAGCCCCCCCGCCCCGGAGCATCACTGCTTCCAAACAGAGCGGCCAGGAAAGAGGTCTGGGGAGGCCTCAGAAATACACAGCTGAGTTTTACACATTTGCTGCTCCAAGTCTTAGCAAAATCCTGCGTGGCACTGGAAAGTGATTTCCTCCTCTGAGCCCTAGCTTCCTCCCCGTTAAATTGAGAGCCTGAATCACTTGCTCTTAAGAAGCTCGAAGGCTTACGTCCGTGACGCTGAGACCTCGCGCTCACGTCAAGCCCCCCTGCAGATCCTCGGCACGGGAGGCTGTTTGCCGGCTCGCGCGGCGGGCGCAGTGCGACATGGGCGCCGGCCCCGGGGGACAGGCGGGGTTCCCCTCGGCGTGACTGAGACGGCGCCCGTTCCCTCTCCCTGGTTTGGGCGTGCAGCAGAGGTGATTCCACCTCAAAGACGAGGAAGTGGCTGTGTCCATGGACACAGAGTCGCCTGAAGTCTTCGTCAGCCGTGGCGTGAGCAGGGCCTGTCCCTCCGACGTCCCGACGGCTCCCTCAAAGCCAAAGAGAAACTCTCGACAGTGCCTGGAAGAGGGACGGCTGGAGGGCTGCGGCCTTCCGAGGGGAGGGGCAGGGCAGGGGGGCGGGGGAGGAGGAGCCTGACTGGGTGGAGGACTGCGCTGCGCTGGCCGTGGGCGGCGGTGGTGACCCCCTGCAGAGGGAGCGCAGCATCCACCCCACAAGCACGTGCCCCGTGGCCATGGAGAACAGCAACCACGTTCACCTTATCGCCGTTGCTCTGCATCGCTGTGGCCCCGTGGCCCTCCCACCGCCACCGCTCCCGCGACCCCCCATGGCCCCTGCTTCACCCGCCCCCCGTGTGCCTCCGCTCTGGGTCAGTTAGCTCATTTTGCCCTCTTAACAAGGGGTCCACGGCCGAGGCACGGGTCCGCCTCCTGCAGCCTGCACGGACTCACGGAAGCGTCTCTCCCAGGGTCAGTCCAGACTTGCTGCCCGCTGAGATGGGTGTATTTCCGGTCCAACTGCTACTTCTTTTCCACGAACACGCTGACCTGGGCGCTGAGCGTGAGGAACTGCTCCGGCATGGGGGCCCAGCTGGTGACCATCGACAGCCGGGAGGAGCAGGTGCTGGGGAGCAGGCGCGGGGCCCCACCCCCACGCGTCGTGTCCCCCGATGTTCTGTGCACTCAGGGACGTGCCTTGGTGCACACCGGCTTGGGCCAGTGTCCATCCTGAAAGCCCTGAGGACAGGAGGGGCGTCTCGTGCCCTCGTTAGAAGGCAGCGGGGCGGGGCGCTTCGGGAGAGCCGGAGTGCGGCTCTGACTCGCAAGCGAGGCCGAGTGTCGCTCGGAGCGTGGCGGGCGGCGCTCTACGCTGGGCTGTCCCAGCGGTGATAGGTCCTTTTCGCGTGAGTTGTCGGGGTATGCGTCTCTGTTCAAGATTCTTTTTCTGCTGGTTTAGTTTTATGTTATATGTAGTTTTGCCACAACAAAATAAACCAGAAGGGAATCCTTTATGAGCTTATGCTTTCAAACCGTTTACCTAGCACCTGGCGCAAGTCCTGCTTTCTCCCTAACAACAGTCACCTCCGACACTTGTTTGGGATTCAAACGGTGGGATTCTCTCCCTCGAACTGTGCATCTCCCACAGGAATTCCTTTTCCACGCAAAGCCTCGAGGCAGAGAGTTTTACATCGGGCTGACAGACCAGAAGATAGAGAGCCAGTGGCAGTGGGTGGACGGCAGGCCCCTCAACCCCGCCCTCAGGTAACTCCCCCGGGGGCTGCGGCCCGCTCTGCGGCCTCTCGTGGGGCGTCTCCGGCGTCCTGCTTCGAGACCCACCAGGCCCGTCCTGCGCGCTCAGGGCGGGGCGGGAGGGCGGGTGTGTTGGGCTGACGCGCGACCTCTGCCGCGTCCCTCCCCAGGGCTAGCCCAGAGGTAAAGGGAAGAGGACACGCTGCGGGGGGCCGGGGCGGAAGGCTCGGCAGGGAGGGCAGGAGAGGCGGCACGGCGCTCAGGGTGCATGCCCGGCTGAGCCCTCGAGGTGAAGAGCCGCTCGAGAAAGGCAGTAGATGCTCGGCGGGGCGGCGCAGGAGTCCCCTCGATGCCGCTGCTTGCTCCTTGTCCCGGCTGTGTCGCTGGAGACGGCATTCTGGGGTTTTCCATGTTTGCATCTCATTCATTTTAAATTTCACTTAAGTCACGCCCTTCTGAGCTACGTCAGTGTTACCAGCCTTCAGCGAGCAGCCGAGGAAGCGAAAAAGCAGGGGGAGCTCAGTCGTGTTTGCGAGGATAGCCCAGGCCCCTCGGTGGCTAACGAGCGGCTTCGCGCCAGCCGCTAGGTCTCTGCAGTGTGCCCTGAGCCAGCCAAGCCCGCGGCACGAAGGCGCAGGCCAGACATGAGAGCGAGTGCGGGGAAGCAGCGTGAGCCCCGGCGCAGCGTCCCGGGCCGCCCCACGGGCGAGAGCGCGACGGTCCGTCATGCTGCACACTGCGCCCCAGACAAGGGCCCTCTCCGGGGCCCCCTCTCCGTGCCGGTGACGGGACGCGTGCCACCCGCCTCGCGTCCACAAGCGTCGTGACGTGACGAGGCACAGGCCGCCTGCCGGCGTGCGGGCGTGGCCCCGTGCAGGGTCCCAGCCCCGGCTCTCTCCTCCAGCTTCTGGGACGCCGGGGAGCCCAACAACCTAGCGACCGTGGAGGACTGCGTCACCATCAGAGACGCCCCCAGCCCCAGGCAGAACTGGAATGACGTGCCCTGCTTCCTCAACATGTTTCGGGTCTGCGAGATGCCGCAGGCGGCCGTTCTGCAGAAAGAGAGCCGCTTGGACCAGAAGCAGAGCTAGAGCTCGGGCGCGAGCACGCACAGAGCCCGGCGCGGGCGCCTCGCCCGGGGCCCGTGCGCTTGTCGCTGTGGCCGTGTGAATAAAGGCCAGCAGCTCCGGGCGCCGTCCTCCACGAGCTGGCTGACGCGCATCTTTTCTGCCTGGAGAGGGTCTCCGGCGAGGGCTGTGAGGCAGGGGCTGGCTTCCTTTGGCACACCCGCTTCGTTCGGGAGTGTTCCCATAAAGACACAGGCAGGAGGACAGGCAGACCCCGAAGCAGAGGGCCTGCGGGGTGCGCCGGGCACGGCCAGGGGCTGAGGAGCAGCGCAGAGTGCTGATGCCCGAGTTCAGGCGAGCGTCAGCTCCTCTCCTTTCGAGCTTCTGAAACGCTCCATCCGGTCCCACACCGCCCGCCCCGCACCAGCACTCGCCGCACACATGCCGAGCACACCGGGAGCAGCTGCTCGAGACGCGTGGGGCCACCTGCCAAGGGCGTAGCGCACCTCGCAGGAGAGTCCCCAGTGGCCATCACTCACCCAGCACACCAACCCGCTAGCCAGTCAGCCAGCTAACAGCCAGCCAGCTAACCCGCTAACCAGCTAACAGCCAGTCAGCTAACAGCCAGCCAGCTAACCAGCTAGTCAGCTAACCCACTAACCAGTTAACAGCCAGCTACCTAACCCGCTAACCAGCTAACAGCCAGCCAGCTAGCCAGCTAACCAGCTAGCCAGCTAAGAGCTAGCCAGCTAACCCACTAACCAGCTAACAGCCAGCCACCTAACCCACTAACCAGCTAACAGCCAGTCAGCTAACAGCCAGCCAGCTAACCAGCTAGTCAGCTAACCCACTAACCAGCTAACAGCCAGCTACCTAACCCGCTAACCAGCTAACAGCCAGCCAGCTAGCCAGCTAACCAGCTAGCCAGCTAAGAGCTAGCCAGCTAACCCACTAACCAGCTAACAGCCAGCTACCTAACCCACTAACCAGCTAACAGCCAGCCACCTAACTCGCTAGCCAGCTAACAGCCAGCCAGCTAACCCGCTAACCGGCTAACAGCCAGCTAACCCACTAACCAGCTAACAGCCAGTCAGCTAACAGCCAGCCAGCTAACCAGCTAGTCAGCTAACCCACTAACCAGCTAACAACCAGCTACCTAACCCGCTAACCAGCTAACAGCCAGCCAGCTAGCCAGCTAACCAGCTAGCCAGCTAAGAGCTAGCCAGCTAACCCACTAACCAGCTAACAGCCAGCCACCTAACCCACTAACCAGCTAACAGCCAGCCACCTAACTCGCTAGCCAGCTAACAGCCAGCCAGCTAACCCGCTAACCGGCTAACAGCCAGCTAACCCGCTAACCAGCTAGCCAGCTAACAGCCAGCCAGCTAACCAGCTAACAGCCAGCCAACTAACCAGCTAACCTGCTAAACCATTAGCCAGTTAGCCAGCTAACCCGCTAACCAGCTAGCCAGCTAACAGCTAATCCGCTAACCGGCTAGCCAGCAGACCCCTGCGCCCACTCACCCCGCCCTCCCCTCGTCTCCTCCGGTACTAGCCGAGCCGGGCGTCCTGCCTTGCGCTACGGGCCAGCTGGGGCGGAGCCGAGTCAGCCGTCCGAGAGCGCCCAGCCCGGCTTCCTGCCCGGTCCACCCGCGGCGGCGCACCCTGGTGCCGACTGACGCGTCCGGTCCGCAGCGGCTGCCCGCGGGCGCCTGAGGCCCAGCCCTGCGAGGAGCAGCAGGAGGAAAGCGGGGGCGGGAGCGCGAGTGGGGGCGGGCACAGCAGATGTGCTTCTCGGAGATGTTTCTCTTGGGCGTGAGGAACGGTCTGTGACCTTTTTGAGTTATTTTTATTTTATTTATTCATGCCCACGAGAGCTGGGGTGCAGGCCAGGGGTGTGGGGTGAGAGGACGCCCGGAGACAGTGGGGGGCGCGGGTCCGCGGGAGGGCCGGGGACCTCTGTGCTTTTCTGCCCAGCCCTACATGATAGCCGTTACTTTCATTTCTGAAAAGTGACAAGTCAGAAGACAGAGCCCACAGAGAGCGGCCGCAGGAGCGCGCTCACTCGTCCAGGCCCGGAGCGGGCGTGGCGCGCGGCGTGGCGTGGGCATGGGGGGCGCGGGCGTCCCGGGGGCGCGGGAGCGGGAGGGGACCCCGGACGCCGGCGCGTTTGTGTCCTGCTCAGAGGCCGGCTGCCAGGACTCAGCGGGCGACGCGGTGACGGTCCTACGCATGTGCTCACGCTGTGTCGCCATAAACGCCCTACTGTTTACAAGCTGTGATTCAGCTGAACATAAATACAAGTCGCAGCCGTCAAAGTCAACTAAAACGTGTACACTGTGAGTACAGCGGAGACCGCGTAGCGAAGGCCGGTTCTCTCCGAAGTGTCCTACCGCCGAGCGTAGGCGTCACCCTGAGAGCCGCAGGGCGTCCGCGGGGCCTGCACCCGTCCGCGGGGCCTGCACCCGTACGCGCGGCTCCTGGTGCCGGCCCTTCTGCCGCCCGGGCGGCGCGGCTCTCCGCGGCCCTACCCGAGCGCCGCGCGGGGCGCCTCGCAGATGCCGCCCGCCCTGGAGTGGCAGGAGACGGCCCTCCAGGCCCAGCGGTCTCGGTCATTGACGAGGACCGCGCAGTCCTTTCCCGCGCCGCGGGCGGGCTCGCCCGCCTGCCAGAACCTGGAATGCAGAACGCCACGGTGTGTGCGCTGTGCTGTGTGGGCGCGCCCGCGTCAGCGCACATGCATGCAGGTGCGAGGGCCGCGCAGGGGAACGGCCGCTGGAGAAAGAGCACGCCGCTGCCGAGGTTACTCCTAAGCCCGAGACACAGACTATGGCACTAACCAACAGCACCCCAGTAAACGTAACTTTACCAAAAACAGGGAATGCCGCGCCCCCTCGCTGCCGAACGCGCGCCAGGCCGACCCTCCACGGGGCGCCAGCCCAACCCGAGCGAGCCCGCCCCGTCCAGCCCGCCGCCCGCACCGGCTGCCACTCACGCCGCGCCAGGGTCAAACGCCGTCCTGTCCACCCAACGCCACTGCCCGTTGCGGTTCGCGTCTGTGAGCCCCAGGAAATACGAAATCCGTCCGTCCAAAAGCTGAGTAATGAAGTTCTGCATCAAAAAAATGTCATTTTAGAGATGTATTTGCACTTACCACGTGGTGGCTGTTCCCTTAGCAGTAAGGGAATGAGGTCAGCTGGCTCGCTGGACGGCAGGACCGCCGCTGGACGGTCCCTCGTGCCGGTGCGGTTCACCGCGGGTGTCACCCCCAAGAGGGGGCCCCCTGCCTCACGGAGGGCGCCCTCGAGATGAACGAGAGCCTCGGCAAAGCCACTCGCGAGCAGACTCTCTGGGTCTCCAGACGCTTCCTCCTCGCTTGTGCGTCTCCTTTCCCAGGCCGAGAGCCCACAGCCCACAGAGCCAAGGAAGAGCTCAGCGAGCCGGGCGCCAGGGCGCCTCCCGGCCTGCAGGCTCCCAGCCGCATGGCAGGAGGCGATACACTTCCGTTACTAAGGACAGGCCCGACCGCGACTAGTCAGATGGCGGCCAGCGATGAGTGCCCTCCCGCTGCAGCCCGAGAGGCCCGTGGGCGCCCTGAGCCGTCCTGTGCTCCCCCAGGGGCTGGCCAACGCCGCCCGTGGGACGCTGGGGGACGGGCTCTGGGGAGCAGGGCGAGGAGGCCGCGCCAGGGCGCACGACCCCAGGACACCGCCGGCCGGCACCATGGAGCGGGCGGTGGCCGGGCAGTTTTCTGCAGGGAACGACACAGATCTGGAAAGACCGGAAGTTGCCGCAGGAAGAGAAGCGCGGGAGAGGAGGGCCCCTGGCGGCTCAGACCGCAGAGACGCTTCCGCGGAGCCCCGGGCGCGCCCGCAAACCTGCTCGTCGGCGGCGCCCACGGAGGCCAGGTGCGCACCCGTCTGCGCACAGCGCCCCTCGCTGTCCGTCCAGGTCCTGCTGTCGTTGAGGGGGAGGTAGCAGCTGGACCGAAAGGCCCTCCAGCCGGCAGGGCAGCAGCCCCACGCGCCGCCTGCGGGAAGGGGTGAGGCCCGCGCTGAGGCGCGCGCTCTTCGCCGGCCGCCCCATCGGCCGTGCCGGTGAGGCCAGCTCCACCGGGGCCACCTGCCCCGTAAGAAGTCCTGGAAAGCGCGTCTCTACTCTCTGCTAAGCGAAACAGCCGAATGGCCTCGGGCTGGGAGAAAGCACAGCGGCTCCTCTCAGGAGAGCGTCGTTCTCAGCAGCCTGAGTCCCGCTTTCACGCTGGAAGCGGCCCCGCCTGAGCCCCCGCGGCCCTTCACCCGCAGCCGGCAGGGAACCACCCACTCAGGCACCCGTCCAACCAAGGAGACCTCAGAAATTCCGGGACAGCGAAAGGGAAAGGCACGGCAGGAAAATAACGTACTCTGGGCGGAAATGCCCCTCAGAGAGCTGAGTCAAGGGAGGCGGAATTGCGTCCTCTCTGCCTGAGCTGCTAGAAACGGGCGAGGCTGCCGCGCTTTTCTCCAGCGGCTGATGACAGCCCCGGGGCAGTCCCGGCTCCACCTCTGCTTCCCGCCAGTCCCGTGCCAGCGGGCCGCCCACGCTCCCCTACCCCCTCCTGGCTGGCCGCCGGCCCGAGAACGCGTTGGATGGAGAGGAAACGAAAGTGCTTGTGCTTACGCTGCGCGGCCTCCGCGCCTCCCGGGCCGGACCGCTCCCGGGTGCAGGTCAGCTGGGCGGGCTGCTCCGGCAGCCTGAACCCTCCCCGCGTCCTCTCGCAGCGGAGAGAGCCGCGGTGGGTCACTGCCGAGAGAGGGGAAGGCGTCTCCGACCGGCACACCGCTGCCGTGGGGGCTGGGCCAGCGCTGCCCGCCGCTGTCCTAGCTCCCGGGCGGGCTCCTGTGCCGTCTGCTCTCCGAGCGCGGCCTGCACCGCCGGGGTGTGTCTGTGGCTCGTTCAGACGCTCCCGCTCAAGGCCACGGACACTCTACTCAGCCTCTGAGGAGGTCGCTGCGTTGCCCTTCTCGTTCGCCGTCACCTACCTTGGGCTGTTTGCACGGCACGAGACAGACCAACCTAACTCCTGAACACGACCCCGACGGTCTCGATGCCATTAGTGGACAAACTGCCCCTTCCCTGTGGCGCTGCGGGGTCACGCTGTTCTGCGGCGAGCTCCTGCGGGCACCCTCGGAACTAGGTCTGCGCGGGCACGTGCGCTCTGCGCTGCTGACGGTGACACCTTGGCCAGCCCGAGCGCAGCCAGGACAGGCCCCGGCGTCCGCCCGCAGTGCCAGACCCGGCCCCCTGAGCCGGTCACTCCCCGCCGGCCGCAGCCCTCACAGTCCAGCAGCCCGGCGTCCCATGGACACCCGGCACCGCTCACGCGAGAGGGGCTGAAGTCCCAGTGCCCCTGTGTCGTGACTTCCCTCCTGGTGGGGCGCGGGCACCAACGGAACCAGGCCCTACGAGCCCATCGCAGAACCGAAGCCCCAGGAAGAGGAAGGGGCGGGAGCCAGTGCGGGGGCTGGGGGCCTGGCGCCGGGGCCGGGGCAGCCGCACCACACACGTGTGCGAGCCTGCCCTCGACGCGCCACGCTGCCTGCGGGTGCCAGCTCAGCGAGAACACAGAGCAGCTTAGAAAACAAGCCAGCTCACAAATAAAAGCCATCCCAACCCTAAAGACAATAACCCAGATCACGACATAAAGATCTCCATCTGTCCTTCCAGACACAGGCCGCTCGGGGGAGCGGCAGACGGACGCAGCTCTGGGTGTTAAACGCAAACCCGAGTGCTTTACTGACTGACGTGTCGAGGGAACTCGAGACGACAGAAGGCCCTGAGCAACCCTATGCAAGCTGCTTAGAAAGCAGCCCAAGGAGAGCGCCTCCGCTCGGAGAGCTTACCCAGACAGCTTGCAGCGAAGCAGGCGCTGAGGAGCGAGGCGGAGAGGGCAGCGAGGGCCCAGGGCAGGAGCTGCGGGGGCGGGCGTCCTGGAAGCAGAGGAGAGACACAGGCTGCCTCCTCTTGGCCGAGAGAGCCGGGAGCGCCTCCTGCCTGGGGCCGGCCGCGCTGGGCCTTCCCGAGGACTCTGGGCCCGGAAAGGCACCGGACAGTCGCCCCGGAATAAGTCAACTAGAGAAGTGACTGACAGATAACAAGAAAAATGTTATTTTTGATTGTTAAATATAAAGACATTATAGCAACAAGACCAAAGACCCCAAAAATCATATAAATTGATAATCCGGGTACATAAACCAATGAAACGTCTCTACAACACAGTAATCGTAAACCATGAAGAACACATAGAAGAAAAGTCTCGGCACTATTTTATGACCCAGACTGCATAGAGAACACAAAAATCAAAACAAAACTGAGCAAAAAATTGAGCAGCAAATTTACCCAAACAGTAATTTTTTGGAAGTTGTAAATGGTCAACAAAGAAAATACATTCAAGTGGAGAAATGTAAACCAAAACATGGTAAAATCTGATTTTTCGGGGCCTCCCTGGTGGCGCAGTGGGTTAAGCAATGCACTATGAAGCAGACCACAGCCACTGCAGCGCGAGTTCAATCCCTGCTGCCGGCCAGGGGGGCTACCCACATGGCGTGGCAGACCTCTCCTGCTGTGCCCGCTGCTCCCCTCAGCAGTGTACTTCCGTTGATCTGCCTGTTTTGCTCCCCGCTCTCTGTGGTGAATCCTCTAGCCCCCCACCCCACACCTCTGGCCTGTACCCCAGTGCTTGTGTGCATAAATAAAATAAATCTTTAAAAAAAATCTGATTTTTCACATATCAGATTTAAAAAGTGAATTAAAAATGTGTTGTTGGTAAGGCTGAGAGGAAACAGCATCCCAAGGGGAATAAACGTTGCGGCTTCACTGTAAATTAGAAAGTCTCTTCGATCGAGTTAAAATGCTGATCAGTTTTTAAGTGCGTTCCACTCACAATAATCTCAGTTCGGGGCTGTAGCCTGAAGAACAGCTGAATTCACTGGTACGAAGTTTATTCGTTGCAGTAACTTTGGAAATAGAAAACATGCTGAACCCCAGCACTCGGTGCGCATTCCCCACAGTGGAAATTCTAAATGATGTGAGTCCATCTGGAAAGTTCGGCAGCACTCGGACGGTGGGTGCACCGTCTGTGCCGATGCAAAGCACCGATGGAGACCACTGCGCACCCCCGGGGTTTGTGGGGTCAGCGTCCATCGGGGTCTCTGACGTCCGCCGCGTGGCGATGACACGAAGAGCAAGCTTAACTTTAAAATTCTATGTTGAAAATGCACCTCATTTGCATTTGTATGTAGTCCATGTTTTCCAAAAATGTTACTTAATGTTCTGGTAGCGCAGTCTTGTTGTCCACCAGCAGGACACAACGGCCAGAGCCAGGACTCTGGTGCGGAGTTGTAGCCAACGGGTTTTATCTCCCTGCTCCCTTCCCCTTAAAGAATCTCCCCAAGTGACTCTTTCTTTCCATCTTGGTTTTCTTTTTTCTCTTCTTTTAACCCGATTTACATTTTCTTTTTTTTTTAAAGATTTATTTATGCACACAAGCACTGGGGTACAGGCCAGAGGTGTGGGGGGTGAGAGGATTCACCAGAGAGCAGGGAGCAGAACAGGCAGACTGAAAACACACCGCCGAGGGAGGGGAGCAGCGGGGAGGCAGGAGAGGTCTGCTGCACCATGTGGGTCCCTCCCTGGCCGGCAGCAGGGACCGAACTCGTGCTGCAGCGGCTGCGGTTTGCTTCATAGTGCGCCGCTTAACCCACTGCACCACCAGGGAGGCCCCCGATTTACATTCTCTAAGACGTCTCTTCCCCAACATACTTGAGTCTGTCCACGACTTTCTTCATCAGTCACTTCTCCCGCCTCCTTCTCCCCATCATCATAATCACCCGTCATTACCACTCAGTTGCTGTATTTCATGTATTTTTAAAGGACACATTTGTTAGGGGCTGAGAAAGGCAACTGAGGGTCACCTGCGTGTCTGCAGGGAGGCAGGGAGGGAAGCTGTTCAGCTAACAACCGAGGATCCTGGTCAGTTATATCCCTCTTTAAACGAAAGGAAAGCACTCACGCTTGCCCTGAGGCTCTTCTTGCGCCATGGTGCCGACCTCTGTCTTTCCAGTGGCAAAGGGGGTCAGGACACTCCTTTCGCTTTTTCCTGGTGTATTTCTGTGGATAAAGAAATATATTCAGAAGTAGCTGAGACTAAAGGCCACGCTTACGTTTTCGGCAGATATGACAAAGTTTCCAACACAAGACTTAGCTCGAGGGAGAAGTCTTTTCGAAGACTAAGGCTTCCTCTGAGGCGCTCCGGGAGATGAAGCAAAGGAAAGAGGAAGTTGAGAAAGCGGCACCCTGAGCGGCTAGAACAACGCCCACGAGCGCTCACGCCCTGGCGGCAGGGGCTTTGCAACCTGCTCCTGCTCGTTCAGCGAAGCACTCAGCGGGCCCCGGGAAGCAGCCGTTGCACCGAGGCGCAAACAGGCCCGCGTCTTTGTCTTTCCTTGGGTTTTGTACCCCAAAGGCAGTGAGCGCCGGAGGTCAGCTCTGCCCCGAGGTTCTCTGAGTCGGCCGAAGTAAAGTCGGTAAAGTCGATCCCAAGAGTGAGCAGAACTCGTTTTTTGAAAAAAGATTTATTCATGCACACAAGAGCTGGGGTGCAGGCCAGAGTCACGGGGGTGAGAGGACTCCCCAGAGACAGAGAGGGGAGCAGAACAGGCGGATCCCCTGACACACACTGTTGAGGGGCAGCGGGAGGCAGGAGCGTCTGCTGGCCCTGGGGTCCTCCCCGACCAGGACTGAACTCGCGCTGCGGATGCTTCACAGTGCTGCGCTCAGCCCCTGCGCCCCAGGGAAGCCCACGCAAGCAGAACTCTTGACGTAAAGTGCGTGTGCACTGAGCATAAGGCCGCAAGAACCGCGTGAAGATGAGGACAGGCGTGGGCTGGGATTCTCTTCCCAAGGCCGGGAGGGGCCTGTGGCGCACAGGCCGAGGGGCGCGGCCTCTGGGAGCAGGAGCCACGCCCTGCGGGCGTGGGCACTAACCTGCTCGAGCCCCCAGGCTGCAGCCCTGGCCGCCGCCCGCCTCCAGGGCAGGGAGGGGCCGCTGCTGAGCGAGCGAGCCACCTGCGTTTCCTGCAGCCTGTCACGTGCGCGGGATTCACTGCACGGCTCGTTCTGTGCGTGTACTGTCTCCTCCGAGGCTACCCCTGAGTGCCCAGCACCGCTCACACTGACCGACCACCACCTCTGCCCGGGCTCCCGCCCCGCCCTGGCCCCCCCGCTCCCCGCAGAGCGTCTGGTTCAGAGCTGCCTGTGGGTTCTGGCTCTTTACTACGCTTTTCCTGACCCCTATTTCGTTCCCCCTGTTCCTCCTACAAGTGAACCATCTGCTACTTTTCTTTTTCTTACTCAGAACCGCCGATTGCCTGTATCCTCAGGGGGCAGCTCTGAGTGTACAAAGCCTTCAAGAACGCGAGCTTGTATTTCTTGATGGAACTTTTCAAGCGGAGGATAATTAATAACCACGGAAGCCCCCGAGGGCGCTGGCACCGCCAAGCCCCCAGCTGTTGGGCCGGCCCTGCATGAGGCCAGCAGGCCCTGCAACGCCCCCACACGTCTCTGTCCTCCCTGCAGCTGGAGGCTGCTCGAGCCAAAGCCCAGGACGACCGGAAGCCCAGGCGAAAGCGCAGATGCGCTACAAACACTGGCCCGCCTCTCCGCAGAGGTCCGCGCCAGGAAGACACCCCCGTCCTCTGTGCAGGGGAAGCCAGGAGCGTGTTCCCCAGAAGACACCCGACTCCCCTCCCCGCGAGCCCCAGGCGCAGCTGAGCTATCAGAGGGCGTCTGAGTCACTAAGTGGGCGCTGGGCCCCGTGTCCCCCGCCGGCCTGCTCTCTTCCGCCGGCCCCCGCAACGTCCCCGCTCCGCCCCACCGTGCCCCCTGCACAGCAGACGTGCTGGTGCCCTGGGCATCTGGCGTCCCCCTCCCGGGCTCTCTGAGGCTCACTGACTACCGGCCAGCGCAGAAGGAGCCGGGTACGAGAGCACTTGCTTTGCATCCCGGTGGCAGGGCGGCGGCGCCCCCGACCTTGCCGAGGGAGGCCCCGGGCGAGACCCTCTGACCCCGCCTCGCGCATCTCTCCGCTGGCCATCCGCCTTCTCCCCGCCGCCCGGGCCGGCTGCCACCCGTCAGCCCCGTTGCCCTGAGCTGCGCCAGCTGCTCCGCGAGGCAGTGGGACCCGGGGCAGGGGGCTCGGCGCGGAGCCAGCGTGGGACCGGCAAGGGCCCGCCCAGCAAGGGGTGCGCTGACCGGGGCCAACCTTAGCGCAGGCGGACGGCGTCGCGGCCGAGCTGAGTCACCGGACAGCGGCCACGGAGCGGCTGGGTGGGTGGGAGAAATCGCTGGGCCACCAGAAAAAAAGGTGTTCGGAGCCAGAAGTACTGCGAGCAGAGAGAAGCAGACGTTTCCTTTACAAGATAAAAGAATGAATGACTATTTCAGCAGTGGCTTAGCAAATCCCATATGGAATAAATGTGAATTTTTATTGTCATTTAAAATGCTGGATCGCGGACTCCAGTTATCTGCACCTTTGCTACCCATCACGTTTTAGGGAACAGATTAGATCTGGATAACAAGAATGCTTAAATATAAAGGAACAGTTTCTAAAACTAAAGTGAGAAACAGACAAATTCCTGATCACAGTGAGCTGTTTTAGTGCACACCTCAAACGAGGGACACACAGCAAAAATACACTATGGAAGATTTGAACACAGCCTTCACCAAACATGAGCTCACCAGTGCAGGCAAAACACTGAACTCATTACTCAGAATAAGGTTTACTCCCCGGGTACATAAAACGTTCACAACCGCTAATATTTCTCTGGGCCACAAGCAAATCTCAGTATTTTCAAACAATTTGACGTCCTTTTGACAACAAGGTAATGCAAACTAAGGGAAAAAAATACACAGAGGCTCGGAAAGGGGTTGTAACGAAGTTAGCAAAGCAGCTGTCTTCAGGAGGGAGGATGTGGGCGCAAAGGGAATTTCTAGGCAACACGTTCCTATGAGTCTGCCTATGTCTTTTTTGTTCACGCGAATGGTGATTATGTCGATTTTATATTCATTTGGTATAAAGATTATTCATGAATTTCATAGCATTTTATAAAAACGTGGCTACCACAAAGAGGAAGACACCTTAAACGCCTCAGGGTAACTTGTCTGTGCGGGGCAGACACCCGAGCAGACGCCGGCTCATCGCAGCCCCAACCGGGTCACCCGCCAGAAACTCCCCGCCGGTGAGGCAGCCGCTGAGCCTCTGAGCGCCTGACGCCCAGACGAAGACTCGCCTTGCTGGTCACTGCGCAGCTGGGACGGTCCCTGCTGGGGGGCTGGGCCAGAACCGCGGCCTCTGACGATGCCCTGCAAGCCGGCTCGCCACCCCAGGCAAGAGCCCCTGGCCCGCCAGGGCGCACTGCGGCTCTGCCCTGGACACGCGACTCGGCAGGGGCCTCAGGGCACGGTGCTGGGCCGAGACTGCCGGCACAGCTGGGGCCACAGGGCGGGCCCTGGTGCGAGTGAGGTCGCTCCCGCTTTGCTAGGTGACCCGTCTCTAAGAAAACACAGGTCCTGGCTCCTGCTGGACCTAACAGAGCGAATGCCTGGTCAGGGAAACCACCGTTGGTGGTGGGCTGACTCTCCAAGGCGCACATCGGGGCGGGTCACGCCCGAGGGAGCATAAACACACCGAGGGATGACTCACAGCTCTGCTCCCCGCGCGCCTCTCCTCCCGTCCTCCTGCAGCCTGCCCTCTGCTTCGCTTCTCGGAGGCACAGCAAACGAGCCGGGACGACAGCGCTTGGCGGCAGCCAGAGACAGCTGTGAAATGCCGTGGCTCTCCTCGACGGCGTCCTGGGGCCTTGCAGATGCTGGTTTCCCCGCTGGGCACAGCTGTGCAGTGTATTTCAAGCTGCAGCATCTGACGCTGCCTCTGCCTGGAAGAAACGACGGCCTACGGTGGAAACCCACACACCCACCGGCAGCGTCTTCCGGCGGGCCCAGGCAGCAGCGGCCGAGGCGAGAGGGACGAGCGCGCCCAGGCAGCCGGGAGAGCGCGCACATGGCGCCGCCCGGCGGTTCTCCATCCAAGGGAAGCTGGTTCAAGCTCTGCGAGCTTCCTTGCTGCGCCGGCCGTCACCCAGCCCTGCCCGCTCCACTCGCGTGTACCTGGCATACTGGGTTTGCACTCACCAAACCCTGCATTTGTTCCCGCATTTACCCCATAGGTGCCTAAATAATACAAGCACGTTCTGTAGATGGTCTCCTTGTAAAGTTATCCAAAGAGCAGCAGATGGAATACTCATACTTCACAGATCGCTTTTCCTCTCCATACAGCTTTTATTGGAAGATGTTTACACAGGAAATACGTAAACTCTGTGCACTCAGATGTGGTTGTGACAATATAAACTCAAGTCATCAATGAGTGTGAGATTCCATTTAGCTACATCCCCCACAACTCTCGGTATCACCTGTTTCTTAGCTTTTGTCATTAAAATGGGCACGCACCTCATGTTCATTGCAGCACTATTTATAATCGGTAAGACCTGAAAATAACCCAGATGTCCAAAATAGATGACTGGATCAAGAAGATATGCAGATACGCCATGGAATACTATACAGCAATCAAAAAGACAAACTAAATTCATTTGTAGAAACACGGATGGAGCTAGAAGGGATGATGCTCAGCGAAAGAATACAGAAGGCAAGAGAGAAATATCGGATGGTTTCATTTTTAGGAGGAGTATAGAGGAACAAAAAAAAAAGCAAGAAGGAAAAGAACAGTAACAATAAAACAACAACACAAGACCAAACAGACAAAGACAAATCAGAGACCCCTTGCGGGGAGGGGAGAGGGGCAGGGATGAGGACAAAGAGCACAAGGACTGAGGTGGCGGTGCACGGGTCAATGGTGGTGGGAACTCCATGGGGGCCACAATTGATGAAAAATATACGTAAAGAAAAAAATAATTACCCGTGTTTTATTAAGACCATGAGGTGTGTTTACAGTCCAGAGGGAGCTTCAAACATGGAAGTCGCGATCGCGCCCCTCCCAGGCCACCCCGACGCCCGAGCGTCCTGACTAGAACAGAGAGCAAAGGGCAGACGCCCGAGGACGAGGGCTGCGCGCGGCTCTCAAGTGAGCCTGAGATGCTCGTCCGGGCCGTCGCCGACGGAGAAAACGCCCCCCTCCAGCACTTCGCTGGGCCGGTCTCCGTGTCCGCCGGAAAGCGCCCGGGTAGGAGCGGCCGGACCGCTCTGTGGAGACCGCGACTCCCGAAGGGCTGCGGCCGCGCAGACAGCACAGACCCCCGACCCACAACGCGGTCTGAGCTCGGCCGCGCGACGGCGCCCGGGGCGGCGCGACGGCGTCCCGGGCGGCACGACGCGGCGCTCCAACAGCAGACGGGAAGGAATCTGGAGCCAGTGGGGCCGCACAGACAGAGGAGAAGGAAAGCGGGCCGAGCCAAGCACCGCCAGCGCCCCAGGCGCCGGGGTAGGAGAGCCGTGGGGCTGTCCCCACAGACGGGAGTGTCCCCGCCCGGCACTCGCCCACGCCTGATGAGGCCGGCGCTGCGGGGCTAAGAGAGCCTGAAAGAAGAAGTGGTGGTTTCCACTAAAGTTTCAGTGACTCTAAAATATCAGGATAAATAAAAGAGGAAATTGAGAAACATCCAAACTTATTCATGAGAATTTCAACAAAAACACTCAGAACGTTTGTTCACTTCCTGGCACAAAAGTTCTCCCTGACTCCTACTCATTCTCCCAAGCAAAACAGAAAATTTCATATGCCCTTAATTAAGCTAAATGCTCCCTAAGCAACTATTACCTTGGAGTGCATGAAAGACTTAAAAGTCTTTTAAGATTTGTTTATGCATGTGAGACCTGGGGCGCGGCCAGAGGTGGGGGGTGAGGACTCCCCAGGGACAGAGCGGGGAGCAGAGCAGACGGACCCCCTGACACACCCTGCTGAGGGGCAGCGGGGGCAGGAGGGGCTGCTGGCCCTGGGGTCCCTCCCTGGCGGGGATCGAAGTCGTGCTGCGGCGGCTGCGAACGCCTCAGTGTGCTGAGACTCACCCCTGCGCCCGGGAAGCCCGGGGTTTCAGGAAGACTTACCCTGTGTGGGACTGTACCACAGGAGTGAGCCTCAGTCCGACTGAGTAGACAGAGAGTAAGTAATAAATCAGTATAGCAAGTTACATTAAAATCTGTGATATGGCTCAGAAGAACGATTGGAAAGGGAAGATTCGGGGTCGACCTGCAAAAGTGACTAGACATCCATGTGCCTCCAGGCCACTGCTGAGAGTCCGTGACTCCTGAGAGGCAAGGGGAGCGCGTGAGCCCCCCGCCACCAGCCCCCAGCCCCCACCACCAGCCCTGCCACCAGCCCCTAGCCCCCAGTCACCAGCCCCCCTACCAGCCCCCACCACCAGCCCCCAGCCCCCTGCCACCAGCCCCAGCCACCAGCCCCCCTACCAGCCCCCCACCACTAGGCCAGGCTGCGGGCCCTTCTAACCCCAGCTCTAGAAGGCAGACCTTTCTCTTTATTCGCATCACGAATGTCTCCCCATTCTCAACTGCGCAGAACTGAAGACTTAAAACCGCCACGAATATATGAACGTTGACCTCCACGAGCTGCCTGCAGGGACAGCACGGCTCTCCGATGACGAAGCGGACCTGGCAGGGCTGGCACGGCGTGGCGGCGTGGGGCAGCGTGGGGTGGCGCCTCGAGGGCGCAGGGGGAGCGGCCGAAGCACCACCATCTGGCCCAGTCCCCCTCAGAGTGAAGAAGCACAAGCCCACGCCTGGCGCTCGCGCCCAGGGAGGAGAAACATCCTCTCCAGGCATGATACCCAGGCCCCTGCACGGCTGTCAGCCCCCACGAGCGCTCCCTCATGGCCCCCGCCCAGCGCTGTCCCTGGCCGCCTCCCTCTCCTTTCCCACGCCCGCCCCTGCCGACACAGGGCTCCCTGGACACACAGCGCCCCGACAGGTGGCCGGGCAAGGAAAACGTGGTGTGGACACACAGCGGGGCGTCGCTCAGTCGCTAAACAGCAGATGAAGTCCTGCACGCCACACCTCGCCGGGCAGAGGGCTCACACTTCCTGAGGCGTCAGAGGGGTGATCGCTGGGGACTCACTCCCGGTGGGACTACCGAGAAGCCACACAAAGTCCGCTAGGTGAAGCAGGACTAGACTCACAGTAAGACCAGGCCCGGCTATCAGAAAGAAAGGGCCGAAAAGTAAAGGGGAAATCAGGTAGGTGTGGCCACTTCGATGAAGGGCAGCGCTGACCTTTCAGTGGTGACTGGTGTGTTATACGCAGACGCCGATTTCTTTTTTTTTTAAAGATTTATTTATTTATGCACACAAGAGCTGGGGTACGGGCCAGAGTCATGGGAGGTGAGAGGATCCACCAGAGACAGAGCAGGGAGCAGAACAGGCAGACTGACTGAAACACTGAAACTGAGGGGAGCAGTGGGCGAGGCAGGGGAGGTCTGCTGCGCCATGTGGGTCCCCTCCCTGGCCGGCAGCAGGGATCGAACTCGTGCTGCAGTGGCTGCGGTTTGCTTCACAGTGCGTTGCTTGACCCACTGCTCCACCAGGGAGGCCCCAGATGCCGATTTCTTTTTTTTTTTTAAGATTTATTTATTTATGCATACAAGCACTGGGGCACAGGCCAGAGGTGTGGGGGGGTGAGAGGATTCACCACAGAGAGCGGGGA
>JAGFMF010011872.1:26172-73525 GCA_019455555.1 Galemys pyrenaicus | reverse complement strand
TAAGAACAATAATAATAATAAAAATAACAGCAATAAAGACACAGAAACCAAAAATGAGGAGTCAAGGACAGACTGGGGACACCTGGTGGGGAGGGGAGGTGGAGGGTGGAGGGAAGATGGGAACACGAGGGACTGAGGTGATGGTGCACTGGTGAGATGGTGATGGGGAATGCATGGAGATTACAATTAATGGCAAGTATATGTAAATTTTAAAATATTTTAATAAAAAAAAATAAAAAAACAACGATGCTGAAAGCAGCTTTCTGCATCACGCTGGGGAATTCTGCCTTCAGAGTGGCCACTGAGGCAGCCTCATATCATCTGCATGTGTCCCTGACAAGATCAGCCCAGTCTTTTCCAATCTCTACCCCAGCTCTCAGATAAGACAGCACAACATGAATCACCCAAAAGAGGCCAAAACAATGATGGAGGCATCCTATTCTTCTATTATTAATCTTTTAAACATATAGCCAAATAACATATCAGTGGTTAATGAAAATAGGTATACACACCATGCAAATTCTACCATGATTTCACTATGTTTGAAATTATCAGTAGGCCCCATTATAAATTCCACTATGCTGCAGAAACCAATACACCCTCTGACAGTAGGACTGCCAAATAAAGGACAGGGTGCCTAAATAGTTTGAATTTCCAAATAGACATGGAAAAAGTATTTTTTAAGATCAAATAGTTTCCAAAATTGCCAGGCACAGTGTATTTTGTTTTCGTACAAAATCTGGCAGCCCTTTGTGTGGTGACTAACTGAAATCCCCTAACTGATTTTAGTCCCCATGTGGCCAGATACACACCCATTTATCTTTGAGGAGAGTCAAATGCAGCCCATGTAAATGACCCTAGTTTCTTTAACTAAAGAAAGAGGGTTCACTACTTACCAGATTTGCTGTTGGTTGCCTCATGTAGACTTAGAAGCATAAAAACTAAACTGATTCAGGCAGGGTAAGAATAAAAAAGTTGCACAAAAGGAAGACCTTGCTGGAGCTTTGAAGGCCACTGAGTGCATGAGGCTACGCTGATTGGGCCTGCTCACTGCACCAGGGCACAGGCAGCTTTGTCTGCAGTGCCCTCCCCAGTCGGCCCCACCCTGGCATCCATGGCCCTGGCTCTGGGCTGCCCCTGCCCTGGCTCCCCTGGAGGGGCCTGCTCTCAGCTGCCACTGGAGGCTCATAGTGGGGTGAGCAGAGGCAGAGCTCCTCCCTCAGCTCCCAGCACCATTTCCCCAGCACCATCAGCCTGGCCACCTGCTGACACAGAGCCTCAGTTACCTACAGCCCCTCACATCCCATGGCTCTGTGCATGGACCACTTTCTCCTGGAGTAGGATTTGACTTGTGAGAGCTTATTCTGCTCCTCTTTGCAGCTGGGCCATCCCCTTCCAAGGTCAGCAGGAAGCCATGCTGTGGGCTCTAGTGCTACTCCCAATATTCCTGACTCCAAGTAGGTATGTTGCTTAGAAGCTCAAGGGCTTTTTGTACTTTCTGGCAGTGGGAGGCCATACGAAGGGATCTAAGCAAAATCTCATCATTATTTCTTCTTTGCAGCCAGTCGGATATCCTTCAACTCAGAATAGAGAAAGATGTCAATAACCAAGCTGACTGCGTCATCCATTGTAATCACAAGTGATATTGTTGACCAAAACATTAACCTCCTACACTGGTGTCGATATCAGGAGGGTAAGTCCCCACACTGCCTCCTCTACTTTGTATTCACTACCTCAAAGCCTGTGGTAGAATCTGGAACCCCTTCAGGAAAATACCATGCTTATGAAGGTTCAGGCCGGACTTGTAAATTTGTTGTCTGCCATCTAGACTAAAGCGATGCTTGTGTTTATTTATCACTGTGCCACCTGGGACACCCACAGTGATGCAGACTTCCCCTCAACTGCACATAGGTTGGCTTGCAGCTGCCAAGATCAGGCCTGTACACATGATGGGCCAGCCCCTGCCTCACTTCCTGCCCTGACATCACTGGGCCCAGAAGGAAGAGAAACCCTGAGCTCAATTTACGCTCAATTATATCCACTCTTTCCTCTCCCCAGCCAGCTGAGCTCTAAGACTTTCCTAAGGACTAGCGCCCATCTCTACGTCTTCAGCAAGTCACTGCAGAGTCCTTTCAGCTCCTAGAGTGTCAGAAGACACATAGGGAAAGCCACGTGGGAGGGCTAGTTGTACAGAAACATTCAGCCCATCATTATCCAGAGATAAAGACTGGAAATCCAGTTTTTTCATGATGCAGGAGATGACAAATGATGGAATGAAAATTTGGGACTTCATAGAGAGCTCAAACCAGTGTATTATCTTTCAGACAAACTGCTATTTCTCTCACCACAAGCAACCACATTATTATTAATATAGTGAAAGTGTGGGGGAAAGTGTTTGCTATAGATATGCCCATATTTGTGACCTACTTATATTTTTTTGAAAGGAGGGTGTCTTCTAGTATTATAGAAAGACTCCTTGGGCAGCTGTTAACTTTGAAAGTGAAAAATCATAGTACAGATGAAAATGAGCCTGATGTTGATGTTTGAAGGTCAGGCTTGAGTTTAAATTGTATACATTTCAATGAGCTTCCATTTCTTGGGGAAATAAATCTTCTGATTCACATTCCTTCCAAAAAAAAAAAAAGAAAGAAAGTTCAGCCCATAGCCAGAACTGTTGCTTTAAGTAAAGCAAAATCTTTACCCATACCACCCCCAAGTTCGACAGACCCCCAAAACTGAAGTTGGTCTTTTGAGTCATTTTCTTCTCATAATTAAAGGCACATTGTATACAATCAGATAATGAAGCATACTATTAAATTTGAAGGACATATAGGAGAGGATTGTGACTGCCCTATGCATCAACTTAAAAGATATAAAATTAACACTGAAGTATGGATAGCCCTTTAGTACATATCTTACTTACTGAACCCTCCAACTTTCTATCAAAACGCTCAAATGAAACAAACTTAGGGTCCAAGCTCCTAAAACAGTATTTCTGAAAGTGTGTCCATGGAAGCAGTAAAAAATACATTGCATCAGGAGTACCTGGAAGACTGTATATAAACCTACAACAGGGGTTGCAACAGCATGAGAATCAGAATCTGGGAACGGAGCCTTAAAATGTGCACCTTTTCAACAATAATAGGCATGACTTCCCACCTCTGGCTCCTTATCCCCAGGAAATTCACCTGAGAGTACAGTAAACTTTGTCTGCTTTTCTTCGTGCCTCCAACCTTTGGTCTGATCTTACAACCCCCATTTCTTGAGCAGGTTCCATGTGTCTGGGATGTGCAACATGCTTTACTCATAGAAACCTGTTTTTTTAAAATGTTATTTATGTATGCATACAAGCACTGGGGTACAGGCTTGTTAGAGGGTTAGAGGATTCACCAGAGATAGAGTAGAGTAGATAGAGTGGAGAGCAGAACAGGCAGATCTAATGAAATACACTGCTGAGGGGAACGGCCAGCCAGCCAGGAGAGGTCTGCTGCACCATGAGGGTCAGCTCCCCAGGAGGCAGAGATTGAACTATGCTGCAGCAGCTGCAGTTTGCTTCACAGCGCTTTGCTAAACCCATCAGGGAGGCCCCTACAGCAGGACCTTTTTGAAATGAGGAAAATGATTTGAAATTGAAGGCAATTTGGAGAAGTTTGGATCTGGAGAGCTGGATCCTGGGGTTGGCTCAGGGAATAGTTTCATCAGGACTCCCCTTTCAGCAGAATGTGGAGAATCACGAGGTGAGTTTCTTCATGAGGCAGAAGCATTAGTTATATCAAAGAGGGCAGCATGAGTATAAAAGGGAGAGAAGGGTAAAGAATGCTTGCACACACACAAGGGGCTAAAAGAACTGCCCCAAGGGGATGGTTGTTAGAAGGGAGGCCTGAAAAGGTACAGGTGGGGGCCTTGGGAGGAGACTTGTCTCTGCTGCTTTGCAAAGGAAGGTTAGAGAGGACACACCCAACAGACACAGGAGTCAGAAGGGCTGTTGCAGCTGCGCTGTTATGCACAGGAAAAGGTTGGCGAGAGAAATACCTGTATGTACAGCCACAGGCAGTCAGGCTGCTGCCAGGAACAAGGACTGCGAAGAGGAGCATCTGCACAGACAAGGGTGAGCAGAAGGGCTTCTGGCCCTGGCCAGTGCAGACTGTACTGACTGAGTCTCCTTGGGAGGGGCTCACTCCTTTGTGGAGCTGACTTTTGTTAAGCTGTTTATTTATAGGGTGTGACTAGGTTCATGTTTAAGGATCAGTGATTCTATACAATGACCCTCAATCTCCATATCCCACCTTCTGTGTGCCCCTCCGGATATATTTTGTAGCAGTCAGATGCCTGCTTATAGCAGTGGGCAACTAAGGGCTTTTCATTTTTATAGCATGTGAATCACTTCTAACCCCACCTGCAGTAGGGCATGACCACCTGAGTTAAGCTGCCTGGGGACCTTAGAAACAACCTTTTGCTCAGTTCGTAGTATGCAACCTAGTCCCTGATAGACCATATATGTCCACGAGGCAGAATGGACCTGAGGGGTCCCATGACTACTGACCCTTATTCACTCCTTGGTATGCAACTGTATGACTCACGGCTTGGTGTGTAGCCACGTCATCTCTGATCATGTACAGCTACCATGGAACCCACCTGGAATCTTGTAGAAACTGTAAGTGCGTATAAGCCCCACTTCCTACAAAGGAGTCTCAGCTTTGAGACACGAATCCCCTGAGTCAGCACCAGTGCATTAATCCTGCTTCTTGATGGCCCTGGTGTCCACGTTTTCTTTGTGCCATATAACACCAGCTTTTGGCCTGTGTGAGCCAGGTTTCTGTTCTTGTGGTGCCTCCTTTCCAATTCCCTGCTCTTAACCTCCATCAGAATGACTTGCCCAAGACCACACTACACATTTATCATGTCACGGAAGGATAGTTACTCTCTCCTCATGGGTCTCTGGGTTAAATGTTGCTCAAAGTGACCCCCAAGGGTCTCTCACTCACATTTGTTTTAACTAATTTAACACTAAAATGTTGCTCAAAGTGACCCCCAAGGGTCTCTCACTCACATTTGTTTTAACTAATTTAACACTAAAAAGCAAGCACAGTTTTTTTACATGTTTTTTGCTCCACGAGCCTCCTCCAGGTCTCTTTGTTGTTTTTTATTTTTTTTTTGCAGAAAATTTTTTTTAGCTCCACCCACTTAGGGTGGAACTAGGATTTTGGAACTTTTTTTTTTTGGGACCACCCTGTTACAAGCTCTTGTTGCTATTATCCTACCAACTATCTAGAAAGTTCTGAGAACTCACATTTATCAGCCCTCCCCTCACCATGTGATCAGACTTGTGTCTTTTCTCTCATCCCTAACCCCTCCCATCCCCTTTTCTCTCACCAGGACTGATATCTGCTGGCACCAGCCAGGAAGCAGGTGCTCAGGTTCTAGCTTGGCTGCCATCCCACAAAAGAAGTTTCCTCCTCAGTGTGGTTGGGTCTCTGGATTCTCTCCACAGGCACACACAGAGCCATGTTGGAGCTCCTTGCCCTCCTGGGGGCCCTCCACTTGCCTGGACAATTGCGACTGCTTCCATCTGTCAGATGCAGGGATGGGGACTTGGGTGTTGGGGAGGAGGTGGAGGGTTGGCTCTATGTGTGTGTTTATTGAAGAAAGGAACAGACATAAATTAAGACTCCCAGGCCAGTGCAACCATTGGGCTAATAAAGCCACAAAGCAGGCTGCTCGCCCCATGTCCCTGGCTCCTCCTAGCGCTTCACTAACTTTGGTGCTTGCTGCCCACACTCAGGAAGGGAAGCTTCAGGGAGTGCCACTGCAGTGCCACTCTACTCAGACAGACAGACTCAGTGGGCAAAATTGAAGGTGCCCACAAGACAAAGTGGTGGAGAGTGTCTGATGGGTGAGTTTTTACCCTTGTGACACTTGAAAATCAGCTGGTATTAGAATATCATCAGATCACACATCTTGGAAAAACAGCTTAAACTCATGCAGAAACAGTTTTATGTTGGTCTTCTACCAACACTTTGCTCGTCAGTCAGTGAGAGATGCGTAATCTATGCTTAAAATAATGCTAAGTAGACACCCCAACCCCCATCTGGGGTACAAAGAAAGAAAACAGCTCCCTTAGGGGCTTTGGAAGAGGACTTACTGACTTTCCTCTGAATAGGGGGTTCAGTATTAGTGTGCACAGACTCAGGATGGGCAGAAGCATATTCTACTGGAGAAAAAAAAAAGCCAAGGCACTAAGGCACTAAGAAATTATTGAGGAATTATTGGTCTTCCTCTGAAAATTCACAGTGATAATGGGCTGGTTTTTGTGGCTGGCATCAGCCATTTAGGCCCTTAATATAGCCAGAAATTACAGACAGCATGTCAGCCTCTGAATTCAGGGAAAGTTGAACTAATGAACATAATACCCTCAAGAGTACTTTTGTTACAGGACAGGGAGAGGGGCACTTTAGAATTCCAAAACTTGCCCTCTCTGAATGGGTTTTGCTGTTTGTTGCATTAAGACAAACATGTAAAACCTTTAATGGAAAGGAACTTTAATACAACTAGGGGATAATACAGAAAGGACAAAGATACATAGTTACTAAGTTAAGTATTTAAAGTTACCCATCTCCTTGAGGGTAAAAGTTTAGTTAAATATGACTGGCCCAAAGCAAGGCCCAAAAGCCTGCCACACGTTTAGGGGACTTTTTAGTAGAGATCCATAGAAAAGGGTCAGAAAGAGTCAGACAAATTCAGGAGGAAAAGAGAAAAATTAAAATTAAGATGAAAGCTGCTATTGTAACCTCCCCACGGGTCTCTCACCCAAATCTGTTCCAACCAGTCCAAGACCAAAAAAGAAGCGCAGCTTCTTCACATGTTGCTCTGCAACATGTGCCTCCTCCATGTCTCCTTGCTGCTCTCCATCCTGCTTTCTTCTTCCTTCCTTCCTTCTGTCCTCTCTCTGCAGAATCTTCTTAGCCCTGGTCAGCTCCACCCACTTAGTGTGGAACCAGGATTCTGGAACTTCCCCCTTTCCTGGGGATGACCCTGTTACACTTTGGCTGTGTTTGTACAGGAACAAGCATGCAGTGGCCAGATTTACTCCTCCTAGCCTGACTTAGAGTACTTTGCACCCCATGGAAGACAGAATTCTCCCCTTTGTAATAGGATTCTCCCACAATGAGATATGATATGGGAGGCCTCCATCCTGTTTGGGGGTGTCCCTAGGGGTCGTCATCAGGTAGGATCAAAAGCCTGACCGAACAGCTCCTGCTATAGGCACTACCCTGAATGGGCCTCAATGGTATGCTCTAGGAGGAGCACCTGTCCCCTCGAGTCTCTGGCACAGCCACACCAGCCAGGTGACACAGTCTGGGTAAAATATGGGGAAAATAAAACAAGAAAAAAAAAACCCTTAAACTCACATGGGTTGCTCCCTCCACTGTAATTCTAACCACCTCTACTGATTTAAAGGCCTCAGATTTCACCCCCTGAACACACCACTCCAGGGTGAAACTGTTACAGGGCAGGGAGAGGAGCACCTCAGAACCCCCAAATCTGCCCTCTCTGACTGGGTTCTGCCATCTGCCGCATTAAGACAAACATACTAAATGCCAAAAAAAATATTCTGGAATGTTGCTGAAAGAAATCACAGGTACAGTTGTCATCCTACAAACCTAAAACTTTGGAAACAGGAACAGTTTTATTAATTACAAGAGTTACATGCCCTTATGTTCACTTTAGGGTTTTCAGTGTTTAAGTCTTTTCCTTACAAGTCAATCCTGGGGTATCCTGTATACAGCCGTTGAAAGAGCAAAATTAACAGTTAACTTTTAAGCAAAAAAGTCATCTCTTGTTAGCTACTAAATTTGTAATCCCTGGGTTTCCCGGAATAGAACCTGAAAGAGCAAAATCAAAATATCAGCAGTTAACTTTCAATTAAAAGGAGTCATCTCTTTACTTCTGTTAGCCACTCTGGGACAGAAGCTGAAAGAGCAGATTCAGCAAAGTACAGGTCACACCTCCCCCACACTAGGGAGGGAGAGCAACAGCACAGGTATGAAAACCTGGCACAGTTACATCATGCACCATATAGAGTGCTTTCCACAACTGACCTTCCTCAGTAGGAAGCAGAATCTTAGAATCTTGTCTTCCACCAGTAATAAAAACAAATCCAGAGTTCAGATGGCAAACATGCCCAAAACAAATTGTGTAGACAAATGTCAGAAGCAAAGCCTTTCAGATTCACACAAAATCACTTCAATATTTCTGATCCATACTTTGCAAAAATTCAAGTTAACTCCAAGAATCCATCAAGGTCACAAGTACTCAAGGCTTCTTTTTCTGTTAAAACCCGACATACATTTGCTAATTTAAAAGACTGCTAATTTTAAAGACTGCTGCATTGTTGGCTTGCAAAAACCCCCTCTGGCCAAAATAAAAAGTAGTCAGTTGAAATAACATATCACTGAAGAACCATTATTATCCTTAAAAATGCAAATGAGAGCTGTAAGACAGCAAGAGATCACAAAATGTCCCAGCAAATTTGTTTTTTTTTTTTTCTAACCAAGTATGTTGCAAATGGAAAGAAAAGTACAAGGTCAAAAGAGCAAGAACTTCTGAGTTTCAGAAGTGTCCCCCACATGGCTTAAGATGCCATCTTTGAACTAACCACATGGTCCAATCTACAACCATCTTTGGAGTAAAATTACTACACAGAACAATTTCCACAAATTTAAATGTCTTACACAAAATTACATAAATACACACAGAAATTCCACAAGGCCCAAGTCTGGTTTTTTTATTATTATTATGGTTTTGGGTTTTTTTTTAAACAGAAAACCTATACAAACTGAAACACACTAGGAAAAAACAAAAACTATATTTGCACTTATGGCAGCCAGTGCCATGGGGAAACCAAATTTCTCCATGGGGCTGACTAACCATGGATGCCTCCAGTCCCAATTTTCGTTGGGTGACAAATCTGCTATAGGGTAGGGAGAGGGGCACCCCAGAACCCCAAACCTGCCCTCTCTGGATGGGTCCTGCCATCTGCCACATCAAGACTAACATATAAAACCTTTAATGGAAAGGAACTTAATACAACTAGGGGATAATACAGAAAGGACAAAGAACATAGTGACTAAGTTAAGCATCCAAAGTTACCCATCTCCTAAGGGTAAAAGTCCAGCCAAACAGGATTGGCCCAAAGCAAGGCCCAAAAACCTGCCACATATCTAAAGGACCTTTCAGTAGAGACCCATAGAAAAGGGTCAGAAAGAGTCAGACAAATCTGGGAGATAAAGCGCAAAATCAAAATCAAGATGACAGCTGCCATTGTTAACCTCCCCACGGGTCTCTCACCCACATCTGTCCCAACCAGTTCAAGACCAAAAAGCAAGGGCAGTTTCTGCATGTGTCCCTCTGCTCCACGTGCCTCCTCCAGGTCTCCTTGCTGCTCTCCATCCTGCTTCCTTCTTCCTCCCTTCCTTCTGTCATCCTATCTCTTCTCTGCAGAATCTTCTTAGCCCTGGTCAGCTCCACCCACTTAGTGTGGAACTGGGATTCTGGAACTTCCCCCCTTTCCTGGGGACCACCCTGTTACAAAACCAGCCTGCAATCCAGAAATAGACACTTCAACTGACAAATGGACCACAGTCCCTGACCATGAACATCCACTCTGCCTAAAACTGCAGAAGAAACAGCCACCCAGTCAGTCTCAGCCAGCACCCCTGCTCTGACCACAAACAGATGAAGCTTGAGGATCCTCCACATGAGTGACTTTTGGTTTAGCATTTTTTTAAAAATAGATTTCTTTATTTATGCATACAAGCACTGTGGTACAGGTTGCAGGGAGTTGAGAGAATCCACCAGAAAGAGCATGGGGCAGAACAGGCAGATGGACTGAAACACACTGCTGAGGGAGTAGTGGGCTAGTGAGGAGAGGTCTGCCTGCGCCATATGGGTCACACCTCCCCAGCTGGCAGCAGGGATCAAACTCGTGCTGCAGTGACTGCAGTTAGCTTCATAGTGTGTTGCTTAACCCACTGTGTCACCAGAGAAAACCCTGGTTTATTGTTCTAATGTCTTGTAAACCCTCTGGCAGTTGTGTGGCCATGGGGCACCAGACAACTGGGACTGAAAGGCAGGGCTTCTTCTAGCCTTAGGTTATCTAACACTGTGTGGGATTACAGTTGGTTTTAAGAGCTATATATATATATATATATGCACATGTGGAAGACCCACACCAAAAAAGCCTGGTATGTGTAATTGTTTTTGTTCTTTGGGACAGGGGTGTAAACCCTGAGACACTCAGCCTATAAAGAGAAATAGAAACTGGTTACCGCTGGACGCTAAAGCCCCAGCCAGACATTCTAACATCTTAGCACGGGGATGCCCTGATGAGACCTGTCCTGACACCAGTGCGTTCCCTGCAGGTAAATATCACGAACCCAAACTCCAACATGAGGCACTGGTATTATTCTCCTACTGGGCCCTGGGCACCTGTGGTCAGCTCTATGATCAAGTCTGTATTCGTACCCAGCCTACAGTAGGCCCACGTGGGACAAAAGAACTCTCTGGTCTTCCATAACCCAAGGCATTATTTGTATCCCAAATAACAGGCATGATTAATGCCTCACACTTGACTCTCAATCATTCGAGCACAGTCCTTGCCTCTGATTGCTGTATCTGTATGAAGTTGGGTCCTGTCCAGTACTATGAGGTCATACATAACCCAGGCTTGTCTCCCCCAAAGGCCTCATCAGGCACCTTGGCCCATATCCTGGGCCCTGTGTCTGTCTCTATGTGGAAAATGTCTCAAACCCCTTGGCTCTTATGTCTATGACCTGTGCCTCAAATGATACTACCTTACCTGAGGTCAAGGTATGTATCAATGTGCGACACCATACACCTGCACATACTACAGTGTTAAACTGACACCAAACTTGTCTGTTTTACCTGGGAGAGATGCACTTTCCATACAGAAAGTCAGACTTTGATGCCTTTATAAAGTCATCCTTATCCCTCCAGTGACAACTTCACTTTTTGGCAGGTATAGTTCTCCAAAATGGGCTAGGGATGATCTCACTGCAGTCCACAAGGATACTTGCTTTTCTTTGTATGAGGAATGTTGCTTTTATGCAAATGAATCTGGAGTGGTTCAGGAGACTCCAAAATCAAACAATCCTAGATGGGGGGCTTGCACCAGTCAACCTGGTGGGATTCCTTCACCCTGAGGTTCCCGTGGCTGGTGCCCTTTCTAGGGTCCCCACTGGCTCAATATGCTTACAAATTTCATATCTACACAAATATTAAAAATTAAACTCCAGTTACTTCTCCTCCAATACCATTTCTTGGGCTGTGCCCCAGATACCTTTAAAGAATATGCCTTATGAGAAAAATAATATATAAGGCATCAAAAGGGTGGAATATGTGAGAAATACTGGTAAAGTATTGCTGGACAAATGGATGTATCAAAGGAAAAAACCTTTCTGGAGCTTTGAAGGCCACTGAGTGCTTACTGGGCCTGCTCACTGCATCAGGGCACAAGCAACTTTGTGTACAGTGACTGCTCCTGGCATCCGTTGCTCTGACTCTGGGCTGCCCCTGCCCTGGCTCCTCTGGGGGGACTTAAGAAGGTTTAGAAACTTCCCACTGTATTTTATTTCATCTTTTAACTCTGGCAGTCCTATGAGAGGTCCCTCGTATTAGGACAAACAGTTCTCTCCTTCTACCTGATTTTACACTACACATAGCACAGACACACACACTTACTTTTGAGGAGAGTCAAAAATTGCCCAATAGATAGGATTTTGTTTTATTTTGCAGTACTGGGTCCACTGCTTCTCAGATTTGCTGTTGGTTGCCTCATGTAGACTTAGAAGTATAAAAACTAAACTGATTCAGGGTAAGAATGAAAAGTTGCATGAAAGTTGCTGGAGCTTTGAAGGCCACTGAGTGCATGAGGCTACGCTGACTGGGCCTGCTCACTGCACCAGGGCACAGGCAGCTTTGTCTGCAGTGCCCTCCCCAGTCGGCCCCACCCTGGCATCCATGGCCCTGGCTCTGGGCTGCCCCTGCCCTGGCTCCCCTGGAGGGGCCTGCTCTCAGCTGCCACTGGAGGCTCATAGTGGGGTGAGCAGAGGCAGAGTTCCTCCCCCAGCTCCCAGCACCATTTCCCCAGCACTATCAGCCTGGCCACCTGCTGACACAGAGCCTCAGTTACCTACAGCCCCTCACATCCCGTGGCTCTGTGCATGGACCACTTTCTCCTGGAGTAGGATTTGACTTGTGAGAGCTTATTCTGCTCCTCTTTGCAGCTGGGCCATCCCCTTCCAAGGTCAGCAGGAAACCATGCTGTGGGCTCTAGCGCTACTCGTTTTCCTGGTTCCCGATAAGTGTGCTGCAAAGAAGCTCATGGGCTTTTTGTAATTTTTGCCAGTGGGAACACATGAAGGGATTGGAACTTACTTTTCCTCATTCCTTTTTTTTTTTTTAACCTTCCTTTAGGAGCCAGTCAAATACCATCCAAATCAGGTGAGAATGTTGTCAGTAACCAAGCAGACAGGGTATTCTGCTGGAATCACCTGTGATATTCCTCTCAAATCCACCAACTATGACCACTGGTATTGACAAAGACTGGAAAGGGCCCCACACTGCATTCTCTACTTTTCATTCACTGGCTCAAATGTTGTGGTAGAAGCTGGAATCACTTCAGGAAAATACTATGCATTTGAAGGCTCTGGGAGGACCTGTAAACTGGTTGTCAGAAATGTTCAAGAAAGCGATGCTGCTGTTGATTACTGTGCTGCCTGTGAGTCCCAGGGTGATGCAGAATTCCCCTCAACTGCACATATTGTTGCATGTAGCTGCCAAGAGCAGCTCTGTACACACAATGGGCCAGCCCAGCCTCACTTCCTGCCCTGACATCACTGTGCCCAGATGGAAGAGAAGCCCTGAGCTCAAAGTCCAGTTCCACCCTTATATGCACTCTCTTTCTTCCCCCCAACCAGCTGAGCTCTAAGACTTTCCTAAGGACTGAGCTCCCATCTCTAGGTTTTAGGGAAACCACATGGCAGATTCCTTCGCCCACCCCCTCAGGCTTGGGAGAGAGTGGATCTTCTCCCTGGACAGACAAGGTCTCCTGGGTTGATCTAGCAGAGGAGACCTGGGGAGAGCATGAGGGAAGGCTTGTGTACTGAAACACTGCTCTGATCAATACCCAGAGATGAGTACTGGGGTGGAGCTCATTCATCTATGGGGAGTGTGAAAAATGATGGAATAAACACTTGAGAATTCATGGAAACCAATGTATTATTTTTTAGAGAAAATGTGATTCCTCTCACCATAAGCAAGCATGGCATTGTTAATATAGTGAATGTGTAAGAGAAAAGTGGTTGCAGATATGCTAACCATTGTGATGTCCTTAACCTTCTTGAAAGTTCAGGCCACAGTCAGAACTGTTCTACGTAAAGTTAAATCTTCTTTCTACCCATACCCAATTTGACACACCCACGCTATGCACAGGGATTCATTTTTCTTAATAATTAAAATTAAGAGGCTCTTTTGTGAAAAATCAGATAATGAACGGTACTATCTAAATTTGGTAGATTTTTGGAAAGGTGGTGGCTGCCATATGGGTAAAGGTTAAAGATATAAATTAACACTAAAATATAGATAGCCCCTAAGTACATACCATGCTTATTGAACCAAGTAACTGTCTATCAGAACACTTGAACACTGATCTGACATCCAAACTCCTAGAATAGTGTTTATCAAAGTGTGTGCATGGAAGCACTGCAAAATACATTGCATCAGAAGTAACTGGAAGGAAGCCTTTGTATAAAATACTGGTAATGGAGTTTTGAAGCATGCATTTTTTATAATAATCTTCACAACTGATTGTTAGTCAGATGATTTTCAAGAACTTGTGATCTACCAGTAAGATACTGGCCTCTCTGAATTGGCCCCCCATCTCATCCTGACTCATGATACTTCTGGAAAGGTTCTCAGGGACTTTTCCACCAATAGCCCCCTACACACAAACACACACAAACACACACACTTCTTCTGGCTGTCCTGAACTGCTTCTCTGACAGGTTTGCACATTTCTCCATGATGAGCCCTAAACCCAAAGTCAATACTCTAGCTCCTTCTCATTTCTGTGAGCTCAGACAAGTTCTGTGCTAACTGAACCAGCTTTCATTTGCTCTGTGGTACCAGGGATCACATGTTTAAACTCTTTTGAAGCTGTAAAGAAGCCTGTTCCATACCTTGAAGCACCATCAGATGCTCACCTGCATTCTCCAATAGAGCTATGGCTTTGTTCTGCATATTTGTTTCTTCGATTATTCTAGAAGTAATTTTTGTGTTTAGGTAAGGTAGGAATCTTAATGTGGAGGATCTTTTTTTTCTTTTCAAATTGCGAACTAAAATCTCAATTCTGCTGATTTTTTTCATAGTCAAACTAAGCTTCCATAGTTCACATCAACCATAGTTCACTTCTGCTCCTGTGTATGTGTCAGTTTCTTTAAGGATAAAGCTTGAAGTCAAATGGGGACACAGCCCTGTCCAGGAGTAGAAATGTTTAATTTATCACAAAGGGCAGGTTGGTTATATAACAAAGGGAAAGGATGCTTGCACATCACAAACAGACAGAAATAGCTGCCCTGAAAGGCACACGTTTGCAAAGAGAAGCCGCAGTCACATGTGGAAGAGGGCTGCATCCACCACTGCACAAATTTCACTTTCTGAAGTTCTAGAGTCTTCTCTTTGGGAGGTATTGTTTACTTTGTGGGATTGTTAACTGCCTTTAAATTAATTATTTCTAGGACTGGTACCTAAGGATATTTTTCTTTATTTGGCTTGAGTAACTAGATTTGAAAGGACAAGTGAATTTTAGGTCCCCAATCTGCATATCTCCACCTCTTGTCTGTCTTTCTTGATACTTTCCTTTTCTATTGCTAGTTTAAGGACTATGGTAATCATTTATACTCCCCTCTCTGGTTTCTACTCCTCTGTAGTGGGGAGGAGATATTTCCAAATACTCTTCTGTTGGTCTCAATCATTTTGTATTTATAATTGACACATCTAAAGTAGTATCTAGATGTTTTTTTGGGCAGACTTTTTTAAGGTAGATGGCTGAATGTTGCCAACAGCGGTGGAGCCTTAATTTGAGCAATAACATTGACACTGTTTTTAATGCTGACAAGATGAAGTATTTTTTTCCCAAAAACAACAGTAGTGAATGTATCCTCCTGCCCTTTGTGGAAGGACATCTATTTCACATTAATGAACCCCTTTCAGCTGTTACCCACAGTCAAAATAATTTTACTCTGATTTAAAACACAGATGTAGCTCCAGGACAAGATATGAGGGAGGCTGTGGTCCTAGCAATCTGGTCTGCTAGTCCATGAACATAGATAGGTAAAGTCTTTATTCCCGCTCCATTTTTTTTTGGTTAAATGATAACTAAAATCAAAGATTTTATTATTATGGAAATTTTCCTTAAATCTCTATCCGACCCCAAAATTAAAGTTGCATTTCTTGTTTATATATGTATGCATATATAAATATATCTGTATATCTCTGTGTGTATACATATATGTGTATATATGTATTTATTTATTTATTCATTTCTTTATGTTGGCTACCATACGTCTCAGATGACTCATAAGACGTTTAAAAGCTTCATGTTGTTTTATGTTAATTACTGAAAAGTTTCCATCTTTACTGTAATATTTGTTTTATATTAAAATATTTCTTTCAAAAAAAGAATGTGTTAGAGATCTCTCCATAAAATAGGGAGATGTCATTCCCTGACCTTGTTATCTCAAATATATGTTTTCTCCATATGAATCTCATCAATATTTGTTCTATTTCCTTGAAGAAATTGATTGAGATGTTTTTGGAATAGCGTTGAATCTGTAAATTGCTTTAGGTAGGATGGACATTTTGGTAATGTTGATTCTTCCTATCCATGATCAAGGGGTGGCTTTCCCTTTCTTCGTGACTTTTTCTATTTCTTTTAACAGTGATTTGTAATTCGCTCACTATAGGTCTTTTGCTTCTTTATTAGGTTTATTCCCAAGTGTTTGATTTTTTTTTTTCTGGGCCTCAATTGTAAAAGATATATTTTTCTTGATTTCTTCTTCTTCAGGTTGGTTGTCTGTTTATAGGAAGGCAACCGATTTTTTGCGTTGATCTTGTAACCTGCTATTTTACTAAACCAGTTGATTGTTTTATTTTATTCTTTAAAGGTTTATTTATTTATGCATGCAAGCATTGGGGTACAGGCCAGAGGAGTGGGCTGTGAGAGGATTTACTAGAGACAGAGTGGGGAGCAGAACAGGCAGATTGACTGAAATTCACTGCAGAGGGGAGCAGTGGGCACAGCAGGAGGGGTCTGTGGCACCATGTGGGTCCCCTCCCTGGCCAGCAGCAGGGATCGAACTCGAGCTGCAGTGGCTGCGGTTTGCTTCATAGTGCATTGCTTAACAGACTGCACCACCAGGGAGGCCTGAGAGCATTAATTCTTTCTTCCACTTCATCTATTCTGTTTCCACTGCTTTCCTTACATTCCTGCAGCTCCTCCACTTTCTTTTTTAATGACTCATTTTCATTCTTCAGTTCATTAATTATTGTTATCTTATCATCAGTTCTCTCTTGTTGATCTTTCTGATTTTGCATCGTGATGATTCTAAATTCTCTTTCTGATAGGCTGAGTATTTCTTCCATGTCTGTGTTGTTGGGTTCTTGTAGTTGGTCTTCTTTTTGTGGGGTGACATTCTCCTGTGGACTTAGTGATTTACATTTTTTTCTTCTCCCTCTTTTCTGTTTTCTAATTTGTTGTATTTTTGTGACAATGTTTTGCTAGTATTGGCAGACATATCTTTGGGATATTCTTTTTTTTTTAAAGATTTATTTATTTCTGTATACAAGCACTGGGGTACAGACCAGAGGTGTGTGGGGGGTGAGAGGATTCACCACAGAGAGCGGGGAGCAGAACAGGTAGATCAACAGAAGTACACTGCTGAGGGGAGCAGCGGGCACAGCAGGAGAGGTCTACTGTACCATATGGGTCCCCCCTGGCTGGCAGCAAGGATCGACCTCATGCTGCAGTGGCTGCAGTGGCTGCGATTTGCTTCACAGTGCGTTGCTTCACCCACTGTGCCAGCAGGGAGGCCTCTTTGGGGTATTCTTTTTGGAGTACACTCCAAACTCTTTTTGGACTGATAGTCAGGTGGTGTTCAACAGTAGTTCCACAGAGCAGTTATGTGGGGTCCCCAACCTGAAATTCCCTATTCTGCGATGCTGACCTCTGGTGAGTGCCATCCCAGTGCTACTTAAGTCCGCCTAGACCAGAGATCCCCACTCATTTCCAATCACTGGCTGAAGGCAGGTTTTGGCTGATGTGCCGGTCCCACCCCTCCCCTCTGTATATGTAGCCAGCTGTCTTGCAACAGCTGTTCTGTGTTTCACTGGGAGCCTAATGGGCAGCTTCCCACCTCAGCTCTTTGGGAGTATTCCTGCCTGGGGGATCCCCTGTCTGTGCACACAAGACTCCTGGCCCTGGGACAGCCCCCAGCTCCTCTCGGTGTGTTTGAGCAACAGATTTTAGTCCCTCATCAAGATTGCCCACAGTCCCTAACCCAGGGCTCCCTGACCTGTGAAGATGGTGCCCGTCCAGCCCCATTAAGTTGATTTTATACAACGTTTGTTTGCATGCAGCTTCTTCAGTTGGCTCAAAGGAGGCTGAGCTATCAGTGCTCTTGATGCCATTCCAGGTTTAAAAATTTGTCGCACTTCATCAGCAGATCTGTCCATGCAATATTTAATGTGTGCACAAGTAATATCTCTGTGCCACTTAGTAAGGAAGCTATCAAAATAATCGTTAAACTGCTTGTTGGTTTTGGTATCCTTCAAAAAAGGAGGGTTTCAAGATACGATGTGGTATTTTGTAAGCTTGTGATCCTAGTGGATGCTGCAGCAGGAGAATTTGATAATGCATTGCTCGCTCCATTCTGGTCATTTCTTAACTTTCTTAACTGTGTTAGTTCAAGTTCAACTTTCTTGATTTTAGCAGCATGAGCAAATTCCTCCCATAACTAACACACCAATAGCAATCCAGTCAAAGATTTCTCTTTTTTGTCTGATACATTTTGTGTGGTGGTGGTCCCAATTTTTGTGGGAGCCTAGGGATACAGTTGTCTATGGATCAAAGGAATATTCAAAGTTCTTGAATCGTACTGGAAAAGAGAAGAGCCTTGTTGAAAAAGTGATCTTACATTGAGTAACAGTAGGATTAACAAGTACAGAAACAGGTAAATGAAGGTTAGGAGTCAAGTGGAGTTATATGTGTAGCATAGTTGCCAGTGAGGTGTCTATATGCAAATCCTGGTTTGTAACAAGCTGTCATTAATATATGGGTTTCATTCTACTTACCTCCTTTCGTGATGCATGGTCTTTCACATCCCTCTGATAAAGTATTTCTTGAATGCCCTAGGAAGTTGGTAGATCCATTTATTGTCCGTCTTTTTGTCAAGGGTCCTACGTTAAAGTTGTGGTTAAGTATTGGGACTTTATAATTCACATCAAACATATTGCTTTGATCCATGTGGTGCAAAATAATTTGAAAATTGTATGGCAAGGAACTTAAATCTGTTGTGGCTCATTAAAGAAGTGTTGTGCATAAGTTTGCCACCACTGAACTTTTTTTATTGTCCACTTCTCTACTGTGATATCAGAGTTTGGCATGAGATCGCTCATTTGTGGATCCATCGGAAATGTTAAGGCTTCCAAGAATGTGAACTCCATCAGCGTCTACTTTAGGCGACATGCAAATTAGGTGATGCTGCCAAAATTGCAACATCGCGTGTGTTTCTATAAATCTACATTGTTTCATTAATGTAGTTGGTGTATTTCTGAGCATTGAGTTTATATCCATTGGTGCGTGACTATCCATTGCTGGAAATCCAAGATGGTGTGATTCATCACACAGAGTTGGAATTTTTGAAAAGTTGAAGTGCATTTTTTTCAGTTGATAGCATTTTCCTTGGTAATACTGTCTCTGGAAAGTTGGTGGTGTATGAATATTTGGTACTATTCTCAGAAGTGTCCATAATAAAGTACGTGCGACAGAATTCTCTCCAAATCTCTTCCCATTAGTATTTCTGAATGCATTTATCAATATATGCCTGTTTGTTGTCCAACATCTTTTTCTTTAAGATGGTATATATATATATATATGTATAGTCAGATGGTATATTTATATATATATTATATATGGAATATATAAGTGAAGAATTGGCTCTCTACAGGCCAGTGGAATTAAAAGTATCATTTTGAATCCAGTCCCATCTCATGTGGTAGTCAATATATTTTTGTAAAGAATTGATAAGCTATGGCATGATTTCCCTCATTATAGGTGCTCACTGTTACCTCCTAGTCTGTTATACCTCGTGTATTGGCAAGTGCACAAAAGGAATACTTTCCAAGTCCTGGTGTTGACTAATACTGTAATGTATAAGATAAGGAGTGGGGAATCACAATAAAGCAATTTCAGCTTTGTTGTTATATTCTTACCCGGCTTAATCTGTAATATATTAACAGTACTGTTTATTGCCAGTCCTGGGTGGCATGCTTGGGAAATGTGTGTCCATTATGAAGGGGAGTTTCATAGGTAATTGGGAGAGTCACCTCTGGTGTGTATTCAATGGTAAATCAATGAACTATTTGGGGTTTGATATCTGTGAACATGAGTGAATAAGTCCAATGTTGATTTCCAAGGACATTTGTATTCCATGAGTCCTGAACTAAAGGTTGACTAACGTTTCATCCTTGGGGTTCCCATGCATTTTTGTGTTTCCTTCTACTGTCCAAAATAAGGACAATGTGGAAACTGACTAGGCATGTATGATTTTTTTTTTTTTGGTTCTCAATAGCCTTTTAGAGTTTGTCTGGGCATGGTCACCCTTATGGGAATGGTATAGGTCCTGTTGGTGGTGAGAATCTTAGATGTAGATGTGGTGGAGATAATGGAAGGATGGTGGGTGAGGTCTCCTCTTCATCCTCCCCTTCTTATGTTGCCTCATTATCGTCCTCTTCTTTACCAATTTCATAGTCATATTTGTATTCATCCCTTCATGAGGCATGTAAGAGTCATGTAAGAAGTGATGCCACACTGAGAAGAATTCAAAATTAATTGTATTTTCACCATCAACATTTCCAGGACATTTTATGTTGCTGGGACCCCTGTTTTCACTGGTATCCTGCCAATGTTTGTTGCACTCCTATGTGTTTTGTTAATTTGCAAGATCCATATATTTTCCTTTCCTAATGGTTTCTAAAAGTGAGGGGCAACTGCTGTAGATGCCATTACAGTTCAGTTTGTTCATAGCGGTGTGTATTGGTAGTTAGAATGGGTGAGCTATTGCTGTTGGGAAAATATTGTTAATGCCAGTGACTGTCTTTTTTTAAAGATTTATTTATTTATGCATACAAGAACTGAGGCACAGACCAGAGGTGTGGGGTGAAAGGATTCACTGGTGGGGAACAGAACAGGCAGATTGACAGAAACACACTGCTATGGGGAGCAGTGGGTGAGGAAGTAGAGTCAGCTGCACCATGTGGGTCAACCCTGGCTGGCGGCAAGCTTCCTACTATGTTGCTTAACCCACTGTGACACCAGGGAGGTGCACCCCATGACTAGGTCTGCTGTTGGCTTTGTTGAGTTATTCCCATTGTGCTGGCCATACAATGACATCCCACACTGCAGAAAAAGCATACTTAGCAAGTTGGTTACAGTGTGAGTGTCCAGAGACATTGTGTGATGGATGCATGTATGTCCAAATAGTTGCTGGAACTGTTAGCTGAGTTGCTGGTGTGCTAGGACCTGAGCCCTTGACATTTTCATATGTTGTGTCTCCACTCTATACATAAAGCAGAAAGTAAATGAGTGCTTGCCAAAAGGCGTAGAGAGAGGTTTTCCATGATTTTTAAAAGTTCATGTTCTCTGGCAGTCCAAGGTTGGATTTATATTCTCTCAAAGCAAATACCACAGAAGTGAAAAGACACATCCCACACAAGGTAAACAAAAGTGAGTAGAAAAAGTAAATGGTGGTCTCAGTTTCCCTCAGTCAATAAAAGGATACAGAGTTTGAGGAGGAGAGTAGTTTAATTTGTTTGGAAATTGAGGAAGGCAGTAGATTCCCATCTGAAAGAATCTGCTCCTTGCAGAGGACAGAGCATTGTGGACAGAGATGTTCAAGCAGTGAAGTGGGTGGGTCGCTTCTGAGGGGAGACAGAAAATGTGGATCTGTCCATTTGATTTGGATGTCTGGACAGTTCATTGATGGAGATAGCGGAGCTAGCTTTGTTAACGCTTGCTATTTCAGTTCCACATTATCCCCTGACAGATGTCCTTCCTTTTCCTTAGACTGCAGAGTGTAGGGAAGAGCAATGAAAGACATTTTCTAGGAGAGCGGAGATCCCTGTCATGTCGGTCGTCGGAGACTTCCATGAGAGAAATCCCCCAAGGCACAGGTATTGAGAGGCACGACCACTGGGAACATGGCAGGGACCCAGAGAAGCATATTGTCAATGATCTCAAATGAGACTCCTCCTGGAGGTTTCAGGAAAACCACTTCAACAGCACTTATCATTGAATTCTTGTGTTTATGGAAAACAGCTCACATATGTAGGCAATTTCTCATATCTTACCTTGTCTCTCCAACCTGCACCACAACAGTAATTCTCACACAGGTTTATGTAAATTCGCTTTCCTCAGTGGGCCTCTCCTATCTCTCAGACACCACAGACAGTGATTATATATTCTACCCTATAGGCTCAAGATATTAGGCACACTCAGAAACTAGGTCATACGCGTCTCCACTTTCTGATTCCGAAGTAGGTTCACACTGAATGTGCTCATATGTCTATATGCTCACAATACTACCACACTTACACTCACATACTATCTTACTTCATCTAGAGGAAGCCACACAGCCACACAATCAGTCTCCTCATTCTATCCCATCTCAAGCACACTCAGGGTAATATTTTTTCTGTAACAGCTAACGCTCATGCACACATGCACACACATGCAGTTTCTCATTTCTCATTATCTCTCTCAATCATACAACACAGTCTTTACCACATGTTCTCACCCACATATGCAACATTCCCTTCTCTCATCTGATCTATCTCATTCTGTATGAAGTTCTTCCTCCCTCACTCTCTTTACACACACACACACACACAAATGCAGTGTGAGTTATTGCAACCCAAACATAGCCACACTCAAAAACAATTAGTCACTTCTTTCCATGACATCAAAATACACAGGGTGATACTGTGTTCCTTACTTGCTCACACTTGTAGGCAGTTTATTTTTCTCAACTGTGTCTACTATATACACATCATCACTTCCCTTTATAATAATTCTCACACAGGTAGGGCCTCCCTGGTGGTGCAGTGGGTTAAGCAATGCACTATGAAGCAAACCACAGCCACTGCAGCACGAGTTCAATCCCTGCCACCAGCCAGGGAGGGGACCCACATGGCACAGGCAGACCTCTTCTGCCTGGCTCGCTGCTACCCTCAGCAGTGTGTTCAATCAGCCTGCCTGTTGTGCTCCCCACTCTGTGTCTCGTGAATCCTCTCACCCCCTGCACCTCTGGACTGTATCCCAGCTCTTGTATGTATAAATAAATCTTTAAAATAATAATAATAATATTCCTCACACAGGTGTAGATTCCCTTCACTCCTTCACTCACCTGACCTCTCTGTCACTGTCTCTCAGCTAGCACACATAGAGCAATTCTGTTCTGCACACTATCAGATCAAGACTTTAGGCACATTCTGAGTCTATGTGATACCTGTCTCCCCTTACTGATCTCTATGTAGATTATGACTTCACTTCTTACCTCTGAGCTCACAACTGTACAACACTCAAACACACAGATTTTCCTACTGTACATGGAGGTAACCACACTCCCACACAATCAATCCCCTTTCTAGTCCATCTCAAGCTGCACAGGGTAGTCAGTATTTTCTTAACAACTCACACACCCAAGTAGTTTCTCCTATTCTGATTGAATAACACAGCATCTTTCTCACATATTCTCACACACCTACAAATCATTCCCTACTCTCATCTGATTTCTCTCGCTCGCTCACTCTCAGGCACTCTCACTCACAACACACATGCATAGACTTTCAGACTTAATTTCTTCACCTAAGTGAACATGATCAATGAAAGTGTGTCATATTCATTATTGTGAACATACCATTTTGAATATCATAACTTCATTCCTCATCTTGTAGATCACACAAACACACAGATGATTTCTTGTTACTACTTGGGTTAGATACTTCAAAAACAACTATGCCATTCCTAATTGTCACGGACAAGTACATGTTGATGACTCCTTGGACAGATTCTTCCACATATACACATTGGTAACAATTCTCACCTGATACCATTCCCTCCCTCCCTCTCTCACTCTTCTCCCCCAACACACACACACATACACACACACTCAGAAAATGAGTTATTTCAATGTGGAGGTAGTCACACTCTTAGAATCTTTCCCTTTATTTAATACCCTGAAATAAACGTGATGCTACGTTTGTCCCTTATTACTCACACACACGCAGTATCTTTTCTCACAGCTTGTGTCTCCCACATACACAACATCACTTCTCTTTCCAATAATTGCAAAGCAATAGACATCTTCATTCCTTCTCTCGCCACCTGTCTGTCTCTCAGAGACCACACTACATTTGTTATGTATGACACACTATCACTTCCAGACAGTAGGAACACTCAGCATTTATGTTATACCTGTCTCCTCTGTCAGATCCCTTGTAGATGATGCCTTCATGTGTCACCTAGGAGCTCACAACACCCTCATCCCCCCACACAGTGTATCTTACTGCATCCGGAGAGAGCCGTACTCTGCCACAATCAGTCCCCTCACTCTAGTACACTGAAACCTGAACAGGGTAATGAGATTTTCCTTAACTGCTCTGACACACATGCAGTATCTCATTTCTCATTATCTCTTTCAGCTACACAACACTCTGTCTTTCCCAAAAGTTCTCTCTATGTCTCTCTCACTCTCACACACACACAAAAGACACACATTCACTTCTGACACATGACCTGTCTCGTGCATTATCACTGTATTGCTATTTCAACTACAGAGGCACACACATTCCCATCCAGTGTTATTGGGGCCCTGAACCAGTCACTTCAAGACACACTTTCCTCATTGAAGTGGACACAATATCAATGAAAATGTGCCGGACCCAACTTTGTGAACTCACCCCTATGCATATCATGCATGGCTGTGCTGAACGCTGGTGATAAACCAAGGAAGCACCGAGACCACATGTGTAGTTGGATAACCAGGCTGGATGCTGAACTCTACCCTCAAGTGCCAGCAAATCCTTCCTTTGATGAAATGACACGATGGTTTGTGGAGATTTGGTGTCTTGACATGGGGTCAAGCCCAAGAATTGCCTGTTGCCCTGTCCCTGCCCGTTTGCCTTTCTGCCCTACTCCCTTACTGCAGTTCTTCCATCTGCACTTCTACCCTTCTGCTTTTATGCCCTCTTCCTTCACCCTTCTGCACTTGTACCATTTTCATCCTTTCACTTCCCTGTTTCTTGTGCTGCCACTCCACCCCTGTTTAACAGAGACATCACAATCCTTGGAGTAATGATGTTTTGGAGATTTTTGACACTGTAGGCAACTAGCTGCTGGAAGCTCCCTCCCAAAATGCTTTCTGCTATGTGGGGAAAGGGGGGAAAAGGGGTAGAGAGAGAGGGGGTGGGGGAGTGAATATTGGGGGCGTTAACTAGGACCATTTGGGCTCAACACCATTGGCCACATGGGGCCTCATCCACTTCAGGTCACATCTGGCAGAATGTTAATTTCAGTTCCCATCCCTGTAGATGGGTATCCTAGGAATTCTGATGCCCAAGGAATGAAGTGCAGTAACAATAAGTGCCAGTGCTCAATTTCATGGGGTACAACTAATGATGGGCTAGGACATGAGGTACACTGGGCTAAGTAATGATGGGGACAGCACGAAATAGGTGCCAGAACAGTGACAAATTTGGAGAGAATCTGCTGGGTCTGGGGACATTGAGTTTGAAAAGTTCTCAGCGTAAAGGGCAGGAAGGGCACAACCATTGCTCATGACTCTGCAAGGCTGAAAGGGAAATGCGGGATGAGAAGTGGGAAAACCACTAGGTGTTTTATGCTTTGATAGGCATTTTGCTAATGTGCAGCTTTTGGGAAAGGGCTTGGGGAGGCCTATATGGAGGTGCAAGGGGGTGCGTGCAACACAGGGAAGCCAGTGGGGTGGGCTGACATGACCGAGGGAGGGCCGAGCTGCAGGAGTCCGTGTCTCTATGTTCAGGCCCTTTTCTAGGCAGTGGGTGGGATGAGCTCAATCTTAGCCTTTCGTGGACCGAATGGAGTCGACAGGACCTCGCCTCTGCCCCTCCATGGCACTGATGTGCTGGGCTGGCAGGGCCCTGGCACCTACCTGGCCACCATGCTGTGCTGCCCCATGGCAACGTCTCTCGGGCGATTTGCTCACAGGTAGAGCCCACAGGGGCCGCTTGGGCTGCCACGACCTAGCACAGGGCACTCCCCACAGTCTCTGATGGGCCTAAACATGTCCACACCACAGGAAGGGTGGCTGAGGGCCGTGTCACGGACCCACACGCCAGCTCGGGCAGGGACGTGGTGGTGAAGGGGGTGCCTGCCAAGGCAGCCGATGGAGCCCTGGACTGCTGGCGGTTGGCACTGCAGAGTCTTGCTACGGCCGGTCTCGCGAGATCTCACATGAAGTCACGTGATCTCAGGCAGGCCCCGCCGGGTTAATCAAGGCAGCCCCAGGGCCACACGTGTGGGTTCCTCGGGTGCTAGGTGGCCGGGCTGGAGGCTTGTGCCTCCCCACGGTGCCAGCAGGCTGCCCGCGTGCCAGGTGCAGGGAGGGCAGACAAACACCCCAGAACTGCCAGCAGGTGACTAGCACCTGTGGCCTCAGCGCAGGCTGACTTTGGAGGACTGGGCTGGGCAGTGGGAGGTCCAGGTGGGGTTGTTGCGCAGTGCAGAGTTAGTGGGCCTTCCCCTGGGGGTTTCATGGGGCCGCCTGCAGAGGTGCCAGGGTGATGGGCTGACTTGGCCAAGGGAGGGCCAAGCTGTAGGGTGTCTCTGCATTTGGGCCCTTTTCATGGCGCTGGTTGGGATGAGCTCAGCCCGCCTGCTCACTCCATTCCTTGCCTCGCGTGGACCCAGTGGAGACGACAGGACCTCTCCTCCAACCCTCCATGGTGTTGACGTGCCAGACTGCCTAGGCCTGGGCACCAGGCCGCCATGCCGTGCTGTCCCATGGCAATGGAGCTCACGCTGTTTGCTCATTGGGAGAGCACACAGGGGCCGCTCGGCCGCCACGACTGAGCACAGGGCGCTCCCCAGTCTGACGGGCAGAAACATATCTAGCCCCCAGGAAGGGTGGCTGAGGGACGTGTCACCAATCCACACGCTAGCTCGGGCGGGGAAGTGGCGGAGAAGGGGGGTGCCTGCCAATGCAGCCTATGGAGCCCCGTACTGGCCGTTGGTCGGCACCGTAGGGTCCCGCCATGGCCGGTCTCACGTGATCTCGCGTGAATCGCGTGATCTCGGGCAGGTCCTTCTGGGTTAATCAAGGCAGCCCTAGGTCCACACGTGTGGGATCTTCGGGTGGTAGGTAGCTGGGCTAGAGGCTTGTTCCTCCCAGTGGTGCCAGCAGGTGGCCCGCTTGCCGGGTCCAGGGTGGGCAGAGAGACACCCTAGAACTTCCAGCAGGCACTGCGTGGCTTCTGGCACCCCGCGGGCTCGGCACAGGCTGACTGCGGAGGCCTGGGCTGGGCAGTGGGAGACCCAGCGGGGGTTTTTGCGCAGTGCAGAAGTTGTGGGCCTTCGCCTGGGGGTGTGTCGCGGGGCACCCTGCAGGCGGTGCCAGGGGTCGGGCCGACTTGGCCGAGGGAGGACCCAGCTGCAGGGTTCTGTGTCTCTGCATTCGGGCCCATTTCAGGGCGCTGGGCTGGATGAGCTCAACCCACTGGCCTGCCCCGTTCCTTGCTTCACGTGGACCGAGTGGAGTTGAGAGGCCCTCTCCTCCACCCCTCCATGGCTTTGATGTGCCTGGCAGGCAGGGGCCAGGCACCTGGCCGCCATGCCGTGCTGCCCTGTGGCAATGGCGCTCGTGCGGGTTGCTAACTGGAGAGCATGCAGGGGCCACTCAGGCCACCGGGACAGAGCACAGGGCGCTACCCACAGCCTCTGACAGGGCAAAACCTGTCCAGCACCCAGGACGCGGAGGAGGGGGTGCCTGTCAAGAAGCCGATGGAGCCCCGGACTGGCTGGTGGTCAGCGCCACAGTGTCCAGTCACGGCTGATCTCGCGGGATCTCACGTGAAGTCTCATGATCTCAGGCAAGCCTGGCTGGGTTAATCAATGTAGCCCCAGGGCCACATGTGTGGGTTCTTCAGGTGCTAGCTGGCAAGGCTGGAGGCTCATGCCTCCCCATGGTGCCAGCAAGTGGCCCGCATGCCGGGTCTAGTTTGGGCAGAGGGACACCCCAGAACTGCCAGCAGGCCCTGTGCAGCTTCTGGCACCCCGCGGGCTCAGCACAGGCTGACTGCGTAGGCATGGACTGGGCAGTGGGAGGCCCTGCGGGAGTTTTTGCGCAGTGCAGAGGCGGTGGGACTTCGACTGGGCAGTGTAGCAAGTTTCCCTGCAGGCGGTGCCAGGAGGCGGGGCTGACTTGGCAGAGGGAGGGCCAACCTGCAGGGTTCTTTTCTCTGCATTTGGATCCTTTTCATGGCGCTGGGCGGGATGAATTCAGCCTGCTGGCTCGCCCCATTCCTTACCTTTCGTGGACTGAGTGGAGTTGAGAGGCCCTCTCCTCCACCCGTCATTGCGCAAACACGCCGGGCTGGCAGGGCCTGGGCACCTGGCCGCCATGCCTGTTGCCCTGTGAATACAATGCTCGCACAGCTTGCTCACGGGGAGAGCACACAAGGGCCGCTCGGGTCGCCACGACTGAGCACAGGGTCCTCCCTATAGTCTCTGATGGGCCAAAACATGTCCAGCCCCCAGGAAGGGTGGTTGAAGGACGTGTCATGGACCCACAAGCCAGCTCCGGCAGGGTCAGGGCGGAGGAGGGGGTGCCTGCCAAGGCCACCAATGGAGCCCCGGACTGGCCAGCGGTTGGCGCTACAGGTTCCCGCCACGGCCAGTCTCGCGTGTTCTCCTGTGAGCTCAGGCAGGTCCCGCCGGGTTAATCAAGGCAGCCCCAGAGCCACACGTGTGGGTTCTTCGGGTGCAAACTGCCAGGCTGGAGGCTCATGCCTGCCCGCAGTGCCAGCAGGTGGCCCACACACAGTGTCCAGGGCCGTCAGTGGGACACCCCAGAACTGCCAGTGAAAAGGAATATTTAAGGCAATAAAAGAAACAGAGAAATTTGGGTATAAAAGAAATTTAACTTGCTTGTTTCGCTTCTGTAACTTGCTTACTTGCTTGCAGCATAAAACTTGTAACACATGGCTGCTGAATGCACCCTGATAAGTGATAAGCCCCGGAGCCCTAAATAACCAGTGTTGAACCATGGAGTCCTAGATAACTAGGACACTGATGACTCAATTCTAAGAGCTGAAGCTATTTTAAAAGATCAGTCAATTCCTAGAAAGACCACAGGAATGCAGGGTGGGGGGAAGAGATTTTCTCAGGCTTTGTTTTGCAAATTGTATAAAAACCCAGAGTGTTTAATGCTCGGGGCTCTTAGCCTCCATCCTGTTAAAGGGTGTGCTCTGAGCTCCAGCATGCTGGTCTAATAAAACCTTTGAGTGTTGCATGAAGAGTTTGGCTTGGTGTCATTCCTGTGCATCCCTCTGTTCTCGACCCTAAGACCAGCAGGTGCCGTGTGACCTCTGGCAACCCGCAGGCTCGGTGCAGGCTGACTGCACAGGCTGACTGCACAGGCCTTGGCTGGACATTCGAGGCCCTGCGGGAATTTTTGCGCAGTGCAGAGGTGGTGGGACTTCACCTGGGGAGGTGTCGCGGGGCGCCCTCAAAGCAGTGCCAGGGGGCGGGGACGAAGTGGCCGAGGGAGAGCTGAGCTGCAGGGTTCTGTGTGTCTGCGTTTGGGCCCTTTTCAGGGCTTGGGTGGGATAAGCTCAACACGCTTGCTCACCCTGTTCCTTGCCTTGCGTGGACCGAATGGAGTCAAGAGGCCCTCACCTCTGCCCTCCGTGGCACAGATGCACCAGGCTGGAAGGGCCCGGGCTCATGGCCGCCATGCCATGCTGCACTGTGGCAATGGTACTCATGCGGGTTGCTCATGGGGAGAGAACACAGGGGCCACTTGGGCTGCCAAGATCGAGCAGGGATCTCCTCACAGTCTCTGATGGGCCGAATATGTCCAGCCCCAAGGAAGGGTGGCTGAGGGATGTGTCTCGGACCCACACGACACCTCGGGCGAGGAGGGGGCAGAAGAGGGGGTGCCTGCCAAAACAGCCAATGAAGTCCCGGACTGGCCAGCGGTTGGCAGCGCAGGGTCCCGCAATGGCTGGTTTTGCTTGATCTCACGTGATCATGGGCGGGCCCACCCGGGTTAATCAAGAAACCCCAGGGCCTTACTTGTGGGGTCTTTGAGTGGCACTGGCCAGGCTGGATGCTCATCCTCCCCGTAGTGCCAGCAGGCGGCCTGAGTTCCAGATCCACGGAGGGCAGAGGGACACCCCATAACTAATAGCAGGTGCCGCACAGCCTCTGGCATCCCGTATGGTCGGCCAGGATGATTGCACAGGCAGGGGCTGGGAACTGGGAGATCCTGCGGGAGTTTTTGCGCAGTGCGGAGGCGGTGGGACTTCCCCTGGGGAGAGATGTTGTGGAGCACACTGCATGTGGTGCCAGGGGTAATGGCTGACTTGGCCAAGGGATGAGCAAGTTGCAGGGTTCTGTGTCTCTGAGTGCAGGCCATTTTCAGGGCGGTGGGCAGGAAGAGTTCAGCCCACAGGCCCACGATGTTCCATTCCCTGCATGGACCGAAGGGGTCGAGAGGCCCTCTAGGCCACCCCACCTTGGAAAGGATGTGCAAAGCTGCCAGGGCCAGGGCACCTGGTAGCCATGACATGCTGCCCCGCAGCAACGACGCACGCGTGGGTTGATCAAGGAGAGAGTACGCAAGGACAGATCAGAAATGAGTTATTGTCCAGGAAATTGTGTTTCCCTATACGGAGACACTTAGGGGTCTTCCCCTTAGAAGCTAGGTGGTTATGCTAGCAAGCTCTCAGAGAGCTACACGGAAAGTTAAGTTTCCATTCAGCATCTATCTTCAGCGTGGTTAGGAAATGTTTTCACAGAGTCGGGAATGGCATTACCCTGGAACACTCAGTCTCCTTACAGCAAGCGCACAGCAGTTCTGGAATCAGGTTTGCACTGGGGGAAGCGTCTCCCTACATAGAGAAACTTGAGGGTCCTTGACCTAGGAGTGGTGGTTATGCTAGCAAGCTTTTCCCGAGCGTACGAGAAACAGATGCAAAGCAAGGCTAAGTTTCCATTCCGTGACATCAGTGTAAACTAACAATGGCGTTTCACACAGCAGGAACTAAGGTTTCACGAGGACGCTACATTCCCTTACAGTAAGTGCACAGTGGTTTGGAATCCGTGCCTTGCACCTGAGAAAAGACGTTGACCGAGAGCATTAAGAGTCCACACTCTAGGCGGACCCGGTGGCCCTGGGCAGCGACGCAGGTGAGCTCAGCGATGTCTCCGCAGAGGAGTGAGGCGGCAGCCCAGTGGCCAGTGGACGGGACACGCTGAAGTCTCCGGCGTGAGGGGCCAGCGGGCGTGAGCTCCCTGCACCTCCGCCCTGGCCCGCTGGGACCCACCCGCCACGAAGACCTGCCCCAGCGCCCAGACCATCTGCGCATCACGCCCAATGCCGAGTCCTCGCGGCCCGGCCTGGGCTTCCAGAAGAGCATCTCGTCCCAGCCACGCGCCCGCCCAGGCGGCAAGGAGCGCAGGTAGAACCGCCAACACTGTCGGTTTGCTTTGTCACCCAGAACTGGTTTATCATCCTGGGCCAGGCACTGCGCGAGCCAAGAAAAAATGTTGCTCTTCCCAAGAGCGTTGGTATACCAGAAAGCTTTTCCAAAGTATGACGAAACACACAGAAGACGTTTCCTTTCATTAAGACCGGTTGTTTCTCAGAAAGCGTTTCACAGCATAGGGACCTAAGGAAGGTTCATCGGAACGTCAAGTTTCCTTCCAAGAAGAGCACGGTCGTTCCGGAATCAGAACCTAAGAGTGGTGCTACACAAGAGGACCTTTCTCGATTCAGAGAGCTACACTTCCGTGTTAAGGTTAAGTTTCCATTCAGGGACTTCTGGGTGACCTAAGAAACGGTATGACGGAACCGGGAACTAGGGTTACCCGGGACGTTCAGTTTCCTTACAGCAAGCGCACAGCAGTTCTGGAATCAGTTCTCGCACTGGGGGAAGCGTTCCCCTACATGGAGACACTTAGGGGCCCTCCCCCAAGGAGGTGGGAGCCTCCATTCTTGTCCAGCTGGCCTTGCCCATCTGACCCTTCATCTTTCAGGCACTCTCTGGGGGAGGGACTGGGGAAACAGAAACTGTGCGGGTGTGAATCTGCAGATGCATTTGCTGAGCTGGCTTGACTTTGGGGGAGAGCCCTTGGCAGGGTGCCCAGCCCCAGTTGCCTGGAGGGAATTTAGGAAGTGAGAGTATAATAGGCCTCAGGTGTCATTCCCCCCCACACACACCCACCTGCTGCCGGCTGAGGCCTCCCTGAGTCACACCCTGTTTTGAAAAAGACTCCAATTCTAACCTGGGTTGAATTTTTATAGAGGTAGAGCTCTGACTTTGGAGCCATATGCCCTGAGCCTGTACCTGAACTGGCCTGGTCTGTAGGAGCTGGGCCTTTGGACTCAGCTTCTCAAGCTTCAGTGTCCGTGTCAGCCCAGTGGCCTTGGTGGCCCCGTGACTCAGTGAAACCTTTGGCAGGGACATTCCTGCTGTTGCTCTTGCTCTTCCAGGAGGCAGGGGGGGCCCTCATCTCTGCTTTGGGGCTTTCCACCTCCTATGTATGCTCACATTGCCCCTGGGGTGGGGTCAGCCAAGAGTGCAGGTTTTGCACTGGGTCTCCAGGCAGCACCAGGGCCCTCTTGCTCCCCACCACAACCCCCCCTCCTAGGTGTCCAGGGTTGTACTTGGCCATGAGTGGGATCAGCCCAGCTGAGGGTGGAGAGGAAAGCGGGCAGCAGAGGAGAGCAGCTGTGCCCAGCGCTGCCCATGGGGCCTCCTCTGTGGAGGGGATGGGAAAAAGATGTGGGGGTGGGAGGCAGTGTCCAGGGAGCCCCTGTCACCTGGCATCCAGGTGTCTGCACCACACACATGTTCTTGTGGCTGGGCCATGGGAAGAGTCTTCTCTGGACAAGAAAGCCAGGGCTTCCCCCTCCATCCCACCTCTTGTCACCCCACCCCCGTCTGCTCTCTCTGACTCCTTCCCTCCTCTCTGCCTTCCTCATTCCCCTGAGTCATTGATATTAGCACATCTGTGCCAGGAACTCGGGCTAGAGACCGGGACAGGCAGTGGTGGGACCAATGTCCCTGGATCTCCTTCCCTCGCTGTCTGGACAGAGCACCTCAGAGGGATTCGGGTGCAGGGGACTGTCACAGTGTGACCCTCATTTCACTCTGTCCGCTGAAGATCCCGCCTGGTTTGCCCAGCCCTGGAGGAGACTAAGAAGGGGCCGCTTCTGTCATTCTTGTTGACCCACCACCCACTGCCCGCCCACAGTGATGCACAGGCACAGAGAACTCCTGGGCACAGCCCTGGGCCAGCCAGGCAGGTGGGGGTGGTGGGAGAAGGGGGCTTCCAGCCAGCTCCAAAGGCAGAGTCATTTGCTTCATTTATCCATGGAGCACTTACTAAGCACCTGCTGTGTACTTGGCACTGCAGTCCTGTGGATAAGTCAAGCATGGCACCAGGAGTGCACTGACCAGGGGACATGGGGGCTTCATCTTAGAGTCACAGTCCCCCACTGCTCCCTAATAACTGTGTGGACCAGGTCTTTGTGGAATGCAGAAGCTCATAGGCACCTTGCAGTGGGGGGCAGATCCCCACATGGGGCAGATTGCTGGGAGCAGATGCTCCCCTTCCCGGTTACTGACATGCAACAGGCTGGTTACTGAACTTCGCTGCTTCAGCTCCCTCATCTGTAAATTGAGGTAGCTCCACCTGCCCGCTGAGACTAGAGAGATTTATGGGATAACATGGGTGCTGCCATGAGGACCCCCGGGCATGTGTAATGCAGAATCTTATCTTTGCTCTGTACTCAGCACAGTGCTTTGCACCCAGTGTGGGTTTGGCGTCTGGTAATTATCCTCATGGCTCCAGTCCCAGGGTCACTGGTGAGACCTCTGAGCGTGTGTTCCCCTGTGCACTTCCTCCACTGAAGTCATCAGGTGCTGGGGACTGGCCGCAGTGGGTGGACAGATGCTGCCAACCCCTTTTTGGGTTTACGGCCCAGCAGCTCTGGGCAGGGTGAGTAGGTGAGTGCTCAGTGCCCTCGTGGGGTGGGAGCCAGAGACTGGCACGGGCAGTTCATCCTCCTCGGTCAGGCCTCTCAGCATCACCGAAGATGCAGACAGTGGTGATGTGGGACAGACCTCAGGCTCAACGGATGTGGCACTCCTAGACCTGGGCATCCAGGGCCGGGAACCGGTCAGCTGCTGAGCATGTACAGCCCTTTCTGCAGTGGAAAAACACTGCTGTCTCTGTGCACACACGGGCTTCACAAAGACGCGCTTGCCTTCCCACCCAGTTGGATGCCCCAGGCAATATCCCTCCTGCAAGACCCCCCCCCCCCCGTAGTCCCAGGGCTTCCCAGGTCACAAGGCTTTTCAGCAGGCATGTAACCACTGGAGTTCTCTGAGACAACAGGGGCTTCTTTCTGCTGGGAGAGAGGCTTGGGGCAGAGGGGTCTTCGGGGAGGAGGTAGCATCTGAGCCAGACCCAAAGGGGAGTGTGTTCTGGGAGAGGGACTGGCAGGAGCTAAGGAAGCAGATCTCAGCAGTGAGGGGCCAGGGGATACTGCAGTGCTAGAGAAGGAAGGAGGGTGGATTGGGCTGAGTGGCTTTGGGGTGGCCTGATAGAGAACCTGGAGGTTTGCTCTTGTCCACTTGGGTTCGGAGCTTGGATACATTTCCAGCTCGTCCAACAAGACCAGAGTCTTGCTAGAAAGTTCTGGGTGTGCCCCCAAATCATAAACCCTTGGTGATTAGAGCAGAGCTTGAGTTCCTATGGGCCATTTCTTTTGTGTGTGTGTATATATATGTGTAAAAACTATATATATATACACATACATATATATGTATATGTATGTGTATATATAGTTTTTACATATATGTATGTGTATATATATATAGTTTTTACACATATATTTTTAAATGTATTCATTTTTTAAAATAAATTCATTTAAATATATTTTTTAACCTTTCTCATTTATGCATACAAACCTGGGGTGCAGGCCAGAGTCACAGGACGTGAGAGGATTCACCAGAGACAGAGTGGGGAGCAGAACAGGCAGATCCTCCAAAACACACTGCTGAGGGGAGCAGTGAGTGAGGCAGGTGAGCTCTGCTGCACCATGTGGGTCCCCTCCCTGGCTGGGAATCGAACTCACACTGCTGTGCCCTGGGTGCTTCACAGTGGGTTGCTCAACCTGCTGCGCCACCAGGGAGGCCCACCATGGGTCATTACTCTAGGGGTCCTGGCAGGCCCAGGGTGTAGAATTGGCAGACCCTGGGTGGGGCCTGAACACTGTCCTTCCCCTCTTCTGGCAGCTTGAGGGGCTGTGGCACCCTTGCACAAGGGTGCTGTCTGAGGGGAGAGCTTCCACTGTCAGAACACGGAAGAGGGTGTAAAACAATGGGCTTTAGACACAAAACAAAAACCATGCCTTTTTCCAAGTTTCAGGAGTGGTTTTATTTTGAAGTTGTAAGAGTTCTTTATATTGTCAAGTGGAAGTCTTTTATCAGTGAGTTATGATGGCTGAAAGGTGGGTTTTTTTAATTCTCCAACTTATCTTTGCATTTTCATTTTCTTTACTGAAGTCCTTTTGTAGGATGACATATACACTACAATTTTCTTTTGCCTGCTTTAATAAAAAGAGAAAATTTAAAATGGAATGAGGTACAATTTACATTAGAAAAGAGAGAGAGAAACCAGGCTCCTGGGGAGGCAGCAGTGCACAGGTGGATGAAACAGGGGGGGGTTCATTTCTTTTTTTAATTTTTTAAATTTTTGTTAAAATATTTTTTAATATTTTATTTATTTATACATACAAGCCCTGGGGTACAGGCCAGAGGTGTGGTGGGATGAGAGGATTCACCACAGAGATCAGGGAGCAGAACAGGCAGATCAACTGAAGGACACTGCTGAGGGGAGCAGCGGGCAAGGCAGGAGAGGTCTGCCTCACCATGTGGGTCCCCCCCGAGCTGGCAGCAGGGATCAAACTCCTGCTGCAGTGGCTGTGGTCTGCTTCATAGTGCTGCAGTGGCTATGGTCTGTTTCATAGTGCACCACCACTGCAGGGAGGCCTGAGGGGGAGCTCATTTCTAACCCATATGGCTCAGCAGAAATCTATCTCCCTGCTGCTCCCCTCAGCAGTGTATTTCAGTCACTCTCCCTGTTCTGCTCCCCACTCTGTCTCTGGTAAATCCTATTACCTCCCATGATTCTGGCCTGCACCCCAGGTCTTGTATGCATAAATAAATAAATCTTTTTAAAAAAACAAATTCCCACAATTCCTGCTGCCTTACTTTTTCTTCCAATAGGATGAACAGCAAAATGATTACAGTCTTTCACTCTCTCCTCACCTGTGGTGCTATGTCATTTATTTAAAGCCTTAAAAAAACTCAGTGGTTCCCACTGTCATCAATCAGATTGAAGTCAAAGCCTCTAAATGTACTTTATGAGATCCGTCTCTTCCAGCTGCCTCTTTCATAGGCCTTTGGCCTCTCTTTGATGGGCTCCCTCCCTTTCTCTCCGTCCCTTCATCTGACTGACTGCTTGTCAAATGCCGGCTCTACCTGACCCCTTGGGTGTGTATCAGGTCCCCTTTCCAGGCAAGACTGTGGCATCTCAAGCTTCCCGACACAGTTCTTGTCACCCTCTGTTGATGTCACCTGTGTACCTGATTGCTCCTGAGGGTGCTCTGAGCTGTGGCCTCAGCTTCCAGCAGATAGTGGGCACCTGGTGAATGCATCATGCATCTGTCTCCAATTCAGGGCATACCTTGTAGAAATAAGGAACCTGAGTCTCCAGATTTGGAAGAAAAAAAACACGGCCTTGACCTGGCCTGTTTGAGCCTAGAACATTCTATATTGGCAGCGAGGATGGTCTCAGGTTCCTTCTACATAGTTCTGCTCTCTCCTCTCTGTACTAAGTGTCGATGGGAGCGCAGAGCTGGCAGGACTCCAGCCTCTGGGGAGCAAAGTGCTGAGCAGCCCTCCTGCCCCTCGCTCAGTGGTCAGGGCCTTGCTGATGGCTGGGGTGACACTGCGTGGCAGGCATTGACTGCTTGTGGGCACTGAGGAGACAGTGGTCGTCTGCTCCTCTAGGGGGCAGCTTCTAGCCATGGTGAAGACGCGGGGTCTCAGGTCATTCTGTGTAGCTTTGGCTGCAGGCAGCAGACCAGCTTCGCAGCAGACCCGTGATGTGCTGGGCACAGAGCTGCAGGAGGAGGCTCCTGGGGTGAACCCTGGTGCGTCCTGGCCTTGCTCCATTGGCTGCTAACCTCAGAATGCTCAGAGAGCAGCAGGGATCACACATTGCTGTGCCCATTGGTTTCCGGGGGATCCCCTCCTAGTGCAAGTTCTGGCAAAGTAGCATGCTCAGGAATGACACCAGAACTCGATGTTACTCCAACACTAAAAAGAATCCCAGAGCCTGACAGTTCTCCACACCTAGGCCCTCCTGACATGGGTCCTCCTAGTGGACTCCCCTCCACAGTCAGCAGCGCCCAGGGAGAGGGTTCCACCTGCCCTCACTTTGGGCTCACTTTCTCCCAGATCAAAGCACAGAGGGTGCCTCCTGCTGAGTCTGGAGGGATTATGGCCTGCAGGCTTGGGTAAATGCCACTCCAAGTCCCCAGGTAGAGCTGGAAGGTGAGGCTTGTGCTCCAAGTTGAGGCTGGAGGTGGAGGTGAGGCTGGAACTGGAAGGTGAAGATGGAGCTGGAAGGAGAGGATGGAGCTGGAGGTGAGGATGGAGCTGGAAGAAGAGGCTGGAGCTGGAAGAAGAGGATGGAGCTGGAAGCAGAGAATGGAGCCTGGAGCTCACCCAAGGTGGCAACCCCAGCCCCACATTCCTGCAGACTCATGACATGTGGAGATTCTAAGTGAAACACGTAAATGTCCCATATTTTCTCCCAAAAGAATGGCAACATGAAAATTCTAAGATAAATGAGGGAAGGCTCAAGGGTCCTCACAAGCTTACTTGGAAATGTTTGCTAGGATGTCAATTTTTTGTGCTTTATATGCCATTCAGTTTCAAAATTGTTAAAATGGGCTGAGCTTTAGACTCTAACTTTTTTTATAATCACAGCTAAGTTGAAAATGACCCAGTAAAAAATAAAGGCCATGGATGGATAGCAAATAGGTGTCTGCCGTGTCTTTGTGAATACTTTTCATTGACAGTTGACAGTAATTCATTTAGAGTGAACATTTTCAAGCAACATTAAAATTGCCTTTTTGAAAAAGCGGTTTTAACCATCATGGTTATTCTTACAGTCCATTGAAATGCCCCGGCTGTTCTCAGAGTGCTTTTGTCCTTCCTTTTTCTTATTTGCATCTCAGCACCCATTTAAGTTAGGAAATTTCTGACCTGTGTGGCTTGCAAACTTGCCCAGAAAAAAGTCCACTGTCAAACTGCCACAACAGTATACATATATAATTTGCTGCCACAACCTTCCTTGATAACTGCAGAATATCTGCTGAAATAACCAGGATGATTAATCAGGAGAGTAATCAGGATGAGACATAAAATGAAAGCATCTTATTTGCCAGGACCCTGACAATTTGTATTGATGTGTGGCAAATTGATTTGGGACACAATAACTTCACTTTATTCTCTTTATTTTGTAAAGGTAATTAGCCACAGGAAGGATCTTTCAGTATACCAACTTCTGTTTGTGAAATGTCATAATTTTGTCTTTTTTGTCCCTATAGGTCCGTACAACAGTTGGAACTCTTGTGTTTGAAAGCTGTAAGGGCTCTAGAATAGACACTAGAATAGTGTCTTCTTTTCATTCATCTTTTCTTTATAGTAAGCTACTTAAATCTTGTGGATTAAGCAAAATATATTTAAACTAAAAAATGTATATACTGATAATTTAGAAAAAGTTAAAGTTTATTTGGATTCACATACTAGCTGGAACATAAGACTTTCAAGATAGAAAGTCAACCCCCCTCAGGTAAAACTGCGAGGCCACCTTGACAGGAATTCCACATACAGTTGCTCTGCCCCCTGTCCCCTGACTAGTGGCAAGACCATATTTTCATCCTAGAAGATTTTCTGTGACCACCTTGGACTCCTTAAGACTTTAAAAATATTTTTGCTGGTCCCTTTTCTGCTGAGGAGCATTTTGGTAATTGCACCAGTATTTTTCTCATTATCTTTGTTTGACTGGTTCTGATAATAAAAGAAAGTTGTGAACCTTATAGAAAATTTGAACAGTAGAATAAAAATAACAACCAACAGTCAACTATGATTACCCAGTAAAAGATAAAGACCATTATGAGTTAGCTTAATTTCCAACATTTTGTGAATTCCAACATACAGTGTATATTAGAGCAGACAGGAAAAAAGTAGAATTTGAGAATCTCAAATGACCTCCCATTATCTGGGTGAAGAAACATAAAATCACATTTTATAATCTCCCTTTCTGTGATTGCACAAACATGTAACATTCATTATAATTATTTCACTTGTTCTTTATAACAAGTTATCACGTAATTATGTATCATTAAATGTGCAATTAAAACTTTGAAAATTTTGTTTGGTATTAAATTGTAAAGCATATTAAGTTTATTTTATATCTTGACTCTCACTGGGCAGTATTATAAACAAGATGATCCACATTACTGGATGGAGGAAAAGCCTCAGCTTTTTCACCACTGCATGGTATTCCACTTAATGCAAAGTAATGTTTTCATTCTATTCCGCATGCACATAATATTATTTCATTAATATTTTCTATCCATGCTGGAATAACACTATCTCTAGAATTTTATATTCCACTTTCTTCATTTAACATTGTAACATAAGTGTTTTTCAAGTCATTAAAAACATTCACAGTTATACAAAATTGCTACATTTCTTTGATGTCTATATTGTAGTATATTTTATTGTTTCATGAGGTTTTCCTTTATATTGCTTCCAACGATTAGTTCCTGAGAATAAAGTGCTGGGGAACATTCATTTTTACAAGTAAAGTTTGTTTATGTGTTTTCAAAGTATTTCCATTTCCAAAAAGAATCATATATGTGTGTGTGTGTGTGTTCTAAATTCAAAGTTCCCTGCAGAAGGGAAGTGCAGGGAATGACTGAATGAGTGTACCTATGGAGCTGGCCCTTTCCCTCATTTTGTTCACTGGACCCACCTTGTCCAAGGCTTTTGAGGCGAACTTTCCCCAGCGCCCCCCTCCCCGCATGCTCTGTGCCGGGCCTTCCCGTGACCCCTCAACCCTCATTAGGATTCACAGGTCTCTCTGTTTTCCCTCCTCATAGGCCATGGAGGCCTCTTCACAGCGGTTCTTGTCCTTCCCTTTGAGCTCCCCAGTCAGCTGCCACAGCACTCAGGTCTCCCGGTTTCCCGATTTTAACGCATCACCCCTCCGAGTCAGAAGGGGGGCGCTCGGTTCCTCATGGTCCATTTTGGCCCCCGAGATTCTCCTTCTTCTGCCCTGCACCGCCTGGTCTGCCATGTTCTCTTCCGGGCACCCTTTTTTGATGTTTTCTGCTCTTTTCATTCCCTGGCGCCAGTCCCCCAAAAACGCACAGCAATGGTGGAATCACCGCATCAAAGGCGAAGAGAAGGGGCCAAGGAAAGAGAAGCTCCTGGACCAAAGGCCAGGAATGGGAGATAGCGTGCTGCCTGGCGGTGAGGAGGGTTGATGCAGCCAAAGCACAGAATAGCGATGAGAGCTGGGGGGGTGGGAGGAGGGGCAAATTGAGGAGCAAATCCCACACCCCCCTCTTACAGGGGTGGGTGAGGGGAAGGAATTGGCGTCACATGTGGTTCCTACCAAGTGATCCTGAGCAACTTTCTCAGTCCCGATGACACGAATTACTTTTCAAATGACTGCTGGAAACTTTGGGTTAACAGTATTTTCAGAGCCTGCACAGGGTATTTGCATCTACTTGAATTCACAAACCCACTTGCTGAAGCAGGGCTGCAGGTGTGTGTGGCCGCCCGCTTCCAGGCTGCAGCACACCCACTTAACCCTGAGAGGGGCACTGCCTGCTTGCCCAGTACCTGGGTCACTGGGTCTGGGCCCTTCCCAGCACTCGGAGTGGCATTCTGGCTGGGGAGTCTGGTCCTCCAAGGGCCACCTGGGAGGTGCCACCTGCCTTTTGACCTGGGGACTCATTGCACTGGAGAGGACATGGTGAGCCATAGTGAGGGGACATTAAGAAGCGTCTCCTTGCTGCAGCTGCCTGCAGAGGGGTTCACTGGGAGGACCCAGTGGAGAGCGGGGGTGTGTGGAAAGCTAGTCTTTGGGGTTCATTTGGGGTCTGCAGGAACATCAGGTTCTGGGTTTATTCCTGATCATGACGCTTCCCCTGTCCCAGCCTCTGTGACTGCTTCCTGCCCCATGATTGCTCCTGGCTCCTTCCTGTTTCAGTGATGACAGGGTAGGTGGGTTTTCTGGATGCTCTGTTCTGCTCCACTGATCTCTGTGTTTTCATTCCTGTGGATTCCTAATAGTTTGGGGGACATACTGTCCACTTTTCTGGGACTGATATCCCTCTCCCTGCCCCAAGTCTAGCAATCAGGAGGGCAAAGCCACCTCAGAGTGCCCTGGGGAGTGCAGATTCTGACCCAGTGGGTTACACGGGGCCTGGGGCTCTGCATTTCTCATGAGCTCTAAGGTGATGCCCATGCTGGACCCGAACTGACATCTGAGGGCCGTGTACCTGTCACGCAGGTGATGTGGCCATTTAGAGCCTCGATGGAGGAACCCTGACACCTGGAAGCTGCCTTAGGAGGTGAATTTAAAATAGCCCTTGGATAGAACTCAGGCAATCCTGCGCCTTTGGGTGACCATTATAATGTTTGTATAAAGAGTTGTTGTAGGAGCTAAGCAGGCTGAGGTGTGAGCGCCCCTGACATACCATAGATATGTGCTCTGTGGCCTGCTCCAGTATCCCTGAGAACCGCGTTCACCCCCAGAGTGTGTGTGCACTCACTGCAGGGATCATTTGCATGTCCCCTCTCAGTCGGTGTGGGCTTTCCCTCTCCCAAGGAAAGAGCTGCTTCATAGGCAGGGCACCCCCAAAACTTCTAAAAGAGACAGCAAACCCTGAGGTCAAAATGTGTGGGGTGATGAAGACAGCCAGCAAGCAGATAGGGTACTAGGACTGGGCAGGGTCAGTGAAAGCTGGGGTGTGGGGTTTCCATCTACTGGGGAGCTGCATTGTCTGCAAGTGAGTAGTGGGAGGATGCAGCCCAGTATCTGTGCATGTAGCCCAAGGAGTGTGAGGCTGAAATGACAGTGAAGTCTGCTACTGCTTCCAAACCAAGAAATGAAGCCATACAGGAAATCAAATGGAAAATTGAAAGAAAAAAAAAAGCAGATCAAGTCGGGAGGGTGGTGGATAATCTGGCTGAAGTTCAGGTGGATCCCTGGTATTAGGGTGCACGTATCTTGAGGGTGGTGAAGAAGATGCTTCCCCACCCAGGAGCTGGTGCTCATCCTCCCTAGATCTTGGACAGACACACTGGCCTGGCTTTCCATCCCAGCCAGGGGAGTTAGCTCAGGACTGGGTCTACCAGAGACAGATCCACAGGCAGAGCTGGGACTCAGGGCACCCTAACCCAAGACACTCAGCATCAGTGCTGGTGAGCCAGAGCATACGTCATGGGGAGGCGTGTGAGCCCCGAGTGTCTGGGTGGAACAGTAGGGTGCAGACCAAGCCTCCTACCTGGATGAGACAGCAAGACCAGAGTGGAGAATTAGGGAAGACGTTACAATGGAGTGAGGCCCATGGGCCACCTCTTGGTCACTGGAGCTGCTGGGAAGACACTTGTCCTGCCAGAAGCTCTGGAGACAAGACCTGGCCCACACCAGGCCCAAGTCTCCCAGGGGGAGCTGAGATCTCAGGGTCCAGAGAGCTACAGGGCCCAAGGGCAGACACTGCAGGCCTCTGCTGCCCCCTGCTGGGCCTGTGCAGCACCATCCCCTCTGCTAGTTGTTGCCTCTGCACCCTGATGATTTCATCACAGGTTTTTCTCTCCTGTTATAGGATTGAACTCTCATTTGCACTTGTGGCAGCAGGCACGGGACCCAGATCCAGCAGGGGTGTTCACGCTGACCTCTAGCCCTCCAGCCCGGAAGCGCAGCTGGAAACGACCCTGATCCCATGGGCTCAGCGCTTCTGTGCCAATGCGCAGGTGAGAGAATTTGGGTCGACCAGAGAGGCACAGAAACACATACACCACGGGACAGCAGAGAGAGCAGGTCAAGTTCACCGTGTCTCCTTGATGGGGGAGCCCGATGTGTTTCCAGGGCACTGGAAATGGCGGTGTGTGCTCATCACGGTCAGGACAGGAGGAGGCACAGGGGCGGGGCAAGCGGCCAGCAACCTCCAGGAGCTCTGGGAAGGCCTGATTCAGGAAGGGCTGTGGGAAGGGATCTTTCTAGTGACCTCCCTGGCTGGTGACGGGCCACAGCGGATATGCCTTCTGGTAACAAGCACTAATTTCTGGCCAAGGCCCCTGTGCAGCTCACCTGATGGAGACAGTGAAGAGAACAGTGTGTTTTTTTGTTGTTTCCTGAATTTCAGTTGCCACTGTCTTAGAGGAGAAAACAGTGAGAGACGCCTGTGGCCTGCAGACAGTGGGCAGGTCCTCTCCTCTGGCATTTGTGGCCTTTTAGCTGGATATCCCCAGAGGTCACCCAGATGCCAGAAGAGCAGAGCCAGGCAGTAGCTGTGTGTTCTGCTGAGCGAGCTACAGACCTTACCCCTGTGTGTGCAGCTGGCTTTGGGGCACCCAGAGGTGGGAAGGTAGGATTGAAGGCGTGGGCCTTCCCTGGCAGGAGGAGGTCGTGATGTGACAAAAGTGCAGTGAGTCTGCCAGGTGCATCCCGGGTCATGTCCAGGACAAAGTTCACCCACACCTGTGCAGAGTCTGACCTTGCTATGACTTATGTGCACCACCATCCCACGTGCTATCAGATACCCCTGCGTGCCAGGACTGGGGATCAGAATGAACAAGTTCCATGTCCGCATGTGCCTGAGACCTGCTGCGAGTGCAGACTCCACCCAGGAGATCTTTGAGGAGATGGTTGATGGTTCAGCTGTTCTGACTCTGTGGACAAGTGGCGGGAGGCCCAGGCCCCAACACGTCCAGTGCTGGACTGACAGGAAATCATGGCCTGGGGTCTCCACACCCAGTGTACAGATCGGGTCAAGTTGGCCCCACACCCAGACTCACAGCTGCCACGCATGTGAGCACCCCACAGCCCCCAGCAGAGTATTTGGGCCCTCTTTGTCCATCTGGGTGTGTCAGCGAGAAAGACGATTCTCACACTTGTAGACATCGTAGGAGACCTGACTGATGTCATCTTCAGGGTTCCAGCTCCCACTAGCTTTTCTGTGCGCTGCTCCTCTTCTCCTAATTCCCACCCCACGTGAGCTGTGTGGCTCCAGCACACTTCCCCAAGCCACGCCCATCATCACACGTCACAGCCTGACTCACCCCCAGGAGGGTGGGATTGGGCAGTTCTGCAAAGTCCTCTCATCTTACACTTCACAGGTTCTATCAAATCACCACAGACACCCACACAGGAGCTGAGGGAGACGCTTCTTCATATCACTCCAGAAAGTGCGCCCTTTGCTGCCGAGATTCAGCCTTGTGATGCTGTTGGCACCTGACAGGGATGAGCTGCATCATATCAGCAGCGTTGCTGATGGCACCTCGTGTCTAACAGACTGCGTGGGTGCCCTGGCCTTCTGGACCATAAACCACAGATGAGAGAAGGAGGTACCCAGATTCCTGCTGGCCGGAGCTGGGCTGTCTCTGGGGAGACTGCACTAGGGCACAGGAGGAGCTGATGGGTGGTGCAACACCTCCCTGTCCCTGGGGATCTCAGGGGACTGGCACCATTCCCAGTTCCTGAGTGCAGCACCCTGAAATGAAGGGGCAGGGAGCAGCCACAGAGGGGGTCTTCTGGTTTTATGACAAATACAAGCTGATGACTCACATAGTTTCCCTATTAAGGGTTTGAGCATTTGTCTATGTTTAAATGCACCTCCGTGAATGAAACAGTCCACAACTCCCACTGTTGAACAAAACATAAATTCAATTGTGTAATGATATTTATAACACAAAAGAAAACCATGCAAAACATTCCTGGTCTCTGGCGATGATGGTTGATGGGGCCCGGAGATAAACAAACAAGATGGGTTACTAGGGTCTCCTGCCTGGCCGTGGCCCACCCCGTGCCTCTCAAGGCACCTGTTGTCCAGGGGCTGAGCTGAGGGCTCAGTCACCCACAGCACGTGCTCTGTCCCGCCCCCTGAGAGGGCACTGACCACGGCCTATTTCTGAAAGCAGTAATCAGAGCCCAGAAAGCAGCTTTGAATGGCCCGAGTGTCCTGGCTGCACTAACTGCATCAGGGACCACAAAGCTCAAGCTCTGCCTCCCGTAGCTGCACTCATACCTACATTCCTGAGCCACCAGGACTCATCCCCCGCCCTCCTGGACACCCACTCACCCGAGGATGAGTTCTTCTCAGCCCGTGCTCGACTTGTCCGCTGCCTAAGGCCAGGGCTCCTGCTCGTACATGATGTGGCTGCAGGACAGAGGGACACCTGTGAGTCTCCTAGGAGGCTCATTTCAGGGTCCTCCCGGTGTCTGCTCAGCAGCAGGATTTCCACCCGAGTGGCCAACCCTGAGGTCTGGTATTTCAGATAGGGATGGACACAAGGGCCAGGACAGTCCGACCCCTGCCAGTTCTCACCTCTTCTTCTTCATGGCCTGGAACCAGGCCCCAAGCTCCTCGTCAGTGCTCAGAACATAATTGTCCATGGCCTCCTGCAGCAGCAGGGTCTGCCTCATGATCTGGTACTCCTGGGCCCGAGGGAAGCAGAGGTTTCAGACAGGGCCTCGGCAGGTGTGGGGCTGGGAATTTTGAGGGTGCAGAGACAGGGCTTGGGACCATCCCCCGGTCTTTAGGAACATGGAAAAGTGCTTCCCTCCATCTACAACCAGGCTTTTCTTAAAAACTGAGGAGCACATAAATCGGTCCACCTATGGGCCTGTCCTTGATGCCCCCTCCCTACCTGTAGCCGCCACTGGAAGGATGTCACTTCTCTGGTCCATACTGTCTCAGCCCACGGAAGACAGTGGGCAGAGTCAAGCAGGCTCTGCCTTGAGGAACGGTGTCTGAGACTCCCACCCCCAAAACTTCCCAACTACTTACCTTGTTTCTTTTCTTCAGGTTGAGCACATTTCCCTGGAAATGGAACAACATGCATCAGAAGGAATCCCCAGGTCTCACTGTCCCGATTCCCACCTTTCCTGGTTGTGTAACAGCAGTGTCCTAGGCAGACCCTCTGCACCCGGAAACAGCACTGATCTGAAGCTGGCTCTGGGCAGTGGGAGGAGGTCACAGTCTTCTGTGCTCAGAGACTCTGCGGCCCAACCCTCTCTGTGGACAGATGGGGCTGCGGTGTCCGAGGACAACTGCTCGTGACCATGGATGGGCGTCCTGACACGCAGGGACTGTGTTTTCTGATGCCCATGGGCACAGGGGAGTGTGCGCTGAGTCCCTCTCAAGCAGCAGCCCCTGCCGCTCCCAGTCAGGCTGCTCTGCTACTCAGAAGCCGGGACCTGGACAGAGAGGGCGTCTCATGGAGCCCGCTGACCTCCCTGATGTGCTGCGGCCGCCCAGCTCCTCGGCACTGTGCGTCCTCACAGAGGTGCTTGGCGCAGGGACAAGGCTGCAAACTCAGAATGTAGCTGCCTCCTCTCATGCTCAGATCCCTGACAACCACCTGCCCGTGAGTTCACTCACCAGATAGTCCTCCACCTCCATGTCCAGCTCTGCCAGATCATTGAGGAAAAATCCAAGGAAGGGGACCACCCCCTGTGTCGGTGGGAGGGCTGATCAGGTGAACTCTGCACTCAGGAGACCACAGCCCCTCCCATGGCAACTCTCAGGCTCAGCCTCCTCCACCCCAGGCCCAGGTGGAGCAGCAGGACCCTGAGCAGCCCCTCCCCCACCATGTCCTGTCCTCACACCCCATGAACACCAACCTTCCTAAGCCCCCAGGCACCCACATTGTGCCAACCACAGAACATGTGTTTCTAGAAGGCTCTCACGCTGACCCATCCTGACCCTGCTCTTACAGGCCCTGGTGCTGGTCCATCTGAGGGAGGGCTTCTGCACTGTGGCAAAGGGTGCCGGCTAAGCAGGGAAGCCCTCTGTGTCCTTTACATGCCTCAGCTGGGAGAGGGAAGCCCTTGTCTGCTCCCCACAGGCCCCTCTCAAAGTCACACCCACCTCCTGCTTCAGGATCTTCTCTGATCTCTCCTCCTCGTTCAGAACTTGGTGGGCCCCTTCTGGAAGAGTCAGGGTAGCATCATTGCAGACTTTGTCACTCACACCATTGCCCTGCACCCATTTTCTATGACCCTGGACATCTGACCCCACCCAGCATCTCCCCAGCATCCCGCCAACATGCCTCTCCCAGGAGAACATACAGCACCTCAGATTGTGCCTGAGGACACGTGTCATATTGTCACCAGGGTGATGCTCATTCGGCCCTCCAGTGGAGTAGGCAGAGAGCTCTGCACATGCCCTGTGTTCCCAAACCCCACAGCGCAGGTCGCCCCACAATTCTTCACCCCCACTTGCACAGAGGAGGAGGTAGAGGTCAGAGTATGTTCTTTTTTTTTTTTTAAAGATTTTTTATTTATTTATGCATACAAGCACTGGGGTACAGGCCAGAGGTGTGGGGGGGTGAGAGGATTCACCACAGAGAG
>JAGFMF010011872.1:8243-26080 GCA_019455555.1 Galemys pyrenaicus | reverse complement strand
CCCCCCCTGGCCGGCAGCAGGGATCGAACTCGTGCTGCAGTGGTTGCGGTCTGCTCCATAGTGCGTTGCTTAACCCACTGCGCCACCAGGGAGGCCCCAGAGTGTGTTCTATCTGCTGCGCAGTGTCTGTGTCTCAGCCGCCTACATGCCTCCCCATGCACACACCGCAGGGCCTTGTCCTCAGTGACTCCACGTCTGTCTTGATCCGACTAGACTGAGCCTCGGGTGGAGTGTCCAGGGCGCTGCTGCCCAGCTGGTCTGCCCCGGGCCTACTCTAGTCTCTGCCTGTAAGTGCCAAAGCCTTCACCTGCTCTTGCAAACCCACAGGACCTTCCCTGCACTAAAGGCTTTTCCACCCATTAGGCCACTGGGCTACTGTGGTGCCCCAACCACCTGTGGGAAGTGACAGGCTCGTCCTCTGCTGTGCAGGATGACTTGACACCTGTCAGCAGCAGTCACTGTGTCCATCAGCTTCCCAAGCCCCCTCATGACTCACATGGGGCCTGTGCTGTCCCCAGCTAGCCACCAAGATGAGGTTCCAGAAAGTGACTGATGGTCATTGATGCTCTAGGCACAGAGGGTGTGCCGGAAAGCGCATATTCTCTACCTGGACAGCCTTGATCCACTTGTTGTTTATTACAGATTTAATCACTTATTTGTTTATCATAAAGGTCTGGAATGAAGGTCTAAGGTGTGGGAGGTTATAGGATTCACCAGAGACAGAGTGGGGAGCAGAAGAGGGGGATCCATTGATACTTGTGCTAAGGGGAGCAGCCAAGTCAGAGTTTGCTGCACCATATCAGTGTTACTTCCATGGGAGTCATGGATCCCTGGACATGGCAGTGAAACTCCTGAGAGTTACCCCCTATGCCACCAGGGAGGACCGCACTTGGCTTTTAGAAATTCCTAGAACAGACATCTCTGCAGAGAGCCTGTCCCCTCCCATGAGTGAGTGTGGACATAGGGGCATCTAAAACCTGCCTTCATGGGCACAGACTGGACGGCTCAGGGTTAAAGGAAACCTGTCCACACCATTGCCCACAGCAGGAAGAAGCAATTTCCAGAAGAATGTCCTGTGTGGGCACTGGAGACCAGCTCCTCCATCAGCACAGCACCACTCCTGCCTGAGCCTGGTCCACCACGCTGTGCTGTCACCATGCCCCTGCCACACACTGCCCGCCTGCCTGAACTCCGTAATGTTTCTGATCCAGGGAAGTCTGGAGTAGTCCCGAGAACTAGTGTGTGACACACACAGATAAATCCTCCACATCCTGCCCATTCCCTCCCCTCTACCCTGCATCCTGCAGGCCCAGCCTCCACTCTACCTTGACGACCTGCATCTTGCTCATCGTGCTGTCATCTTCACATAGAGTCTGGAACTCCTGAATCCAGTAGCTGAGTGGGTGGGAGAGAAGGAGGTGCCGACTCAGAATACCGCGTGCATGGGGTAAGGAGAGCCCCTTCTTTGGAAACGACAGGCTCAAGCATCCTGAGGGCGCAGGCTTGCTGTTCCCCTGCTCACTGAGGACTCCATGGAGCTGGGGACTTGCTCTCCTGTCATCTGGACTCCCTCCCATGGTCAGTGATCAAGTCAGATCTGTTTTGTCCAATCTGGGATTACAGGCAAAGAACCAAGATGCTGTTGTTACATGCCTGAAGGGCTCAGCCATCACCAGCATGGATGGAAACTGGTTCCTGATTCAGAGCAGGCGCTGTGGGTGCAGGAGCTTAGAGTGCGGACTTGAGTCCAGTGCCTGTCCCAGTGTCTGCGGCTTCCACAGGGGCCTGAGGGTGCAGGGCAGACCTACGGCAGGTGTCTTGCCCACCCAGCCCCACCTAGGGCAACAGGCTTCCTACCTGGAAACTGTCCTCCAGGACTTTTTTTGTCCTGAACCCGGGGGCTCTGCAGAGCTGATAGGATGGCGTGGAAGGAAGAGAAGTTCATCAGGAACTGGCACTCCTGGAAGGGAAGCAAGTACTCTGAGGTGGGGAGTGGGGCCTGCTCGCACTGACACCCCCTTTCCTGCTGGAATCGCTTGCTGGGGTGGGGTGCAGATGGCCTGGGTCCCCTGGGAGGGGCTCTTGACCATAGGCGTAGCCCGCACTGGGGGAGGATTTGAGATACGAAAAGGGGCACTCAACTGGGAAAGTTTGCCATTTGTCTGAGAGTCAGTGGCAGAGAGAGTGAAGGAAGAGTCAGGGGCCGCACGGGGTCTGGAGCACAGTCTTTGACCCTGAGTGGGGTGAGAAGGGCAGTTGGCAGGCTCTGGAGAGGCCTCCCTGGGCCCGCACAGCGTCCAGCGCCACCGTGAGCCAGTGCTCCAGCACCGTGGCCCTGTCCTGGGCTGTCATGCGTTGGTTCCCCAGGCAGTTGGAGATGATGCGAGTCAACTGTTTTAAATTGATTCAGGTTGGCACAGACAGTGGGTGCCCATTCCTCTTTATTTTCATTGCTTGGCCAGCTGCAGCCCAGGCACTGGTTGGGAACCATCTTCTTGAACAATTCCTGCAGAGCAGAGAGCGTGTCATCCGGCCCTGCCACACCCCAGCTCTGCATCCACCATTCCCAAAAGGCCTAGGGGCACCACCAGGCAGATTTCGAGCACAGCAATGTGAGTCTGTATACTGTACCTGGACACACCCCGGATTGTGACATCTGTCTAGTGAGGCCACCAGTTTATCCTGACCCAGGCCCGGCCATCCACACAACCCCCAGCTCCTGGAGGGGCCAGACTCTGCTCATATCAAGGAGCCCTGTCCTCCTGTTTGGGAGACCCCTCATTCAGATGCACCTTCCTATGAACAGCTAGCCAGGGGGTGGTTTCCTTTTCTCCCTGGTACAAAAGCACACACCAGGGATACATGAGTGCCAGACTCTGGGGAAGATGAGGAGACATATGGACGTGGCTGCACACAGTTAGCTGCCCTTCCGCCTCACTCGAGCTGATTTAAGTGCCCCCATCACATGGTTCGTGAGTGAGGAAGCAGGACTAGCCGCCCAGTTAATTGAGCCCAGACCCAGAGGCCAGCGTGGGCCCCTGATGGTAGAATGTTGTCTTCTCAGCCCAGCACTGAGCCCCCAGTGCTCACCGCATCCATGATCGTCAGCTGCTGTGCCACCAGCCTAGGACAGAATGTGTGGATGTCCTATTTGGTTGGGGCACAGGCCCTTTTAGTAGCCTGGGCCCTGAGAGGCAGGAGGTGGTTCTGTACGTGCAGGCTGCGGTCGGGAGCTCCACCAGCTCCGCTGATCCTGCCTGGGGTTTCTCCAAAGCGCAGTCTTCACCCAGGCGAGTGGCTGTCTCGTGTCCACCCTGGATGCACAGGGAGCGGCACAGTGTCAGAAGTCACCGAACAGAACTGTGAGGTCAGGGCCAGAGTCTCAGACACAGATCTCAGTGTCACATAGTTGGGCAAGAGGAAGGACATCAGGGCAGAGAACAAAAAGCTCTAGGCCATAGATGTGAGGAGAGCTTTACCGTGGAGAGACCCATTCGAGTCATCCAGAACAACCCTCAGCTCAACGACTCGAACAGGACTTCCAGCCCGAATGACCCTCCCATCTGTGTGTGGGTGGACTGAAGTTTATTATTTTCATATATATTGATCAGTGACACACAGCAGTCACTCATATCAAGAACATTTATGCCTTCTTTCCTTTCGTCATCAACAGATCTTCGGCTTCTAGTTCAGGCTCAGGGATCAGAGGTGACGCGTTGAACTGCTCATGCGGTCATCCTGAGCACTGCCCACAGCGTGACCTTCCCTCCATGCTGCCTGCGGGCTGTCATTCTGGACACCGGGGCTGCGCTCCAGGACCCTCATTCCATGGAGGCCCCGGAGCAGTACCATGTTTGGTCTGGACTCCACGCTCACCTGGGTGTCTGGGCCTTGTGGGTATGGAGACCCCACGAGGAACATGTTACCCCAGAACAGTGCTGGATTCCTAGGGAATATTCCGTTTAACTAGGAGGATTCTCCAGCCTTACCCATCATCACCATTAATCAGTAGTTAATATAAAGAGTGGGGGCTGCATTTATTATGCATAAGTTTTTTCTACAACACATCAACACACAGACAGGACAGACACTGCCTCTGTCAAGGGCGATGGAGCGTTGAACCAGCCAGGGGCTGCTCAGTAGTGTCCTGGCAGCAGCACTACACAGACAGGGAACAGGGTACGACTAGAAACAGGGGCTTCCCCTCTCTGGTCCTATGCCTTCTGTGAAGGAGACACTGATAGGGTCCCTGTGGGGACACTTCACTGTCCCTCTCAACACTGCTGAAAGGACACCAGAGTTGACCATGTCAAGGTCCAGCAGCAGTGACTGGCTCAGGCCCTGTGCTATTATAGACGGTCATGCGAGGAGTGAGGCAGGTCACAGCTCCTGGCTTCACAGGTCTCCAGGGTCTGGTCATGTTCTGTGAGTCGGCGCATGGCAGGAAATCACGGATAATATAAACACACTCCAATGTTTCTATAAACTACTGGTTAAGCTGACGGCAGCAAGGCTTGGAGAAGTTTCCTTGTTAAACTGAATATTCCATAGGAATACTGAGATGAGCCGTTGTATAATAATAATATTCACAAGGCAAAGACAGTGAACATGTGTTTCCTCTGTGACTCAATAGTCACGTGACATGTATTTCGACCTGCCAGTGGCTGCTGGGGGGAGTTGATATCCTGACTCCTTTGCCTCTGGGACTGTGGGATGCTCACGTGGGAGGACCTGAAGGAGCACATTTGCCACAACTTGAGTGTGGATTCTGGTGCCAGCCCAGTCACCCCAGAGCCCTGGAGGAGGTCCCTGTGCTTCTGTTCTCAACAGCCCAGCCTAGGACGCTGTTATAGTCCTGCACACTGGCCTCCTCTAGGTGGCAGGGTGCATGTTGGCCAATACACTGACGATCAAATGGGTGGAGATCTAAAAAGACACTGCCAGGTGTCACAGGATGAGGTTTGGGGCTGCTGTCAGTGCCACAGGGGACATGCCCCTGGGACCCCATTTCCCCAGTTCAGACACAGAGGGGCAGCTGCTAAGCCAGGAGTACGTGAAACACGCTAGGACTCAGGAGTAACACGTGGTCACGGGTCTGTTCCCCGTTGTCAGCTTCTCACCCCGATACTGACGTGCTGGGTAGGAATATGGCTGACCCACCAGGGTCTCACTAATGCCCATGTGTGCTTTCTTTCCAGAATCCCCCTCAAATGTCACCTCCTACCAAAACACACACACACGAAGACACACGATGAGGGAGATGGTGTGGGATGCTCAGAATCCATCACAGGTGGCTTCGCACTACCTGGACAGCCTGAGACTGTTACCTTTGGTCTCTTCCTGTGAAATGGCCAGTGAATGCAGCCAGTTGTGCTGATCCGGCAATGGGAACCCTCAGCACTCTGGGTTCTCTGGACTCTAGAGCCCCTGAGTTTCAGGGGCCAACAGGAGAACATCTTCTTCCTCTAAGTGAGTCCAGTCAACTGAAGTGGGTGCTGTTGCTGGCTCTGATTGCCTGGTTGCCAGAGTTCTAAGTTCTCTGGCGTGCGGCACCAGGAAGTGAGGTCACTTGTCCAAGGACCTATCGGCTTCCTTCAAAAATCTGGTCCTTAATTCACTGATCCAAAACATGCCTCCTCTCAGGTGTCTGGGTAAATAACACTGGACCTGATTTGAGGTGTCTCCTCAGCATTCACACCTCCTCTCCTTAGGGTCTGTGGCATTTTTCTCTCAGGCACCCCTGTGTTCCAACCTGGGCAATGGGGTTCTGTACAATCACCCCTGGGGACATCATCTGTTGTGTGTGTGTATTATGGCCACACCCATGGTTGGTGGACACAGAGGGAGGAACAGACTTGGAGCACTTCTGACACTGGAGTTGGTGCCAGCCTGGCCTTGTAACTTTCACTTCCCAGCTACATCCTTATAAGGTTTGTTCACTGAGGAAGTTGATTTTTTTTAAAGCATTGTCGTATTTTATGCATACAAGAACTGGGATACAGGCCAGAGGTGTGGAGGTGAGAGGATTCACTAGAGGAAGAATGGGGAACAGAACATGCAGACTGATCAAAGTACACTGCTGAGTGCAGCAGCGGCAAGGCAGGGGGTGTCTGCTGCGCCATGTGGGTCCCTTCCCTCTAGGGGGCTAGAATTCCTGCTGCAGTGGCTGCAGATGCTTCACAGTGTGGTGCTTAACTCTTCTCACCAGCAAGGAGGCCCTTGAGGGACTTGAAAGTAATGTGAATTCAGATACTGCCAGTTGCTGGCATAAAGTGTAGAAAAGTTTACTAATCAAATAGAATGAGACTCAAGTGTTTCCTCTTCTCGCACAGTGATGCAGAATTGAGAAGGCTCCTGGGATTCCCCCTCCTAACCAGACACACCCCTGGGTCAGCACAGAGTGGTCAGAGCCTGGATCCTGATCGACTGGACGCAGCCACATGGGGGAGGGCTCAGTGACTCAATCTAACATCAGTGTGTATCTCCCTCCCATGTGAACGGCCCACCCTCCTTCTCTTGCTCTTTATCCTCACTGGATGCCTTTCTCTTGTATGTATTGCACATTTCTGAACTAGGGAGACAAGTGCAGATGTTATGAGCTGCCCTGTGCAGGAGCCACTAGGAGAGCTTCCAGGCAGTGCAGGGACACACCAGACCAGGAAGAATTTTCGTGCTTTGTCCAAACAGCAAAAAAATCCTTGGAGGTGAGTTTGGGACTGGATCCTGCACCTCTGGGACACCTGAGGCTACACAACAAGCCATAATACATGCAGACTCAGCTCACACACATTATGAGCTATTCATGAAGCTAAGGTGCAAATATAAGTGCACTGCTTTCAGAGAGGAATGGATGATGAACTTTCCTTCAGGCACCTGTATGGGCCTCTCTCCTGCCTCTTTCTTCTCTCTCCTCTTTCCTGTCCCCAGTGTCCCCACTTGTCCCCTGTAGTCATACTGCCTGACCCTACATCTTCCTCTGAAGCAGCTCACGTCAGCCCATGACCGTCCACAGTAGTGGTGTTTCTCCCTGGCAAGCTGTCTAACCCTGTGCAGGGCTGACTCCCCGTTGTCATCAGCGAGGCCAGCAGACACCCCCATGAAGCCCACTGGCCCCCCCCGTGCACACACTGAATTTGCAGGAGGGCACTCACTCGTGTTGTTCATGTCTTCACTTTGGGGCCCTGATATCTCCCTTTCACGTGACAGCTCGGGAATGGCAGGGCTGGTGCGGGTGATGTTCATAGTTCAGATGGGCCCTTCAGGGCACCAGGCACAGAGACTATGTTGGTCTTAATGAGAAGCTCCTGGAGCTTCTTCCCTCTATCCAGCAACACCACACAGGTTGACACTGTTCACAGGAGCTCAAGGTGTTTCTGAAGCCAGGGATACCTCAGCAGGCTCTGAATACAAGGCACAGCAAAGTGCAGGGAACACCAGTGTCAAAGGAGACCAGCTGCCCCCTGTGATCAGAACTAGTACTGCACCCCAGGCCTGCTAACACCCGGCAAGCTGATGTCTTCTGGCTGTCAAGGCCTTGGGTCTCTGGAGCCTACAGGTCTGTCAGCAGGCTCAGTGCCTGCCAGGGCTCACCAAAGGGCCTCAGAAGGTTCATGACACCCTATGTTTCTTATCTCCCCCAGAGCCCTCACTATTGATGAGAAATTCTGCTCAGCATGACCTACAATTACCCACAACATCCAAATGGGATCCCTGTGAAGCAAGTGTGCACTGTAAAGTTATTCCTTGGACCACCACAGGTTCATCTGCCATGAAGTCTTAAAAGGAATAGAAGACTTTTGGGTATGTAAGCAGAGAGAACAACCATATTCAACTTAAGAAGCAATCCTTATCCAAGAAATTAAATTTTGTTTTGAGAAAAAAGAACAAGAGAAGAACGAAAGGCAGAGAAGTCTACAAGAGTCTAGAAAGAATTATATGTTTCTATGGGATTATGGGTCCATGTCTAGGAAACATTTAAATGCATTTCTGTATTATCATATCACACCATCCTATTTTGTGATGGCTCTTTCTCCTGGTGGTATATACCTCTGTGTAGATGCCCGTTTCCACAGCTTGTATCTTAGAATTTCTTTCTATCCTTCCTATCCATGGTCTCTGAAATGTACTGTCCAGATTAGCCTGAAATATTAGCCATAAAACCGACTGTCCACATTACCTCACCTGAATTTCTCTGTCCTTATCACTGAAGCCTCTTTAACTCTCCAAAGTCCCCGCCTGTTCTGTTCTTGAGCTGTCTGACTGACCCTAACTTGCCCTGAGACTCATTTGCCCCTTTAGGTGGAGCCCCAACTGCTGTCAGGACAAAGGGCAGTGGTCTGCTCAGTGTGTGCTTCCTGCTGAGAATGGACCATCTGGGGAAGCAGTCAGGCTCACCGCATGCAATGCTCTAAGGGACCACAGAGGAAGGACGATGGAGGTGTCATACTGGGGAGCATCTGATGGGGCATTTGGAGTCTGGTGGCTTCCAGGTGAAAGCAGATGATTCTGAGGAGGGTGTTGAGGATACAGGCCCAAACAAGAGAATAATAAATAAAATTAGTATGGCAATGAGCCAGGGGAGCAACCAGGACAGAAGTTGATTTCCTATAAAGACAAAGCTTGATTGTAGCCAGCTAGCCCTTGTCCTGCTTATCATCTAAAGACGGGCATAATACGGATATTTTTATTTAATACCACCAGGTTGTCTTCTGCCTCTTCAGAAGTTTAATGCCAACTAGAATGCTTCTATTAAAAAAGCACAGGCTCATCCTACTTTACCCATCTGCAGGTCAAGAACTCTGCAGTTCTCTACAACTACTGAGGGATACAGTCACAGAACACTGCTGAGCCTCTAAAGCATGTACAGTGCATGTCCTCCCTTGCTGTGCCACAATGATCACATTTGACACTGAGTTTCTAAGAAGTAGAAATCCCACAAACCAAAAACAAACAGACAAACAACAAAAAAACATGAGCAACAATATAGACAAGGTCAGGGTATTCTAGCACTGATTGTATTTTTTTAAAGATTTGTTTATTTATGCACACAGTTACTGGGGTACAGGCCAGAGGTGTGGAGGGTGAAAAGATCCACCAGAGACAAAGTGTGGAAGAGAACAGGCAGATTAACTGAAATACACTGCTGAGGGGAGCAGTGGGTGAGGCAGCAGAGGTCTGCCACACAATATGGGTCTCTTCCCTGTCTGGGACAAGATCAAACTTGTACTGCAGTGGCTGCAGTTTGCTTCATAGTGCATTGCTCAACCCACAGTGCCAAGGAGGTCCCAGGTCAGGGTATTCTAGAATTGTGTTGTTGGGCCCATGTCCTCCCCACTTATAGTGAGAGAGAACACAAAGAAGGGCATATTGATACCCCCTTAGATTGGAAACTCAAGTATGTTCATGAATCCTTGTCCAAATATGGTTCAAGAATAGCCTTGACTGGAGATTTTTCCCAAAGAGGATGTAGGGATGGGTTCAGAAAAGTGACATCAGCACAATGGTGCAGTGGTGTGCCCAGTGTTGAGGGAGGATAATACATAAGTTTCAGCAAAAAGCAAAGAGAAGTGTCCTGTATTTTCTAGTGAGATGGCAATAGTGGGTCCCTCTGTTACTGGTCTCTGGCTCCCCTGCAAGTTAGTGCAACAGTCCTTCCTCAGAAACCTTTTATGTAGCAGTGTGCTGCCTGGATCCTGGAATGGACCAATCGGATGTCAGCCGTGGGTTGATTGACACCAAGACTCTACCTCTCAGCACAAGTTAGTGATAGCAGAGCCCCTCTTGTAAATTACACTTCCTGAATTCTGGAACAGACCAAAATGGACCAATCAGGTGCAGGCAAAATGGACCAATCAGGTGCATGAAAAAATGGATCAATCAGACTGTGGGGGGGGCACCTTGAAAGTGAATATAAGGCCGGGTCAAAGGGAGCCTAGGGATTCATTAGGATAGAGAGCTGATGGAGATTCTGAGTGACCTGGAGGAACAGACAGAGAAGCAGCAGCCCAGAGAAAGTAGGGGTCTGAAGCAGCAGCAGAGGAAGAAGAGCTCCTGCAGAGGAAGAGGAGAAGAGGGTTTCAGCCTTCGAAGAAAGGAGAGAAGTCTCCAGCCAACGCCCTCTGAGGAGAGAGAGAGAGACTGGGTCTCAGTCATTGCTGTGACACTGACTGGAAGGAGCACCAAAGGCCCCGGGCCTGGTGTCTCAAAGAGCTGTCTGTGGGTGGTATAAACCAACAACTCACAAGAACTGTAACATTGGGTGTTCATTTGATCCCTGAGTCTGCAGGCCTGTAGTGGCCATTGCTACTGAACAGTGCTGCCTAGAACTGGTGACCAGTGACTACCAATGCTGATGCTGTCCAGATGAAGCAGCCAGCCTCTTGTGGATATGAAAGAGCTCTCATTTCCCCCAGTTTGTAAATAAACCCCATGACTGTTGTTCCTGTAGCCTGAGGTCCCTTGCAATTGTGCACATGGGTGAGGACCCACAGACAGTGACCTGTTTCGGGCATTGTCCTCTGATAGGCTATAGCCCCTGTTGCTATAGCCCTGGATTCTGGTTTGTGGCCTTTTGGCCTTTAGGGGCTTTTGGGGGGCTCTCTGGCCTCGGGCCCTCCTCTGACCCCTGTCTCAGTCAGAGTCTCCTCCCCTACCCCTGTTTCAAGAGAAACCCCCTGGACTCCATGGTTGTCTGGGCAAGAGCCCAGGTGGATCACCTGCCTGGGGGACCTAGATCAGATACTTGTGTAGCTTCCTGCCCAGGGCCCCAGGGCACAAGTCCCATGAAGGATTCCAGAATGTGTGTTCACTTGCGGAAACATTTCAGAGTTTACAGCGGCCAGCAGGATAGACGGGGAGGGGCCCAGAGCTCTGAAGGTGGCAGGCAGGGAACAGGCCAGTGTGCTGAGGATTCTGGAGTGGCCAGTCTGTCCTTGCACTTGTGTTTATGCACGCATGTGTGTCTGTGTACATGGGTGCAGGTGTGCAGTCTCATCAGTGGGTGCCCATGAGTGTGTGGGTCCTATTGTACAAAGTTCTGCAGCTCCAAGGTGGGAGGGTCATTGTCCCACTCAGGACCAGGCTGACTGCAGGGACCCCAGGGCTCTGTGGCCTCCTGCCTCAGCTAGATGCCACTCCAGACGTTCTCTCTTCCCAGGGGGTACAGTCAAAGGCAGAAGAGAGGGAGACACAGGAAGAGTCTTGTAGAAGGCAGAACCCAGTGCACAGGGCCTGGCCAGAGGACCTGGAGCCCCAGAAGGAGGAGACTGAAGGTGAGAGGCGGGATGTCCCGAGCTCTGGGAGGGGAGGGAGCTGGGCCTACAGGAGGACCCCAACATGGCAGGTTTGTCCAAGAGCCACTCTGACCTGGGAACCACACACTGGAGTCGGGGTGACACCAAGGTGATATGGACTGGGCCGCCCTGAGTGCACATGGCAGGGCAGGTCCCTGGAGCCAGTAAAGGATGTATGATGACAGTGTCATGCTTCTATCTCAATGCCCTCTTGAAAAGATGATGCCGGCCCAGCTCCAGAGGAACCTGTGGGATGCGCTGCGTTCTTGAAGCCACTCAACACCAGCTGTTGGAGGGAGAGAATAGTCAGAACCCTGCTGTAAGGGCCCAGGGACCTCCTTACCCCAGAGAGGGGGAGGAAGTACCCTGCCAGAACCCCCTGTGACACTGAGTCCACCCCTCCCTGGCTGGGGATGGAGAACTCGCCGAGACCCTGATCCCAAGGATCCTGAGCCCACCCAACTCCTGCTGAGTGAGGGAGAACCCGCCAGCTGCCCACCGACACACCTGTGGAGCCCACGTTCATCCACCTGGCTGGGAGAGGAGACCCTGGCCAGGACCCTGTTATGACACCTCTGGAGACGAACCATGTTCCTGTTGCAATTCAAACCCAGCTGGAAGAGGGAGAACCTGGCCAGAACCCACCAGGACCCCCAAGTGTCCTAAACACACCCCACCCCCATTTGGAGAGGAAAAACCAGTTCAGGTGGGGCCTGAGTCCATCCCACCCAGGCTGCAGGAGGGAGATCCTGGCCAGGACCCTGCCTTGGATCCCTCAGTTCTAAGCTGACCCCACCCTGGCTAGGGGAGGGAGAATCCAGGTGAGACCCTGATGTGACTCCTCATGGTCCTGAGCTCACCCCACTCTGCCCGAGGGAGGAGATCTGCTTGTGCTCCTTTAGCCTCAGTGTGAACAGAGGTGGAAGTGCGGTGAGAATGAGGAGCCCCTGCTTGCCTGACGACCCTCCATGGATCACCTAGCGGGACACTGCAGGCATCTGTGGAGTCCCAGGGCCAAACCAACTTACGCATTGTCATTATGTCGGTCACCCTTGTGTGCCCCCTCCCTGCAGCCACAGCCCTGTGACTTTTCCTCTTCAGCTTCTTCTCAGGACAGCACACCCCACAGGTACCAGCCGCCTGGAGTCATTCTCTGTACACACAGATGTCTCGTCAACTTGTCTGAGTGTGGATACCTGACCTCGTGGGCCTGAGCGTCACGTGGCAGTTGGGATGGCAAATGTCACCACCAGGTGCACAGTGTTCATGCAAATCTCCGACCAGGAAGGCAGATACCGCCCACAACTCCCCACCGGCTCCTACAGGAGCCAACACCCATGCAGCACAGGCCACCTCCACATCACCTCTGTCTCAGAAGCCAGCTGTCACCACAGCATCCCAGAAGCATCCAAACCTGCTGGCCATCTCCCCAAAAGGAGCCATATGAATACAGACCTCCACTCCACCTGCAGAAGATGCTGCAGGGTCTCCCCATCCCTCACAGAACAAGCATGAAAAGTCTGGAGTCTTCTACAAACCCTCCGCCATCTGACAAGTGCCAGAGATGTGGCTCCCATTCCCTCCACGCCCCCAACACAACGCTGTGTCCCAGACAGCCCATTTCCTTCAGAACTTTCCATCCTACCTCAGGACTTGGCCATGAACTGTTCTTCTGACTCCCTCCTCCCAGGAGCACTCCACAGGCCCATTCCTGGGTCCCACTGACCTGTCACCTCCTACGTGAGGCCCCTGGGACCACCCCCTGCCTGTGTTCATGGGGTCGGTTCTGCCTCTCAATGCCTTGTTCCCTCGCTGCCTCCTGGGTGATGGGACCCACGGCCCTGGGACAGCAGCTCTGTGACATGACAGTGAACAGTGACCACAGAGGTGCTCACATGTTGGGGTGAATGGACAAGGGTGCCTCGTTCTGAGATTTAAAAGTTTATTCTTGATCCATACACAAGAGACAGGGGCCCAATTTTGTCTTTATAAAACAAAAATTGCTTTTGGAGAACTGCTCGCTGGCTCTGCTCCGCTCCTGTACAAGTGCTGACTTCAAGTTTTACCACCTGTTTTAGAGGGACTGAGTAATCTGGGGTGTCCTTCTATGACATTGCATGTTTTCTGGGAGTCCAGGGCATCTAGCTATAAATAAATAAAACTAATCCCTGCAGTAAGCCATGCACACAATCTGGTGGGGACTTGGCTTAATGGACTTGAGCAGTCCCCGAGGGCCTCAGCTTGGCCACCAGGACACAGTCCAGGCAAGCACATGGTGGACTCTGCAGGATGGACCCCACACGGGTACATGGTTCTCACACACACGGGCAGGTTCAGAGTCACGTCCTGGGCACACAAACACCAGCGCGTGCATATGTCCCCAGGCACTGACACTCACAGGCCACTGCAGGGAGAGGCAGCCCCCAAGGAAACCCATGCTCACCAGTGGCCCCTCCCCAGTGGAAAGAACAAGCATCATGATGGGGACAGCAGGTCAGCAGCTATGGGCACTCCGGGAGTCTGAGAATGCAGCCCTGCGACAAGGGAGAAGCCAAGGTCCAGCAGGTTCTGCAGATATGTAGGAGGGGCACTACTGGAGGGAGACCAGCACCAGACCCTCAGTGTCCCTGGGACCACACCCCAGGCCATTCCTGCGAATCAACAGGGACTGAGATTCCACGCTGTGGGGCTGTGCCCATGCTGTGATCTGGGGGCTCCCAGCAGGGAGCATCTAGGGTGCACCCTCTCCTGAAGCTGACCTCCCCAGTGTTGGGCCTGGCCAGTCCAACCCATTCCTCCTTTCCAGCCTGTACTCACCTCAGCATTCCAGGAGGCCCTGCTCTGGCCCAGGCGACAGAAGCGCCGAGATGTGTCACTGGCAGGAGGTGGCAGCAGCAGCGCTGGCCTCTCAGGCTGCTGCTCCTCCACAGCCAGGTCTGGCAGTTGCTCTTCAGAGCCCTTTCATGAAACTGCAAACTTCCTGGTTAATGGAGGGAACCAATCAGCTGTGCGCAATGAGCTGATTGGTGCTGAATGATCCAATCAGCCACAGAATAGGACATTGGTCCAATCACACATGTCAGTGGGGGACCCTCAAAGAGGTTCTAATGCAGGTTCACAGGGATCCACAGGAGAGAGGATGCAACCCTAGAACAACAGAGATGGTTACAGGTGCTGAACAAAAATGACTGTTCCAGAACCTTAAGAAGAGAGACCATGCAAGTCCTGAACAGGACCGCACTTCAGTCCCAAGGAAGATGAAAGAAGGGAAGACTTCATTTGTGGCCTCTGAATGAAAAAGTAGAAAGCACCCAACCCGCCACCACTGAGGAGGGAAGAAAAGCCACAGAACTCTGGTCCTGACCCTTATGTTGCCTGAAAGGGGCACCTAAGGCCCTGGGCCTGGAATCGCAAAGACCTGATTGTTGTTGGTGTTGCCAAGATCTCCCAACAGCTGTTACCACGTGGTGTCCTGAAGTGCCCTGGGGGCCTGCAGCATCCATCACAATGGATAGTGCTGTCAACTCACCTTGGACAGGAGGCCAACACCACTGATGCGCTCTGGGCGAGGTAAGCAGCCACTTGTGGCTACAGTGAGCTCTTTGTCTGCCCTGTTTGTGAAGTGAATTCCGCTGTTGTTCCTGGGGTTTGAGGCCCTTACACGTTTGCACATGGGTGAGAATCCTCAAGCAGTGAATTGTGCTCTTACCAGGCCCTGTCCTCTGGCTGCAGCCTGTGGACCCCTGGTGTGTGGGCACTGAATTGACACTGGTCTTGGGTCTCATTTGTGACCTATGTGTCTCTTGAGGACTTTTGGTTGCTCTTCACCAATGTACCCACCACAGCACCAGTCACCCCAGAAGAGGGCACTGGCCCCCCGACTGTACCAGCAGCAGGTGAGTCAGCACTGATGCTGCTGTGCTCTGTGTGGGCCGGGCTCACTAACTCTGGGGGGGACATTTTTGACCCCAGGTCCGACCAGCACTTGTCTCTGGACCCTCAGGCTCCTTTGAGAGGGGAGGCTGAAGGGCCCCCCTTCTTTCCAGTACAGGAGACCAGATTTGAGAGGGAGGCTGAGGGGTCCCCCTTCTTTCCAGCACAGGAGACCAGAACCTGATCCCAGCTGTGGGTGGGGTCGTTCTTGTTGGGGGTCCATCCATTCCCCTCTCCTGCTTCTGGTGTTTCTTGCACCCCTGAAATCTCTTCTGTGCTCCCCGGACCCTTTCCTGTCAGGCCTGCAGCCCCTTTTCCTTTTATGAGACACAGGTCACCAGGCAGGGCCTCCCCCAAAGCAACTCCTCACCTTCACCTTGATCACCCTGTAGAAGTCTCCTGTCCAAGGGGTCACACACCAGGTCTGAGTGGCCTGGACTGTGGGGGGACTCTATTCCACCAGCACTGGGGGCCAGGGAGTCTTTTCCATGCCTGTTCCCAAACTACTCTGGGCCTCGTTCACTTAGTGTTCTGTTTGCATCACGTCTGCAGAGCCCGCCTGGGGCTGCTCTGAACCCCTTGATAATTCTCCTTGATAGATAGCTCCTTGGGGCCCAAGAAGCTCTTTATACAAACCCAGGGAATGCAGCAGGGACATGGGCAGGATGTTGTGAAGGGGCGGTGTGAAGAGCCCAGAGGTGTGGGGCTTGGAGAGGACACAGGTGTCTCGGGCTAGGGTGGCACATGTCAAAGTGGGAATGCCTTGGCCCCTCCTCAGTCCCTGGGAGCATGTCCTGTCTCATCCTGAATCATCCACACTTGGAAGTCAGACATTCTGAGGTGCCCCTACACCCCCAGGAGCTGAGATGCTCCATGCCTGAGGGAGCAGCAAGGATGGCCCAGGAGGCTCCAGACACTGCGGAGGGCTCCAGGGTGAGGTGTGGGTGGGATACAGGTGAGCAGAGTCTGGCACAGGAGGGCTGTGGGCAGACAGGGAGGAGCAGGAAACACCCAGAACCAAAGAGCGGGCCCTCTGCAGCCGGGGCCAGAGCAGAGTGGCCTCTCCATGTGGCATCTGCTGCCCCTGAGCCATGACCCGCATGTGCTGCCCACAGTGGTTTGCATGGAGCGGTGGCTGGGGATGGGGCAGTGGCCAGGGTGAAGCCAACCAAGAGCACAGTCTGCTGCAGGGAGAAGGGTTGGGGAGGGGCAGGCGGGTGGGCACCAGGACAGGGCTGTGGGGCCAGCAGATGGGGCAGAAACAGCTGAGGCTCAGCCTGGAGCAGCATGACCATGGTCAGGGGGGCTGTCCTGGCTGAGGTCAGGGGCTCAGAGCTTATGGAGCCAGGGTGGGCCCAGGGAGGGCTAGGGGAGGGGCCCTGGAGGCTGCTCACATCCTGGACCTGTTCCCCCACAGCTCCCTGCTGGGCAGCGTCTCCTTCTGGCTCCCGGTCCTCCTGAAGGTTCCTCTGCTCCTGAGCCTGCTCGGTGCCATCCTCTGGGTAGCAGCCTCAGAGGGGACCGCGTGACATGGAGCCAGTGACCCCATGTCCATCCGTGTCTCCAGAGAAATAGTATTTAATAGAAGAGCAGGGGTCCTGCGGAGGTGGGGACAATGGCAGGCCCCCACCTAGGCAGAGCTCTGGCCTAATGACCTGTCCAGACATGAACTCTTGGCAGAGGAGGTGACGTTCTGTACCAGACGTCTACACAGGAAGCAGCTTCATGACACTCACAGAGGAAAAGCCCAACACGAGATGCGCCCGGTTTGCGGATAGTGACTGGGGTTTTCCTGCTCGAAGCAATTAACCGCCAAATAAAAATCAAGACCAAAGTCAACCTCATATTCAACCCCACTCAGTGTCCCAGGTTCTCCCCCTGCACCCCCTGCACCCCTCACCCAGTGCCCACTATCCCCGGCTCCTTCATCCCAGCAGCATCTTCCAGGCCGCAGACCTCTCCTGTTGTTCCCCCTCAGTAGTGTATTTCAGTCAGTCTGCCTGTTCTGCTCCCTGCTCTGTCTCTAGTGTATCCTCTCAGCCACTGTGCCTCTCTACCATATCCCAGCTCTTGTGTGCATAAATAAAATCTTTAAAAAATGATTAACATACCAGCCTGCCTTCCTGGATTCTGCAAAGCTGCCAAAGATTGACCCACAAACATTCTCCACCAGGACAGCGGTAGGGACAGACCAGCACCCCTCCAAGAGTTTCATTCTATAGCACACGCACACTTGATTTCTACCAGAGAATGTTTTTGTGCATTCTCCACTTGACTCCTACTGGAAGCCCAGGGCATGTGCTTATAAACCCGCATTTCCTGAGAAACTGCAGAGTGCTGATGGCTTTTACTGTTGCATGGTGCTCCCTTTGCAAGGCTCGCCATGTCTCAGAAAATATCAGAAAACATACCAAGGCACCATGATTTGAAGAAAGTCCAGTACATCATGGCAATCTTCCAGTGACACTTAAAAACATAATGTTTCATCAGTGGGTATTCATCACCTGCGCGCTCTCAGTAGCTTCTAAGATGGGTGTTTAAATGTGATGTTTTCAGATTAGTAAACTCTGAAAGTTGAATAAAAGTGATAATTGAGCATGTTAAGAGTTTAAT
>JAGFMF010011871.1:474464-508198 GCA_019455555.1 Galemys pyrenaicus | reverse complement strand
GTCATCAAAATGGCCATCCTACCAAAAGCAATCTACAGATTCAACGCTATTCCAATAAAAATTGCAATGTCATTCTTCAAAGAAATAGAAAAAAAAAATGAAATGATGAAATTCATATGGAGACACGAAAGACCTCGAATAGCCAAAGCTCTCCTAACTGATTAGTATAACTTGTAACATAGCTTGAAAGCCAGGTGCATGTAACCTCCAACTTTATTCTTTCTCAAATTATTCTGTCTATTCAGACCTTTTATTATTTCATACAAATTTTAGGTTTGTTCTATATTTGTGGGAAATGCTATTGGAATTTTGATAGGGATTGCACTGACTCTGTAGTTTGGTTTTTGTAGTATGAAAATTTTACCAGTATTGATTTTTCCATGATGATCATGGGATAGCTTTCCATTTACTTGTGTCTTCTTCAATTTCATTAATGTTTTGTAGTTTTTAGTGTATATGATTAAATTTACTCTTAGGCATTTGATTCCTTTTGTTGCAATTTAAAATGGGAATATTAATTTTTCTTTTGATAGTTTATTATTGCTTTATAAAAGTATAACAAAAGACTTTTTGTGTATGGGTTGTGTATTCTGAAGCTTTATGAAATTAATTTATTAATTCTAACACACATTTTTTTGGTGTGTGTGTGGAGTCTTTAGGGTTTTCTGTTAATATTATATCATCTGCAAGTAGCACCAATTTTATTTCTTCCTATCCAAACTGAATATCTTTTTTTCTTGCCTAATTGTTCTGACTTTGACTTCTGATTCTATGTTGAGTAGAAGATAGTAGGCATTCTTGCTTTCACTTTTTTTACTGATGAGAATGATGTTAGCTATGGGCTTTATATATGTAGCCTCTATTCTGTTGAAGTATGTTCCCTTTATGCCTATTTTGCTGTTGTTTTTTTATTCCATAAATAGGTGTTGAATTTTTCCAAATGCTTTTCTGTAGCTATTGTGATCATATTCTTTAATCTTTCATTTTGTTAATGTGGTGTATGTATCAAATTGATTGATTTGAAGATATTAAATCATCCTTGTATTCCTAGAATAAATTTCACTTAATCATGGTATATGGCTCTTTTAATGTATTATTATTTATTTATTTGCTAGAATTTTGTTTAGGACTTTTGCTTCTATGTTCATATGGATTATTGTCCTGTAACTTTCTTTTCTTGTTGTGTACTTGTCTGGTTTTGGTGTTAGGTAATGTTAGTCTCATAAAATGAGTTTGGATATAACCCCTCCTATTTTTTTTGGAAGAGCTTGAGAAGGATTAGTGCTAATTTTTTGAATGCTTAGTGTAATCTACCAGTGAAACCATCTGGTCATAGACTTTCCTTTGTTGGGAAGATTTTGATTACCAATTCAGTTTTAGTAGGTTGTAATTTATCCATTTTTCTAGGTTATCAAATTTGTTGGTGTATAAGTGCTCATAATGGTTATTTATGACCTTTTGTCTTTCTTTGACATCAGTTGAATTGCCTATTGTTTCAGCTCTGATTTTACTTATTTGAGTCATTTCTCTTTTTTACTGGGTGAATACAGGTAAAGGCTTATCAGTTATGTTTATCTTCTCAAAGAACCAGCTTTTAATTTCACTGATCATTACTTTTTTTTAATCTATATGACATTTGTTTTTGTTCTGATTTTTGTTAATTCTTTCCATTTATTAACTTTAGACTTCATTTGTTCTTCCTTTTCTAGTTTGTTGAGTTGTAAAATTAGGTTGTTTATTTGAAGTTTTTTCTTTTTTTTTTGGTTCTTAATGTACAGAAATCTCAAGGTAAGCTAGCACATATCACCTGGTGTTAGGCAGACTTTGCTAACCTCTGAAGATATTAACCTGACTTAGTCCACATGTGGAGCTAGTTCTGAGCAGCTGCTTCCCAACTTTCTCACACTGATTATTGGGCTCTTTACTGTGCACTGGTTCTTGAAATCTGGGCTTTTCTTGGTCTCCCTTGTGTTCTTAAGCCTAGCATAGGCCTGTTATATCATGGAACGAGTAAACAAATCCAGGTGCCAGTGGATATTTTCTTTTTCATGAGGTTTTCTTTTTTTTTTCTTTCTGATCTTCTATTGCTCCATCTCAACTCTTCATCTCCTTTCAACCTCTGTACAGAGAGTTTTCTCAAGGACCTGTCCTTCCCCTTCATTAAAATTTCCCGCCCATGTCAATCCTGTGATTTTCACAATTTCCTTCAACAGGTTTGTCCTGTAGCCACTTTAAAGAATATCCATGTTTTATTTCACCTTGACCCACAACAACACTTAGCATAGTGCCTGGTACATAGTTGGTGTTTAATGAACATTTGTTAAGTATGTAAGTAAGTAATGAATAAAGATGATATAAAAATGATATAAAAATGAATGATGAAATAATAATGTGAGTTTTTTCTGCTGGCTTTTCTTGAAAGTACTGTGAGTAGGGAAATATAACCCAGGTGGAAGATGAGCACAACCCCCTGCCCTCCACCCTGTCTGGTAACTGGCTCTGGGATGCATGGCAAGTGACTCTTTGAATTCATGTACTTCACTGCAATCTCAACACTTTCCTTGGAAAAAGGGAATAAAATAGGGAGGTCACACGTAAGTTGTTGGTATTTGAATCTCTGTCATTTGGCTCCTCCTGACCAGTGACACTAAAAATGGTAAGGCATTTCTGAGTGTAAATGTATTATCAACACGTGTCTGTCAAACATCTACGTCTGTAGTTTGGATGATACAGGATTTTGAAGTGATCAGTAACAAATGGAAGAAGGGAGTTGAAAAAGCCAAAAATGTTGACTGGAAACTATGATTAAGTCAGGGATGTTTTGTTTTCAAATTGTATACTTGTTAGGGTACATGAGAAACAACATTCTCTGTCCTAGATATAGCCATCTGAGTTGAGTCTATCCAGTGTTTATTGAGTGGAGGATATTTTTATGTACCTAGCATGTAAACACAGGTGTATATTAAATTCTGTGCTGGGAGCTGATGCTTGGGTAAGTTCTTGCATGCATAAATAAATAAATCTTTTTTTTTTTTAAAGCCTTTTGTCCCCAAGAAGATGACAGTTCTGTTGGGGAGACCAACATGGTAACATGCTATTTATAAAACAGAGAGGTAGCTACTTGAAAGCATGGGTGCAGGATCTCCGCCTTTGTAGTCAGGGAAGGTGTTCTGGGAGAGAACTAGTCCTAGGAGGTTGGCAGGATGTTGCTTCTCTGTATCAGCATATTGTCACTTAGTTACTTTGTGTTGGACCTCTTAAAACAAAAGGGAACTGTGATGGTCATTTTGCAGAGTAGGTTTGTGGGTTGAATCCTGGAATAACAAGCTAACATTTTTCTGTATTATCTAATGTAGTGAGGTCTTGGGATAAATTTCCTTCCTCCCATTCTCCCTGCTGCAGTTTACCTTTCTGAAACAAATGCTACATTCAGCATCTGGGAAGTCTGGCACTTTGTTGGCATGTTGAGCTGGATTTAGGCAGAGATTTCCATTTGCCTTCTAGCCAGTGGGCAGGTACAGCCCTGTGTTAGCACCCTGAGGTGTTCCAGTTTGGGGAGAAGGTATGATGGGGTGTGGTGGACAGAGAATTGTGCTTTTTCTCAGGGAATAGAAATGATGTGAGCTGTGAATCTAGATACTTAGAATGGGTTGTGCTAATTTACCAAACACCTAGCTGAAATCAAATATTCATTGTTTATTCAACTATGGATGGAAAAATGTTATTTTTAAAAATCCAACCAATCAGAATATAATCTAATCCTAATCCCCAGTGTGCAGTTTCAAACAAAAACTATATTTTTGATTTATTGAACTGGAAGATATAAAATTGCCAAAATATTATTATAATATTAAATTGTGCTGCTATCTCTCTCTTTTTTTGGCTTCCTGGTGACCAGATGATAAGTAATATGAGAGGGATACAATAAAATATTTATCTATCTACACACACGCACACATGTGCATGCACACACACACACACAAACAATCCTGCAAAGACCTATCCCGACTGCCCACTGAGTCTGTAGAGATCACATGTGTAATATGCCCCTGGATTTCTGGAGCTGTTAATAGCTAGGAGCACCTCTGTTCCAGCCTCCTGATGGAACCTGGATGTGATCCTTGTTTTCTCTTCCTTCACATTTGAGCTCTCAATTTAGTTTCTTTACCTAAAAATGGAAATGATAAAGTGTGGCTTATGTTCTTCACAGAGTTTTTGTGATAGTTGGGATTATGATAGTTACCTGTGGTCCCAATTTTGAAAAATTTCAGAAGCACAGACAGACATCCAACAATAAAGATGCTATTTTGTCTCCTGAAAGCTCCATTATAGCAGATACTTGTACATTTACTTGGTAATTGAATACAGGCCACTGGCCATTCATCCCAGCTATTGGATGTGCAACCAGGATGTGCCAGGATTATGGTGGGTGCAGGGGTGGAACTGTGAATGAGGTAGACACAGTCCTTATCCCAGGAAGCTATCAGGATAAGTGTACAAGTAATTGTAAAACACTATGAAGATGCTGTAAGAGGAGTCTGGTGCTGTTACTGGGCTACAGCAGGCAGGAGCAGATATGTGTGTGGGTGCAGGGGTGGAACTGTGAATGAGGTAGACACAGTCCTTATCCCAGGAAGCTATCAGGATAAGTGTACAAGTAATTGTAAAACACTATGAAGATGCTGTAAGAGGAGTCTGGTGCTGTTACTGGGCTCCAGCAGGCAGGAGCAGATATGTGTGCTGCCCACTGCAAGTTAGTTGTGGCAGTTGCTCCTCAGAAACCTTTTATGTAGCAGTGTATTGCCTGGATCGTGGATGGACAAGGTGTGAGATGTGGGTTGAATGATGCTTTGTTGCCAGGACTCTACCTCTCACCACAAGTCAGTGGTGGCAGAGCATTTTTGTGTAAATTGCACTTCCTGAATTATGGAAGAGACCAGTGCAGTACAGAATTTAAAAATGGACCAATCAGACTGTGTGTGGGGGGTACCCTGAAAATGAATATAAACCAGGGTCAGAGGGAGCCTGGAGTACTTATTCAGTATGCATTGGTTCAGTGGGATTCATCAGACAATGGAGGAGCAGAGAGAGAAGAGAGCAGAGAAGCAGCAGCCTGGAGGAAGAGCCCCTGCAGAGGAAGAGGAGCGCCCTGAAGAAGAGATGAGGGTTCTAGCCTCTGAAAAAAGGAGGGAAGCATCCAGCAGCCTCCCTCTGAGGAGGGGAGAGAGGCTGAAGGACTCTGCAGAGACTAGGTCGTGGTCCTGTCGCTATAACTGACTTAAAGGAGCACCAAAGGCACTCCTGGTGACCGGTGACTACCCTCACAGATGCTGTCTGGATGAAGCAGTCAGCCTCTTGTGGATATGTAAGCATTTCTGTTTGCCCAGTGTGTTAATAAACCCCATGTTGTTGTTGCTGTAGCCTGAGGTGTCTTGCAATTGTGCATGCGGGTGAGAACCCATAGACAGGGACCTGTATCGGGCACTGTCCTTAGCTAGGCTATAGCCACTATTGCTATAGTCCTTGATTCTGGTTTGTGGCCTTTTGACCTTTTGGGGCTTTTGGATGGCTCTCTGGCCTCATAACCCTCCTCCTTCCCACTGTTTCAATATGAGGGTGGGGGCGAGTGATGGCAGATCTGGGGAGCCTTGTCAGAAGTGAAGCTGACACTGGAATCTAAAGGAGAAATAGAAATGAAGGAAGATGGAACTCAACAAAAATACCTACAGGCTTTGCCAACATAATGCCAAACATTTAGATGATTGGCGACTCTGAGATTTTGCCTGATATTTTTAATTCACTAATTATTTATATATTTTTAGTTAGTTTTTTTTTTTTTTACAATGTTTGATTTCTTTTCTAGGTGTAGTCCCCATAGAGTTTCCACCACCAATTCATGCATGTATCATCAGCAAAGTCCCTTGTGCTCTTCCCATCCTGGCCTTGATCCCACTCCCTCCCTCTTCCCTGCAGATAACTCTGATTTGTAGTTGTCTGTTTATTTTTGCTTTGTTTTGTTATTTTTTTCCCCCTTGGTCCCCTATAATCCTCCCATAAACCACCATGAGATGCCACCTGATGCTAGTAAGATATTTTAAAAACTAGCAATCACAAATATTGGCAAGGATGTGATGAAAAAGGAACTCTCCTACACTGCTGATGGGAATGCAAATTGGTCCAACCTCTAAGGAAAGCTGTATGGAAGTTCCTCGGTCTGCTAAAAATGGGGCTACTATATGACCCAGCAATCCTGCTCCTGGGACTATACTCAAAGGACACAAAAACATCAATTCAAAAGAATACATACTCTCCCATGTTTATCACAGCATTATTTATAATAGGTAAGACAGAATCGACCCGAAGGTCCAAAAATAGATGACTGGATTGAGAAAATGTGGTATATATACAAAAAGAAATATCATTTGGCAATGAAAAAGATAAGCTAGAGACATTCACAGCAACATGGATGGAGCTTAAAGGGACTATGCTCAGTGAAATAAGTCAGAAGGAAAAAAAAAATACTGGATGGTCTCATTTAGTTTTTTGTACATGAAGTGGAGGGAGCTTCCCAATGATTAATGCAAGTAGAAGGCAGATTTTAGCGGGTCTGATTATCACTCTCTATGGAAACTTCCCAGAATGAAATGAAGGTCTAGCTCTCCTGAGTGGATGAGTTGTGAGAAGGATGCTCAAGCGGGTTCACTTGAGAGCTGTGCGTGCGCAGCTCAGCTGAAATGTGACTTGAAATGACTCATTTCTGGGGACCAGCCACAGTCATTTTCTGGCTCCTGGGACAAGACCCTGAAGTTCTCACTCCAAACTGTCAGACAAAAGAGATGTGGTTTTTCTACACAAGAGGAATTTTCCTTAGCATAAAAATGTAATCAAAATCTAACAGTTTGCAACTGAAGACTTAATGGAGACCAAAGCTTTTTTACCTTCTGCTAAATTCTGGATGTTGTCTGCTATCTTCTCACATCATTTATAGGTAAGGTGACCAACCATCATGGTGTGCCTGAGGTTTCCTGGGATGTGGGACATACAGTGCCCAAACTGAGAAAGTCCTGTCACCCCTACCTACAGAGTATTAGGGTGAAAGAGTCATGTTTTCCAGGTTATGGAAATATAGTGTGTGAGTAGTTCTGTGAGTCCCTGATCCTGTCACGTTTTCATGAAACAAATGTCAATGTGTTAGAGACACATTTGCTCCTCTCTGCCCCACCAGTTCCCTGCCCTTTAGATGTGGTCTCAGAGGGCAAAACAGAATATGTCCCAAAGAAGTAGTGACTTTAAAATGAACCCAACTGACACAGCCCTGGAGAAGCTCAAATAACATAAAATGTGGCATATCATTTTCAGGTTAAGAGGATGGGCCTTATCATGCCTTGGGTTCTGGCCACAACCCCATTTACAGTGTTAAGTGGACTTAGGTAAGCTGCTTCAGCTTTTCAAGTTCCCTCATCTGCAGATTACAGATAATGATCCTTGACCTCATTGGGCCCTAAAGAAAATCAAAGGACAAAGCCTGCAAAGCAGTGTTTTTTTGTGTCACTGGGTATGTATGCTATGCCACCAGTCAGTATGTAGGAAACCTGGGAGCCTTTTGGCAGTAATTCCTTAACAACTGCCACTAAACTTGTTGTGCTTTCACTACAGTTAGCTTAGGAAGTAGGACGTTGGCTATTAACTAAATATGTGACATGATCTAGGCTTTATTTTTAAAGCAATCTCTATAGATCAATAGGTGGCAGTGCTGTTTTAGCACATGCGAGCCCCTGGACTGCCTTCATTTAGAGCCCCATTTCACATCATAAATTTGTATGAAAGGTATCCATTAAAACATTTTTTTTTTTAAATCAGGGGCCTCCCTGGTGGCACAAGAGGTTAAGGGGCAGCACTGTGAAGCTATCCGCAGTCACTGAAGCATGAGTTCAATCCCTGACCAGGGAGGTGACCCATATGGCACAGCAGACCTCTCCTGTCTTGCCCCCTGCTCCCCTCAGCAGTGCATTTCAGTTAATCTGCCTGTTCTGCTCTCCACTCTGTCTCTGGTGACTCCTCTCACCTCCCGCACCTCTGGCCATACCCCAGCTCTTGGATGCATAAGTAATAAATAAATCTTTTAAAAAAAAACCCCATTTTTCTTAATTAATGGCAAAACCATTATTTTATATCCTTGTCTTTTCATAGTATAACTTTTCTTCCCTCAGATGTGGTCACCATAGTTTTCCCACCACAGAGCACCCACAGTCCTCCACCAAAGTCTACTGTACTCTCCTACCTCCTGTTTTCTTCCCTCCTCTTACACATACCTTTCCCCTCCCCTCCTAGATGCCACAGATCTATGATCAACTTTCAAGGTTGGTTTTAAAAGTTTGTCTTTGTCTGATTCTTGGTTTGGTGTCTCTATATTTCACTTGTAAGTGAAACCATCCAGCATTTATCTTTCTCCTTTGGTTTTCTTCATTTAGGTTAATACCCTCGAACTCCATCCATGTTGCTGCAAATGGCATGAATTTATTTTCTTTGATTGCTGAATAGTATTCCATTATGTATGTGTATACATACATACATACATACATATATGTATATATACACACACATATATGCACACACACAATATCTTCCTAATGTACTTTTCTGTTGTATGGCATTTTGGTTGCTTCCATGTGTTGGCTATTTTAAATAGCTGTGTTATAAACATAGGCATGCAGCTTTCCTTTTCAAATTAGTGTTTTTGCACTATTTGGGTAAATATATAAGAGCGGTATTGCTGAGTCTTATGACAGATCCATTTTCAGTCTTTTGAGAAATCTCCACACTATTTTCCCATGGGGGCTGCATCAGTCTACATTCCCATCAACAGTATAAGATGGTTCCTTTTTCTCCACATCCTCACCAGCACTGGTTTTTTTCTCTGCTTTTATAAAAAAATAATTTATTTTTATTTATTTTTCTTACTATGTTTGCTTTCTTTTCTAGGTCTAGGCCCCATAGAATTTTTACTACCAATTTACCCATGCACCATCACCATAATCCCCTATGCTCTTCCCATCCCTGCCTTGATCCCAATCCTTTCCCTCTTCCCTGCAGAATGTCTCTGATTTGTAGTTGTCTCTTTATTTTTGTTTTGTTTTGTTGTAGTTTTGTTGTTGTTGATGATGTAAATATTATTTTTTCCCTTTATCCCCTATATCCCTCCTATAAGTGAGACCATCTTTTTAAATTTTTATTATAATATGGATCATTTTCACAGGTGTGAAAGTGATATCTTTTTGTGGTTTTGGTTTTCATTTCCTTGATAATAAGTGATGAAGAACATTTTTTTATGTACCTATTTGGTCATCTGCATGTCTTTTCTGGAGAAATGCCTTTTTAGTTTTATTGCCCACTTTTTTATTGAGTTGTTTTGTTTTTATTGAGTTGTATGAACTCTTTGTCAATCTTTGCTATCAGTCCCTTGTTATATGTATGTTATACAAATATTTTCTTCCATCCAGTAGAGTGTTTGTTTTGGTCACTGTCTCTTTCACTGTACAGAAGCTTTTTTCATTGTAGTCCTGTTGTTTATTTTTTTCTCTTGTTTTTCTTACTGCTGGAGATAAGTCCACAAAAGTATTTCTTGGAATTTATGTCTGTCGTAGGATGTTTTGTCTGTGTTTTCTATGTATTTTATGGTTTCAGGTCTTCCATCCAAGTCTTTTATCCATTTTGAGTTGATTTTCATATATGGTGTGATATAGTGGTTTAGTTTCATTCTTTTGCATGTGATAGTCCGATATTCCCATCACCACTTATTGAAGAGGCTTTCCTTATGACAGTGTATATACTCTGTTCATTTATCAAAGACTAGTTGTCCATAAATGTGCAGTGTTATTTCTCGGAGCTCAATTCTACTCCACTTGTTTATTACACCTATTCCATTTTTTTTTGTTCCAGTACCATGATGTTTTAATTATTATAGTCTTATATTGTAGTTCAAAGTCCAGAAGATAGATACCAGTATTTTCTTCTTCTTTAGTCAGGAGAATTTGGGCTGTTTTTGTTTTTGATTGTTCCATATGACTTTCAGTAATACTAGGAACACTACAAAATTAGTTAGAATCAACTTTTTCAGAACTCTAGAAATTACCAAGATTTACAGTAACCCCAGAATTTATAATTATCCTAAGATTAAGCTAACCAAAAAGCTTCAAAACGTAAATTTGAAGAATGAGATGATTATAGGGGCACTCGTAAACTTGAGTGTTTGCCCAATAAAAACAGCTAAGATCTCCATCAGAACAGTGAATTTTATGATATTTTAACTTGCTCTACTCCAACTGCCACACCCCTATTTTCCCCAGCTCTGTAGTAGTCTTGAAAACCAACATGTTTCTTCCAACTGTGGTGGAAACCAGCAGCCTTGCGTCACTGGAGTGGAACAGAATGTGGGAACACTATGAAGTCTTATTCTGAGAGACTTGGCATTACTTTACTCTATTGTGGTTCCTTGGAAGACCCCATTCTCATATTGTCTTTATATAACTAGATTTGGAACTTTCGATGTGTGAGCAGCATTTTCCTTAGGGGTGTTTGTTAAAAACAATTAGAGGCAATTGTTGAATAAGTCAGTTACCTGAGGCATTGGATAACAGTCGAGCAAACAAATGCCTAACCAAAAAGCTTGAAAAGGTAAATTTGAAGAATGAGATGTTTATAGGGGAACTTGTAAAGCTTTACCAAGGCACGCTAAAGGCTGTGCACATGCTTAGGTGTGTGCATATTCATAGGAAAGACTTGATAAGACCATAAGCTCTCATCTTTAAGTCACCTTGAAGCACTGCACAAGTGGGAAGGGAAGGATAAAGCAGAATTATAAAACTGCCTGTTTGAGGTATACCTTGCCCCTTGGTAAATACTTGGGAAACTTACTGGTTCACTTAAAGAAATTTCTTTCTATTTATTAGTGACTACAAGACTGACTGAGCAGAAATGTCATTGATACATAACAAAAGATACAGAATTAATTCAAGAAGTAACTAATCAAACACAACACAGTGAACAGCAACAACAAAATTTCTGGGGAGGTGAGAGATTCCAATTTTCTCAGTTTCCACATATATTATTTAAAATAAAATATTTGCATAAAATATAATTTCCAACAAAAGTATATGGAATATGGACTATACAAAAAAAAACTTAATCAATAGAAATTATCTGAGGAAACCCAGATTTTGGTTTATTAGACCAAAGAGTTGACTATAAATCAATTGTTTTAAACATGCACAGAACGAGAGAGATAAAGGAGACCATGAGAACAATGCCTCACCAAATAGAAAATATCACCAAATATAGAAAAATTATATATAAAATTTGTAAGATATTATTTTATATATTAAAATAATTTAATATTTTAAATTATTTAAAAAATGGAAATATGGTATTGAAAAGTCTAGCGGTTTCCAATGGATTTGACTAAGCAGAAATAAGCATTAGTGAACATGAAAATTGATAGTATGTACTCTGAGACCAGAAAGAAATGGGATTTAAGAAGAAATGAACACAGCCTAGGAGAACTGCTGGACTCAATCCATCAAGTGGACCAACAAAAATATACTAAATGTCCTAAAAATAGAAGACAAAGAGAAAAATAGAGGAGACTCTTTGAGAAAATAATGGCCAAAGGCTTTCTAATTTTGTTGGAAAAACATTAACATCCAAGAAGCTCCATGAACAATTACAATAAAATCAAAGAAAGCCACATCAAATGGCACTAATGAAAGCCAAATAAAAGAGATTTGACTCATTACTATAAAAGATACTTAAATAAAATAAAGAGCAGAAACTATAATATTTGAGTGGTTAACTGACCTACTTAAGAGCATGCTGACCTGGGACTCAGGTCCAGATCTCTTTTACTTCAAAACCTGAAGACTTTTCAACACAGCATTCTGATACAGGAGCCATGTCATGTTTGGTGAAGGAAATCATCACAAAAGAGCTTAGCATTCATGGCATGGCTCACGCCACTCATACTGCCTGACAGTGGTCTGGGTGTGAGGGACATTCCTGAGATATCCGGATGCTCCAAAGTCTGGCCCCTGCTGGATTCCTTTTTTTTTTTTTTGGCTAACTTTTTAAATTGCAGTTCTGTAAGTCTCATGATATGCACTTACTGAAAGATTATTCACAGGGGTAGCTGTAAATTTGGCTGTTTTACTAAACAAAATAATTGGTTGTTGTGCATTTTGATGATGAACTATTGACTGGCAAACATGAGAACACAAATTCAAGAAAACCAATATTGCAAAATGAGGTAGTATTAAACGTAATTGGAATGAGGTTGTGTTACAAATTCAATAATCAGTTATTAAACAGTTTCCCAGACCTAAACATCTACTATGGGGAACTGGCCTTGAGAACTGAAAAGAGACCCCTGTAACTTGGCCCATTATGAAAGGCTCTGTGTCTCCCAGGTGGCTCTGTATCTCTCAGACGATAAACAGGTCACATGAATCCTTCCTACCCTCCTCCCTGTTTACTGCCTTTATTCTACTAAAATTGTAATCATATATAGGAAGATTCCCTAATAACAAAAAATCATTGCTAACTTATTCTAGGTTTAGGATATAGAGATCAGTGGTTTCTTTCAAAAGATTAAATATTAAAATACTAAAAGAAATGTTTTGTTTCACACATAGACCTTACTCTAAAATAGTGTGTGGCTGAAGGTCACAGAGACCTTAAACAGTTCTTAAGAAAAATGTAGTTATCTTTCTGCTCTAGGCACATGATGATGTAGTCCCACCAGTTGCTGTAATGTATAAATAAAGACCTCCTGAGGCTGTCGGGGGAAGATGCTCATACCCAGATCAAATGTTTGTGTCGACCCATTCATTCATTTGCCAACGCTGTCTCTTCCTGTGGGAACCTGGCCTTTAGCTGGGGCTGGTCTGTGGCACATTCATGTTTTGTCTTTCTGTGCATCAAATAAGGGTAGTTTTGACTTTGGAAACTGAAGTTGCAATGTTCCCCTTCACTCAGACTGCAAAGTGGTGAGCATAGCCTTTGAATGAGTAAATACTTACACATGCAATGACAAACCTGAGAACTTTCTAACAGCAACATGTTAGGGCATCGGAGGTAGTTAACTCCTGATGAAGGCTGACCCTTGACTCCCCAGCCACTGCCTCCCAGCGTCAAGCTGTCCACTCAGTACAGGGACAAAGGATGCTCTCTAAGGGTGTGAAGAATTGAAGACCTAAACTAGAAGCAGGCAGTCAAATGAAAGACACTAAGCTGACTACAGAATCCTTTATCTAGGTTCACATAAATTATTTGTGGTTTTCAACCTTTAGGATGTGTGAAAACACCAGGGAGCTTGTTAAAATAGAACTTTTTCACTTTTACTCCTGGGGGTTGGGGAGGTCTGACTCTGTTGGCTTTAGCTCTGAAAAGTTTGAATTTTTAACAAGTAGCTCAGGCTCAAACAAGCCTGCTGGCTTGCCGAGCTTGTCTAGAGCAGCAAAACCAAGTACACACAAAGGAAGATTTCCTGGAACAAGGTGCCTTAATAATGCTTTTTAAAAAATATCTGTCTATCTATCTATCTATCTATCTATCTATCTATCTATCTATCTATCTATCTATCTATCTATCTATCTATCTATCTTACATCATTGTTAATTTCTGTACAATGTTTGCTTTCTTTTTCCCAGATGTAGTCCCCATAGAATCTCCACAGAATCTCCACCACCAGTTCACCTGTGCACCATCTCCATAGTCCCTTGTGCTCTTCCCACCCTTGTTTTGGTCCCTTTCCCTCCCCCTTCACTGCAGAATGTTTCTGATTTATAGTTGCCTGCTAATTTTGTTTCGTTTTTCATTGTTATTATTTTTTTCCCTGATCCCTTATTTGGTTTCCCTATAATCGAAACCATCTGATATTTTTCTTTTTCCTTTTAACTTATTTCACTGAGCATAATCCCTTCCAGCTACATCCAGGTTGCTCTGAATGGCATTAGTTTGTCTTTTTTGATTGCTGAATAGTATTCCATTATGTATATAAACCACATCTTAATTATAACTCTGTTTTAAAGGGAAAAAAAAGGAAAAATAACACAAACGCTCCAAATAGAAAAATGGGTTGGTAAATTACTCTGCATGAATGTAATGAAATATCGTATGGCCAATAAAAATGGTATGTAGACACACATCATTTAGACAGAAGGGAAATGTGGATTTATGTGATGACAATGATGGGCACACATAATGGGACGGGAACAGCGGAAATAGATGTGATTTTCTTTAATATTATATATCTTCATCTATAAATATTTTATAGAAATTATAGAAAATTTCACTACAAGCTCAGTATTAAATGTTTTGTATTTTATTTTCATGGCTGGGTTGTGTAACAAATATATAAAAGATGCAATCTGCAAGATGTTGACCAACTGGTGAGAGAAAAATTAAGAGAAAAATTTCAGAATTTTTGGTCCAAAAATTTTTGGTTTTGTTTCAATTGTAGCTCCAATGTTGGGGAATTGGGTCAGTTTTTACATCTTTAAAATGAGAACAGCAGCAAAGACAACTTCTACCTCAAGAATTGTGGTAATGGTTACATGAGACTAATGAAAATGAAAGTGCTTTATAGACTGTGAAATGCTATGTAAACATAAATTATTTTCTTAAGCTGTCATGCAAAGTGAAATAATGAAATGTCAACATCAAGAAACATTTCTCTCGGGAGGATATTGTATTACCTGAGTTTGGAAACTCCTCTTTGGTCTGTTAAACAGCAGGTTCTTGTGACCAAGCATCTCTCCTAATGGCGTAAAGAATAGCGTCAGGATGGTCAAGCACAGTGTACCCCTCATTCTTGGCACACATGTTCAACCAAAGTTGATATTCAGCAAGGCCCCTCCTCTTTGTAGAGGGTGATGCAGAAAGTCCTCTGGAATGGGAGTACTGATGCCACAGAGTGTATCCGTTCATTTTCCTTCTCCCCATGTCTATGCAGGTGGTGTGTCCAGCTCTGGCTGTGAAGCTAACAAGTCTGGTTGGCCATTCCCTGTGCACTGGCCAGCACTTGGTCAGGTTTCATGGAAGCTTGGCTAGGCCACTGCCTTGATAGGTGTGTCACCCCATTTGCTGGGAAGACTGACAAAGCTGTGGAAGATTCCTGCTCTTGTTCCCATGAAAAAGCACCAAGCTAGTACTCTCCAGAAATGGAATAAGAGAATGATCCAGGTCTTCCATCCAGTAAAGTCAGGAAGCACTACTTAATTTCATGGCCATTTCTACCCTGTTTATCAGATTCTCTGTTCCAATGTAAAACTCCCAAATTTTGTGTGAGGCCTCCTGGGGTGTGGATGAATGCCTAACATGTAAATATTTATTAAATGAGCCAGTGCACCCGGGAATATGTTTTTCCCTTGCATTACTGCATTGGCCATAGGCACTAATTCTCAGAGTGAGGCCATTTCATAGATTATTCCCAGCAGGGACTAAGGAAGCCAATCAATGTACAGATAATTTAAGGTGCAAGAAAGCACATGGGGGCAGTCCATATATTCTGAGGGAAGGTGACATTTTGTGTGCAGAGAGTTGTGACCGTGTTCTGTGCTGAGCATTCTTACAGTTCTGGGAGGGGTAGAGAATGCGGAGGAGCTAGCTTCGGTCAGACCCAAGTCCAGTCTCAGCTTTGGCATGCTCTCAGACTTCCTGCAAATAAATCATCCCTCTGAACTCTTGTTGCCTTATCTATAAATGAGGGACTACAGCCCACATTCCAAGGGGTGTTGTGAGGATTACATGAGATGAGGTATAGAAGGCATCTGGCCAATACCATGGACAATTCCTTTCTCTTGAACTACTGTATTTTTGTAATCCTTAGGGTTCCCCCAAATCTCACATTCCTTTCCTGAGATTTTCCTCTGCAGCCTCTCTCTCTCTACACACACACACACACACACACACACACAATACACATATACTTTTTAAAACTAAAAACATGAAAATGTTATTCCAGAAGATTCGTTAGCTGGTCTCTAAAATTCTGAAGTGGCAGCACCAGGAGAGTATATGATTCTCAGATGTCCCACTCAATTTGATTTCAAAATGTCATCAATGACAGATCTTCAAGTCCCTTCTGCTTAAACAGGCCCTGAAAGTAACCACTGACATATATAATGGCAAAGATGGACACATGATTGTACTATATAATACTATTGCAAATATGTTCTCATTTCATCATTAAAAAAACCCTTTGTAAATATGTGATTATTAGATTGTTACCCAAATTTACATATGGGAAAACTGAGTCTCAGAGTAAGAAACTTGTCCAAATGCCAAAAACTGATAGTTGGCAAAGATGATTTTCAGATCATACTTTCTGATCTCCAAATCCAAAGCTTGCCACAGTCACACGGGACCTGAATATTAGAGGTTGTTAAGTGTGTAAACTTTGGGTTTAGTGCTGTTTGGTTTTCTTTGGGAAGCACTACCAGAATTGTGCACTCATCACAAGGAAGATTTAGTTATTGGGGCAGCATGCAAATTTTGTAGGTTGAATGATTTTTAAGAAATCTGGCAAAAACCACAGAACTGGAGGCAAAGGGGGCCTGCAGAGGTAGTTTTATTCCTGCAGGCATCTGAATGAGCAGAATTTTTATCAAGGTTCTGTCACAAGCAGGCACCAGGCAAGGTACAGGAGGTCCATTGCCAACCATAGTGGGGAGAGCCCTAGCCTCCAGGGACACAGGATGAGTCTTGTGTCCAGTCATCTAAACTCACAGCTGAAGACTTTGCCTTACGGAAGGGACAGTACTTTGCCCCAGGTAGAAGGCTTGTTAGATCCCAATGTCCTCCCACTCCTCTCCACAGCCACCAAGTTAGAAGAGAGAAATTCTGTAACACAGCTTTCCCCTTTATGTGGAAAAATAAAAAAGAACAAATATTCTCTCCCTGCATGGTGAGTCTAAAACTAGATTTTTCTTCCTGTTCCTCTGACCTGGTTCATAGTGTCTGCTTGATGACTCCTTGTGGAATGAAAATCAGAAAGCTCCCATGAGGGGGACCAGCAGGGATCAAGTTCTGGTTTGCAAGTGTGCTTGCAGCAAACTGGCCATGTGCACCCCTTCCCCCACTAGGAAAGCACCTTAGAGCCATTTGCCAAGAAGAGCTTGGGACGACTAGCCTGGTCCTGTCTGTTAGTGGGGCTGCCTGAGGGGAGAAGGTCAGTCCCAGGGAAAGTTCAGATTATTTTAAGTGGTGCCTCTCAAATCTAGGAAACAGAAAAACCCTAAAACCACAGATGGGGATCCAGTCCTAATGTATCAGACCCCTTCCCGCCTACATGAAGATATCTGGTCACTTTGTTTTAGCAGGACAAAGAGTCTTTTCTTCCTAAGCCAGGATTTTATGTCTCTAATCTTTTCCAGAAGAAAAGACTTCTCATTACGTCTGCATCTTATCATGTAACTGTGTATCATAAAGATGCCATCATCGCCTCTTCCTTCTGATTAACTGGCCCTGAATGATTCTAGCCAATGTTAATAGCCTTGCTCTAAAGACAATGACACTAGTATCGCTCAGCTGTCAACACAGGCCAGCGTCCTAGGCACTGTTGAGTAATCCACGAGGATCTGCAGCTTCTTCATAATAAACAATGACGAGAGCAGCTTCTTGTCCAAACCACAGCAAAGGGAGGCCTTCTTTGGAGATATGCTTTGGCACCTGAAAGTAAAACCCGAAAGCCTCCAGCAAACTTAATTCCAATATGTGGACTCACTTGCTGGCTTTGTTTCCTGAGTCAAAACAAAGTAAGCTGAATAGGGAGCAGCACCTGGTGTCCTAAGTAGGCAAGTGGCAAACAGGTGTTCCTATGCTAAGGTGCTGGGTCATCAAGCACCCTTTGCAAAGTAGCTTGATGGAGAAGATGGGTACTGCCTGTGAATTCAAAGTGTGAACATCAAAAGCAGCATGACTGTTAGACTAACTTGCCAGGTATTATCGTGGCAGCAGACGGTGCTGGGGTAATAACGGGCGGCATTGCCAACGGCTCTTTTTATGAGCAGTGTTATCACTGTGGATGTATCGGGTTCCTGGGGCCACTAGTCTTCAGATCAGGGCACTGTAGACTCCCCTAGGGAGGAGGATTTAGTTGTTGTAGGGGAGGCTGGATCTGGAAATTGGTAGCCTCTCTTCAAACGTTCTAGGAGATTTTCATGTGAAGGCAGAATTGAGAATGGTTCCCCTGGGTGGAGGTCACAGATTCTGTTGGAAATCGGCAAGGAATGTACACGTTAATGCCTTTTAAGTGACTTGAACGAACAATGTGGAAAAGAAAATGATGGCAGAGAAACAGATCAGTGGGCATAAGGCTGAAGGGGGTTTGTAGCTACCTTTTGGAAGAGCAGGGTGAGGTGAGTTTGCAGGGGTGGTACATGAAGTCACAAAGAAGTAAGAATTGAAGCTGAAATGCAGGTAGAGACAGGCTGTGAGGACTTGGTAAGGAATACCAAGGAGTTGCAGCCACTGGAAGCCATATTGGTGGCTTCGAGTAGCATCCATGACATCAGATATATCTAGCTCTATCTATCTCTATCCTTGTTCCTGCCTATATTCATATCATATCATATCATATCATATCATATCATATCATATCATATCATATCATATCATATCATATCATATCATATCATTACAGGTCAACCCTAATATAAAATGGGTTTGCCTGACTGGGTCCTCACCTGTGTGCTCAAAAGGCATTTATAATAAGCCTCAACTGCAGGCACACATGACAAAGGTTAATAAAGGGTTTTATTTACAAAAGAAGGGGAAATAAAGTAGTGAATATCACAAGGAGAAGAGAGGGATATAAATCTGTAAATGTCCTACCAGTTCCTCTGAGCTGGAACCCAATGGCACTCTGAGAGCTGGCTCCGAACGAAGAGAGACCCCAAGGCCCACACGTCTGCTTTGATACCCAGCCTGGCTGCTGAACTCCACCCTCAGATCCCAGTGATCCACTTTTTAATAATGACCTTATAGGATTTGTGGTTTTTGGATATTGTTGGTCTGGAGTAGGGTTGGAGTCCATAAACCTATTTATGTAATCTTTGAGGACTACCTTTCCCCCTAACAAATATCATATCATATCATATCATATCATATCATATCATATCATATCATATCATATCATAGCATAGCATAGCATAGCATAGCATATCATATATCATATCTCACATCATATCATGTTTGTCTATGCGTTTATCTAATTTCCTTTCTCAAAATAATCAAAGGAGTTTTGCGATGTGGAGAATGAATTGGAAAGAAAAACTGGAGTTCAAGATCAGGGGGATATTGTGGTTCTAATCCTGATGAAGGTGACCAAGGCCTGAGCAGGGGGGATGAAGTCTAGAGGTGGATTCAAATGTATTGGAAGATGGGTTGACAGGTGGTGACTGAGTGGATGTGGAAGGTATCCTAGGACTCAAAGATTCCTGGGAATCCTTCCCTGCTCCGCCTGAGCTATCTGGCTTATCCTCCCCCACAGCCAGTGGCTCAGGCTTGTCCTTTCCCTGGCCAGCTGCCCTCTCCCCACCCAGGTCTGCTGCTGTGTGTTCTTCTACCCCAGGAGCAGGGAAATTCTCTCCTGAGAAGAAGGCTACTCTAAACCATGATGGCTGAGAACGTCTGTGTGGGTTTCCCCCAGGAAGAGGTGCACTCTGGTCTGAGCCCACAGTAAGGACTGTGTCCTTACTCTGAGGGTGCAGCACGCAGGAGCAGGGGTGGTCTGGAACAATACAGCTTCATCAGAGGGCGGGGCTCCTTGCCCAGCGTTAGGTGCTCTCTCCCATCCACCAGCTCACTACCTCGGCCTTCCAGCCCCCAGACACTGACCAAAAGGTTTTGACCAAAGTCATGTTTGCAAAAGCATAATTGCAATTCATTGGCCCACAAGTCTGTGGAGACACCCTGTTCTGACACCATGGCTGTGGTGACCCAGTTTCTCAGCCAAGGTCTGTTCATCTTTGTGGGAGGTGATTTTTCCACCTTGCTATGTGATTTCGGATCATTCACCTTCCCCTGCCCAGATTAACACTGTTTACACTTCACACCCTATTATTCTTGCAAAATTCTTTCATTTTAGGGGAGGTGAATGTACTGGGTCTTAGTGAAAGCTTATCAAAGAACTGAATCATCTGTATCCAAAGGTAATTTGTGATGGGGAGAGGTTATTAGGGGAGAATGGCCATGACAGCAAGAGGAAGCAGGCTCTGTAAATTAGGCAGGTGAACACAACAACCTGTGACATTTATAACTGATTTACTTGACGTGCCCAGAAGGAGTTTTGCAGGCACAAGCCTCCACTCCCTAAGTCACAGCAGATGCTGGTTTCAGGACAGCTGGTGGCAGAGGTGGAGGGGCTGACTTGGATGTCAGGCCCCATCCTGGGGACAGCCATGTGTCTGCCCCTCAGGGATGTGCTAATAGAACTGGGGCCCATCCCACCCCGTGCCATGCTTCCTGTGGATGTGGCAGAGACTGGAAATACTGGTTTGGCATTGCAAAATTTGTTAATTTCAACATAAAGAAATTGGATTTTCCTTTCTGTTTTGTTTGAACACGTGTTATCTTTTGAATCAGAAGAAATACAAAGCTACATTTTGAAAAGAAATTTGGATGACATCATCCAAAGAAGATGTGAGAGACTTGGGTCAGACAGGAAAAAGAATCCAAATGACTGAGCCCAAAGAGAAATTAAAAACACCAACACGGAGCTCTAGAGAGAAAGAAGCCTTGTGTGGGGAGCACCCAGTTTTTCAGATAGTCTGAGGAACTCAGCCTGTATAAAATACAAAATAGAGAAAATAAAAATTTCTTGAGGAACTTGTTCGAAAGGACCAAAGAAGCACTAGCTGCATGAACAGAGACGCCTAAAACCACAGACCTTGTGAGGCACATGGCTCTGAACCTCCCTAAGACTTCAGCCTTCCCGCGTCCAGCAACTTCGTCCCCGTGGAACTGGGCAGTACAAAAGCATTCAGAGAAGGATTCAGGCAGCTAACGCAGATGGCACAGGCCCTTTGTCCCACCACTTCTGCATGGATTCTGAGTCCCCTCAGTTTTGCTCAGAGACGCTTCCTGTATTGGCACTAGTGTCTGGAGGTGCTGGAGGCTAAGGGCTGGGCCACACTAGGTCTCTCAGTGGCCCAGTCCCACCAGCACTGCTTTTGGAGCGTGGAACCATGGCATCTTGAATAACTCCTCTGTTTCTGCCCCTATCCTACCCTCATCAGGTGAGTGTCACCAGGGCCCGGCCTAGGACATTGTGTGAGGCAGGTCCTTGGCAGTTGCTCAAAAACCCTTCTGCGTGAGTCTGACCAATTAGCTGTTAGCCATAGATGTTTACCTTGGCTCACTCATCCCTATGGATGAGTTCCCCTTAGTTTTTGTTTTTATGGTTTTGGGTGTTCCCCCCNTTTTTGGTGGTCCCCCCCCCCCCCCCCTGCACTTTAGACCCTAGGGGGACTACCCTTCAGCCTGTCTTCACAATAGAACCAAAGATGTGGAAAGCTCAGGAATAACCCATGTCAGGTATCCTGTGTATGTGTGTAAACCTGGAGTGCATACAACCTCCTACAGCAGAATTCAGGGAGTAGCTGAAAACCAGAAGGATCTAGACCCTGGAATTGGTGAGGACAGAGGGAATCGATGTCATGGACCTGACAATGCAGCGCCCCTGCTGGTTGCTTCCTGCATGGCTGGTATCACTCATCAGATACTGTGGGTCATGCTTGTGGGGGGAGTGTGGGTGGAGGTCTGTGTTCTACATGCCCCACCTACCAGGTCACCTGATGTCACTGCACCTCAAGGAAGGGCTTGCAGTGCTCATCAGAGGTGTCACTTGGATGAGGCTAGAGAAAGTTTTAGATGGTGCTTGGTGTGCAGAAGCTACAACCACACACAAACACATTTGAGAAAGGCACTTCCCATGATAGAGTGAAGGTACAAACTTACTTTTTTCTCTCTTTTTCTTTATTTATATATATTTGACATCAATTGTGGTCCCCATGGATTTCCCACCGCCATTTCACCCGTGCACCATCACCTCAGTCCCTTGTGCTCTTTCTGCCCTCATCCCATTCCCTCCCACTCAACACACAAAGTGTTTCTGATTTGTCCTCATCTTTTTGTTTTTGTTGTGTTGTGTGGTTTTTTTTTAATTGTTATTATTCTTTTCCTTGGTCGCTTATTTGATTCCCTTATATTCTTCCTAGGAGTGAAAACATCCAGTATTTTTCTTTTGCCTTCTGACTTATTTCACTGAGCATTATTCCTTCTAGCTCCATCCATTTTTCTACGAATGATTCTAGCTTATCTTTTTTGATTGCTGAATAGTATTCCATTATGTATATGTACCACATCTTCTTGATCCAATCATCTATTTGGGGCATTTAGGTTGTTTCCAGGTCTCACCTATTGTAAATAGTGTCACAATAAACATAGGGGTGCAGGTATTCCTTTGAATCAGTGTTTTTGTTTCTTTTGGGTATATTCCTAGAAGTGTGATTGCTGGACCATGTGGGAATTCCATTTTTAGTAGTTTAAGGAACCTCCACACTGTTTTCCATGGTGGTTGGACCAGTTTGCATTCCCACCAGCAGTGTAAGAGACTTCCTTTTTCTCCACATCCTTGCCAACATTTGTCGTTGCTAATTTTTGGGCATCTCATAGTGGTTTTGATTTACATTTCTCTGATAAGGAGAGATGTTGAGCATTTTTCATATGCCTGTTGGCCATGTGCATTTCCTCTTTGGAGAAATGTCTTTTTAGCTCTTCTGCCCATTTTTTAACTGGATTGTTTACTGTATTTTTGTTTAGTCTGGTTAGTTATTTGTGCATCTTAGTGATAAGTCCCTTGTCAGTAGTGTTGTGTGCAAAGATTTTCTCCCAGTTGGTGGGCTGTCACTTTGTTTTGGTTAGTGTGTCCTTTGCTGTACAGAAGCTTTTAAGTTTGACGTAGTCCCAGCTGTTTATCCTCTCCTTCATTATCTTTGCTTTGGGTACTATGTCTTTAAAGATGTTACTGAGGTATATGTCATGTAGAGTTTTGCCTACTTTTTCTTCTAGGTATTTTATGGTTTCAGGTCTTATGTCTAAGTCCTTAATCCATTTTGAGTTCGTTTTTATGCATGGCAAAAGGCGATAATCTAGTTTCATTTTTTCGCATGTAGCAGTCCAGTTTGCCCAGCACCATTTATTGAACAAGCTGTCTTATTCCATTGCATATTCTTTCCTACTCTGTCAAAGATTAGTTGTTCATAAGTCTGTGGGTTTATTTCTGGGCTTTCTATTTGATTCCATTGGTCTGTGTGAATGCACAAACTTTAAATTAAGAATTGTCTGTTTAATCACTACATATCCTGTCAGAAATGAAGCAGAGCCACTTAACAGGAAAAATGTGTCTTTTTAGGACAAACATCCACAGTCAGAAAAGTGAAGATTCAAATTGATAACTTTCAGCTGTTGCTGCCCCACTAGCCAGTATTGCTTTTTATTCTCATCTTTGAGCTTGCCCCTCCTCCTCAGGACAGTGTGGAGGCCTGGAGCCAGAGGGGGCAGAATATGTGTGTCTGATGCAGAGAGCTGGAAAGTGCCCCGAGGGACATGGCTCACACTTGTGGCTCTGAGACCACCACATGACGTGGGTCTCCCATGGCCTCGGGAGGGAACTTCAGGGGCAGGGATGGTCCTGTGGGAACAGTTCTTTCCCTGAGGACCTTCAGTCTCATTCTGCTCTGCCACTAATGCTCCATTGGGTGGCAAATTAAGTTAACTGGTCATGGAGATGAAATGGGAGGATGAAGATCAGAGCAGAGTTACTCTCCTTCCTGGAAAATAGCCTTGAGCTGTGGTTTGAAATAAGAGATTCTCTTTAAGGATTAGTTGTATTTCAAAAACCACATCAAATGGAAAACCCAGAACCACAGAAACTCTGGGCTTGACCTTGAGTTGGAAGATGTTGCAATGATGTGAACTGGCATTCACCAACCAGGCGGTGCCCAGAAGGGCTCCTGTCTCACCTGTGCTTCCACTTTAGCCCAGAGAGGAGACTCCCTAACTGCACAGGGCCCAGCTGGCTCCTGAGTGCACAAACCCCCAAACTTATGAGATTTTTCTAGGTCTTTCTTTGGAAGGTAGAATAGTGCAAGCGTGGAACCAAAGCTTAAAACTGGCCTGATCCATGGTACCCTCAGGCAGCTTAAACCCCTTCACTATTTCTGCTAGTATTAAGAGGTTTGTTAAGTAATTTTGTTTCATAATTTATCAGAGGCTCACCTGGTTCTGGAGAGAAGGGTAATTTCTACAGTCTGATGGTAAAATCCACTGTGGATATTTGTCCTCAGCACAGTGGGCTTTGGGAAGGAAGCAGCCTTTGTAGAGACCTGAGGGATTTCAGAGGTGGAGGGGTCCTAATTTAAACAAAATGGCTCAGGGGGCTGTTCTCCTACTCTCCTAGGGGATGGTCACCCACAAAACTGTGCATGGTTTAGCCTGTGACCTCTGAAGCATCATTATGAACTCTGGTCATCTTGAGAAAAAAAGCCACACAAGTACTAGTGCTGTTCACAGGGACGCCTGCTCTGCTTTGTCTGGCAGAGGGAGATGGAAATAGCTTGTTTGTGGCGCTCTAAGCAGCAGAGGGGCTAGTGGAGATATACTTCAGAAGGGAGGAAGGAGGGAGGCTGGGAGGAGCAGGCTGGCTGGAGGGAGAGTTTCCTTTGACTTAGAAGGGAGGGGTGGGAAAGGATGGTGTGTGTGTGTGTGAGCAGGGAATGGGAGGGCAGGGGCACTGAGAAAGAGATGGGTAAGAAAATCATAAACAATATTGCTATGCATCTGAGTGAAGCCTCCCTTTGCCATTTCCCCAGAGATTGCTCAAAAGATTTAAATTGCCCCTCAAATACTTTGGGTTGTCAGCCTGGTGTTTCCTGCAAACACAATAGTAGCTGTGCCTCCACCTGGTGCATGTGTGCAGTTTGGCTGTGCTACCGTGTGGTGCACACAACACATGCAGCTTCTCATGGACTGTTCCAAGAGGAGTCATCCCTCACCTCTGTATCCTGCAGGGGTGTTACCTTGGCCTGCTGGTTGCTCACCTTGAGCATTCGCAATCCATTGTTAGCTGAAGTCTCTTGGGCCATATCATGGAGAAGAACATAAAAACAGACTAACCTAGGCTGCCTCTCTCTGCTGTTCTCACTCCTCCCCTGCCCTTCTCTGGTAAAATACAAAGAACAATATACTTGCATCTCAACTTTTGTAAGTGTGTAAGAGCTCTGGCATGAAATCTGCTCACATTGTCTTGCAATCATCTCTACCAGCCCTCTCCCAAAACTCCTTTCATCTGGGAGGAGAGAGGCCTCAGCTCAGTCCCCAGCTGAGTCTCCAGCACCTGGGCCCCTGGGCACCAGCAGGTGCTCAGCAGTTGCCAAGTGAATATAGAAAATTATTTATGTTGACCCATAATTAAGACCTCAGAGTCAGTGACTTTAGATACTGATTTATAACCAGGTTTTACTAAATTCTATTAGTTTTCAATGGAGTTTCCTGGGACATAATTATGTCATCTATAAATAAGTGACCATTTTGCTCTATCTCTTCTTCTTATCCACCTGTTTCCCAGCATAAGTTTCATAGCAGGGTGACAACCGAGTTCCCTGGCCTGTCAGGACGCATCCATCTGCCAAGGAAGGTGAACGCACTAACACTGTCAGGTAGGGGTTTCGTCATGAAGGGAAGTACCGTCTGTTCTGAGTTCATTGGAGACATTTTGGTTAAAGTCAAGAATGAAAGGTTAATGCTCTTAAAGGCTTCTCTGGCATCTCATGGGTATATAGTTTTCTCTTTGGCGCCTTGATGTTGTGAATTATGTTAAGGAGTTCTTAAACTCGGTTGATCCTGCTTCTTCACATGAACCCCTGACTGCTTCTGGAGCTGGTGGTGGGCCCCCACTGGATGTACTGGGAACGGGGCCCGCTGCAGCTGTGGCAGGCTTCCCGGGGAGCTCTCAGGATGGCTTATTGTTTCTGAATTAAACAAATGAAGAATGTGATTCAATTAGAGGCAGCATAATATAAACCAAGATGGATTTATATTTAGCAAGGCAGAGACATGTGGGAAAGAATGGAACTTCCTTCATGGCAGAGTGGAGCGCTGGCTTTGAAGTGACTGGGCTCTGCTCTTTCCACGCTGTCCTCACCGCCCCAGACTTGCGCCCAGATGTTTCCCCCTAGATAGCTCTTGGGAAAACATCAGGGGTCAGTGGAAAGCAAAACTCTAAACTTTTCATCCAGGAGCCTCCCTCTTTCTTTGCTAAGTGCCGGCAGGGCAGAAGCCACTGTGTTCTGTTTTCTCATTTCCAGTGGGTGATGGCAGCTCAGAATCACCCAATGTGACTTTAGAGACAAAATTAAAGAGTGGCAATAATGTCAATATGCTGGAATCATATGTCCCAGTCAAATTCCAGAGAGCACTAACAGAGACAAAATCTTATTTGCTATAATGAGTTGGGAAGATTTCTGGAATTTTCCTTAGTTGAGAAGGGTCAATGAATGTGAAACCAACAATGGCAGTAGTAAGGATCACCAGCTTGGACTGCGACATCAGACTTCCTCTCTGCTTTACCTTCTCTGTTCTAGTCCCTGTAGCAGAATCCTGCTCAGGGCTGGGTTTAGTGCTTTGGTGAAGGTTGCTGGCTACTCTGCTCACAGGTCTGGCGGGGCAGTTCAGTCCTCTGGTACTGGAGGACACAGACAGTTACACTGCTTTCTTTTCTAGAATGCTTTCTTTGAGGTTGTTTATATCACATCTTTCTTTTTTTAACATTTGAAAGTACCTTCTATTTATTCTAGGATAGAGCAAAAAAGCAAGTATATTAAATATAAGATGTTTTTCACTGTTGGAGAAAGGAGTTGCAATAAACCAAGGGGACAGTTTGAATAAGACCCATGGTGTCAGATTGGAACTTGAAGCCTCAGAATGAACACCTGTGTTTATAATATATGCATGCAATACATGTATATATTATATATACACCTGTGTTTATATATATAAACATATATATGTGTGAGTATTAAATACACATGTGTAGAAACTTGGTAAATGCCATAAATTTTATGGCACACAGTGAGAAAAGAATGGGTTATTTCACAAAAGTGATTGTGACAAATGTTATCCATTGAAAACACAAAAAATTAATGGCCTAGCTAATATATAATATATAACATATATAATAAAAAGTCACTCCAGGAGCCTCCCTGGTGGCGCAATAGGTTAAACAACGCACTATGACGCAAACTGCAGCCACTGCAGCATGAGTTTGATCCCTGCCACTGGCCAGGGAGGTGACCACATGGTGCGGCAGACTTCTCCTGTCTCACCCGCTGTTGCCCTTGGCAGTGTATTTTGGTCTGTCTGTCTGTTCTGTTCCCTACTCTGTCTCTGGTGGATCCTCTCACTGCCCACACCTCTGGTTTGTATCCCCGTGCTTGTATGCATAAATAAATCTTTAAAAAATAAAAATTCACTCCAATTGTATAAAAACCTAATATGAGATAAAAAATGATAGAAAAAATAGAAAAAAAAAACCTAAAAAAATTATGATATCACATATCATTATGTCCTTTGGAAGGAAAAATTTTTTTAAGACACAAAAAATCACAATAGAAAATAATGATATATATAATATATAATAGTAATAGAAAATAATGAAAAATTTGACTCCCATATATTTTGATGAACCAGAAATTTGGTTCATCAAAAGACACCAAAAACAAAGTAAAAATCAAGTCAAAAGGTGGAAGAAAATGATTGCAAAACATTTAAGTTACATATGATAAGTAACCCGAAAATTTGCAGTGTTGAGTCTGGTTTTTATGTTTATAAAATTTATGTTTTTATATAATTTTTTAAATTGAAGTTCACATCTTTGTATCTGTGGCAGGTGTTAAAGGTTCAAACTTCTACACATGGATACTTTCACATCCTTCCCACCACCACTACTCCAACAATCCTCTACCATGTTCCACTGGACCCACCCCATTGCCCTCCTGCTCTGGATGCCTCGGTTTTGCAATCAGATGTTAAGGGTTTATTATTGGTTTGGTTCTGACTGACTCTTTGTTATGTTTCTTTATATTCCACAAATAAGTGAGACCATCCAGTATTTGTCTTTTTCTTTTTGATCTAGTTTGATAAGCATTATCCTCTCCAGTTCCATCCATATTGTTGCAAATACCAGGAGTTCATCCTTTTTTATAGTTGTGTAGTATTCCAGTCTGTGTGTATATGTGTGTGTATACATATATATATATGTGTATATATATATATACATATATATATATGATCTTTGCTGTATTCCTGGGCTTTTGGGATGTTTCCATAAGTTAACTATTGTAAAACGAGCTGCAATGAACATAAAAGTACATGTATTCCTTTGAATTAGTGATTTTATATTCTTAAGGTTGATATCTAGGAGCAGAATTTCTGGGTCATATATATGGTATCTCTATTAATATTTTGAGAAACCTCCATACTGTTTTCCATAGGGGCTGGACCAGACTACATTCCACCAATAGTGTATAAGGGTTCCTTTTTCTCTGTACCCTCATCAGCATTTGTTGTTTTTGATCTTTTGACATGGACAAGTCTCAAAGTTCAAGGTAGTATCTTATTGTCATTTTGATTTGCATTTCCCTCATGATGAGTGATGATGAGAATTTTTTTTTAATATGCCTATTGGTCATCTGTATGCCTTCTTTGGAGAATTGTCTATAGCTCTTTTGCCATTTTTTATTGGGTTAGCTGTTTTCTTTTTGTTGATTTTTTACCCTTTTTAAGGAGGCCTACTGTTCTGGGAATAGTCTTCATCAGGTGGAGCTGATGTAAGGGAGAAAAATTCGGAGAGGATTACCACATCGGTCCATAGAGGTGGCTTTATTTCTTAAGAAGCATTTCGGAGTTTACAGTAGCTACAAAGCAAATGAAGTTCAGGGCCTTAGTCACTTGGGTAAAGAAAAATGAAGAGCGACTCATGCTTCCAGACTACCAGGGAAGTGTTCATGTGCTCCTGCTTCAGCTCCTTCCAACTGCAGCTGGGGCTGCCCTGTGGGAGGGAGCCAGGCCCACAGAGATTCCTGAAACAGCCTCTAAGGGCAGTCTGAAGAAAGATAGGAAACTACCTTTCAGGTAAAAAAAAGTTTATAGGAAAAGAAATAGCAAGTTTTCCTGCAAAATGATGTGCACTTGGAATTTTGTATTTCCTTAATGCCCATGAGAGTATTATGCTGCTTCTGAAAAGAAGAAACTTGTTAAAATATGCATTCTTTCCCCTAGTAATTATGCTTTTCTAAAAAAAGCATCCTAACTTTGCTTCATATTCTCCTCTTCCCTCTCTCCTGTCTTTCCCCTCTCTCCCTGCTCCCTCCCTTCAGAATGCTCCAGCAGGGCCCTAAGGGACTGGTGAGAGCACAGTTGTCTCAGGGGTCTTCAACAATTGTGTTTTATGAGCTGTAGACCAAATGAATAACTTCCTTTAAAAATTTGCTTCTAAAGATTGTTTTCTTCTCTTGACCTTAGGGAAATTTCATCTGCAGTTCTTATCCCAAGACTGCCCACCTGTGTTTGTGCAAGTGTCTCTTTTAACAAACCTGTCCTTTTTGAAAGCAGCAGCAGCAAATAATTCTGTGGTACTGTGTGACAACAAAGAGTTAATAAACACTTTTCTTAGCTTTCCCTTATTTGTGTATCTAAGAGTGAGTGGAAAAATAAGACCTTTTCAAGATTGCAGACCCTGTGGCAGTTAGGACATATTCTTGTCTTTGTAGAGAAAGCTTATCAAGACAGATTAAATTTTCTCATTAAAATAATGACCACAGAAAGTCTGTTTATTTTGGCTTAAGGAAGGTCAGCTCAGCCCAACCAGCCTTCTCTGTCTTGCTAAGGGTCCCTTTACCCCCATAGCATGTACACGCACAGACGCACACACACAGACACCCACATACATGCAAAGACACACATGGATACACACACAAACACACACAGACCCACAAAATACAGACACATACACATATGTACAAACACACCTGGACACACACACACAAACGCACATGTTCTACTGACACCATTTTGAATAACCTCCCTGGCAAGTGAGGGAGCCATGTTCACCAGTGGGGCCAGGATTCCTTCTGTATGGGAGTCACTATTATTCTTTAGAACACTTGAGACACTTTCTTAGACAGTATCTATTCACCACAGAGACTTCAAGTGTGAAAACTTCAGGTCATTATTATTTTTAGTTTATACAAAGATTGAAAATCATTTGACCAATTGAGGCTTGAGTGTTTGTTTGATTTATGGCGCTATGACCTATGACACCAGAACTTGTTTGTTAGTAACAAGTAAAAAATATAATGCCAGAAAAGTTTCTGTTGCTGCATAGATCCTTCTAGATCACTTCCCAGCAGAATCTTGCTTTTCTTGTTGTTAAACCAATTTGTCATGAATTCCTCGGCTCTCTTGCTGCATGAAAGAGCCCAAAGCAAGTCACAGCTTGAAGAGTGTTGGTCTTTCCTTGGGTTCCCAGCTGAGGAGGGAACACTGGTAGTGGCTCATTATAGTCAAGTCAGATCAAGTTTCTCTGGCCTGAAGTAAAATTGGGGGCACAGAATATAAATACGCTCTGCCCGGTTTAATTGAAATGCAGTCATCAAAGGGTGTACCCAGCCTGTCCTGGACTGTAAACCCAGCAAGGGTGTGAAAACATTTCCAAGGGTGTTTGATCCGTTGTGTTGGTCTTACAGTTATTCAGTAAAGTGTTCCCTTTGGGGGTGTCAGTCCAGTATCCTATACACCTTTAGCATGGAAGCCACCGCCTTTGGAAATTAGGATGCAAAGTCTACTTTTTATTTTCTCCTGCTCTACTGAGTTGAGGGGCCCAGATTAGGGTATGAGGGATAAATATTCTTAAGAAGGTAGCCAGCTTTTCTGTTGACCCTTGGAAGACGTGAAAGTTCTTACTAGTGAGGGAAAAAGTTAGAGCCCTGCTCAGTGCCCATGATAAATGAAAATTGGCTCCAATGCTATATTGATGTTTTGTCCTTCCTCCTTTCTCCTTTCATTATTTCGTCCCTCTCTCCTTCCCTCCCTCCCTTCCTCTCTCCTCTGCTTTCTTTCTTCCATTCATTTTTATTCTGCCTTTCCCCCTTTCCTTTAATTTTTAATAAGTATCTACTATCGGATATCAGTGATAGCTCATTGAATATAGTTGTATATTCAGTAACCCTAGGTAAACAATATTTTCATGAGATTTTTTATTTTGGGATATGGGAAAAGAAAAGGAGAACAAGATATCAGTTTCTGCTGGGAAATTTTTACCAAAATGTTATCATGATTATCTGTCAGTTTTAGGTGCTTTTTGTTCTTGTGTTGGTCTAGATTTCCATCCAACAATTTTTTTTTTTTGCCTAGAGAATTTCCTTTAACAATTCTTATGAGGTGGAAATTCTGGGGTTGAATTTATTCAGTTTTCATGTTTACTTTTATATGTCAGCTTTTATTTTGCTTCATTTTTGAAAGTTTTATTGGAATATATAATTCCAGATTGACCTCTTTTTTCTTTCAATTTTAAAGATGTTGAGCCACTGTCTTCTGGCTTGAATGTTTCTAAAGAGATATTTGCTGTCATTTTCATCTTTTTTCCTTTATATGTAATGTGCCAAGTTTCTCTTATTTTAAGATTTATCTCTTTAGCACTGGTTTTAAGCAATTTGATTATGATATATCAGCATAGTTTTCTCTGTATTTCTTGGGTTTGGAGTTTGCTATATTTTTCTGCCTTCCACCACTGGAGATTCCAATTACAGATATATTAAGCCAGTGAGCTTTTCACATTTCAGTGATGCTCTCTTAATTATTTTTTAGTCTTTTTTAAAATTAGTGTTTCATATTAGATAATATTGTCTGATCCAATTTTTTTTTTCTGTTATTATGCCGGTAATTTCACCCAATTTTAGATTTTGTATTTCTTATCTATAGGAGTTTGATTTGATTCTTACTATCTCTTCCCTGTCTTTTTAACACTTTTATACAATCCTCTAACTTTTTGAACATCAGCAATATAGTTATATAATTATTTTAATTTCCTTGTCTGTTAATTCTATCCTCTGGGTGATTTATGTTTATATTGATTAATTTTTCTTTTTATTGTTTTGATGATTAATTGCATGTCTGGTAGTTTTTGCTGGACGCCAGTCATTTAATCTGTAGGATACTAGGTTATTAGTATTCACTGAAGTATTTTTGGACTTGTTGTGGAAAGCAGTTAAGTTACTTGGTCTTTTTGATCCTTTTGAGGATTGTTTTTAAACTTTGTTAAGTGGATCAGAGGAAGCCTGGTCTGGGACTCATTTTTCCCAGCTCCTGAGATACTATTCCTCATGGGGTGTATACTGTGATGTTACCTGCCATGGCTGGTGGGTATGAAAAATAGTCCCAGGCTCCTCTCTGCCCTATGAACTCCAGTTGCCTTGGTATTCTTAAATTCTTGACTCTGTCTTCAGATCACACGGCTTGATTAGGATTTTCTCTGCCATTTTGTAGCCTACAAGTGCTGTTAAAGCGGTAGAGTGGTACAATCACAAGGCTCATTATGCTTGTTTTCTTCCTCTCGGGGATCATTTTCCTGGTTTATCTGTAGTTCAATGTCTACAAACCATTGTTTTCTATTTGTTGTCCAGTGCTTTCGTTTTAGCATGGGAGGATAAATCTGGTCCTTAACTTAATTATAAATCTCAATTATACTTAACTTAATTATAAGTCCCCTTTAAGGCACTGGAATTATACGAATTACTAAAATTGAAGGAACCTCTGCTCATATGGAGCTTGTAACACAGAAGTATGAAGGAATTTCCATATTTTCATTCCTTCAGCATTCTTACTTGGTTCCCTACTATGTGCTAAGTGCTAGTCTAGATTTTTACCTTCTGATGAGAGGAGATAGCAAACAGATATCAAATACTGTGTGCTATAAAGAATAATAAGGGAGATACCATGATGCTGGCGTAAGTAGATATTGCTATCTTAAATAGGGCAAAAAGAGGTGGTGTCTTCGTGGAGGCACAGATTAGCTGGAGGCTTGATTTAAGTGGGGTCACTGGCCAAAAAAAAGATCCTATCAAGAAGAGAGAAGACTAAGTCTAAAGTTCTTGAGGCAGGACCTTAGCCTCTTTTAGGAATAGAGAGACCAGTGTGACTGGAACTAAGCAAGTGAATGGGTGGGTGAGTGATAGGAGTTGAGGTCAAAGAATCGTGCAGCAAACAGCTTTATTATGAAAAACATGGGAGAATTACGAAAGGGCTTTGTGTAGCAGGGCCCTAGCTTTTTTGTTGGTTAGCTCTTGCTTTAGAGAACCATGTTTAAGGACAACTCATTAACCTTTATTTAGAAGATCATAGTTCTCTTTATTTCCTGTCACTATTACTGTTATTTATTACTGTTTCTCCATTCTGTATTTTTTTTTTAAAGATTTATTTATTCATGCATACAAGCACTGGGGTACAGGCCAGAGGTGTGTGTGGGGGGGGGAGGTGAGAGGATTCACCACAGACAGAGCAGGGAGCAGAACAGGCAGATCAACGGAAGTACACTGCTGAGGGGAGCAGCGGGCACAGCAGGAGAG
>JAGFMF010011871.1:451471-474353 GCA_019455555.1 Galemys pyrenaicus | reverse complement strand
CAGGAGAGGTCTGCTGCACCATGTGGGTCCCCTCTCTGGCCGGCAGCAGGGATCGAACTCGTGCTGCAGTGGTTGCGGTTTGCTTCACAGTGCGTTGCTCAACCCACTGCGCCACCAGGGAGGCCCTCCATTCTGTATTTTGTCCAAGATTCTTACTTTGTTGGAGGTTTGACTGGTCATAGACAGGATATGTCGTGTAAGACCAAAGAGCGGTGCACTGTGGGTCAAAATTAAAAACCAGATCCCCCATATTTCACAGCACCCACAGAGCCTACCATACCTAGGAAGTTTGTGATAGCATGGAAATGGTATTTGAGTGAGTTTTCTTTGTGATGTGTTTATTTTATATCTATTTTAAAAATGACATATTTTAGAAAACAAAAACAAATATATTCCTTTTTTCTTCAAAATTTTATTGACTTGCAATTTGTTCACAGAAATGTATGTTCAGGAGTACAACTTCACATCTCAAGGATACTCAAGAGTATGTGTGCACGTGCCTCACTTACCCTCCACCAAATTTCAGGGCCAATACACCACCACCCTCCTACTCTGTGCCCTCATTCCTCCTGACCGCCCCTCCCCCTCATACACACTGGTAATCACCATAGTTTCAGAGAGCATGAGGGTTATTTATTTATTTTAAGATTATTTATTTATTTATTTGTCTAGGTAGATGTAGGTCATAGTTGGGAGGGAAAACAGGTGGGTCTACTGAAATACACTGCTGAGGAAGAGCAGTGGGTCAGATGGGAGAGGGCCCCTGCACCATGTGGGTCCCCTCCCCGGGTGGGGATCAAACTCAGGCGTTAGTGTGATAGCGCTGAGACTAACCTCTACACCACCAGGGAGGCCTTCCCCCCAGAAAGTTATTTTTTATTGTGTTTCACCAGTTTATTTTCTTTGGTTGTCTGTGTTCCACAAATGAAATTATATATACAGCAGTTGTTTCTTACTTTCTGACTTATTTCACTTGGCATAATCACCTCAATGTTCATCCATATTGTCACAAAGGCCTGTTTCATCTTTTTAAACAGCTGAGTAGTATTCCATTGAGTATATATTCCACAATTTCTTTATCCAGTCATCTGTTGATGGGCATTTAGGTTTATTCTGTATATGTGTTGGTTATTGTGAATTATGCTGCTACATACACACTTCTTTGTTAAGCAAAAATGAACTGATTTTATCCCATCTTGACTTTATACTCATAGTGCTTTTTTAGGGATCTTTACCTGTCAAGGCTGAGGAACCTGTTCTTTTTAATAGCGCCATTGTCTGCATTTACTGTTTTATTTCCACCCCAACTTTCTTGTAGTAGTATCTTTGCTGGCACAACTTTTTGGAGTGTGGTTCCTGACGTGTGTCATCATTTTTCTGTGGGGATGAACTTGCATTCGTTTACTTTCCTGTTCTTAAATGTTTAGTAGTTTTCCAATTTCATTCTTGCTTTCCTCTATCCACTCACATCTTTCTCTGTATATTTTGATATATGGAAACATCTACAGTGTATCTTGTATTGATAAAATGATAAAGGAATGAGAGATGGTGACCTGGAAAATGCAAGGAATTTCTTGGAGCAGTTCTTGCTCAGAATGCAAACAACCCATTGAATCAAATACCCCTGCCTGAAAATGCAGTGGGATTCAGCAAGGCTAAACCCTAAACTGTCACCCATCATTTTTTAGTTTTTACATTCTGTGACTGCCTTCGAAAGCATGAAGTAATTCTAAATTCCTGTGTAAAGATGCTGACCAGTTTTCAAGTGAGCCCCGGTTGGTTTTAGTTTGGCACCTGCAACATAACAAAGGGGGTTGAGGTGGAGCTAGTGAGCTCAACTATAGAAATAGAAGAAACTTTTTTTTTTTTTGATCGAACATTTTATTAGTAGTAGATATAAAGTCTAAGGTAAAAAAAAAAATCAGGATTGCATGGTTCCAAATTAGATGAAACTCTCTAGGGAAAGCCTGTCCTTCCCAAAATGTATATAAATTTACATACCAACAAGGGAACAAAATAACAGTCCAAGTGGAAAAATTTTGTCTGTTATATTCAAAGGAGTTCCTGATACTTCAGACTTTTGTGAGCCAGAGAGAAGATTCATGATAGACTGATTCCAGGACGGAAGGTAACCCTACCCTTCTCTTTCGGATTCCTCTTCTGCTTGGCCGTTTGCGGATGGAACATGTCACACCTACTAGAGGGCAAACCCCTTGTGGGCCAGGGGTGTGGTCACTGCTGTAGAGTCTGGCTCCACACTGGGCAGTGGTCCATGCAAGGTCCTAGTGGGATTAATCCAATGGTAGTTGGATATTCAGCTTCACATGGATGGACTTGACAGACTGCTACATAGTAGGAAATTGGGAGATGCTGAGTAGCTGGCTCAACCTGTCCATTTTATTAGGATACTTGCCAGATACCCATGCTTGTTTAAAAGTAGTGGCAAACAAATTAACTTTCTTTTGATTTCTTAGCTTCCACAACCAATTTTAAATCTATGCCTCATTGTTCTACTTTGGAAAGGAAGAAATATGATTCTTTCCTCTGTAGGCAAAGCATCTATTTTCAATCTGCAGGTGCCAGATTTTCAGTTCATGTGCAGCAAAACATTGGTTGGCTAGATGTTCACTTGCTCGAAGAGAGGCCGAGATGGCAGGCTGTTGGGAGTAGCATTTGTGGGGAAAGACAAAGAAGAGAGAATGACTATGCTGTGGATACTTCCACACATTTATGTGCCTCAGGCTGAATACAGAACCACTTTCTCCCTTGGCATGGGACAGAGTGGTTGGAATAACCAGGAGTTCTGCTCTCGGTTCATCCTGTAGCTAAATGAGACCTAACCTCATTTACTCTGAGGTTATTATCATTGATGGGTGAGGGGTTAAACGTGTTAACCAGGTATAGTATGATATGTCAAGTTTTCTTTGTTTGACCCAATTTATTTGTCTGTAGAAAATTTTTTTCTTTTCTTTTTAACATCAAATATATTCACATTTCATAGAACTGTCTGCAGAGTCAGGCAGCTCAGGAAAGATTCCTGTTGTCCCAAAGGGCACCAGGAACTGCTGCAGAGGGAAATAGCTTTGGTTAGTTTTAGAAAACACTCTTCCAGCAGACACTTGGAAAAGTCCAAGTGTGGTAGAGGCTCGTCTTCATTTTCCACACCTCTTAGTAGTTTGTAGACAATAAATAAAAATGGGGTCACAGGTTTCAATCAAGCCTCAAAGATGAGTATATACAATTAGAGAAGAAAAATACATATTATGTTACAATGTTTAATTTTTACTTATTCCTACCAATAAAATTCTTCTGTAACTGTTATTCTAAAATGAGATTGGAAGTTAATTTCATTTTGACATTATTTGTGGTGATTTTATATCAGACCCTTCAGAAGAATAAGTGGTTAAAAAAATAAGAACTGAAGATATTTTACTTTTGTTTAATAGATAATCGAAAAGACTAACCAGCACCTGTCCCTTTAGCCTAAAATCACACATTCATATTTTCTGTGGATCAAGAAATACAAATCCAAACACTCTATGAATTCCATGAATATTAAAACTTGCCTCATAAATAGATGTGGACTTTAAAAACTGACAATCGGACATTCCAGCTGAATGCTAATAAAACTGTCATTCCTCCCTAATTTTCTTAGAATCTAGTGGGTATTTAAAAAGGCAGGATTTTTCTGACTTCTGGAGTTACCAACTCAGAAAATCCATCTCACTCTAAGCTCTGGGGCAGCGGCCTATAAATCTTCAGGCAGTGCCTCAGCCAGGGGTCTCTCCTCAAACAAACCTCATGGCTAGATCCCAAAGTCAGGGATGAGGGGTGCTTACAGTAGGAACGGAGGCCAGGCCCCCTTAGCTCCATGTCCTGGGGGGAAACACAGGACAGCTCTGGTCTCTGGAGAGAGCTTTATATGGGTAACAAAGCTTTAAACTTCAGCCCTTAAGGTATGTATCATTCTTGTGAACTCAACCAAACCTGGGCTTACCACATCTGTCCTTCTTTTTTAAAACTTCCCACTGACCTCCCCCATTACTCCAGACCTGCATCCTGTAGCTCCCTTGCCTGTGTCCCCTCCTCCTGAGCCCCTCTTCCTGGGCTCCCCTGCCTGCCCCCTCCTGCACACTCTTCCCTGCACAGAGACTTTCCAGGGAGGTGGAGGTACTGCTTGGGCTACACTGGAGAACAGCCTGACAACAGATGTCCCCAGATCACGTGTGTGAGAAAGAGGGTGGAGAGGGGAGAAGAGAAAGAGAGCCAGGGAGGGTGTGTCAGAGAGGAAATAAGGACATGGAGAAAAACTTCAAGTTTGGAGCGAGACGGGGCCAAACATTTGCTTGCCTGTGGCTTTTCTGCCGGTGGGTGAAATGACCACGTTTGTCTGTGGAGCAAGGGTCCAAAGATCCCAGTCGTGCTTCCAGCTGTCACAGAGGCCCACGGTGATTTCAGGCTGATCACCTTCCTCCTAGGCTTCTGGCACCTTCTCAGGAAATGGGATAGACTAGATGCTCTGACCTGCAATTCTGTGCTTCCTACCCTAAACCAGGCCCAGTGAGAGGTTCCCTTCCTTGGTGCCTTCACAATATAATCTTCCAGGGCATGCCTGGAAGCCTGACTCAGGCTGATAGCTACACAGTTAGAACATCACAGGGCACCTCGATTCTGGCTGTAGTGGGATGCGACGAAGGCATCCCAGGTGCCTCCAGGAACTCCACACAGGGGCTACTGCGGGAGGGCAGGGGAGATTGCTCCCTCCTTTCCTCCTGATCTTTACATCCTGACTCATCTGAGCTGAGCTTTTGTTCTTCTGGCAGGGAATTTCCACTTGTTGAATACCCTTGAATCATTTTTTAAAGGGTTTCCTATTTTGGTTCTTAACTTTTGAGTTTTCTGCTTTTAATAAGGTGGTTATCTTTTTTATTTGCTTAGCTGTTTTGCTAGGAAAGATTAGAGTAACCACCTGGACTGGTGGAATTTCAAATCTGGCAGTGATATTAAAGCCATCATAGTAGATGAAGAAAAATTATTGTGAAAAATTCCGTCTGCCTCTTTCCCTGCCCTACTTTGAAAAAGAGAGGGCAAATGTTGAAGTGAAAATCACAGCATTGCTCTGGGAAATACACGCATCCAGGGCACGATTCTTTCTTCTGTCTTTGGACGGCGTTTCTTACTCTCAGGCTCCCTCTGCTTCTACAGAGGACGAGGCATTAGGGTGCAATGGGGCAACAGGTCAGGGTGCAGCATCCTCAGGCCTTTCTCTTTCTGAGGGTCTTGGAAGCTCAGCACAGACTGTGGGACTAGTCATGCCCTCTCTGCCAGTCAGCATGTGCTTTCTCAGGTGGTCAACTTCTGAACAGTTTTTACCTGTCTTGTTACCCCAGTGTATTAAGTTTAGTCGTCTTAAAATCTGAAATGTCGTCTTAAAATCCTTCTTGCTTTGTTTTCTGACATCGGGGGCGCCCTCTGTGTACTTAGCTGCTCTCTGGGGAGCCAGGGACGCTGACATGACTTGCTTGCGAGGGGCTGTGGGCTTTGAGGGGGATGGGGGGGGCCACTCTGCGAGCTTGTTTCTCAGTTATGAGATGGGAACAAGGTCTGACTCTCTGTCCCCAGGCTAAAGGGAAGGTCAGTTGGAGATTTGCTAGCACCTCTGGAGTTCTCTCAACCAGAGAACAGAGCTGGGGCTCGTGGGACTCTGGGGTGCCTTCTGTGCTCCTTGCTTCTCACCTCAGGATTCCAGCTTAGTAAGGTGCAGTAGCCCAGAGCGCGGCCTGTTCTCTCGCTCTGTGAGGAAGGGGCCTGTGCCAGAGCTGACTGTCTGTGGTGACTGGAGGGGCCTGAGGGTTCTCTTCTCAGCAGCCACAGGAACAGTGGTCTGTGCCAGTGGGGGGCCGCATGTCCTTCAATGTTCTGTTTGAGTTATCAGCTTCCTTGTTCCTGGGGCTCCCACCTCCCACACAGTGCCTTGGAAAGGGAGAACAGAGAAGGGGAAGTCTCACCACTGACAGGCAAGCCTTTACTCCCATTCTGCAGACCTATGCTTTTTGCTACCCTCTGTGCACAGAACAAATTAAAAGAGCAGTTTTCAGCCTAAACCCCTCCAGGATTCTATTTTCCGCATGGCATGTAGCTAATCCCGCAAGGTTTTCTGCATTCTGTCGTCGATACTGGAGATGGAAAAGGCTTTAAATCTCAGTCACTTTACGTTGGGGGAATGAAGTCCAGAGAGGTGGAGAAACTGCCCGTGGTCACACAGTATATTACTTAGAGAGCAGGGTTAGGCCCGGCTCTCTGACTCGCCACTCCTCTCTGCTTTGGGAGGAAGTGATGTGCAAGCTGAATTTAACTGGAAGACCAAATACCTGCGCATATACATTTAGCAATTGATAGACATCAATTCGTCAGCTTTGCTGCCAAGCTAGGGTGTTGGGATTGAGGGGCTAGGCCTCGAGGTCTGGAGTTCTAGACCTGTCTGAATAACCAGCCACGCTCCTGTTCAAGTCACTGCCCTTTTAGGGTCCATCTTTCTTGTTTTAAAAGAAATATTTTAGATTTCAAGTCTTCTTCCAGCTTTTCAAATCTGAATCTGTTACTAAATTGAACCACATTTAAAGCAGGCTTGCTATTTAAAGATGTTTCATAACGACTGCTGGATCTTTCTGAAAAGTGCATATTTATCCTTAAGTTGTTTGGTAGTTTTAGATGTTCCCGTGCCAGTCCACCCAGAGATGAGCTGACACCCCCTGGACGCACGACACCGAGCTGTAGAAGCAGAGGGGCCTGGAAGGGTGTGAACTGGAGGTCACCACATGCATTCTTGGGGAACAACAGTCCCCCTGGGCACCCCATGCTCTGGGTGCCAGGGCAAACAACAGTCACAGGGCCTCACCTTGCTTGGAGAGCTCACTCATCTTCAGTTCTGACCCTCATCCCCTGGGGAGCGAGGCAGTTACTTGTCCCAGACCCTGCCCAGGCCTTTGGGGCGTCTCAGTATCATCTGGCTGCTGCTGACTGCTGGGAGGCCCAAAAGTGGTCCATTCAGTTATTCATATTCATCAAGGGAGCTGCTTTATAAATAATTCAAATTTACTACAGATCCACAAATCTCTAACACATTGCCTGCTTGCAGTAAGCTCTCCATAAATGTTTATTGAATGGCTGAATAAATTAACATATAAATGAATATTTTGCAATAGATTTCTGGTGTTTATATTTGCACATCTGTATGTTGAATGTCCTGAGAAATCACAGCAGCCCTCAGGAATGATGAAGGCACGCTACCGGACAGGCCGAGACCAAGAGGTGCTGTGGGCACATGGCTCCTCTGCTCTGCAGGGTGGCAGAGAGCAGGGGTGTCACGGAGGCCAATACAGCCTCCAGTCTGGAGCCCCTTCTAGCACAGAACGGCGAGGTTTTGGAAGCCTCGGCTATGCTTGCTATGGGTGGTTAGACACTCACTCTGGGTTCCTGACCTTTCTTTTGGCTTTGGTCAGAACTACAGCAAAGTGGATGACTTGGTCCATAAAGATGTTCATACCCTCATTTCTGGAATCAGAAACGTGACCACATACGTTACATGGCAAAAGGATTCTGCAGATGCTATTAGGGTTGTGGACCTCACAATAGGGAGGTTATCCAGAATTTCCTGGTGTACGTGAGCCCCCAGGAGTCCGAGAGGAGGGGCAGGAGGAGAAACCACAGTGTGAGGAGGACTCCCAGTGCCACTGCTAAAAGGGGCGGGGCAGTGAGATGGGATTGCAGGTGCCCTGAGGAAGTGAGCGTGGTTCCCGATGACAGCCTCTAGGAAAGAGGGACCGAGCCTGTCACCAAAGGACCTAACTTCTGCCAACAGACTGGATGACTTTGGAAGTAGAACCTTCCCAGAGCTTCAGAAAAGTGCCACAGCTCTGCTAACACGTTGGCTTTGACCTTGGGAGGCCCTAAGCAGAGACCTAGGGAACCACACCTTATTTGACTTCTGACCCAGGGAATCTGCATGGGTCTTGGTTTGGGCTCTCAGGTTTGTGGTAATTTGCTATAGGAACTTAATAATACAGAAGCCAGTAAGTGTCACTGTGACTTGGGACACTGGCCTCTACCTCTTCGGCCTTGTATCCTCCAGTGCAGATGATGGGCTTGAACCAGATGATCTCAGACTCTTCTCCTCACTCTCACATTCACTATCCAAAAGTAGTCGATTGATAAAAATACCAACATGTTTTGAAACCAGAGTTGTTTTCCAACTTGAAACGGTGTCACCTCCCTGTGCTACAGTGCCTTCTCATTAAAGAGGAATAGCAGCACTGATCTACAGGGTTTTAAGGACTAAATGGCAAAGTATGTGGACAAAACCTGGCCCATAGTGTGTGCTTGATAAATGTCATTTCCCTCCCCTACATTTCAATGAACCTGTCATTGCAAGCGAGTTGTCCAACAAAATGCGAGGACACATCTAGCAAGAAAAAAACTTTCAAGGTTTCTGTGCTCCTTATGGCCAAGATTTTAGTTAGACTCATAGGGACAAGAAAATGACCCAGGATTCATTATGGTTGGAACTTGATCAGCTCAGCCTCAGAGTTGCCAAAAGCAGCCTCATTGTTCTTCCCTTTTAGGTCCATACTTGGCCTAGAGCCTCTGCCAGCATGCCCATGAGGGAGAGGGGCCCACAGAGCAGGGCCCAGCCATTCAGCTGGTCTAGCAGCTGACCTCTTTCCTCTCTGGCTGCTAGGGGTTCAGTTTTCTCAACTTGGAGATTGGGGTCACTTCTTCTGACCTTTGATGTGGTTCTAGACCATACCAGCATCTCTGGGTGTATATTTCCTGGAATTTGCCATTGTGAATTCAGCAAGCAGACTGCTCCAGGAGAGGTGTTTTCTCAGTGGGTGCTTTGATTTTTCTGAAGCTGGACATTAGTGCCTGTTTCTTTCTTGATGACACTCCCTTCCTGTCCTGCGAGTTGGAACTTAGGCGTTTTCAAGTTGGTCATTTCTTCAAGGGTGATGGAGTCTGAACATGGGGCTAAGAAACACAGCAGGTCCCTGTGGGCCTCCTGTTTCCATTGATTTTGACCTTCTGTTGAGCTCACTGGCATTTGTGATGTCAACCACAGATGCCTGATTTCCTGGCGCCTTCTGGAGGCAACCAGAAACTTCATCCGGAAGTTCACCACATTATTTCTTCATGTGCTGAGATAGATATGCCTAGTGACGACTCAGCACCATTAGCTGGGTAGGGCCATCTTTGGAAATGGTCTCAAGAAGCAATTTATTTTTTGACATGATTTTGTCTTTCTACTTATACTTACTTCTATTCCTCTGATATATGTTCTCAGAGACCCTGACCCAAATTCCATGCTAAATATTTCCTGGCTTTCATTTGGGCTTTGCCAAGATAGTTAATTAAAGAGAGTGTCTGCTAAACTGGGAGAGTTATACAGCCTCCCCCAGAATACTGAGTCTGACATGGGGACTGAAGAATTCACTTAACCTGGAAATGTAAGTCAGAAACCATATAGCTCCAAGTCAATAGAGCTAGACCCTTAATATGGGATCTACAGATCCATTAGGATCATTAAAATTTTATCTTGGCAGGCCTCCCTGGTGCCGCAGTGGGTTAAGCAACACACTATGAAGCAAACTGCAGCTACTGCAGCACGAGTTCGATCCCTGCCACTGGCCTGGGAGGTGACACACATGGCATAGCCTTGTCTGCTGCTCCCCTCAGCGGTGTGTTTCAGTCAGTCTGCCCGTTCTGTTCCTGGCTCTGTCTGGTGAATCCTCTCACCCTCCCCCCCCCCCCCACCTACTCCTCTGGCCTGTACCCCAGCTCTTGTATGCATAAATAAATAAAATCTTTAAAAAAAATTTATCTTGGAAAATAATAGGGATATTGTCTTAATTGTGTCAGTTCCCTTCTCTCTGGGTCCCTTCTCAGGGTTTAAATGCAAGAACAGTCCAGAGAAAAATTGAGTTGAAGAGAAACACGGGCTGAGCATATACTTTGTAGATTGGGAGCTAGGCAGCCTGGGTTCCCTTCAAACTCTGCACCTGACTAGATGTGTGTCTTCAGGCAAGTTACTTAACCCCTCTGTGCCTCAGTTTCCCTGTCTGTATGGGTTGTTGTAAAGATGAAAGGAGTTCAAGTATGTCAATCATTCAGAAGTTTGCTTGGTGCAAAACCAGTGCATGATGTAAGACCCGTGATTGTAGGTCCTGAAGTCGTCTTCATACGCACCAGATATTGCTGGTCCCCAAGCCGATCTTTTCCACTTGAACCAATCAGAAACCCCTATGAGGGGATGACCAGGTGTCTCCTGGTCACTGGTGCCCCCTTCTCTAGGCTCTTTCTTACATAGAACTTTTAGACTTGGCTAGCAGTAGGATTCTCCCAGCCAGGTGAGGTCACTACCTTCTTTCTTTTGTACCAGGATTGGTATTCAGGTGGATAAACTTTTTGAAAAAATACATTTTCAATATTTAAAAAATTAAGTCACTAGCTTTATTGGTTCAAGATCAGCAAAGGGCAAAAAACAAGAAAAGTAGCTCTGCCTTTCAACAGAGCAATCAAAAATGCTGAGCATCTCCCTGTCCCCTCCCCAGCTTATTTATGGCTTTCTGTTCAGAATTCTTTCCTTTGGTGGTTAAGACATGCACAGGCCTTTGAAGTGGGCTAGACATGTTTTCTGCATGTGTGAGCAGCTGTTTGCTGCTTTGCAGAACTGGTTCAGATAAATCGCTTTCCTTAGATTTCCCATCAGCAGCAGAGGGGTCTCCCACAGCTCTTTGCAAAGGATTTGGTCCCAGTGGGTAATAAGAGCATTTCAGGGGAGCATCCTGTGCCCCAGGGAGAATAGCGGTTTTCAAATGCCCCTGGCTGGCGGCACTGTGGTCAAGCTGGCACGGCCCTGGGGGATGCCCTGGAACTGGGACAGCAGTTCAAGTATGCTGTCCTCCTGTTTGTCCTTATACTGCTCCCATGTCAAAAGCTATTTCATATCAGGCCTACATATGAGAAAGTTCACAGTGCAAAAGAGCAAGGAAGAGTGCCTTTCTCTTCAACTCCAGGACCCAACTGTCGGTATATTCCTGGGAACTGTGTTCTGACTGTGATTATGATTCAGTTTCAATAGCCGTTTAACAATGACCATTCCGGTGTCTGCTTTTATTCTCTAAGCAAAGCCTATGATCCCATAATTACCTGTTGATTAAATGTGTTAATATGTGAAGTATAACCAACACATAATAAGTACTCCACAAACCTTACTGCTATAGCTGTCGTCATCACATGTTTTAACAGGGAGTTTCAGAGAAATAAAGTCTCAATGCTTCATCAGCATTCTGCACTGCCTCCTCTCTCTCTCAATGCTGTTTCTTTCCCTAAGCCTGTCAATATTCCTAACACTCTCCTAGCTTAAAAGGAATTCCAAATATCTGTGTTTCTGCATTGACTGTGGCTACTCTACTATTTTGTACTTTCTTACAAAATCAATAGCCAAGAAATTTAGTTTCTTTACTTTTCCTTCAAGCTTTGACCCTCCACCAACAACCACTGAAATTGTAATTTTTTTCTCTGCTATGCCAAATGGCCTCTGGCCCTCTGTGTTCTTGTCTTCTCTGAGTCATTGGACTCTGTTGTCTATTGTGCCATCCAGAAGGTGGCCATCGAGGTTTATTAAACACTTGAAATCCAGCAGTTCACCGAGCAACTGAAGTGTTCATTTAATTTTGGCTATTTTAAATTTAAACTGCAAAGCAGATACTTGATTTTGTTATTGAAAAAACATTATGATTAGAATAACTTCTGTCTGTGAACCTGATTTTTCAATTGTGATTTTTATGAAATCTAAATACAGATTGAGCATTTGTGATGAGAATTTAGCATCTGAATGAAGTGTCCTAATTGTAAATACACACCTGCTTTCTGAGATTTGATGGAAAAGACGAATATAAAATATCTCATTTTTCATTGACTACATTTTGAAATCACAATAATTTGATTATCTGGGACTAAGCAAAACATGTTGTTAAAACTGATTTCACTTGTTTTGATTTTCTTTTTCATGTAGCTACTGGAACATGTGTGGCTTGCATTTTATTTCAGCTGGACAGCACAAATGTGGGTCATTTGTTCCAGGAATCCTCTCCTCCTTGTTCTTCTGATGTCTTTTCGTAGGTGCTGGTGCTCTCTGCAGTCACTCCCCAATGTCCCAGAATTCTGTCATTTGTCCTGTTCTGTTGCTACGAGATGTGAATTTGCTTGAATTTGATTAACCTCTAACCTCTTTCTAAGTGTTTCTGAAGGGCATGTTCAGTAGAAGGCCCTCTGATATCGCACACTCAACCTCTCCCCAGCCAGGTTCATTTTACCATCTTGCACTTGGCTCATGGCCTCCTGTCTGGGTGCCTCTTCCTGTAAATTGTGTGGAAACCAAGGCCAGGTCTGTGCCGTCTTTGTCCCTCATGCCAGGCCTATCAGACACTGAATCTCACAGCTTGTCTTTACCCAGTGAGCCTCTGCTTGGCCTCTCCTCTGCACCAACCTTACCAAGTCTCGGCCCTCCTCCCCTGTCGTCCCATCTCTTGGGCTAGCCAGAGCTAGGAGTTTGAAATGCAAATAAGTACACTCTATAGAAAAAATTTTTATAGAAAAATTGTGAAGTGTTTTCTAATGAGTTAGATCCAGTTAGGTCTTGTATCCAAGGTTGGATACAACCACATTTGGAGCTCTTGAACTATGTAATTAGTCTGCAGTGCTTGTTTGTACTGAGCATGAACAGACGTTTTGCCTTGTCGTCAAGAAGCTGTGCAATATATTGACAGGCATTTGTGTTGTGATGAGCATCATAAGTCATCTAAAGAGGAGTTAAGGTACACAGGAGGACATGCCTAGATTATGTGCAAACACTATGCCATTTAATATTCAGGAGGAGAGCATATGCAGATATGGGAGCACATGCAGTCTCCCATGTTTATTACAAGGGACTAGTGTAGCTGGCAATTTGAAGGGGGAAATAGGAGGACAGAAGAGCACATGTCACAGCCTAAATTTTCATCTTAATTCCTCAGGACAGTACAAAAATCCCTTGTCCTCACCCTTCATGTCTGCCAGACCCTTTTGCCTGCCTCTAAGCACTCCTGGTGCTGAAAGATCCTCCTCTGTGTTACAGGCTGATGTATGAGTTCCCCAACCTGCTTCCTTTGCCCATAGCCCTTCCCCCACCTTCTCCCGGTGACAAAAAATCTTGTGCAGTCTCAGCTACAGCACCAGCCCTTCTACAGCACCCTCACCCATGTGACCCTTACTGTAGGACAGAGATTCTATCTCTAGGCCCCTTTGAACCTTGTGGAGACTTTGTTGCATTACCTTTGTAAGCTGACTATCTCATCTGGCCATAAAAGATCCTGTGTTAAGATTCACGCCCCAGATTTGGCCAGATTGCAATGGATCTGCTGTAGAGACTCAGTTGTTTCTGGAGTCTTCCTGAACTTCTGAAGGGTGGTCTCTGAGTAGCTGGAGCTCGGCTTTAGCCATTTTCTTTTCCACCACCCTCTGTGAGTTGTGTCACCTGACCTCAACCACAACCCTCTAGTAATATCTGGGGCTTCCAAGGGGCTGGGGGCCAGGGCGGCCTGGGAGCGATGCAGGCAATGAGGGGTGCAGGGATTGCATTGAACTGAAAACAATGATAAGACTGTCACAGGTTAGCTACTTTTTATTATAACCTGGCAACTAAACAATGGGGAGCTGGAGTACCTCTTCCATTACCAGGCCTCTCCTACTGGAACCGCTTCAAAACATTTGTCACAGCAGCTTATTCTACTGTCTTATAATGTCTGGTTTACTGCTCTACTCATCTGTCAGACTATATATGTATTTAAGATAGAGGTGGGATTTTATATTACTTTTACTAAGTTCCAGCACAGACTATATAAAAAAAGGAGTTAAAAATATCTTCAAAAGTTATATTTATCAAAATAATGTTTATGTACATAGTATGTCTTAGGGGTATAGGTTTATACCTCTATAGTTGCAAGTTATTTCACCATACCTACCACCAAAACCCCAATAATCCTCATTAGACCCAGCCCTTTCCCCCTTTTTTCCCCCTTCCCCATCACATCCTCCTTTCAGTAGCCTTAGTCATAGTCCAATGTACTCTTTCCCCTCCTTTCCCTCCTTGATGCCTCAGATCGATGGTCAGCTTTCAAGGTCTGCCTTAAATCTCCCTATTGTTTGGTTTCTTTATATTCCACATGTCAGTGAAACCATCCAGTTTTTTTCGTTCTCCTTTCTCCTTCTGACTTATTTCACCGAGCATAATCCTTTCCAGCTCCATCCAGGTTGCTGCAAATGGTAAAAGTTTATCATTTTTGACCTGAGTAGTATTCCATTGTGTATATATACCACATCTTCTTAATCTGAAATTAATTTTAACAAATAAGTGGGTTTTCTCTAGTAGGAGATTCTTTGTTAAAAAAGCAAGTGGTAAGAAGACAAATTAATAATAGGGATTTATTTAAAATAATCTTGTGAAGCATATTCTAATACTACTAGAGATCCAGTCCATAGACCTAACTTCTGTTGTTATGATTTTCAAAGGAATTATTGCATTAAAACATGAATTTGAAGCCCTGAAAGATCTTGTATCAATAATGAAAATTTAATCAGTTAATTCACTATTATATACTACTTAGCATGTGCTATACATGAAGCAGGAAAATGAACCAATGGATTTTATTGAGATTTTCAACAACTATAAAATTTTTCTGGAGAGTATTAAACTTATAAGTAAGTACAGTTATCAGACAGGGAGTCTTGAAGGTATTTCTGGGGATAATGTAACACATTTCCCTTCCCCCACAGTGAAGCTTCAGCTCCATTAATCATGTCTGTTTGGACATGTAAATGAACTAATGGCAGTAATAACTACCACACTTTCTGGAGGTCTATTGATTTCTGGATCTCTTTGTTATTCATAAGGGAGATCAGAAAGTTTTCATCCATCTGCACAGATTTTATTCATCAGTGTGTGTGTGTGTGTGTGTGTGTGTGTGATCCACAGACACAGAAGAAAGAAAGACTTGCCAGGGTTTGTCAACCAGAATCTATAAGGAGCACATGAAACGTCTTGTTTCCCTTTCAGGAGAAGACCGTAGTATGTGCTGCCTTTGATCTGGGCCTGACAGCCCTGCCCCAGCACAGAGTGTGGTTTACCATGTTCAGATTCCAGGAGGAGCTCACTGAGGCTGCTGAGGGACCAGTAATCACTTTGGTGGAATGACCTAAAGCCACACTTCACAAAAGTACAAAGCCATTTACTCTGAGAGCTGGTCCATGTTAGCTATATTGGCAACAAGATGTGAATCTCAGTTTGTAAAATATAAGTGCTTTGGGGGGAAGATTTGCTGACCAGGCAAGAAATTAGGATTATTTACCTCAGGTACACACATCTCTAAAAAGTCTCATAATAGTTGATAGGAAATAGGACACAGCAGAGTATGTTAAAGACATCTTTACAAAATAAGCTTTGGCTTGTAGACTTGGTTCTTAGGCCCTGCCTGGCGTCAGCTCGCCTGCCTCAGGTCTTTCTTGTAACCTCTTAAAGTGTGCAGAAACTAGCAAGTGTCCAACATCAAACTGCCTATAGGGGGGTTGGTGTAGTTGGTGGGTGTATAGATAGATATTTTGCCACAAGAGTAATTAGTGTGTGACTTAGGGGGATATCATGGAGAGGTGACTTTCTGTTCAGTGGGCTGCAATAGGGCAGGCGCTGTTGCAACTCAAGTCCAAAGTCGTTTACCTGCTGGCTGACCTCATGGGGTGGGGCAGTGGTGAGGTGGGCAGCAGCTCTGGCTTCCCTACATCTCTTCCATCCCTCATCTTTAGTTTTATCTGCAGGCTACCCCTATCGCCAGGGCTGGAGGATGCATGAGAGACATGCATTTCTGTTGGTAGTTTGTCTCTCCCCCACATCACATCCCTCTTCCCAGCAAACACCAGGCCCAGAGAACGGCCTTCTTGCATCTACCAAGGTGTCATTTGGTGACCACAAAAGGGAAGGGCTGTTCCTTGTAATACACCTGAATTCCACATGGCCCAGGTTGGCCTGCTGCTGTGTGCCCTGGTGAAACAAGATGCCTGTGTCTGAGACAAAGACACAGGGACAATAGGACAGGAGGCATGAGAGCAGCCATGGCACGGAGGTGAAGTCAGAGGTCCCTGGGGTTCCTGGGAAGTGGCCCTATAGTAAGTGGAAGACTTTGGGGGGATCTACTTTAGAAGAATCTAGAAGTGAGCAGTCTCCCCTCTTTCCTCAGGTGTGCCATTGCTGGAAACAACTTCTCAGCAGCTCCCGATGAGATGGCTGTGTTTAGAGAATGAAGTAGTGAACGAAATAAGCAAGAACAAGACCCCACTTTAAGCTTCAGCCTCACCTCTGGGTGTAGGCGGGTTAATCTCTGCCTTGCAGTGACAGATGGAAATATTGGGGAAATAACTCTTGTGTCACTTGGCTGTTTGGCCAATTAAACCTCACGATCTTTGTTGAATGCTACGCAATCCAAGAAGAGTTATACAAATGTTATTTTTATTGATGTGTCTGTTAAAATAGTAAAATATTTCACCTACTATCTCTAACAACACTGTGTAGAGGAAAATCAATCAAGTCGCTGAGAGTCAAACCACTCTCAAAACATCCCAGTGATCAATGGCTTTGTCACTTTGTCACCTGGCGACTAGCTGGGCAGGACACTGTGACCGGTACGTCCAGCAGGCTCTGTCCCCTCCCCACCGGGCCAGGCCCGTGAGGAGTTGCACAGCCACAGGAATCTGCAGACATTTGTAGACAGGGCTGACCATAAACAGACCCTTGTACCGGCAGGCGGGGTTCTGTCCACCTCAAAATCAAAGGACCTACTTTCTCATAGCCTGTCCCCACGCTCATGACTGAAAGAATGGGATTGTTCCTTTAAAATGTCTTAAAAGATTTAAAAGCCAAACTCAACCAAGATCCTGCCTGGCAATTTTCTACCAGGATATATTTCTCAAAGACTCGTTTTCATTGCATTGCCATTTCGAAATAGCTGAATTCATAACCCTCTACTGTGCACACTGAACTTGTCTCATTTCAGAGGTGTTCTGGGAAGTGTTTGACATTTAACAAGGAGAGTTGTGATTGGAAGGCCTTGGGTCAGCACCCTGAAGCAAGGAATTTTTTGGTGACTAGATTTTCAGACAAGATCCAGTAAAAATCAGTCATATTCTTTTTATTTTAAAGATTTATTTTTATTTATGCATACAAGAGCTGGGGTACAGGCCAGAGGTGCGGGAGGTAAGAAGAGTCACCAGAGACAGAGTGGGGAGCAGAACTGGCAGATAGATTGAACTACACTGCTGGGGGGGAGCAGCAGGTGAGGCAGGAGAGGTGCTTCACCAGGTGGGTCCCCTCCCTGACCGGAGATCAAACTTGTGCTGCTGTGCCGCAGATGTTTCACAGTGCAGTACTCAACCCGCTGCACCACGAGGGAGGCCCCCAGTCATATTCTTAAAGGTCCATCTGTCTGGGGTGGGAGCAAGTTTTGCTTTGGAGGGGAGGCACAATCACAGGATGGGTTGGTTTGCAAATGCTAAGATCAGGGGAGAGGGCTGGAGGGAGACAGCAGATTAGGTGAGGGCTGTGCTCTGAAATCTCTGGGAAAAGGGATGAGGGCCTGGGGTCTGGTGGGGTGCTCCCTGGTGGAGTGAGGTCATGAGGCATGGGAGGCTATCCCCTGGGTGCAAGTCCACACCCCTTCCCTCGGCCTAGGTAGGCTGCCTTAGGCTGTGAGCCCTTTCCCAGGCACTCGGGCAATGAGATAGGGGAGGAAAGTCCTGACCAGCTTCTGTCGAGTACTAGATCTTCCTCAGGCTTCTGCTTCTGCAAAAAGAAGTGGGTGGGTTCTGGCACTTGGGGTCCCTGGGGAGGGGTGACCAGACCACAGATGGCTGCTTCAGAAAGAGAGCCTGAGGTGTGCGTTCCTCATGGTCATGGAACACTTACCCCGTGCTGGGTGGGGTCAAAGTGCCTTTGTGTCTTACCTTATTGGAGTCCACCGCAACCCCACAGGGCAGGCTGTTGTGGTCCCCTCATCTCTTGTTGTGCCTGCACGTGCACTTTGAGTCCAAATAGAACTCCCTGGCATTGGCCTGATTTGGGCCTGGTGGCAGCCCAGGGAATGCCATGACTACACAGCTGCTGCAGCTGGGAGGCCACGACAGCCTGAAAGTGTGTCTCTCAGCGCACAAGAGGGGAAGCCACAGGGCAGTGTCACAGGTAAGGAGGTCAATTCCCACGGGGCTGTAGGCACTTTTGACTCATATTTTTGGTGGAAGCCCTGAGAAAAATCCTCCCACTGTCCTAACGCAACTGCTGACTGAAAAGTAACGGCAGAGTTGGTGGCTCATCTGAATTGTGTTTGCCATCGACTTTCTGGGAGCATAAAATATCATCAGAAGATGAATCAACATCGCCTGTCTGCTCTGGGCAAAACAGACATCGCTAGCCTTTTAGGTTCTTTATCCCTTTCTTCAAGCCTGGGGGAAGGTGGGTAATTTCTTTAGCCCCACTATGTGATGTGATCGATGGTAACCACCATGAGAGAAATAGCTGGGAAGGGTCCTGTTGTGTGTTCCATATTCAACAACAAAGGCAGAAGTCTCCCCACCCCCCACCAGTCAGTACATGGAACTAACTAGCCAGTCGAGGGGTCTCCAAAGCCAGTTCCGAATTTGTGCTCTTGTTGGTTACATGGTTACTGGATGTCAGGTATCCCTGCTGTTTCAGTGACGGAGGCTTCTGATCAAGTCAAGATGTGGCTCTGATGCGGGATTTTTACTGCTTTACCAAGATTGTCCCTCTGGGTGATAAGGAACTAATAACACTGTTGTGCTAGGAGTGGCTCAGAATCAACCAGCATTCTTCCCCCACCTAAACCTTGGGGTATTTATGAGTCAGGATTTTGGACTACAGTCAAGAGTTGATGGGTAGGATTTGGAGTGTTTTATGTTCAGGGGGACATGGCTTTCCACCCCTGGGAGAATGATGAACTCCATGCAGAGATGCAGGGACAGTGCGAAAGGGGAAGGCTGTGCGCTCTGCCTGCTATTTCACTGACGGGTTGCTGGAGCAGAACTCTGAGGGCTGGGAGAGCAAGGAAGGGCCAGTACATGCAAGAGAAGCCATTATACAAGAGAAGAAAGGTCGTTCTCACCTTTGAGGCCCTCTTCTCTGTGCCTTCCCCCTTTCTTCTCTGCTAATCTGAACCTCTGCTTCTTCCATTCTGTGCTTTCTGCGACTCCCTTGTTGCATGCTTCCTCAAGCTCATCTCCCTTTCTCCCAGCAAAGCTGGTGATGGGCCACCATCTGTGATGAATGTGGCCTGTCAGACATGCTTCCATCCTCAAGGAGTCAAAAGGCCGGCCCACTGCTGACTGCCCTCTTACAGCTTGGGGAAGGGTCCCTCATTTACTGAGATATCCTTCCAAGGACCCATCCCTTCTTTGTAACTCATGAGAAAAAGATTAAGGGATGATTAGTGAGGGACCCAACCCTTATGCAGTGACAACTAATCCCTTGTTTCATAATGAGATTGTTTCTTGTTTCTCTAGTTTTTTTTTTGTTGTTGTTGTTGTTGTTGTTGATTCTAAAGAGCTGCAGTGGTTAAACTGTATGGTTTAACATGATGGTTAAACTGTATCCTTAACTCATTGGTATCCCTGTATCTGATCTGCAAGTGTCACTGCTACCTTCGGAGCTGGCTGTCTTTGCACACCCAGCTATCCTAGGGCCTGCCTGCATAGAGAAATCACTGGACCTTGAAAGGTTGCGGGTGACAGAGAAATGCAAATCAAAGCCACAGTGGGATACTACCTTATACCTGTGAAAATGGCCATATCCAAAGGACTAGAAATAACAAGTGCTGGTGAGGGTGTGGAGAAAAAAGAGCCCTTATATACTGTTAGTCTTTTGGTGGGTATGCAGATTTGTTCAGGCCCTATGGAAAAAAGTATGGATTTTTCTCAAAATATGAAAATTAGGTCTACTACATGATTTAGCAATTCCACCGCTATATACCTACCCAAAGAATACAAAGGGATGTATGTATACCTCCATATCTATTGCAGCACTTCTTACAATTGCTAAGTCATGGAAACAACCTATGTGAGCAAGGGCAGATGAGCAGATTAAGAAGACACATCCGTTGACAAAAGGACATACTCAGCTATTAAAAGCAGATGAACTCTGGCCATTTGAGACAACATGGATGGAACAGGAGGAGGTTATGCGAAGCAAAATAAGTTAGGTAAAAGACAAATACCAGATGATTTTACTTATATGTGGACTCTAAAGAAACAAAATGAAGACACACATAAAACTTAACCAGTAAAAACCCTTAGAAATCTGATTGTGTAACTGAGGCTGTAGGAGGAGGATGGCCCAATGGGCAATATTGGAAGATTATGGGTGCTTGGGTGATGGATAACATATATCTGAAGAAATGTGAACCTGTACCTTTAAATCACATACAGAGTTGTAAACCAATGTCACTCAATAAAAAAAAATTAATTTAAAAAAATATTTTTAATGGCTGGTCCCATCTCCAAGACTTCTGATTTAAACGGTTTGGATGGTGGTCTGGGTATTAAAACTTGGAAAATCTCTCTTGGTGCTTCTGATGCAGTCATGAATAAGACCACTTCTCTAACTCTATGCAATGAGAACAAGCTAGAGGCTGGAAAAGGGTATATCCTCACCCGAGTGGGTGGTGAGATCCTTTGATCTGCAAGGTTCTCGAATGGTTTCATGAGTTTTGTTTGCCCAGTAGATGGAAATCTTATTTCCCATTTGTTATTCACTCAGCAAACATGTTGACAATGTAATACTTATCAGGTATTAGGGAGACCCATGAAGAAGACAGGGATTTCCTCACAGAGATTATAGAGCTTTTGGAGAAAGTTGTAAACAGATAATTTGGACATGCTGCCAAAGCACAGAGCATCCTTGACATATGGTGTTACATTCCAGTAAATTCACTGTAAATTGAAAATATCATAAGTTAACATGCATTTAATATACCTAGCCAACAAAGCAAGTAAACAAGGAGGCTTAGCCAACCTATCTTAAATTTGCTCAGAACATTTATATAGAGACAAAATCATCTAATACAACACTTATTTATAATAAAGTAATTTCTGTAATTTATTGAGTGTTGTACACTGTTGAGTAAAGTCAGCCCTCACAATCACAGGGCTGACAGGGTGCTCGGCCTTGCTGCCCCTGCCAAGTATCACCAGAGTATTTTACCACCTACCACTAACCCAGGAGAACGTTCAAATATCTGAAGTATGCTTTCTACTGATGCATGTCACTTTCATGCCATTGCAAGGTTGAAAACTCAGGTTGAACCATAAATTGGGGGACTGATTCATTTCAAAAAGATTATTATTTCAGTGGAAAGAAGGGCTAGCTCAAAATGCATATGTTAGGAGAAGGGTTATAAAATGAGTCTTTGAAGTTATATCCCCTCTTTAGCAGGGAAAAAAATGGGGGGAGTAAGATCATATTGTATGTTGTAGGTTTGCCAAGGCCAAGGAGGGACAAGGCTCAGCTCGTCGCTAGCTCTCTTCTCATACATGTCTAAACAGGCTTCTCCCTTCACAGTTATGAAGCTGTCTTAGCATTTGCATTCTGAGATAATAGATTTTGTCTGGAGGACTGAAGTGTTTCTGTCTACCGCCCCTTGCCCCTTAGTCCCTAGGGGTGTGCTATAGGCTATTGCTTCTTACAGTGAGGGCTCTAGGCTGACAGTGTTAGTATCACGTGGGAGCTTCTTAGAAATGTAAATTCTTAGGCCTTGCTGCAGATTGACTGAATCTATATCTGGGGGAAGGGGGCACGGGTAGGAATCTGGAGATGATTTTTGTGCATACTAATGTCTAGAAGCCCTACTAGAGGTCACTGACTCTTCCTGATGGACCCATGAGCTAGTTTGCATCAATAGTCCCAATTTGTTGCTGTTCTTCGCCCTAAAGTAGAAGCATATTCCCCTGCCTTGATGTTCTCTGGGCCAATCTTTAACAATAGAATGGGGGAGGAAGGGCCAGGCTGTGTTTTGAAACTTGGTCTTATGAAGGTTACATGTTTCTGCTTTCCCTTGGGAACTTCTGCATGAAGAAAAAAATTGCTGTCAGGTAGTCCTGCCTCTTCAGCAGGATAACTACAGGGAACAGACCTATAGTCCAAGGTGGAGCTTCCCTAGCTGAGCTAGGGAGAACAAATGCTGAGAACAAATGCTTTAATATCGTTTGTCACTGAGTTTTGGTATGGTTATTATGCAGCAATAGCTGACTGACGTGTTTGATTGAGGCAGGTTTGTCTACTTACACAGACAGGTTTAATACCACAGAGTTAAGGCTTCTGGTGCTAGAAAGTCAGGTCAGCAGCCTAGGGTCAAGGTCCTGTGTCTCCCTGCCTCATGAATTCACAGCAGTTGTTCCTGAAGCTCATTGCCCCATTGTCCTGGTATCACCTCTTTAGAGCGCGAAAAGAATTTTTATTTATTTTATTTTATTATTTTTTTTTATTATTAGTTATATTTGACATCATTTGTAGTCCCCAGGGAGTACCCATCACCATTTCACCCGTGCACCATCACCTCGGTCCCTTGTGCACCCTCTGGCCTCTTCCCCGTCTTTGTTCTCCCCCCTTCCCCTCCCCCCCCATGTTCCCTTTGGTTTAATCCCGGCTTTTTGGTGTCATTAAGTTTTTGTTGTTGTTGTTGTTTACTTTTGGTTATAATTGCCCAATTCCTTGAGCTTATTCTTTATTGTTGTTGTT
>JAGFMF010011871.1:422007-446071 GCA_019455555.1 Galemys pyrenaicus | reverse complement strand
GCCTCCCCAAACCCTTGTCTTCAGATGATGTGAACAGGGTGGGGGAGGGGGTTTCCGTGAGGGGGCTCCCCCGTGGTATCCTGGCTTAGAATGTCTTCTCCGACTCTGTTGTGGCAGAGCGCGAAAAGAATTTTATTAGGTGTGCTATAGATCCCAGACGTCACTATAGTCTCTCTCCTGAATTACTACAATAATTTCCTAATAACTTTCCTTGCTTCTATTTATTCCTCTTACTGTGTTTTATTAATAAGGATGCCAGATTTATTCTTTAAAAATCTAAGGCAGGCTATGCCTCGCCTCTGTTCCAAACTTTTTTTTTAATTGGGAACTATTTTTTTTAAAGATTTATTTATTTATGCACACAAGAACTGGTACAGATCAGAGGCATGGGGTGGTGGTGAGAAGATTCACCAGAGAAAGACTGGGGAACAGAACAGGCAGATCAAGTGAAACACACTGCTAAGGGGAGCAATGAGTGAGACAGGAGAGGTCTGCCACACCATGTGGGTCACCTCCCTGGCTGGAGATCAAACTCATGCTGCAGTGGCTGCGGATTGCTTCATAGTGCATTGCTTAACTCCATGTGCCATCAGGGAGGCCCTCTACCAAGCTTTTAAATGACATTCCGTTATACTCAGAATAAAGCAGGAATCCCTGCCACGGGATATCAGAGCCTTGGTGTCCTGAGACCCTGCCACCCTACTGATCTTTAGTTCCATGATCACCCCACTTATTCTCCCATTAGATTCCTCTGGCTTTCTACAGTCTCTTGACAAATAAGTTTGTTCCACATCAAGGTCTTTGCAAACACGGCTTCTCTCACTGACCACAGTTTCCCCTTGTTCTGGGGAATATCTGCACAGCCATCTCTCTAATTTCTTCAGTTACCTGCTCAAATGTCATATCACTAGAGAAACCTTTCCCATGAGACATAGAAAACAGCAATCTCTTCTACATCCTATTCTACACTCCCATTCCCCTTACCCTACTTGCTCTGATATGTTCTCTACCTATTTTTTTACTTATCAGTTGCCTTCCTTTATCCAGAATATAATAGGGAGTTTAGGGAGAGAATAGGGAGTTTGAATTTTCACTGCTACATCCTCATTATTGGTAATATGTCTATAGGTGATGCTCAATAAATACTTCTTGAATTACTGACTAAATGGATAACTGAATGATCAGCGAGACCATGGCGTGGGATCCTCATGGTACAGAACATGGCTATCCGAGTGGGCTTGCAGCCTAAGCTGTTGGCAGAGGCACTTATATTGCAGGGGCTCTAAGTGGCCCAGTAGTTTTAATTTGCTATGCTAATGAAACACACTCTCAGGAATGTTTTAGCTCAGAATTCTTCTAAATTGATATCCTCTATTAACTAGCCAAAAAATAATCAGGTTTTTTTGATGAGCAGGGGAAGAATGACATTAGGTGAACTGATAACTTAAGAGTTCAGGCAATTAAGTAAGTCTCCAAATAACCCATCAGTTTGGCCCTCATGAAAGACTGCCGGTGCAGCCGGAAAACCGCCCAGGACTCAGGTCCTTCTCCCAGGTCAGTGCCTGGCGGGGCAGTGCTGCACGCGTCTTCGGCAGGCTCCTCTGTGCTTTAGGACTGCCGGTTGGAGTATCCGGATTGGATAGACTTGGTTGCTGAGCAAATCCTGACATCTCAGTGGCTTAACCTAAACAAGGTTGTTTTTTTTGTTTGTTTGTATGTTTTTGTTTTTTGTTTTTTTTGTTCATAGGACAGATTGAGGCGATCAGTGTCTCTCTGTTTAGTTCTTCTCCATTTGGGACTCACACCCACAATGCTTCCAGCTTCAAGTGTGCCACGTGACAATGCTCAGCCAGCACCTGCACAGAAGGGAGTGAGCCAGGCACCTGCTCTCCAGGGCCTCACTGCTCCAGGCTGCTGAAGGGAGGTTAGCATGTAGCCCAAGCCAGCTTGAAGGGTGCTTGAGAAAGGTGTCTTCCTGCACTCCTGGATCAAGCAGCTTGCGTGGGGCCAAGAGCACTGTTGCTACTACTGCTGTATTTAAGGGAGCATCTCCATTTTAAATGATGTCACCCAGTTTAATTTTCAGAGGGCAACCTTATTTCTAAGGTTAAATGAAAATCGAGGTAGGTTTGGAAAGAAGGAGTGAACTGGACAGTTGCTTGCGGAGAGGAGTCCTTGGCGGGAGGGCAGCAGTGAGAGATGCCCTTGGAGAGGCTCAAGCCCCCTAGGCGAGGGTGTGCAAATCATTTAGATTTGTATGCAAATCACTGAAATCCCTTTTTTGCTAAATATGTCAAATTTGAGCTAAAAGGCAAGAACAGAATACTAGCATTACTAATATTGTGAACTGCTTTCATTACCTAAGCATTTAACTGAGTATGAAGTAAACTGAGAAACCACCAGATTTAATCCTTCCCTGTTTAAATGTGAGTTATGCTTGAGGCCCTGAAGAGGGGGACATCCTCCAAGTACAGCTTGTCAGCACCAAGTGACCCCCACCCTGCTTCCCCTGGGACTTCAGTTTTCTCTCAGGAGTAAGGAGGTTCCTGTCCACCTGTCAGTGATTGCAGGGCAGTGGAAGCCCGAGAGTCATGCTGACTTCTGATTTGTAGCCTTCCCTAGAAGCAGGGGAAGAAGAGCCTGCTCACACGTCCTCTTCCCATTAGAGGGGAGAGAACGCTCTTTTCTTCTCCCTGTGCCAACCTCCCTTTTCTGTGGTACCAGCCGAAGCAGCAGGAAAGCTTGCAATAATAGTCTTGGCAAAATACACTCGGGCAAGTTTTCTTTGTGTCCTTTTCGGGGCATTTGATTAGCTTCCTTTGCTTTATATATAGTTTTCCAGGAATAGGCAGATGTGCTTCTCACCACAAAGATATTAATACTCCAAGCAAAGCACCTCAGGGGAAACAACAACCAGGGGTGGAACCATCTGGGGAAGGGGGCAGGGTGGGTAGAGAGGGGATTTCCCTGCCATGAAGGAAACCGCTAACAGATAAGGCGGGGCACTGCGGTGTAACCCCAATGACCCGTTTTACAAGCATACTGTACTGCTCCATATCTGGGGGGGGGGGTTGTTTCTGTGCCCCCAGGTGATTTGAAACATAGCTGTTCTATGAAATATAATGATATATTATTATCTGATGTTAAACATGTCAGAATTAGCTGGTAATTCTAGGAAGACTGTTGGAAGTAATTAGCAGTCATCCGTCGATCATCTCTGCAAGCCCTACAGCTCCCTGCGCAGACTCACCAAAGTGGAGGTGAGAAAAGACATGCTAGGACTCACCAAAGTGGAGGTGAGAAAAGACGTGCTAAGCCTCCATAAGGACGCCCTCCAGACTGAGCAGTCCTTTGGAAAGCCAGGTGCTGTTTTAGGAAGGTGCTTTGGGGGCACCTCTACAACAGAAGACCCCAGGCTCTGTGAGTGTGAACATTCAGGGCGTACATTATCTAGGAGTTTAATTAAAAAGTGAAAAACTAAACTTCTCCACAACTGGAAACTTAACTAACACAGAGCAAAGGAGACTTTTTTTTTTCTTTTAAAGCTAATAAGTAAAGCTCCTAAAGTTTCTGTTTGGGGACATCCGTCTTTGATTTTAACCTAAACGAAAACTCTTCAGTCCACAGGTGAGTTTATTCTAAGTGAAATCTGTTTGGTCTAGCAGTTGACATGAGGCATATTTTTGCCTGTGTTCGTGTTTGTGCCATGAAGTTGGTCTGGGGGTGACATGTATGCACAGGGTGAGGCAGGGAAAGGGCCATGAGGCAGACTAACCAAAGGAAACTCAGCTACCTGTGTGTATGCAGGGAGGGGAGCAGTGAGGAGGGGTAGAGACGGGAGGGTGCGGGAGGGCTGGGACTGGGAGTAATAATGGGGGAAAAAATCAGTCAGGCCTGTCGAACCCTCTGGGGTGCACCTAAATCTGTGAGAAATATACTGCAGTAGAAACTTTAAAATTAAGAGCATCTGTGTTTTGTGAGGTTAGTGTGTACTTTGGGTACATGGGGAGAAGAGATGACAAAAGCTGAACGATATCAGCCAACTGAGATGAGAGGTCATGCCCCAGAAATACACTGCATGGAGCATTTTAGGGTTAACATAGAATAGATGTCCAAAGTAAAAATGATGCCAGAATGGAGTAGACCTGGGCTGAGCAGTACTTACTCTGGAAGGACATTGTGTATGCAGCATCTTGCATTTTTTTTTTAAAGGCAAAAGACTTGAGGAGTGACTGAAAATCTTGCAGAATCCCTATGGACTAGACACATGACTGCCAGCAGTGATTGGGAGCATGAGGCGAGGAGGGATGAGACCTCGATTTCCTTGGATCTTGGCTGGGTGGAAGTGTCTTGCACCATTGGACCTTTGGGTGCCAGCCAGTGAAAAGTGCCTGGGGAGCTTTAAAATGTCTTGAAGTCTGGATTGCCTCCCAGCAAGGCTAAGGCAGAATCTCAAAGGCTGTAGGAGGGCAACGTGATAGCGCCCATCTGAGGGGAGCCAACAGGTGCTTACAAGGCAGAAAGGGTTGACAAATACTGTGGGAGCTCAGGGGATTGAAGAGTGTCTCCCCAAAATTTATGTTCACCTGGAACCAGAGGGCGTGGCCTTATTTGGAATCCTTGTGAATGATCCTTGTATGATGTGAGTTCATACAAGAGTAGGCAGGGCCCTAAGTCCAATGGCTGCTGTTCTGATGAGAAGAGCAGAAGACAAGCATCTTGTGTGATGGAGGAGAAGGCCAAGGAGCTGGAGGGTGGAGTGAGGCTGCTCAGCTGAGGAAGCCCTGGTCACTGTGGACTGAGGAGGCAAGAGCGCGTCCTGCTAGGAGCATGGCCCTACTGGCACTTTAATTTCTAACTTGTAGTCTCCAGAGCCACGAGAGAATGTATTTCTGTTGTTTTAAGCCACTTAGTTTATAATAATTCATTCCAGCCTCCTTCGGAAATGAATGCAGAGGAGATTTATCATACCTGACTTATATGGCCTGTTTTTCTAAGGTGAAAACAGATTTATATACAAAGAAGCTCATCAGACTTCACATTCTCATAAGAGGGAGCAGAGACGAGGCGGTCCCTTTCTGTCTGTATAGCTGCAGAAACTTAGATTCCCCAAATAAGGGAACTTCATCCCCAAGCCCAGTGGGAGATGTCTGTGTGGATAGGAGGAGTCCTGGGGGGAGCAGGGAAGTGCGAGGAGTGTGATGGCACTTGGGTTGGAGAGCAAATGCAGGCACAGCTGTCACTGTCACTTGCAATCTGGTCCATTAGACTGGCCCTGCAGCCACATGCCACACTGTAAATCCCCCTGTGGCCTTCTCCAAAGGGATGCATCTCTGCTTTCCAGGTGATTTACATTAGGGAAGGAGAAAGAAGGAGGCTTTGGTGGGACTATTATGTATTGGCTGTGAAACGACACTATTTCCTAGGCACCCCAGATGCTGCTGAAGTCCCTGAGCCAGAGTGGTGGGCCCTTAGGGTCCGTGGGGTTTTGACTAAGGTCCATTTCAGTGAGCCAAATGTGACTCTGACCCATCCAATGCCTGTATCCCCAGATCTAGAGCACACAGTTGGAGCAGATATAATTAGCACATGGCAGAATCCCACATTGTTTCCCTGATCCATGAAATGACCTAAGGGTTATTATGGTGGGAAAAGACAAGTAGAAGATTCTAGAACTGCCTCAAAAACATTGTAGCATTCCTGAAGGACTACCAAGATTAGTAGCACTATCAAGGATTTAAATGCCAGAGTTAGAGAATTCTAGCATTTTCCCACTTTATTTGCCTGTTTGGTCTGTGGAGAAGATGGGCAGATTTTAGCAAAAGTGAATGGCTGTAGATGTGATCAGATAGTGGCTCCAATTGCAGTTGCTCTTCTAGATGTACATTCTTTATACACCCTCTGTGTCTGGTCTGCAGCGATCAAGCTTGAAGACACTGTTTTCTTTACACCTATTAGCAAAGATCACCGGAAGCAGTTTTTCTCGGTTGGTAGTGTTAGGCATACACCTTCACTGAACTAACTCAGAGATATATCATCTCTCTGGCCATGTCTCGTCTAATCCACGGGCCATCCTACTGATCTACTGTGTTGATGATAATAGATGATGAAACACTGATTGGAGCCAGTGAGCAGGAAGTGAGTTGGAGAGAAACTCACCTAACACAGTATTAAAACATGGAACAGAGGGCAGAAAAAAATCTCAAAAATTCAGGAGTTTTTTATTTCTGAAAATTTACACGTTGAAAGATAAGTTTCACTAAGATGGAAATGCAAAGTCTAATGAACCTATTTGGATTTTGAAGGCAACATATAGTTTACGTGGTCATGTCGCTCTGACCTACTTGTTGGATGACCCAAAAGGCTCCCAGTCTCTAGTGGGTCTCAGAACAAAGACTACTCCTTAGCCAACAGCTATGCAAGTGACACTGCTGCTTCATGATGCTATATTCAGACTTTGGAAAACCCCATAAATGGCTCAGAAAGCAGATCCTTAGAATTTTGGAGTGTAATTCTTTCCCTCTGTAGATGACTTCTCTTTGGTGAAATAACTTTGGCTTGTTAAAGGGCCAGAGACTGAGCATTTGGTCTACACAGAGTAGAGACTGAGCACTTGACAACTGGCCACCCTGCAGTCTGTAGCCCCTTTCATGAACTCTGTTTTCTTACCAACCAAGACATAAAGTAGGATAGGCATAACATTCCTTTATCAGATCTAAGAACAATCTTTAATACTGGCGTTAACAGGCCCTGAAGGTTTGGGCCTCCCTGGTGGCGCAGAGGCTTGAGCACCTCACTGTGAAGCATCCATGGCACAGCAGTGCGAGTTCAATCCCTGGTCAGGGAGGGAACCCACGTGGCACAGCAGACCTCTCCTGCCTCGCCCATTGCTCCCCTCAGCAGTGTTTTCCAGTCAGTCTGCCTGTTCTGCTCCCCACTCTGTCTCTGGTGAATATTCTCACCTCCTGCGCCTTTGGACTGTACCCCAACTCTTGTGTGCATAAATAAATAAACCTTTTAAAACACAAACAAACAAACAGGCCCTGAAGGCACCTGACAGTTATGTAAGTAAATGGATCAGATTCTCAAGGCTCCTAGTTCTATTTCATTGCTTCCTTTCTCTCAGCCTCCACTTATGTCTTCTTGGGTGTTTCCAATGACCAGTTTACTGAGATGGAAAAACTTGAGCTTTCCTTTATAAATGGTTAAATGTCTACCCAAAGATGGATGATGCAGCACATGGAACTTTTTGGAAAGTCTGCTATTTTGGGAGGAGAATTATCAATAATATGTCATTGGTTACATGAGAGCTGGTTGAATCATGTTGGGTGAAAACATAATATTACTATTGTCTTTATTTGGAAGTTAAAAATGGCTTTAAAAGGTATATATGGACGGGAAGGGTGGGCTGCGATTGTTTTGTACTGTCAACTTGGCTGAGCTGGAACTAGTTTCTCAGAATCCTTATGTAAGTCTGAGTTCAACCCATACAAGGAGAGAGTTGCATGATACTTGAAAAGTGGAAAGAAAGCAGCAGTCATGCATTTTTTAAAAATGGTTCTGATTAGATGTGGTTGAGAAACAACCACAGAGGGAAACAAGTGGTGCCCAGGTTGTTCTCTCTGATTGTCAGAGAGAGTTGGTCATAGGGTTGGTTGGGTCTTCCTTGCCCTTTGTCCTTACCTTTGCCCTGCCTCATTCCACCTCCTGCTTATTTTCTTGCCTGTCAACCCTGATGGTCAACAGTCACCAAACTCACCTTTCATAGACTTCTCCACTGGTTGTTCTGGGCTTCCCCACCTTCGTCAATGGACCTGCCTGGTTTCCCAGCAACCAGGTAAGTACTGACTGGAGAGAATCACCAAATCCTGAAGGATAGCCAGCGGGAAGCAGTTCAGCAGAAAGGAGGTGACCACTCTCCCCCCTACCCACCTCTGTCACACTGCAGGCAGAAGCTGGCAATTACCAATTCAAATAGATTCGGGGTTACACTTAACTACCAGTAGCAGCCCCTCACACCAGTCTCAGCAATCAGAATTTTAGAAAATGATGTAGTAAAGTGAAAAATAAAATATTGTTTGTGGAGTAGAGAGAAGAGCCTTTTGGAATACGTTAGTGGGTAGATTGTGACAGCTAAACCTCATACAGCATGTATTAACAGAAAAATTAGCCATAACCACATGAGTTGGGAAACCTCAGGGAAAATTGTTGTAACATAGATCTGGTGTCTCCTAATGCCACAAGGTCACCCCTCTTACCTTTTATCCCCTAAATATATGTTCATGAAGCTGGACAGTAAAAACAAACTTCTAAGATGAATTTAGAAATAGTTCTTATCTGAACCCCAAAATAAGCAAGCAAGGAAACAAACAAAACAAGCAAACAAAAATAATCTCCTAGATGCACGAAGAGTTTCTAGAAGGTCCCAGAGATTCTTAAATCTGGAACTTTTAAAAAATTAGTTGAGCTCCATTAAATTTGACAATCGTTTCTGGACAAGGGAACTTTATAATGTTTAAGTCATGAAGAGAGCTTTGTTACTAAACCAGAAGCATGATGCTTTTAGAAGGACAATGATAACATTAGGAAATCTATTTCCATCCTTCTGGGTGCCCAGAAGAAACATTTACTCTCTTTAGGTCAAAGTTTCTTCATCTGTAAAGCAAACAAGTTTGACTAGATCAGAACACAGATTAACCTTCTAATTCAGCTCTAATCAGCTGGAGAATTTCAAAGCTGGTCACTAAAATGACCTTCCTTGTGGTGGACAGGAGCTTGTGATTTTCACTAGAACTAATTCTTTATATCAGGCCCTTAAATTTTTAACTTTACCACTCACCAGCTTTGCAATTTTGTACCTAAGCTCCAATTTCCTCAGTTGTAAAATGTAATTACTGTACATGATATAGGAGTTGAAGGTGCTAAATCATATCTATCAGCACTTAGAGTGTGACAGGAGTTTGATGAAAGTCACCCATGATACAGTATTAGTATTAATATTAGTAATAATATTAGTATTAGTGTACTATGTATTCCCTGCCACCTATGCCTCTCTGTGCTCTGATAGTAGAGTCAACTGGCTCCAATACAGAAATACTGATCCCAGAACTGGAGATTTTGGTCCAATAGCCCCAGATTATAAATAGGGATCTACTTCTAGAAAGTTCTTCAGGTAATGATGACTTGTGGCCTTGTTTTGAAATTCCTGTCCTATCTAGCACACATACACACAAACACCTATGTAATGAAGTCTATGTAAAATTAAAATTGTAATTTGAGGAAGAATTCCTTCGTCTCACAATAAAATGAGTTTGTTGATGCATGCCTCCACCTCTTTTAAAGGATTTGAAGTGGCACAAAGTGCTCTAAACTGATGAGTAAGCCTCCATCCTTCATCTGACTTTCAGAGAGGCTGGGAGGCTCTGGCTGGGAGGAGCACAGCGGATGTGTCCGGCATCTGGTCATTCCTTTCTTGTGATGGCACACATCTGGCTTCTTGGGATAAGTGGAACATTTCCCTTCCAGTTCTTCCAGATGTTTGAGGATGTGAAGATACAGACTCAAAGGTTAGTCATTTATCAAGTGTCATTGACAAGTTAAAAACGGGGGCTCGACAGAGCCTGGCTGGAGTCATTATGCTCACAGTGTGTAGACCCCAGACTTATGTATGATGGGCCTTCAGTCACAGACAGTGGCCTATTTTATTCCTCCACTTTATTTGCACGCACACACATATACACTGTGCCTGAGACTCATGAGTAAGTGAGCGATTGGTGCACACTTGCAAATGGACATCCTGGCAGACAGATGGGTGAATAGCTATCTGGCTTCTACAGAATCCAAATTAAGCTAATACCATTCAAATTCCTGCCCAGCTATATTGTGCCTTCTTAAGGTTGATGAAATTGAATTCAAAAGCTAAAAACATATGCTGGCCAGGCTCAAAGAACAACTGCCGATTACAAACACATGGCTTAGCAATGCGCAAGACACTCTGGGGTGACATTTGGGGTTGTTGATTAAGTGGAATAATCACAAGAAACATCCTTCAACTCTCTTGCCCTTACACATAAGCACACATTAAAAAGCATGAGGTTAAAACAAAACAAAACAAAACAAAACCGATGAAAGTGCTTAATGATGCTTAAGATGGAAACTAAATGTGGGATTTGATTTTTACAGATGCCAGTGGAAAATGCCACATAAAGCAAGATGCTGTGCAGTTAGGATTTTTTGTAGCCTTGGGTGCAAATTCTGAAACAAGGGAGAAAAATATCCATGGTCACAAAGAGGCCAGTATTGGTATCTCTGGGTCACAAGGACAAAAAAGTTATGTCTATTTCACCCGTCAAGGATGCCAGTGGGCACCAGGCTAGGGCCAAGCCAAATGCCAGACTCAGAAAGCAGCCACCAGGCTCAGAGAGCAGGGGAGGAGGTGGTCCAAGAGGGGCCTCCAGAATTCCAGGTTGGAAACAGTTTGTTCCTGGCAAGTGTCCAATTCCTTGACTCTGCCAAGTGACTCTTTGAAGGCAGAGCTGGTTTTAGCAGCACGCGTTTGGATCTTGTGGGTGAAATGTGAACAAAGAAGGTGGCCCTGCCGTGTGGAGGAAATGAAAATGTGCTGTGCAGAAATCTGTAAGCAGGCTTCTGGTGATGAGGCCATTTCACTGTTCTGAAATATTTGCTTTCAAGGGATGTCATGAGTAAAAAAAAAAAAAAGAAACCCCGAAACCCAAAAATAAAAACCTGGCTGAAAGAGTAGTAGGTGTCAGTGGAGAGTACCCTGCTTGGTTAGTGAAGCCATTGTTCTTGACCCTGTTGATAATTTCCCTGCCAACTTGGCACTTTATTCCACCTTCCTGTCTCTATTTCTGCTCTCCTTCAGCACACTTCTTCGCAAGAGGAATTCCACTGAGTTCCATGTCCCTGCCTTCTTCCTTCATTCTTGTCAGTAACTACTGTTCCTGCTAAGTACATCTATTCACAAACACCCCCCAAATGCAGGCAGTGTGTGTAGACAACGATGTCATTGCTCATGTAGCTTGTAACAGGAAAGAAAACACAGAAATAGATACATATTTTGGACCTTCTATTTTGTATTTCTTTCTGAGTGCTTGGTTTGAGCAAGACTGAGATTCCTAATGGTCCTAATCCAGAAGTAAATGAAGTAAATGCAATTAACAGGGATTTCTCCAGCTCCATGTCACCCTTGTCTGAGCATTTCCCAAGCCGCACCTCCTTGGGGAGGTACTCCAACACATCAGAGCTCGGGGTTATCTCTGGGGTCACCTTTGCTGAGGTGTCCTGCAGCAAGGAAAACAGCTTGACTGCATTTAGTTAAGAATTCACCAAACTTACTACTCCCCCAAAAGTTTCCTTTCCTGGAACACTTAAGAAATTATGCATATGTGAATAGCATATTTGGGATGTTCTGGCAAGTAATCAAGCATGTTAGGGTAGATCCGAGAGCAGGTTAGCAGCTTAACACTGACCAGATTCAGGGCAGGATTGCAGCGAGCTGGGCAAGCTGTGGCATTCTCTGCCATGTTCCTGTTTCAGGTGGATTCTCACAGGCAGCATTTCCTCAACCTTTTTCCATTATCACCTCCCTAGGGAGAGAAATCAGATCAGCTTTAAATCTTCCCTCCTGAGAAAAATGAATACTGGTCTAGCTGATGAATAAGGTCTTGCAGAGTGGCATGGAGCTTTGGAGGCCACACAATATTAATACAGCTGAGGGATTCTGAGCCCTAAGAATTAAGTTTCATCCCTTTGGGAGTGGTATCTCCCCCACTGAGGTTGTAAATTTTGCTGGTCCAAGTGAACCTTCCCATAAGCGTGCCTGGTGTAGAGGGGATAAACCTGGCCTGTCTCTTCCTTTCACTGGGGCAGATGAGTCAGTAGGAGGTGGCTGAGCATAGGACTTGGTCCTATTATTCCCATTGGGATTTCCAACAAGTTAGGAATGAGTATCTCAGCTTTTGGTAAAGAAACAGATACAACAATTATTAATGTGTGGTGGGTAGACGTTAAGAGTAAGGGCTCAAATCTTGGTTCTGCCAATTGTTGGTTCTAGGTAACCTTAGGTGAATTACTTAACCTCTCTGGGCTTCACTCTCAATCTGTAATGTAGGAATAATATACCTAGATTTTTGTGAATGCTTGATGATAAAGAACCTGAGATATGCTTAGGATAGTGACTGAAACCCTTTTTACTTTCACTGGAATTCGCATTTATTCATTGTTAAGGATAAATTACTAATCCAACTCATTTCAGGTGATGATATGTCAACACTTCTTCAGTAATACTTTTATATTTTTACTCTCTGGGCTGTGGAGTAGTAGAGTGTCCATTTTCCCTTCAAGTAATGATTCATGACAGGAATTTTTTGAGCTAGTGATTAAGAACTGTGTTAGTGTTAACATTTTTTTGCAGCCTTCAAGCTATGTCATTGTTAAATGTGAAGTTTTTATGAACCTAAATTTGGACTCTTGGAGTCATTGCTTAAAGCATGAGTGAGCTAGAGCAAGTTATTAGACTTCACTGTGCCTCAGTCTCTGCATTCAGTGAAATGGGAACAATTTATTTATCTCACAGCATTTGTGATTCAGTGAGATAATGCACGTAATAGCCCCGTGATCTGCTACCATGGAAATTGTTGACTGCCTACTGAGTGCAATTCCCACAACCCTTCCATTCACTAATAAGGCTTTGCTTTGTTCAGGTATCCACCCTACATAGTACAGTTCACAGGCCTTAAATGGTGCTGAGTTCACCTCTAACTTTGGTGCAAGCGGTTGGCACATGGAGTTTCTGAGTGCTGGGAGCTGGGTTGCATGCAAAGAAGTGGGCTATCACTCACTACATATGATAAAGTAAATATATGACCAATTGTTTCTGGTAGCCACAAGGCAACCTGTTTGGAATGAACCAGTGTGTGGAAAGGCAGCACAACATCAGGAAAATGCTTGCCTTTTGGAGGGCAATGCTGAGTCACCAACAGGGTCCAATGCTCATTCTCCAGCTAGGCTTCTGCCCAATCCATGCTAAGGTATGATGAATTTCTTCATTGCACAAGACAGTTTGAGGACATATTACAAGCATCCAAACAAATGCATCTATATTTTCCCCAAAATCACTGTGACTTTGGGTTTTATTTTATTCATCTATTCTTCTATTTATCCATTCAATACCCACCCCTCCCCAAGTCCCTTTTGTGAATAGTACAATAGCATGTGCTGTGGGAAATGCAAGAAATTTAGCTCTCCATCTATATCCTCAAGAAACTTAAGTTAGATATAGATCTTCTTGTGAGTGGGAAGATCAGATAAAAAGCCACTGGTAAAAGGAAGACCCTTCATTGAGGGACCCAATGAGACAGGCACCGAGACAAGTCCAGGGTAGAGCTTCCTGGGGACAATGAGTAGTTTAGTGGGCTGGAGAATTCATGTCAGAATGACCAGGCCAGTATCTGGGGAAGTTTGATTGCTAGCCCAAGGAATTGGAATTTATTTTTAAGAATGGACGTACAAATTCATTAATGAGTTTTGAGCTGTAAAGTAACAGAATGAAAATGTATTTTAGGAAGAATTGATTAACAGAATTGTAGAACCAGGACACTGAATTTCAAAGGGGATACCGGTTTGGAGTTTCCATTTCCAATGCAGTTCCCAGTTTTTGAAATGATAAAGGTGTGCAGGATCCTGCAGTGGAGAGCTGATTTCATCTTATTTAACCCCAGAGTGTCCTGGAATACTCTCAGGTTATCTGTAAGAGCCACTCTTTGCCTTAAAGTAGGAAATAAGTATGCAAGAATTTATATCTTATGTAAGAGATTTATTTTTATTTTATTTTATTTATCTTAACCACAAATAGCAGAGTTGAGTCCATCGTTCTTCTCAGCTCATGGCAACTGAGAGGTTCAAAAGGGTTTAATACCGTGTAGTATTCCCACCCATAATTCAGACGCTTATCCTAGCCCATCTCTTCATTGTCTGTTCTATTTGTGACTTTTCTATTTGTGACTATCTATATACTTAAATAATACAAAAGTATTTATAAGTTCTGCCTTTATTAAGTGAGAAAAATAAGTCTCTTCTCAAATTAGAACAAGTTCTACTTTTCCAGGTCATCAGTTTCAAAACCGGAGTATCTTATAATCATTTTCTAGTGTATTTAATGATCTGATTTTTTTCATTCATTAAAAGTGTGGGCAATTTTACAGTTTTATAGTTAAATAATATTCACCCAACTTAAAATAAGTCAAGGTGTTTCTCATTAACAATTATACATATGTCTATCTCCTGATTTTTATATAAAGTTATAATTCAGTGGTGAGAGTTAGGATCCAAGTACTTCCTCCAAGTGATTATTTCTTCATGCACTTATACAATAAGTGCTTGAGAGTCTACCATGTGTAGCATTTGTTACCAAATGTGGAGAATCACTCTTAAGTCCACTTCATTATTTCCCTTCACTGTTCAAACATGGATACTTTGCACACTGCCCCCTTAAGTCCTCTCAGTCCTCCTGAACTACTGAAATCTACTTGTTCCAGGACTCAGTGGTATTAGGTACTGCTGTGTACCCTTTCCTTGAACTTTTCCCTCGCTACTGTAGGATTTTGCTGTTCTGAGTCTCTAATGACTATTTTTCTTAAATGTTAGAATTCTTTAGAATTCTGATCTTGGCTCTCTTTTCTTCAGTCCCTATTGTCCTACCTGGACAACTCATCCTCATGACTTCCACATCTTCCTCTCAAGCTGACCTTTCCTTGGAAACTGGCTTCACCCCCACCTTATCCTTCAGGAGAGCCTTGCAGTCTTTATCTGAAAATAAGGTCATCATTTACCCTACATCTCCTCTCCATCTGTATGTTCTATGCTGGCTAACGATGCTCATCATCAAAGTCAGCTGGTCCATCATGAGATTCATGGTGTCTACCCATGAGACAGATACTGCAGAAAAATGTTCTGCCTCCAGTGACTGTTGATTGGGAGGTGGATGACAGAGATGTTCAAAAATAAAACACTGACCGTTAGCCTTTCCTCTACACAAGGATGCTTTTCCTGATAAACATAAATTTCCTTAGCTTGAGATCTTTCTATAGTGACAGAAAAAGGAGTGGAGTTATGGCCACTTTGTCAACAGGATACAGGGCATTTTATTTCTTGAGTAACTTCTGTCTTGTGTGTCAAGTAAAAGGAAAGCTTGGAAACCAGTCACCTGGAAGCTGTACTTGAAAACTTGTCAGGTTTGGATTAAGCACATCCAGAGGATGGAAATGGTGGGTCTTTAGTTCAGTTTCTCTCTCTCTGGCCTCATCTCTGGGTTCCCACTGGAGTCATCCCCAATACTTCCAACAGCATAGAGCAACATAGGCTGCTGTGCCTTGGTGTCTTTGCATAAATAGGTGTCTCTGTTTAAAGACATTCGTTCATTCATTTACCCATAAAATATAAATGAAAGGAATTCATTGTACCCTTGGAAATATATCTAAAGGAACTGAAAGCAGGAACTTGACCAGATATGTGTATATCTATGTTCATAAGAGCATTTTTCCACCATAGTCAAGAGGTGGAAGCAACTCAAGTGTTCATCGGCTGATGAATGGATAAACAAAACATAGCAAATAAGTGTAATGGAATAACAATTCAGCCATAAAAATGAATGAAAATTTGATACATGCACAACATGGATGAAGCTTGGAAACATTATGCTAAATAAAACAAGTCGACACAAAAGGACAAGTATTGTATGTTTTCACTGAAGTGAAATATCTTAAAAAAGACAAATTCATAGAGATAGAGTAGATTAGAAGTTACCACAGGCTTAGGGGATGAGGAAAATGGAGAGTTATTGCTTAATAGGTAGAGTTTCTGTTTGAGATGATGAAAATTTTGTAAACAGGGAGTGGTGACGGTTGCACAGCCCGGTGAATATAATTTACTCCACAAAGGGTGCATGTAACATGGTTAAATGACAAATTCTATGTTACATATTTCTCACCACAGTAAAATATATATGTAACTTGAAGAATAACCTTTTCAAGGTTATTAATTGAATAATGAAGAATATCATGTTCTTAACATATTTGTAGACATGTGTGAGCAGAGTTCTAGGGCAGGAGTGACATGTGATTTAAATCTGTACCCTTGAAGTTCAGCATAGTAGAAGGACAGATGAGGAGAAACATGGAGCTGGGTTTTAAAAGCCAAGAGATGAGACACAGAGAGATCTTTTTATTATGCTGGTATGCAGATGCAGTGTTGGTTTTGCCCCTTTTGCTGTAAAAATATGGGATATTGTCATCTTCTGAGGTGGAAGGGATGGAGAAGGGAGAGTTAGTCATCATTGGAAAAAGAGTTTCTTTGATGAAGAGCTTTAGCAGAGCTTGGATGCAGGGCTCAGCATGTTGAGGGATCAGGTGGGAGACGGACTTGGGAAAGCCAGTGCATGTGGGTTGGAAGGTCTTGATTCTCCATTCAGTCCTCTGAGGTGGTGAGGCTGAAGCTTATGCAACGAGAGCCAGAGAAGGTGTGCATTGAGGGATATCGCCTCCCAGAGACCCAGCATTCCTCTTCCTTGCAGACTGGACTCTTCCAGGAGCCTCCAGGAGACAAATGTGACATGTGGCTTCAGTGCGTGGCCAGGCGCTGCTGCCTATGTACAGGTTGTAATTATGTTGATCACAACTGTCTTTTCCCTGAGGAAAGAATGAGTCTTCTTCATTTTTCCCTGAAAGAAATAAAAGCAAAACCAAACCAAAAAATATTCCTCCCTATTTCCTTCAAAGCACTGTGGCATCTTCAGATCTGGCTACTTGAAAGCTAAAGCTGATCATAATTTCCGATGGACGTAATGTGCGTTTGAAATTCTTTTCCACATCAAATTAAATCTGTCTTGGACTGATTTCCTGGAAGTGTTTTTCATTAGAATAATAGCCCTCAGCTGAGCGATCAGGGAATCAGATACCATGGAGGGGGAAACAGAAACAGAAACAGGGCACTGTCAAGTGCATCCTCCAGGGAGATACTGAGTGATTGCTTCTGAGGGGCTTTTCTGCAGAGAGGTGATCCCTTCTCCAGACCTGTCCCGTCCTTGGGAGGAGGGTCTGGGTTTGGTAGGCCACCAGTCATCCCAAGGATGAATTTTTGTTTTTTATTGAAAGTGTAAAGAAGAAATAAATGAGTTCAACTAGATAGCCAACCAACAAACCAAGCAAGTTCTGCATGTACCTCCTGCTCGTGGTCCTGCTGTGGAGCCCAGGGACATAATGGTAAAGAATATGATAAAGCCTGTGAAAGAAAGGGAAGCTCGCTGGAAGAGACTCTGGGGACCAAGACAAAGTACCATCCATATCTGACAATTTTTTCCAGTTTTAAATACGTCTGTCAGTGTAATACACATATGCATACTCTGCATTACCTACAGACGGTTCCAGAATGATGGAGGAAATCTTTCTGAAATTCTTTTCTCCTCCTCCTCATTGAAACATGACTTGTTTACTGCAGGCTGTTAACAGCCTTGAGAGTGTCTTTAATCCCTAGCCAGGGTCTTTAAATATAATACATCAATAACAGGTAATTATTCACTTTGAACTCTTTGCTCCTTTTCTCTATACCCTGTGGGATGAGGCTTGGAACTTTTAAGCAGTGTAACAGATTCTTCCTATCAAAGTGTCAAAACTCATAAGGCATATGTCATGTGATTTGTTTGCTTTCTTTAATCTGTCTGCCTCCATCTTTCTTTTACTTCTAACTCTCACTACAGCTTTGTGGATTACCACGTTGAGGGGTGTTTTCATCCTTGTGGGTTTCCTTTAACACAGCACCATCTGGGACCCTGAAGAATTTGCCCCCTTGCACCCAATCTTGTGCCCTTAAGAATTTCAAGTAAATGAGTTTGTTGCTCCTGGCCTGTCACATATTCCTGTTTTAAACGTGTTCAGAAAAATTTTGTCAAATTCAAAACTTCCTTTTGTCCCAAACCCATCTTTCATTCGATAGGTCTGGATGCAACTAGCTCTGAGGAGTGTGCACTGTGCTCAGGCTCTATCATAAGCTTCTGGGACAACACATTTTATTTGTTCTGTTGGCCAGGATTGGTGATGGATGGCCTGGTTTTTCACTCTTCTGAGCTAAACTAACCCTGTTCAGAAGACAGATCTTTTCACTGGGGACTCTACATACATTCTGAGTATGTAGCAAGGAGTTATCTTCTTCCCAGAAATGACATGCAAAGTTCCCTACCTAGTTGGAATAGCCAAAGGGTTACTCTAACCTTATTGCTACATCATTGCATTAAACAGTGCCAATTTGGTTTTCTTTCAAATGAAATTGTTATTGCCCTCCCGGAACTCCCTTGTATGTATGAAGAAATCTGGGCATCAGCTAAAGTGATACACTAATTATATAAATGCAATTAATTCAGAAAGAAAATGAGTAGATGTATGGGAGGGTGGCTCAAAGAATTCTGTCAATAATCCTTACCTCAGACTCTCCTAAGGGAAAGAAATACATGGTAAAATAGGGACTCATTTTAGGTATAAAGGGTTAATTAGATTTAACTAAAGGGAAAGACTTAAGGTATTACTTGATACTGAAAAAGTTGCCCATATTCTTACACTCAAGTAATCAAATTGAATAATTGAATTCTGTGATATTCCTTAGATGATTTCCTTAGTTGCCAGTGTTAGAAATTCTCTTTGAATGTAGCCATAATAAGATCTAAAAGGATGTTTTGGAGTCTAGCTGGGGGAATAATGACTAATGAAGTGGAAACTTTCATTCTAAAATCTGATTTCATCCTTGACCTTGTTGGTGACCTTTGGTCTATTGCCTACTCATTCAATATCAGTTTCCCCATGATTATAACGGTTATACAATATCAAAAGGGCCTTTTCATGTGCTGAAAAAATTATATGATGAGCAATATGTTTACAATGAAGATAGATTACTAAAGAATTCAGACTGTCTATACATGATGTCAAATGTTCTTTAATCAATGAAATTGCAAAAAAATCAGTTTGTGGAAATCATGAAGAGCAGTAAACTAGTAGGCTGACTGTATTTTACCTTTGTCCATCAGTTATTTTGGCAACATCTAACAGAGCTTGAATGTTCTATGGACATAATTAACAATGGCATGAAAAGTCAGGATAGCATTGTGCTACTAATCTGCCAGGAGGTTCTGTCTGTTGGAGCATGAATAGCTCAGCAGGAAGGGGGCACTGAGCATTGTAAGGAAAAAAAGTTGTGTTTTTTAAACTTCAGTGTGCAGAAGACATCTGGCAGAGAAGACATTACAGTTTCCCATTGGTCTTCTTTTTAGTCTTTCTTTAATTTGATTACAGGTTAGGCTTGTCCAGGTTGCCCTGGCCAATGAGGTGCTAGAAGGTGGAAAGCTAAGGGGTTGAGGGTTGGGGTAGTTGATCACTTTAATAACAGGCTTGGGGATTGTTTGGGTTATTTCTTTCCTAAGAATACTCTTCTGTGCTTTGTTCGAATTCTAGAGAACTGTAGATTCCTGTCATCACCACACCAAGTTCTCAACTGGCTAGCTTTCTAATTGAAGAACTGTCAAAAATGTGTGATTTATTATCATGAATTCTTAAAAAGTATGATGAGTAGTCAGAAATATATATTGTAAGCTTACAGTGTCAAACTAAACTTTTGATCACATGCTTGGATTATGGAGTTATCAAATAGTTTAATAGTTTGTTAATATAAAAATAATTTGCGGGCCTCCCTGGTGGTGCAGTGGGTTAAGCAATGCACTATAAAGCAAACTGCAGCCACTGCAGCATGAGTTCGATCCCTGCTGCCGGCCAGGGAGGGGACCCATATGGCACAGCGAACCTCTCCTGCTGTGCCCGCTGCTTCGCTCAGCAATGTACTTCAGTTGATCTGCCTGCTCTGTTCCCTGCTCTCTGTGGTGAGTCCTCTCACCCCCCCCCCCCACCTCTGGCCTGTACCCCAGTGCTTGTATGCATAAATAAATAAATCTTTAAAAAAATAATTTGCTAGCATAAACAGAAGACACAATCATTTTGTTTTCAATAAGATACTGAATGCAAAGGGTTACTAGAAATAAGTAAGTATACATATTAAAGAGAATTTCCTTTCTACATAGTGAACAGGCATAAAATGCAAAAACGATGGCAACTTTATTTATACAATGAAATTGTTCACATAGCCACACCACCCAATGTTATAAACTTGTGATTTATTAACATCCTACACTTTTCTAGATTCATATCACAGAAAATTGTTTTCAATTCCAGGTGTGTAATTCTAGGACATTATGAACTCAAAAGTAACAAGAAGGAAAAAGATGGTGTGTGCTTGAAACCATCTCAAGTAAGGGATAGGTGAAAGGTTTTGGCGCGTTTGGATGAGAGAGCAAGTGAGAGAGAGCTAGAGGGAGAGAGAAAGAAAGAGCCAGGCCATGTTTCTGACCAGCAGGAACTTTTATTGTGCTCCCAGGAGAGGTTCTCCAATCCCCAGAGTGGGGGTTGGGGAAGTGGCACCCAGGTTACAGGCTGTGGGGGTTTTTATAGGTGGGGTACTTTGGAGTGGAAAATTTTGAAGTTCTTTCTGGCGGGAAGGTTGTGGTGGGAAGAAGTTGTTTGTTGGTGGTGATCCATATCGAAGCTCCCCAGGTTGCGTTCATGTCCCCCCCACATTTCCGGGCTGCATTCCACTGGGATTGAGCCACGTGAGTCAAATGTCGTCCTGTTCCATGTTGAGAGAGACTAGCTGTCACCATCTTATCTTTGTCACTGCCGGCTTCTCGGAACTGCTGCCCTGGGGGCCTGGGTGAGGGGTTTGGGTGAGGGGCCTGAGTGACCTTTCAATAGGTTAATGTATTATATTTTGGAGATGAATGAGAAGATAGGAGACATTTAAGTTCAAACCGTTTGGCTTCTTTTGTAAAGAAGACAAAAGTTTTTTCATATATATCATATATACATATTTAACTTGTTAAACATTTTAGAGAGAGAAAACTCTTCTCTGTAAGAAATAAGTGTTCTAAATCTGGGGTGGGCTGCTTACTAAGTGGTGAGTGTCTATACATTGGGTACTTCTGTATGTGGGATGCTGAGGAGGACTTAGTCATATATTAATATGGAGTTTGGATGAAATGATAGCAAAGCCCCTTCCTTTGAATCTAATTATAGGTTGGTTGTCCATTGCCTTCCCTTCTCCATTTGCTAGAATGCCCCCTCAAACATGTTCCCATTATTCTTACTGTTGTTATGAAGATTAGATGAGTGTTAGAGGCTAAATTTCTTAAAAGGATAAAATTATGACTTATAAAATTTGAAAGTAAGCATTGTTAAAGATTTTTCTTTAACTCATTAACTAATAGGAAGTTCACTAGGTGTTACAACTGGTTTAGGGACCATATGTCTAGAGTCAGATGTGTATGGAGGAACAAGTCACACTGTTCTCAGTTTTCTACAAGCCGACCTCATTCGCAGAGTGCCTGGCAAATAAATAGCATCATTATTTTTGCTCAAGTCCTGGGCAGATCACCCGGTGTGTGATATGAGGACTTCTTAGACAGCATTTTTTCTTCTCTTTGGAAATATACACACACCAGACTACCATGTGAAACATGGTTGCCTCAACAAGAAAAGCCAAAAATTTGTTGTTTTGTATTGCTGAATACTGAAACACAGACATAGGAATAATATGTTAGAAAATCTACCTTTATCTACCTACCTATCATCTATCATTGATCAGATATATGTAACTTGCCTTTATAAATTTGTATCTTTTTGCTTAAATTGTGTATGTATTGAACTAGCCTTTATATGTCTAGATCTATATCCACAGTTATAACTCTATCTACAGCCATCTGTCCACCATATGTACATTAGTCACATGGGTCTGACTTGCCACTCTCACCTGAATCTTATCTTCTGACCCACGTCTGTGTTTTGAGACCCTGTTGTTGCTTATAACCATGATTCACAGATGTCTGGAGTCCAGTCTCCCTTAGCAACCCAGACCCACGTCAGGGGTGAGAGCAGTGGAGAGGACACAGGGAGGCAGAGCTAGAGAATGGAGGAGTCAGGAACAGAACCATCACACATATAAAAACACAAAAAACTTTGCGGTGGAAGGATTGCTACCAAGAAATTCAGACCATATTCCAGATATCAATTTATGCAGAGAGAAACTACTGTTGAGGTTGATGGAAATAAATATCCCACTACTAAAAGCAGTAAAATGCTTGTCTGTGGAGTAATGCAGAGCTGGGCAGGCATTGGCTGTTGGGTTGTGGGTGGCCTGACAGTTTTGACAGTATTGACAGCTGTGTGGCCCCAGAATTCTTGAAGCTCCTGTTTACCAACCAAAGACCCAGTCTTTCACTGTTGCAAACAATAGAACTGAGACTACATTTTACGATTTCTGTAACTACCTTATGTGCCTTTGATCATGCCATTCCATTCTTGACAATTGGAGGAAAGCACAACCCTGCTCCCTTGGGCACTCTGTCACCAGGTTTATGGCCCATCTCATTGTTTATACAGTCAGAGCTAGGCTCCCTCCCCTGGTGACCTCAGAGGTATGTTGTGAGGATCCTGGAAACATCTGCAAGAATCTGTAAGAATAATGTCTTACAACATTAAAATACAAAATGATTAAACTCTTAATCATCAACTTCTGATTTTGAATGTAGGTATTATTTGAGAATATTTTAGTAATGTTTTCTCGGCTGAACATTTTCACTAAATATTTTTAATCAAAACTTTACTTAGATTACTGGGTTCATATATAAACTTAAAACACAATTGGGACATGTGTATCAAGGAAAAATTTGTTCACAGAAGAGTCTGTGTTAGTATTTTTTCAGTAAGCCAGTATGTGTTTGACTTGGGGTTTATTTTCTAGTATCCCCTCACTCCACTCAATTGCATATGAAAAATCCCAGGATTAATTCCTCAGTGTGGATGAAGGCCATTCTACCTATAAATCAAGGAACTGGATGTTTTTATTAGGTTTCTCCCAACCTCTACCAGAGGGATTATATGTTCACACAGAGGGAAAGACACTGTGCACCAAAAATATTGCCAGAAGTGCTTTGGGACTTTGCCATCTCCACAAGAATTCTAGATATTTAAATATTTTTTAATGAAATGTTTATTTACTGTTCCATGGCAGTGAAATCTCTTTCAATGCCTGTCATGGCCTTGTTGGAGGATAAGAATACAGAGAATCTGGAAGGGAGGCACCACTAAGACCAGGAACCTGGCTTCTACTAGATGGTGAGGAAGGAAGGGGTTAGCATAGCTATTACTCAGCTACAGAAACCATGATCCTTAGGTGCAGGGATACAAAGCAGACCTGAGGGTAAAGATATGGAGATTGAGCCCATTGTAGAATCTCCTGTCCCTTTGGATTCCACAGAGTTTATTTAAAGTCAACAAATAAGGAGGGAGTGAGCCCCTCCCAAAGAGAAGAAGCCAATATCAAGGCAGTCTCTGCACTGGCTGGGCAGCCTTCTACCCCCCAGTGACTATGCAGGTGCTACTCTCCATCAACTCTTTTCTCTGCAGAGCAGCAGCTTCCAGCCCGCCCATGACCTGTACCATGCTGGGGCTTCCCCTTCACCGACCTCCCTCAGTGAAGGCTGGTCTCTTCAAGCCACAGCATGCAACATGGCAGGCCTCTCAGCAAACCTGTCCATGTCGGGGCAGCTCTTCTTGCACTCTTGTGTCTATGCAAGTGTTCTTTATGCATTTGTTACTTTCCCTAATAAACCTGCTTTTTAAAATTTTTTTTAAATTTTAGTTATTTATTTTTTTATTAAAATATTTTAAAATTTACATATACTTGCCATTAATTGTAATCCCCATGTATTCCCCATCACCATCTCACCAGTGCACCATCACCTCAGTCCCTCGTGTTCCCATCTTCCCTCATCCCTCTCCCTCCCCTCCCCACCAGGTGTCCCAGGCTGTCCTTGTCTCCTCATTTTTGGTTTCTGTGTCTTTATTGCTGTTATTGTTATTATTATTATTGTTCTTATTCCTTTCCTTGATCCTCCTTT
>JAGFMF010011871.1:383242-419579 GCA_019455555.1 Galemys pyrenaicus | reverse complement strand
TTATGAAGCCAATATCACACTAATACCAAAACCGAACAAGGACAACACAAAAAAAGAAAACTACAGACCAATCTCTCTAATGAACACCGACGCAAAAATAAACCTGCTTTTTAAAATAACTAATGTCTCTGCCCTGTGGAGAAACTCACCTGGGAACTTGCTGCGTGCTGCTAAATGGGGAGCTATGGTGAATGAAAGGTTTTGGTGCAGTTGGACAGGAAAGCAAGGGAGAGAGAAAGAAAGAGCCAGGCCATGTTTCTGACCAGCAGGAACTTTTATTGTGCTCCCTGGCAAGGTTTTCCAATCCCCAGAGTGGGGGTCTGGAAAGTTGTGCCCAGGTTACAGGCTGTGGGGGTTTTATAGGCAGGTACTTTGGAGTGGAAAATTTTGAAGTTTCTTCTGGCAGGAAGGTTGTGGCGGGAAGAAGTTGTTTGTTGGTGGTGATCCATATTGAAGCCCCCCAGGTTGCATTCAGGTTCTTGGGCCACATTCCACTGGGATTGAGCTACATGTCATCCTGTTCCACATCGAGAGCAAGCAACTTGCTGTCGCCATCTTACCTTAGTTACTGCTGGCTTCTCAGAACTGCTGCCCTGGTTGCCTGGGCGAGGGGTTTGGGTGAGGGGTTTGGGTGAGGAGCCTGTGTGAGAGGCCTGTGTGACCTTTCAGTGAAACCTTTCCCAGAGTGAACCCAAGAACCCTGCTCTCCAAACCCACAGACTCCAAAAACGACCTCAGCCTCACCTGCTGTCCCATGAGCTTTCTGTGTTGGTTGGTTATGGTCTGCAGAGCTGAGCCCATAGTATCTGGGACACATAATTGTTTCTGGTGCCAACACACTTTTCCTCTCCCACTGCTATTAACACCAAAGTAAAGAAAGGAGATTGGCTAGTGAAAGAGGCTTGTATCCTTCAAAACTGACTCAAGTTTCATGGTCCCTGTAATTTGAGCTTCCTAAATTGAGTGGTTTAGCTGTTGTGGTCAGAGGACTGTTTTACCCTAACCTGTTAGCTGGGTAATCATTTTTGGGGTGTCTGTGTTTGTACAACAGCATAATTGGTGTGAATGGGGTGCACACAAAGTACTTGGTGGTGCCTTTCCAAGGCTGGGCACATGCAACTAGGATCTCAGCTTGACACCGTCAGACAGACTTGATGCCCAGGCCCAACAGCCCCTCCAGACCCCAGCCAGAGACCCCTGTTCACTTTACTCAGTGCAGCAAACTGACATGTAGGTTCATCTGGGCCATTGTCTCTATCTTGTCTGAAACAGTCACTGCTCTCCAGGGGATGCAGGCAGAAGGGTGTCTGTCCATAATCCACCAGAGAGGGAGGGACTGCTTTTGATGAAGTCTGGAGGCCATGGAGAGGCAGAGTTTGGGTGAAGCTTACATGTAGCTCTCTTTTACCCCACAGGTCCTTGGTGAGGGAGGAAGTGAAGTTGGACTTGTAAGGCCTCACATTCCTTTTATTTAAGTAGTGTGTGTGTGCACATTTTTGGTAGAGCTATTTATAAGCACCCTTATGTCTCAGTCACTGTGCTTATTAAAGACATAAATATTTTACCTCTTAGCAAAGATGAAAATAGTTTTCACAGATTTCCTGGCAGGCAACCCACACAGCCCAGCCAACTCCTTTCATCTGCAGATTTCACCCTAATAAAGTATTGATGAAGGGAGCAGAGCTTATTTCAATGTCACATTCCTGAAAAATATAAAACCAGGTCCACCTTAGGATATATTGAATGTTTTGCAGGCCTCATAGAGAAAAGTTGAAATAGAAAGTGCTGATAGAATTAAAGAGATGAAACTCTCTGAGATGTGAGGATGCGTTGCTGAGCAGAAATTATCTTTCAGACCGCCTGATCAGCTGTCTTCATCAGCTACGAGCATACGACAAAATCCTTCTTCTGACTCCCACAGCCTATAACAATTTTAGTTCCACACCTAAATCTCATAGCCCAACTCGCCTGTATGGTGGGGGTCTTAGGTCGCAGTTGGGTTCCTGCTGCATCTTCAGGCCACACTATCCCTGAGCAGAATACGTGCAGGGAGAGCCGGCAAGAGGAAGAACCTGGTCTCTGGAGGCATTAAAAAAACAGCTAGGACTTAATAAAAAGGTAGGAGCAAGGGGCCTTCCTGGTGGCACAAAGGGTTAAGTCTCAGCACTATGGAGCTATCAGCTTGAGTTTGATCCCCTACCATGGAGCTGATCCACATGGTGTAGCAGACCTCTCCTGTCCTGGCCACTGCTCCCCTCAGCAGTGTACTTCAGTAGATCTTCCTGTTGTGCTCCCTACTCTGTCTCTGGTGAATTCTCTCACCCCCCACACATCTGGTCTATACCCCAGTTCTTGCATGCATAAATAAAATAAACCTTAAAAAAAAAAGGTAGATGCAAGAAGACACTTCACGGAGCAAGATAGCATCATTCCCTTTCCAAGACCATGTGTCAGCTCCTTGTGGCACACTTTCTTCCACTCACAACCATTGCAGGGCCCTGTTTCTTGGATATGGGGTGTGGCCCAAATCCAGCACCCTGCTTCCAGAGCAGGTGTGGTACTGCTCCCACATAACTCCGTCCCTACCCAGCACTGGCAAGCTATTGCTTTATTTTTCCCTGGCTCACCCCACACTGAAACCCAACTGCCTTCTTCCCCAGCAGCACTGACACAGGGTTCTATGTGTAATAGACCCTAATTGCCCATTTGCAGATAACGCCGCTGGCAGCGGTACCACAACCCACGCAACACACCCAGCTGGACAGTAGTCATCCCTGAAACCGCCCTCTGATGCCTTTGCCAACCAAGGCCCAGACTCCTTCACTTGGCTACGTGTTCTTTTTCATTTTAACTTTTGCACCCTCCTTATCAAATCCCCACACCCCATCTTCCCTCCTTTGTTGTGGAGAGTCATCCAGCTCTCATTCACACCGAAGTCTAGATCTATGTAGCTGAAGATCAACTGTAATTGCATTTCCTCTGCCCTACCTACAGTTCCCTGGGTTATGCGGGCCTCTTGGTTCCCTATCAAATTGACTTCCTGGAGTGACACTTGGCATTGTTCATCTTCTACATCAAGTTCCTGAGTGGGATTCTGCAGACTGCTTAGGAGGACACAGATGGCCCCAGAACATAGTCTCTGAAAGGTTTCAGCATGGTTGGATGAGAGAGCAAGTGAGAGAGAGAGAGAGAGAGGGAGAGAGAAAGAAAGAACCAGGCCATGTTTCTGACCAGCAGGAACTTTTATTGAGCTCCCTGGTGAGGTTCTCCGATCCCCAGAATGGGGGTTGGGGGAAGTGACACCCAGGTTACAGGCAGCGGGGGGTTTTTATAAAACAGAGAGCAGAGGAAGTTCTGACTGAGACAGGGGGTGGAGGAGGGTCTGAGTTTCCAAAAAGTCCCTAAAGGCCAAAAGGCCTCAAACCATAATCAAGGGCTATAACAAAAGGGGTTAGAGACTAACAGAAGACAATGCCCGATACAGGTCACTGTTTATGGGTTCTCACCTGCCTGCACAATTGCAAGGGAACTCAGGCTACAGGAACAACAACTGTGGGGTTTATTTGCAAACAGGGGGAAACAAAAATGCTTGTGTATCCACAAGAGGTTGGCTGCTTCATCCTGACAGCATCAGTGTTGGCAGTCACTGGTCACCAGTGCTGGACAGCACTGTCCAGTAGCAATGACCACTATGGGCCTGCAGAGGTGGTGTTCAGGAACACCTAGTGTTACAGCGCTTGTGAGTCATTGGTTTATACCACCAACAAACAGCTCTTTGAGACACCAGGCCCAGGGCCTTTGGTCCTCCTTCTAGTCAGTGTCACAGACAAGACTGAGTCCCAGTATCTATAATGTCCTTCAGTCTCTCTCCACCTCAGAGGGCAGCTGCTGGAGACTTCCCTCCTTTCTTTGAGGGCTGGAACCATCTTCTCCTCTTCCTCTGCAGGAACTCTTCTTCCTGTCCTGCTTCTCTGGACCCCTTCTTCCTCTGGGCTGCAGCTTCTCCATCTGCTCCTCTGGGTCACTCTGAATTCCAATGCCAATACTTCCTTGGACCCTGCCTTATATTCACTTTCAAGGTGCCCCCCCCCCTACAGTCTGAGTGGTCCATTTTCCTATCATTTTATTGGTCCATTTTTCAATCCTGCACCTGATTGGTCCATTTTGGTCTGTTTCAGAATTCAGGAAGTATAATTTAGAAGAGGTGCTCTGCCACCACCTGACTTGTGGTGAGAGGCAGAGTCTTGGCATCAATCAACCCACAGCTCACACATGATTGGTCCATTCCATGATCCAGGCAGCACACTGCTACATAAAAGGTCTCTGAGGAAGGACTGCCACACTAACTTGCAGGGGAGCCAGAGACCACTCCTCCTGCCGGTTGCAGCCCAATCACATTTATAGATGGGGTACTTTGGAGTGGAAAATTTTGAAGTTCCTTCTGGCAGGAAGGTTGTGGCAGGAAGAAATTGTCTGTTGATGGTGATCCATATCAAAGCCCCTGGTTTGTATTCAGGTCCCCCTGCATTCCCGGGCCGCATTCTACTGGGATTGAGCCATGTGAGTCACATGTTGTCCTGTTCCATGTTGAGAGCGATGAGCTGTCACCAACTTATCTTTGTCATTGCTGGCTTTTCATAATCACTGCCCTGGGGCCTGTGTGAGGGCTCTGGGTGAGGGGCCTGTGTGACCTTTTAGTCTCCACCTGGGGTAAAAGTCAGTTTGTTTCCATAGAACAGGTTCTCCTTCCATTGTCTGCTCCATGCCAGACTCGGCCAGCAAACTCCACAATCTAGTGATGTGAATGAAGCCATTAGCTGAGTGTTCACTGAGGGGACAAGTACCAGGAAGCCATGCAGGGAAACCAGAGCCACACTGCATGTTAGCTGGTATAATCATTGTTAATACTTTTTCCTAACCCATGGCTTTTGCAGTTCAATCAAATCAATGCTTCATTTACTAGAGAATGTGATTTTGTAACACAAGCAAAATAGTGGATCCCCCTACACAAAAGTCTCCAGTCTTTTTCCTACTGTTTAACCTGCATTTTTCTCAACTTGGGTCTCATTTGCTGCCCTAGGAGCCTTAGGGAAGGCTGGGTGTAAAGACTGAGAAGTTGGCTCATTATGAGTCCAGATTGAAAAGGTGGGTCTGGGAAGTGCTGGACAGTGTGGGATTTCTGAATTTCATTGCTCTGGGGTGAAAGACTGACATGACCCTGCTGCTCACACAAATTCTATAAAGATTCAAACTTTTAGAAATTCTCTCTCTTGCAAGATCACACTAGATTTACTAAAAAGAACTTCCTGTTTAAATTAAAGAATGACATCAGAAAGAAAGGTGCATGGATAAAAGCATAGTCCATGGACTTTTTACAAACTGAACTTAACCTGTATAACCAGTTCCTAGCTTAAGTAACAGCACTTCCCAGACCACCCTAAGGCTTCCCTTTTGCTCACTCCTATCTTCTCCCAAGGAGGCCACTATCCTGACTTCTAAAATACTGATTAATTTTCTTCTTTTATAATTTACAAGCCATACAGTTTATGTTCCTTATTTCTGGCTTCCTTCTCAGGTTCATGTCTGAGCTATTTATCCATACTGCTGAGGTTTATCAAGGCTGCTGTGTGATATTAATCCCCCAGACCCTCTTATTCTCGTGATTTTGTTTGGTGCCCAAAGCTCGTTAAGCTAAATGTAGAGTCAGGCAGGGACCTTCTCACCCAGGACAAAAGCCTTAGTATGAGAATATTTGCTGAAAACAGCAGGCGGATATTATAGCCAGATTAGCATTACCAGCTAGACCACCTTGATGGGAAGGTCAAGTGTAAACAAGGACCAGAGGTAGAATGTTTTGATCAACACAAAAAATGGAGCCCACCCAAGCAACAGCTTCAATTCACTATCCCCTAGCTTGTGCCAAATTATATGCATCCACAATACACATCCCCGCCATGCACATTCTGACACACATTCTTCAAAGTACTTATCCACCTTCTCTGAATCTGACCCCCAAATAAATGTGAGACTTGACCTTAGGGAAGTGTATCTCCAGAGCTGTATCCCCTCTAGGCCTCTCTCTCTCTCACTACTTGGACTTTGAGTTATTTTTCCCTCCTTCTCTGTGTGCCACTCCCAAGGTTGCCACCCCATGAGGTAACAGTGTGGTACAGAAGTCCACTTACTTCCCCTTCATTTCATTCATAAACAGAATTCCACATGTGAATATACTATAGATACTATATTCAAGCTATAATTAAAGAGCATTTAGATTGTTGCCTTTTTGGAGTATTATGAATAAAGTTGTTTTGAACATGTCTATGGCATCTCATCAGTGTTGACTGTGAAATTGTTTGGTCATAGGTTATACATATAGTCAATTTTGATGCATAGTATCATATACTAAAGGATCTGTAACAGCATATGAATGCTCACTTGGCAAGGAATGAAAGCTCCATTTGTTCATGTCCTTGCCAACACTTGATATTGTCTGATTTATAATTTTAACCATAAGTATACCATTATGGCTTACTTTGCATTTCCCTGATGAATAATACAATTGAGCATTTTAAGAAATAAATCTAATAGCCTGTGAAAGCATTCAGCAAAGTTTAATATCCATTCAATAAAAGTACTCAAAATTCTTGGGATAGAGGAACATAATAAAGGTCACTTATGACAAGCCCACAGCCAATATCATTCTCAGTGGTGAAAATCTAAAAGCTTTTCCCTTAAGCTCTGGAACAAGACAAGGATGTCCACTCTTGTTACTGCTTTTCAATATAATACTGGAAGCTCTAGCCAGAGCAATAAGACAAAAGAAACACATATAAGGAGTTCAACTAGGGAAAGAGGGAGTAAAACTATCATTATTTGCAGATGATATGATAATATACATAGATAACCCCAAAACTCCACAGAAAAACTAACCAAATAATCAGCTAATTTAGTAAAGTATGAGGACACAAAATCAACACACAAAAATCAGTAGCCTTCCTATATGTCAACAATCAATCTGAAGAAGAAGAAATCAAAAGAACCATCCCTTTCATAATTGAAAGAAAAAAATTAAATGCTTCATAATAAGCCTAACAAAAGAGGTGAAGGACCTCTACAAACAAAATTATAAAACATTGTTAAAAGAAATAGGAGAAGACAAAAACAAATGGAAAGACATCCTTTGCACATGGATTGAAAGAATTAATATTACCAAAATGGCCATCCTATCAAAAATAATTTACAGATTCAATACTATTTCAATAAAAATTTCAATGACATTCTTCAAATAAATAGAACAAATGTTAACAAAATTCATAGCCACCGAAAACCCTGAATAGCTAAAACTCTCCTGACTAAAGAGAAGGGGAATGAAAGTATCACATGTGCAGACTTCAAACTATACAGCAAAGCCACAATAATTAAAACTGCATGGTACTGGAACAACAAGAGATGCACAGACCAATGGAATCAAATAGAAAACCCAGAAATAAAGCCACACATATATGGACCACTTATCTTTGACAAAGGAGCAAAGAATATGCAATGGAACAAAGACAGTGTGTTCAATAAACAGTGCTAGGAAAACTGGAAAACTCCATGAAAAAGAATGAAGCTAGACTACTGCCTCACATCATGCACAAAAGCAAAGTCAAAATTGATTGAAGAATTAAGACATAAGTCCTGAAACCATAAAATATATAGAGGAAAATATAGGCAAAACACTACATGACATACACCTAAGTAACATCTTTAAAGACACATTACCTAAAGCAAAGAAAGTGAAGGAAAAGATAAATAGCTGGGACTACATCAAATTAAAGAGCTTCTGTACAGCAAAAGAGACATTAACCAAAACAAGGAGAGCCCACTGACTGGGAGAAAAATTTTGCACACAATACAATCATTAGATAAGGGACCAATCACAAAGACCTACAAAGTGCTAACAAGGCTCAACAAAAACAGAGTAAATAACCCAGTCAAAAAAATGGGCAGAAGAGCTAAAAAGACACCTTTCCAAAGAAGAAATGCAAATGTTTAATGGGCATATGAAAAAATGCTTGGCATCACTTGTAATCAGGGAAATGTAAATCAAAACCACAACAAGGTACCACCTCACACCAGTGAGAATGGCACATATTAAAAAAGCTAAGAACAACAAATGTTGGTGAAGATGGGGAGAAAAAGGAACTCTCCTACACTGCTGGTGGGAATACAGACTGGTCCAACCACTATGGAAAGCTGCGTGAAGGTTCCTCAAACTACTAAAAATGGAGCTCCCTTATGACCCAGCAATTCCACTCCTAGGAATCTAACCAAAGGACAAAAAAACAAAACAAAACATTAATTCAAAAGGATATGTATGTTTATTGCAGCACTATTTACTTGCAAGAAAGATATTGAAACTACCCAAATGTCCCAAAATAGATGACTGGATCAAGAAGACATGGTATCTTTACAGAATGGAATATCAATCAAAAAGATAAACTCATGCCATTCACACAACATGTATGAAGCTGAAAGGGATCATGCTCAGTGAAGTAAGCCAGAAAGAAAAAGAAAAGTATCAAATTATTTCACTTATAGGAGGAAGGTAGAGGAACCAAGTAAGGAATCACGGGAAAGAAAAGTAACTATAATAAAGTAAAAATCAAAATCATCAGGCCATATAGATCAGAGACATTCTGTAGGGGAGGAGGAGAGAGAAGGTTGAAGACATGGGTGGTCCATGGGTGAACTGGTCATGGGAATTTCATGGGGAAATCATACATTATACAAATATGAAGGATGATGTAATAAATATACATTAAAAATGGAAAAAAAACTATTGGTCATTGCATATCCTTTTTTTCATAGAGTATCTGTGAAATTTTACCCAATTAAAAAATGTATGATCTTCCTTTTTTTTGTAGTTCTGAGTTTGAAAATGTTTTATCAGTTAATAGCTTGACTTCTTTATGAAGTATTAGTAAAATTATTTTCTACTAGACAAATCATGGAATGCATCTTGCTTTAAAATGTGTAATACCAGTGTAGACACACTATCTTTCCTTTAATCAGTTTGTGTGCTTTATCTTACCCCTTCAGTCTTTCTTTACTCTTATAGTGAAGGTGTGGCTCTTGTACGCATCAGGTATTTTTTCCCATTCTTATCTGATAATCTTTCCCATTCTTATCTGATAAATGTGCATTTATAATTAGTGTAATTATTAATGATGGGGTGAAAGGATGTCCTGAACGAACTCCACAAATAGACCAAAGAGATCCAAGACACCAAGGACTACAAACCCCATAATGTCATCACCACTGAAGAGAAGATTCCTGGGAAATGATGGTGGAGTTAAGCAGTCTGGTTTGGTATATAACCAGACTTTTGACCCTTGGGGGTCCTTGGGGTTTTTTGCCAGCTTTCAGCATGCCTGGGGGTTCTAGCTCAGTTGAACTAGTAGGATGCATTCACCAATTTCTCTCTCTCTCTTTCACCCTGAGTTACTCCTTTATTCATCTCCTCTTTTTGTAAATAAATCCTTTATTGAACTTTCTGCGTGTGCCTGAAGTTGAGTCTCAGTATAAATCCCTTTTAAGCATGTGGATAAAGCCAACCCATTTCACACTGGGGTTACCCTATAATGTTAATACATTTGGTTTTACTATGTATTTTCTAATTGACCCTGTCTATGTTCTATTTTATGGATTTTATTGCCCTATTTGAGGTTTTCGTTTCTTCATTCATCTCTCTCTCTCTCCCATTAGTTTGTTCATTCCATATTGTCTTACTGCTCTTTTATTGGTTATCATAGAAATTACAATATGCTTGGTAGATTCACTAAGGTCTAATATAAATTAATTATACATCACTTTCTGAGGGAAGTGAACTTCGAACACTTTACCTTCACTGCTATGTGGGTTTCAACCTACTGACAATGATGCTGTTGGTGAAGACCTATGAGAGCCTCCACAGACGCTTTCCTAACAGGAGTTAAAGTGTGGCTGGACTGGCCTTTGTGGGTTTAATAATTTTAGGGTGCTCTTCTTCAGGGAATTTAGAATAAGGAGATTTGTTGTTCACAGCCCTGGGGAGGTACTGGCATGCCTGGAATACAGAGTGGGGTTGCAGGTACAGAGAGGGGATTGTGAACCTACTTTTACCAGGATCTAGAGTCGGGTGCATTGGATTTCACAGGTTAACTCTTACTGGAAAATTTAAAACATAAAGCTTTATATTAGGGTTCAGGAAGGAAGGAGTTACTTAATTGGTCAGTTACCTAGGTTACCCAGAGCTTCCAGAAGGGAGAACTCCATGACCAGGGTGGCCTGGCTCTTACTGCTTATTTGAGTTGGTGTCTTTGAAATGGATGCCGGGGCAATCAAAAGCTTAAAGTCAGGCACATTACAATCAAAAGCTTAATGTCAGCAACTTATACCACAACTGTTTACCCACCTCCCTCCTTTTGTGCTATTGTTGTGTGTGTTTTAACTAGATGTATATTAAAAACCCTTCAGGGAACAGTTATTGTATTCTACAGTCAATATTCATTTCTGTTTACCACAGACTCATTGCTCTTTGTGCTTTCTGGTATCCTGGACTTTTACCTGGAATTATTTCTTTTTGCCTAAAGGATAGGCTTTTGTTTCAGAGCTGCAGGCCATCTCAATCCAGTCAAGGACTGAGATGATTCAGGGGTAAGCTGGGTTTCAGACCTTGAGACTGCTGGTCTGTTTCTGGTCCTTTCTTGTTCTTGGGTGTAATGACAGACTTGATGGTGAGTTTGCTTTGCTTCCCAGGGCCTCTTTACTTCTGTTAAAATCCTTGCTGCTCCCAACTCTGCCTCCCAACACCATGAGTTTTCAAAAAGTTCTGTTAGCTTCTCAGCCACTCCCTTTGCTTCTGGAGTTCACATCTATCCTATGAGGAAAAGCAGCCCCCAATTCAGCATTCCTATTTGGTGGCTTTCCTCTGCCTCTGAATATGCAAATTCTCATCATTCCATTGCTCACTACCTCCTTCAGGCAGATGTTTAACGTGTACATGATTTGCCCAGGACCACATAGCTGGTTAGGGGTCGAGCTTAGGTTTCCACCTGGGACCTTGATTCTCAGTTCCATGCTTTTCCTGGGTCCATGATTTTTGCATCACTTCTGAGGTTGTTTTTGTGGGACTCTAGGGAGAATGAAGTTGGCCCTCAACAGGGAGGAAGACTGGACATGCAAGCAGAGGGAGAAGGAACTAGAGGGGAGGAGGAGTATTGGCTCTGCACTATGCAACCCCACCTCTTCCTGTGACTTAGGTTAAGAGGTGCAATTCTGTGAAGCAAACTCTGCAGTTGTCTCAGCCTTGCAGTGTTCTCAAACTCGAGACCTATGTGACATTTACACATCAGCTTTCTCCTGCTGACTGTATGTGTTGAACCATGGGAATATCTCACCTTGGGACAGGACTTCATGCTAGTCATGTATCTCAAAGAGAAAATAACATGTAATAAATACAGGTCAGTATTTTCACTTGGAATTCCAAGTTTCCCAGGCTGATTTGAGGGTGTTCATTTTTCAGATTGAGGGCCTAGGCCTCCTCCAGGGACAAATATTTGGATCCTTGTTGTGTGGATCACCTGCTATTGGTTTGGGTCACACATGTACCCTTTGATATGTCCTTGAACTTGCATTATTTTTCAGATGGACATCTTTTGAAGCCATAGGGAAATCTTGACTTTTTACCTCTGAGTGGTGCCATCTTTCATTTCACTTTATCTCCAATATTATATATGAGTTTTCTCAGATTCTCAGAGTCACTTCTGATATCCAACAATTTTTTTTTTTATTCTAAAGCTCATCTTCTTTTGGAGTTAGTTCAAATCCTTACCTGTGTCCTCAATACGTTGTTGCATTAGAGAGGCAAAATGGCCAGGTGCCATTCTCATAGCCAGGTGTATAGGGACCATGGAGAAATGACTTTATATTCCCAAATGGTTTTCCCTGTAGTATAGAATGGGGACTTTTGGAATAAAAAAAGGCCTGCAGTTAAATCCTACCTCTGTGAATTGTTTCTTGATAACATGGTGATAATAGTTTCCACTTGTCAGGGATGCTGTGAGGATTAAATAATAGCTTGTAGTGATGGACACAATAAGGGCCCAAAAGGGGAAGGGATATTGGATAAAAGGGGTGAATTGTATGATAAAATGTAGAATGAGATTTTTAATGATGAGCTTAACATGGCATATACACATGTTGATCTTCAGCGATGCACACCTGAAATTTCTATATTACAATGAAATATTACTTCAATTTAAAAAAAAGCAGCTGAAAAACTAGAAATATCCAGTAAACAGCAACTGTAAGTTGCCAGGTACTGATTGCTTGACTAATTGCATTAACAAATTGATAGAGGAACCTGAGATTTGGGACATCGTCTTTTAGGGCTTGTAACTTAAATGCCAGCTTCTTTTTCAGCAGATCACATTCATTAAATGCCAAAGGAGCACATGCCTAGCTGAGTCCAGTTCAAGGACTCCACAGACTTGGGCTTGTTCTGCAGACCTCACAGTCATTAGGCAAGTGTAAATGAATTAGCAAGGCACACTTATTGAAAACAGACTAGTCGAGAGGAACCTCTCATGTTTAATATATTGCAGACCCAGTGAACTGTAAAAATAAAGATCTCACAATACCATAGCTTTTTTTGAAGCTAAAAAAAAAATCTTTTAAGCACTGGAAAAGGAAAAAATGTTTTTAAACTGTGTGATGCTTTAAACGTGGTGGCAATCTATTAATCTATTAATCTATTTTTCTGATGAGTTGTGCCATTTTGAGAATCTCACAGGCACTTTCTTTTGTTTTCCAACAAGATGATCACCTAAAAGAGAAATCACAACATTAATAACTTTGTTAAATGCATCTTAGATCATATATATGCTTAGAAATGGAACAGTTCAGCGGTTGGAATGGAAACTTTGTGGGGGAGGATGGTGGATGAGGGCTGGAATTGCAGCATGGAGTTAGGAGGGGGTTCCTTTGTCCAACGGCTTTTGATCTTTCCCTAGTGAGTCCCCTCTGTTGGTCATTTTGGCCTCATTGTAGTCACACACTTCAAGGGGCAAACAGCCCCAAATGGCTTGGCAATGTTGAAACGTTTCCAGACTTGGCTGCACTGATGAGAAGAACCATCTGCTTCTGTATTGTGAAAAGGTCATAAACATGCTTCTTTTGGCCATTTCAGTTTGACTAGTCCCACCCCTTCCTCATTAGCTTATGTATCTCCCCAACTCCCATACCCGAATATAGTACTGCCCTCAAGTGGGCTGAACCAATCTCACTTGTGAGTTACTCTTGACATCAAATTAGATGAACGTCAGCTCTGGCCCTTCAGGAATCCTGGTCATCCTCTTCTCCAGAGCACAGAGCCAGTGAGGCAATGCACCAACTGTGGAATAGAAGAAAACAACAATTCCGATGTTTATTTCCTGGACACGGGAAAAGGAAATGGTATGAGGGGGAAATTCCTAAATTTCCTTTGGGCAAAAGATGTCCCTGCTTTTGAGTCTTATAGAGATTTCCTGGAAATGATTCCTGGTCCCTGCTTCTCCTTTGCACTCTGCTTTCAGATCCATTTCATATCCAAGAGTGCAACGTTGAACAAACTCTGTACCTCCTCTATTTCAACCACTCTAATCCTGCCTAGCCCATTTAATCAAAAGTCACATATTATTAGCACTGGGAGCCATAACTGGGACCATTTGTTCTGTCTTCAAAATCTCGATAAACAGCTATAGTAATTTGTTACTCTAAAATTAACATGTATTAATTTTTTAAAACATGAACATTAGAGCAAAGAAATAAAAAATGGAAATAAAAATCATCTTTAATCACACTCAGATTTCACCTTGATAATTTTAAAACAAATGTAGGTAATTATATATTATATATACCCACAAATGTGGATTCTGAGACTTAAATTACATGTAATTACATGTTGTCATGCATCATTTCCCCTGGCTTTTTTCATGAGTGGTCCGTCTGGATTCTGCAGCAGGACACATTTTTTGCTTTTCTGAGCCTTAGTTTGCCCATCTGCAGTTGGAGTACATGGCAAAATTAACTGTTGCCTTGTGAATTTGTTGAGAGACTGACAGAGAAGTAAGCTGTTCTTAGTTCAACTTTCTCTCTATTGCTCTCACAAAGGGCTGGACGACTGTTTTGGGTTCTGGGTGTGTGACCTGTTCACATATCCCCAGAAGAGGGAATCACCCTCTCAGCCTGCTTTGTTGGGGGAATCATCCTGGGCCTGAAGATGAAGAGTTAACCAGAGGGAAGTGTCAAAGTACATCTAAAATTGCAGCCCCTTTGCAGAGGGCCTCAAAGTCTCTTCCCAAGTAGCAGTTGGTTAATGGGAGCCTTATCTGTGAGAGCAATCAGCAGCAAAGTTGTATGTTTTATGCACTACAAAGGCATTGCTTTCTTCTCTTAGGCTCTGACTGGAGCTCTTGAGATGGAAGAAAACTGTTGGCCACAGTTCTAAACACTCCAGATAAAGGCTTTGATTTGTTAATTAAATTTTTACTATCTGCATTTGATATCTCAGCCAAATTGTATCCGCTGCAGGAATAACAAGAAAGGCCTTCACTTCAAAGGGGCGCCCACTTGGTGACCTGTAATTATGGAATTCACTGTAGGATGAAGGCTGTCTGGGGTGCACCTGAAGCCCTAGCAGCTCCCCACCTCCAAGCTGCCCCACAGTACCAGCCCCTCCTCCACTCTCCCTCCACCTCCCATTCCCTGCCCTTTCCTCCCAAAGGATCCTGATTTGGCATGCAGGCGCATAGGGGTCCAGCCAGCACACCTGCCTGCAGTCCCTGCCCCTCTGCCTGCTGGCCTGTGGGTGTGGGTGTGTTGACGGAGGGGGGGGGGGAGAAGGGGGGAGAAGTGGGAGGGGAGGTGAGAAGGGTGGGAGGGAGGGTGTCCCAGGGGGATCCCACCCACGTCTTCTGGTGACTTTAAAGAACTTTAAAGAATGGGCTTCCTGGATGTCTGGATGAAAAATGCCTTCTTCAATGAAAAAAGTTGAAAGGCCAGAGTCAAACTTGGTCTCTCCGGGCAGGCTTTCTCTTTGCAAGGAGCTTGACCAGACTCTCGGTTGCTTGGCAGGATGTGTGCCACCCTCTGGGCCTTTCTTCCTGTCTGGGGCTTCACTATTAAAGATATAGAGAGGTCCTGATGTAGGACTGCTTCCCCGAGACAAGCACATTTGCAGTCTGTGCTGCCACTTTTTACTTGAATATAACAGAAATCTGCAAAACGTCTCCAAGACTCCCTGTCCACAAAAGCTTTTCCTTGGCCATAAGTGGAACAGAGCCAAGTTTGAGATTCCTTAAACAGTTCTGCAGGACATTTCCAACTCCAATACAAGCTTTGCTTTTGTTAGTTTTTCTTGTGTCCCTTCGTCTTTATATTTAAGATTCAATATTGGTACTATTGTTTTAAATTAAAAATAATCTACCTCTGAATCATGTAGGAAGATTGCAAAAATATAAACAAAATTGGTCAGAAAGTATAAAATTTAATTAAAACAGCAATTGGGGATCTATATAATTTTCAAAAAGATTGGAATGCAGTGTTTCTGAGCTAAAAGGCCTGGTAGTTTGGATTCAGGGTGGACCTAATCATGATTGTTGAGCTGGTTTGTATAAAGGAAATTCATGCCTAGAAGAGGAAGTCTGTGGGGGGAGGGGGGGAGGAAAGGGAGGAGGAGAGGGGTGGAGACACTTTCTAGTGACCATATGTGGCATTAAAGTTTAGACTATTTGTGTAAAATGAGGCAAATAATTATTGAATGGCCGATCTAGGCTTGAAATTCAGGTTTGTTGATTATCAGACAGTATTTGCATTCTCTCTGTCACCAGTTAGGATTACTCATCATAACCCCATCTGTTGCCCTGGCTCTTCTTGAAGAAGGAATCTGCTTTCATTTGTTTTTGCTAGACTTCTGAAAGGTAGCTTCTGCATATAGCTGGGAAGCATTTCACAAAGAGCAAGACAGGCCTTAATCGTGTCAGCATGTTTAAATGTGGACCTTGCCACTCAAAGAAAGAATTGTTAGCCTGTGACCAAAGGGTTCCCAGGGGCCCCAAACTGTTAAGGGCCACACTCTAAAAGAGGTCCAGCCATGTACCACCCAAAGGCAAAGGAAGCAGACACTTATTGTGAAAGATCTTTAATAGAATTAGTGTCCATGGAGAAAAAAGAAAGGATGCTCCTAATAATCATTTTCCAGTAAACCTCTCCCCACCCCCCTCCAAATTACTCATCCTCTCATGGGCAAATGCCAAGCCAGAGTAGACCTGAAGCAGGGTTACAGAGGCCTGACAACTTGACACAAGTCTAAGATCCTTCTAGTTGGGAAAGAAAGTGGTTAGACAGGTCCCAGAAAGCTGGGACAAAAGGGAAAATCCAAAGTATATCACATAACCCAACATAAAGTCAAGATAATTGCTGCCATTTTCTCTGCCAAGAACCAGGAGCGTCTCCCCATGTGTCTCTCACCTCTGTGTTCTTTCAAGTGTCTCTACATGTCTTCCTTCATGTCTCTTCCAAGTGTCTCCCGAGCAGAACCAAGGTGTACATTGGGCCACAGAAGAAAAAGGATGAACTCTCCCCCCTTTTGTGTTATATAGATTGACCTGGCCATTCAGTCTCCCCTTAGCTCCCAGTAGCTCTCCAGCTTAAGAGGTCTAGTTCATGGCATATCAGACTTGTATTCTAAGGTGGCTGCATATTAATGGGGGTAGGAGAAATGGCTTTTCCCCTTCATGAATCTTTTTAGAAACCACAAACTCTTCAGTATACTCTTGCTTGGAAACTTAAAAGATAATATACACACTAAGTCAGAGAACCATAAAATTCACTGTGAGGAAGGGAAATCAACAGCATCTTGAAGGGGTGTGTGTGTGTAACTATGATGTCATGACACTCAGTGTCTTATATAAGTTAAACAATTTATTTCAGAACACTGACTACTGTTATTATGGCTATTACCATTTATTTACACATATATGTTTGAGGATCTATAGGGAATAAATTCTTTTTATTATCCCATTTAATCCTAACAATAACATTGTGAGGCAGACAGTATTTCTGCCTTTTTACCAATGAGCAAAAAAAGGACTACAGAGACCAACTTTTAGAAAGGTCACATACAGAGTAAAGGATGATGCCAAGATTTGACCCCATTTCTACTTTCCTTTTTATATTTTACTAAGATGGAGAAAATAGTCATCATAGGAAAGAAAGGTATCTTTTGAATAAAATAAAATGTCAGAAGGTTCAGTTCCCTTGGTTGAATACTTTCTGGAAGGAAACAGAATAGAGGAGTTAGCAGAGGACACATTTGCCCAAATATTAGTAGAAAGATTTGCTGTTTTCCAATGAACTAACCTCATAATGCCAAGAATTATGCTCTATTTTCCTCCTAGGTGATGATGATATTGTTATAACTTGACTTTATCTATAAAGAATTGAATTTGCCAGTTTCAAGACATAGATAACTTAAGATAACAAACAACAAAAAAATCAAAGAAGTATTATATATAGAAGACAATAAAACAACCCAAATCTAAAAGCTCAATAGAAAGATAATATTATTTTTTTCAAAATGTGCATGAAGTCAAAAGAAGCTAATTTGGTGAAATGAAGATTATACTACAACATTTAAAGTTCACTGGTGATTCCAAAAAATCTTGCTATAATTGTTGGAATGAAGTCCAAAGTTTCCCTAGAGAAAGATACAGTAACAGATACATCTGATATGTTCTGCCTGATGAACTCTTGTGTGTCTCTGAATTCAGAGGTGGACTAACTAAAATATCTATTGTGAGCTGATTGTAAAGATGATCATGTGTTTGCCCCACATCTGCTAATATTTTCTGTGGTATACATGGAGGTGTATGCCACAGTCCATGATTCAACAGGAAGGCATGGCACACAGTCAAGGTCAAGGATATGAGGACCAGTCCTGGTTTCGGCCCTATGAAAAGAAGCAGTTCCTCCAAAGGATTTTTACAATGTGGCTCCAGGATGGTGCTTGAGCATGTGTCCACGTCACCTGGTATTGTCTTGCCACACAGTTTTGCACATGGCAAAATCAGCCTAAACCACCGTTGTTCATATTTACCAAAACATCGTTAGACATAGGTTTGGTTTCTTATCTGTCCAGTTGCTCAAAAATAACAATGTGCAAATTTGATTGAGTTTGTATTTTCCAAAAACTCTGGAAAATAGTGTTAAAACTCATTTGAAGGGCCAGGATGACAAATTAAGATAGGTACAGATGACCCAGGATCACTGTAAAGTTTGCTAGTTTGATAACTATCATTGGCTCCCTCTGCTTTTCTGGGGTCTTTCAGGAGGTGATTTGAGTGTGCTAATAAAGCATGGCGGTAGATTGCCTCCATATATCACTGAACTAACTCTTCCAGCTAACACTGAACTGGAGGTTCTGTGCCACAGCATTGGCACCCTGTGAGGGCTGCTCCCAGACCCGCTCTTCTATTTAGGGAGCAAGTTACTGAAACCGCACTTGTGCATTCTGACAGATATTTTCAAATCACATCAGTTTGACATAAATGGATCAGAGGTAGAAAGTTCCTTGGATGTAGGCTGGGCAACTCGGAATCTTCAAACTTCATTCCCCATGATCTTTGGATAGAAAGGTCAGCTGTTTGGGCAGGAAATCTCTGGAAAGCTTATCTTAAAGGACATATAAATGGGAAGAAAACACAAACTTGGCTTCTGTTGTAACAAAGAGAACAGAACACATGTGGAAGTGTACGTGGAGAGAAGCTAGGGCAGGCATGACTGAAGAAAGCACAGGCAGGTCAGCATTGAGCTTTCAAGGGGAGAACATGAAACCATTAAGGCACAGAAGGGAAACCCAGCAACTGCTGCCTTTGTTCCTCAGCCATGATGTGGTAGGTGACTGCAATGACTGCTTGCAGGCCAGGTGTCCCGCAGAGGCCAGGATTCACCCACATCTTTGAGGCCAAATATTGGGCTTGGAACCCCTCCTTGCACTTAGGTGTCAGGTAACTTTGACAAGGTCGTTGATGATAATCTCCTTACTGATAGAATGGGGCTAGTAATAATATCCACTTCACAGATATTGGTATGAGTATGATCTTAGCAGATTGCTGCTTAATTATTGGCTATTATTGTAAAATGGAGCAAGACTTCTTTTCACATGAACATTAAATATCTCTCTCCCAGCATGCACTTTGATCATACTGGGAGTTGATAGGTTGAGACAAACCTTCTGCTACAATGAGTCAGACACACCACCAAAGTCCCTGTGGATCTGGAAGAAATGGCACGTGAACTGGGAAGGTCTGCACCCTCCCTTGTTTCCAGGACACAAGTGCCTTGCATGCTGGGCCAAGTAAAATATGGATGCCTCTACCAGAGTGCTCTCCGTGGACCCCGAGAGGCCATCAGACACAGTCTCTGGCTCTCCTGGAGTCAGTAAGGTGAGGAGTGTAAGCTCATGTCTCAGCTCTGCACTTACTTGCTATGTCACCTGCAGTCACCTTTTAAGTTCACCTTATAAGCCTGTGCTCCAGGTTCCTCACCAGAAAATGGGAATAATAAATTGAGCTTCCATCCTAGGGCTGTTGAGGACTAAGTGAGTTAGTACATGTAAAACACTTCAAATAGTATCTGGCATATTCTAGTACCATGTGAATGGTATAGCTACCTCTAAAATTATTTTTATTAAGATCAAATTGAGGCTTATTAACAGGCTCTTGGGGACACAGTCACCAATGTTAAGCAGAAGCATTAGTATTGATTTATTAAGTAACCAACAGATATTTAAAAATACTGTGCTAGACACTCTGCTAGGCTCTGTGGATACAAAGGTGTATAGAGTTCAGGCCTTCAAATGACTCTGGCGGCAGATGGAAGATAGAGTTGATTTCTCATGGAGGGAACGCTGGGAAGGTGCTTGCAAAGTGATCAGGCTGATCAGTCAGGCAGGCTAGAGGAAGGTAGTAAAAGCCATGGATAGGGTCTTCCGGTGCATTAGCATTTGGCAGGCAGCAATTACTTGTTACGGTTTGCTTGTGACTGATGTACTATGGTGTTTGGAATAAAAGTGTCTTTATTTAACTTTCACTCTTGAAGAATATTTTACCATGTACAGCATGCTACTAGGTTGGTAGCTAATTTCTTTCTATCTTTTGAAGATATTCTGCCTTCCATTGCCTTTTTAAAAAAAGATTTATTTATGCATACAAGAAGTGGGGTACAGGCCAGAGATATGGGGGGGGTAAGAGGATTCACCAGAGTTAGAGTGGGAACAGAACAGGAAGCTCAACTGAAACACACTGCTGAGGAGAGTAGTGGGCAAGACAGGAGAGGTCTGCTGCACCATGTGGGTCACCGCCTTGGCTAGCAGAGTGGATTGAACTTGCAGTGGCTGTGGCCTGCTTCATAGCGCTGTGCTTAACCCATTGTGCTACCAGGGAGGCCCCTTCTATTGTTCTTTTTGTCAGTATAAATTATGGCTAGTTTGACACAACTGGCTTTTTTTCTCTCGTGGCTTTTAGGATTTTCTTTTTGTCTTTTTTGGGTTTCTGCTATTTTAGTGTGATATGTCCAGTTGTGTGTTTCTTTATATTTCTCTTGTCTGTTTGGGGTTTCACAGGATACTGGAGGCAAAATGACTGCTAGATATCTGGCTTGAATTATTGGGCCAATGATAGTTCCTACAGTGAGCAAAGAGGAAGAAGGAGGGAAGTAGGAAAAGAAGATGATTTATTTGGCTTTGATTTGTTGAAGTGCAGGTATCCAGAAGGCAGTCAGTCTTCACCTCAGGTAAGAAAGCAGCCTTGAAGGGGCCGGGATTTATTATAACATTCATCATAAAAGGTTCCATTTCCAGTAGGCCTTAACTTTGGTAACTTTGTAAGAAACCCCAAGAATTTACTCAAATAACAAATCCTCGCTCAAGTTAGAAATCTTAACAGTGAAAAATATCTCTTTCCCCCCATTCTTACAGGAAAATAACAACAAAGATAGGTGAATGATAAGTTTTACTGTAGGACTTACTAGAAGGTCGGATAAATCTGGATGGGTAAGTTGGCAAACATCATTCCCACATGGTGGGGCCCCTGACACCTGCCTAGAGAGCTGTCCACGTAGGCACCTTCATATTGCAAATAGTTTCTGTTTGTTTTCAGCTCTCAAGAAGAAAGCACATAAAAAGATCAGCCATAGGGCAGAACCAGCAGGGTGAACATTAACTAGATATTGACCTGGATCCTTTCACATCTGATGAGTAATGTATTGAATGCGCAAAACAAGCTGTCTCTAGCTTGAAAGTCTATATTGACTTTTGGAAGATTATGAAAGAGAATGGAGGTTTCCTAAATGGGAACTGTTTCACATGTGTGGATACATTGACTAGTCTGAGTCTCATAGATTAAGTTGGTCAAATAGCAGAAGATATTTTGAGCCTGACCCTCATCTGTTTTCATCAAACTGAAGGGTGCCGTTTTTTGTTTTGTTTTTTTTTGAAATGACCAAATTCTTTCTCTGATTTGATTCATCTAGCTGGTGCTGCTACTGATATGTCAAATGCTGGCTCTGTAGGAGAGTTCAAGATGATGTTTGAGTCAAGGGAGTGACCTTAGAACTTGCAGGTTGACAGAAATCCTTATCACAAAAGGAAGTTTCACCTGGAGACATAACATCACACTAGCAATTGTTAGCATAGGGCCAGCCATGCTCCTGGGAAACCAGTGCATGTTGCTTAATTTTTCATAGAAAGTCATGTAATGTAATCTTCTTCATATTCCTGGGTTCTCTCAAGACTTGACTATTTTCATTGGGGTTTTGTTCTACTCAGTCCCCAGAGAGACCACCCACATTCAGAGGCCCTGATTATCCCACCTGTGACAGTGCAAAAGCTATTACGTCTGTACATGGAGCATGTGAAAAATGTCACTGTTTCTCTCATAAGCTATTTAAAAAACATAATACAATTTTCACTTTCTTTCATTACAGATGCTTCACTTTTATTATGATGTCCTGGGAAGTAAATTTAAGGTAATATCAGAAGTCATGTTTAGGAAGTCTACAGAATACCACTTTCACATTGTTAACAAGCATTGCCTACTTATGGTGAAATAAAACCCCAGAATTCTATGTGGCTGAGGGCTGATTTTTTCCAGATAATGGGCTGAACACAGATAACCACGGTGGTCATAAAGATTTCAATGTCCAATATGCCACAAGACAAACATCAACAGATACATTAAGATCAAAATCATACCAATTATCTTCTCTGATCATAAAGGCATCTAACTAGAAATAAACCATGACAAGAAAGCAAGGAATTCTACCACTTCCTGGAGATTGAAATCCACACTCCTGAAAGACCATTGGATCAATTGGATCAATGAGGAGATGAAAGAAGAATTGAAAAATACCTTGACACAAATGAGAATGAGGACACAACTTTCCAGAATGAAGGGAACACAGCCAAAGGAGTAATGAGAGGAAAGTATAGAGCAATATAGGCTCACATTAAGAAACAAGAAAGAAATCGAAGAAACAACCTAATCTCCCATCTCAAAGAACTATAAAAAGAACAAAACCCCAAAAGCCTGTAGAAGAAAGGAAATAATAAAAATCAAGACAGACACAAATGAAATAGAATTTTTAAAAATAATTCAAAAGATCAACAAAGCAAAAGTTGGTTCTTCAAAAAACATAAATAAACAAAATAGACAAACCTCTAGCCAGGATCACAAAATAAAAACAGGAGAAAACACAAATAAATAGGATCATAAACAAAAAGGGAGAAATTTCAACAGACTCAGCAAAAATCAAGAGTAATTAGAGATTACTATAAACATTTATATGCAAACAAGTCTAACAATCTAGAAGAGATGGATAAATCCCTAGAACTATATAGTCATCCAAAGCTAGGTCAAGAAGAAATAGAACACCTAAGCAGACCACTTACAAGCAGTGATATTAAAACAGTAATCAAATCCCTCCCCAAAAACAAAAGCCCAGGACCAGATGGCTTTACAAATGAATTCTACCAAATGTTCAGAAGTGAACTAGTGTCTATCCTACACAAACTCTTTAAATAATTTGAGAAAGAAGGAATACTACCAAATATGTTTTATGAGGCCAACATTACACTAATGCCAAAACAAAGAAAGACAACACACACACACACACACACAAAATCTATAATTCAATTTCCCTAATGAACACTGATACAAAAATCCTCAATAAAATCCTAGCCAACAGAATCCAACAATGCATAGAAAGGATGATATACCATGATCAAGTGGGATTTATCCTAAGGGCACAAGGATGGTTCAACATCTGAAAATCAATTAATGTAATCCAATACATCAAGAAAAAGAAATGTAAAAACCATACGATCATATCAATAGATGCTGAGAAAGCATTTGACAAATTTCAACATCCATTTATGATTAAGGTCCTGGAAATTCTCAGGATAGATGGAACATACCTTAACATAATAAAAGTGATTTATGAAAAACCCACAGTCAATATTATTCTCAATGGTGAAAAGCAGAAAGCCTTTCCTTTGAGATCAGGAACAAGAAAAGGATGTCCACTCTGGACACTGTTTTTCAATATAATACTGGAAGTTCTAGCCAGAGCAATAAGATAAGAGAAAGACATACAAGGAATACAAATAGGGAAAGAAGAAGTAAAACTATCACTGTTTGCAGTTAATATAATAAAATACACAGAGAACCCCAAAAACTCCACAGAAAAACTAATTAAAATAATAAAACCACTTAGTAAAGTAGTATGATACAAAATCAACACACAAAAATCAGTAGCCTTCTTATATGCAAGCAATCTGAAAAAGAAGAAATTAAGAAAACTATTCCATTTACAATTGAAACAAAAAAAAATCAAACACTTGGGAATAAACATAACCAAGGAGGTGAGTGACCACTACAAAGAAAACTATAAAACATTGTTAAAAGAAATAAAAGAAGACACAAAGAAATAGAAAGACATCCCCTGTTCATGGATTGGAAGAATTAACATTATTAAAATGGCCATCCTACTGAAAGCAATTTACAGATTTAACACAGTCCTGATAAAAATCTCAAAGACATTCTTCAAAGAAATAGAACAAATATTGATGAAATTCACGTGGAGCCACAAAACACCTTGAATAGCCAAAGCTCACCTGATGAAAAAGAAGGAAAATGGAGGCATCACACTCCCAGACTTCAAACTACACTTCAAAGCCACAATAATTAAAATTGCATGGTAATGGAACAAAAACAGACACACAGGTCAATCAAATAGAAGACCCAGAAATAAAGCCACACTTATATGGTCAACTTATCTTTGACAAAGGAGCAAAGAATATGCAATGGAACAAGGACAGTTTGTTCAATAAATAGTGCTGGGAAAAGTGGGCTATCACATGTAAAAGAATGAAACTAGACTATTACCTCACACCATCCACAAAACCAACTGAAAATGGATAAAAGAATCGAACATAGGACCTGAAACCACAACATATAAAGAAGACAATATAGGTAAAACACCACATAACATCTCGGTAACATCTTTAAAGACTCATCCCCAATGCAAAGAAAGTGAAGGAAAAGATAAACAGCTGAGATTATGTCAAACTAAAAAACTTCTGTACAGCAAAAGAGACACAACCAAAACAAAGAGAAGTCCTATTGATAGGGAAAAAATTTTTGCACTACATACAACTGGTAAGGGACTGATCACAAAGAGCTCACATGACTCAACAAAAACAAAGTGAAAAACAATCCAGTCCAGAAAAATAATGTGCAGAAGAGCTAAAAAGACATTTCTTGAAAAAGAGAAAGCAAAATGGGCAACAGGTATATGAAAAAATGTTCAACATCACTTGTAATTAGGGAAATGCAAATCAAAACCATGATAAGATACCACCTTACACCAGTGAGAATGGCACATATTAAAAAAGCTAGCGACGAAATTTGACAAAGATGCAGAGAAAAGGAACTTTCCTACACTGCTGGTGGGAATGCAAGTTGATCCAACCACCATGGAAAGCTGTTTGGAGATTCCTCAAACTACTAAAAATAGAGCTTCCATACAACTCAGCAATTCCACAAAAAAACATTAATTCACAAAGATATGTATGTTTATTGCAGCACTGTTTATAATACATAAGATATTGAAACAACCCAAATGCCCAAAAATAGATGAATGGATCAAGAAGATGTGGAATATTACTCAGCAATCAAAAAAGATAAACTAGAGTCATTCATAGAAACATGGATGGAGCTGGAAGGGATTATGCTCAGTGAAATAAGCCAGAAGGAAAAAGAAAAGATATTGGATGGTTTCACTTATAGCTGGAATATAGGGGAACCAAATAAGGGATCAGAAAAAAAATGATTAAAAAACCCTCAAAATTAACAGGCAACTATAAATCAGAGACTTTCTGCAGGGGAAGGGGAGATAGAAGGAATCAAACAGGTTGGAAAGAGCACAAGGGACTATGGTGATGGTGCTCATGTGAATTGGTGGTGGGAATTTTATGGGGACTATACCTGAGGGGATAAAGCATGCATTGCACAAAAATGAACAGTGATACAAAAAAATCATCAGTCAACTAATTAAAAATATATTTCAATGCCCAAATTGAAACCTGCATTCAAATCCAAACACACTTTACTCTTGACTATGTTATTAAGAAATTTAAAAATCAATTGTGCCTTAAAAACGTTTGTATAATTTCAACGAATTAACTCATCCCATTAATTTATGAAAGCATTCTGTCTGGGTTCTTTGATTTCAATGCAAACAACTAAATCTGAGTTCTAACTTTCCTTGTAATACAGACTTCAGTTTTTGTGAAATAGTAAGAGAAAATGGAAACTCAAAAACTTAGCTGTGATTCTTAAGTTCCTGACCCATGGGCCATGTCCTTTGGCCTTCTGGTCCTTACCCCTGTGCTGGCCCATTCCTTAAGGCTGTGTTGCACTTGACTCTCCCTACTTGGCCTCTGCTTAGTCATTAGCGCTTCTCTTTATAAGAATGGTGCCAAGTTGCTGGCAAAGGCCTATTTATCCAACGTGATCCAATGTGTCCCATTACTCTTCTTTCTGCAGCGTGCTCCCTAATTCCCTACTCAGGCAGCACCAGAGAGAAGACTCAGAGGAAGCCAAGTTTGTCTCTACATCTCTCCACCTCCCTTTATATTTCTGTCCCCTTTCCTGTGACCTTCAGCCTCTCTTCCAAGTCCTGTGCCAGTGTTCTCATTCTATGCAGATGCTCTTGTGAAAGAAGAGAGTCAAGTGATGAGCAAAATCACATGAAGCACTAATGAAAATACTATTTCCTCTTTGGGAGGGTCTCACATCTATTGTGTACTTAATGTGTACCAGACCCACATTTATTCCTCTCTCAATAATGTGATGAGGTCAGTATTATTGTCATCCGCATCCACAACTGACGTGATGGAAACCTTGAGCAGCTCCCACAGGTCTGTTCTTAGAATCAGCTAACTCCATGGATGATGCCTTGAGAAGATAAACTATGGACAATACTTACATAAGGGGATTACTGGAGCCTGTGGCCCTTTTGCTCTGGAGTCCTGACATTGCAGGATGCAGAAGTTGCCTTCTTGGCCCTCTCAATGTCTGTTGCCACTTGGCTCACTCCTGAGAAGCAAGGCTTCTTGCAAGGGTCTCCCTGGGTGGCACAGAGGATTGAGCACTGCACTGTGAAGCATCAGCAGCACAGCAATAGGAGTTTGATCCCGGGCCAGGGAGGGACCCCACGTGGTGCAGCAGGCCTCTACTGCCTCGTCCACTGCTCCCCTCAGCAGTGTATTCAGTCATTCTGCTCCCTGTTCTGTCTCTGGTGAATCCTCTCACCTCCCACCTCTGGTCTGTACCCCAGCTCTTATATGCATTAAGAAAAAAAAAAAAAGGCCTTTTGCAGTGTTTTGAGATAGATTGTAGACTGCTCACTCTCTGTATCCCAGGTAGGCCTCACAGTCCAGGTCCTGCTTCCTGCTGTCAGTCAGGGCTCTGCTGCTCTGCATTATTTTTCAGTGGGCAGAAGGAAAGTGTCATTAGCTTTACTAAGGTGCAATATGTTAATATCATAATTTGGTCTGGAAAACAAAGAGGAAAAACATTAAGATGCCTAACATTTATTGGTTTCCAAGAACGACACAAAAATATTCACTGTGGAATCTGAAAATGTACAAATCCAAAATGACAACTTGCCAAAACCAAGTGCATTTGCTGGATAGTTGATTTCTGATGTCTGGTCAGAAGCAGATTCTGGGGCATCAGTCTTGAGCTATCTCTCTTAACATTCTCCAGCTGAGCACAAAGGCTGGCTTAGCTTCCCTATATTTTCATGGGACAGGCACAGCACTCTTAACTCAGGAGGGGGCGCTGTTCTGCAAACTGACATAACTGAGGGTGGAAGCATTTCCATCACTGCTATTCTTTGCCAAATAGAATAGGTGGTTTTGTCTAGTTTCAGAGTGAAGGGATAGTGTCTGAACATCTTAAAATCAATATCCTTCATGAGAAATGATAGTTTACTTAATTTTTTACCATTTTTCAGTGATGAGTTCATGTTTTTACTTAAAGATCAGATGTGGGAATGGATCTGAGGGAATTAAAAGTAGTATGGGAATGTCGGGACCGTCTATTGGTAACTTTCATATTGCAAGATCACCTTCTTTAACTGGTGAGGCACAGATAGCCCTTCTTTGAATCTCACTTCTTGAAATGAGAGATGGTAGTAAATTTTTGTTTAGGATATTTTGAAATGAGGTCTCATCAAAATAAGAAGGGTAATAGGTAGGAAAGGGAGATACTCAAAATATCTTATTTTTTTATATCTTAGTAGGAATTCAAATTTACTAAATGAGGTTATAATTTCAGATATCTTCATGCTTGTTAACATCATGAAGAGTCACCTCTGTACATGACCTTAAACCACACTCAGACAAAGTTATGATCAGATGCACCCCAGGCCACAAATATCCCCAAAGCTCTGGCTCAATCCCATTACTTAACCTTTTGAGAGGCAGTCCAAAAGCTACATTTGATTAGTAAAAGCCCATCTCTGGAATATAGGTGAGGCTCTGAGTTTCTTCTGGTTCACTTCATAATAAGTTCTGATGCGCTGATGGTCTCCTCTACCCATGTGGCTGGTCTCCTCTGTGGTCTCCTCTTCCCAGTCACATGGGCAGAGAATTGAGCACCTATTTATAAGACACTGCTTAGAAATTGAGCAATGGACGTAGATGCAGTAGTGGGAGGCCATTGTTCCAGGAGGTGTAAGCCCTGAGCCCCTGCCTAAAGTGATGGCCAGTGCATGCTCTTGGGCACTCAGGGCACGTGCTGTTGCCAAATTCAGTATAAAAATGTTTGCCCTGAACAGGAAAGGGGAACATCCAGGTGTGCACAGCCAGGGTCTTACAGAAGCACTTCCTGAGCTAGCTGTGACTGTCAGTGTTATAACAGTTGGGCATTTGCTCAGACACAGGCCCATTCACTCACATGGTCAAATGAGACCTTTTCTTTAGGGGTATGACCCAGAGGGGTCTTCCCAGCTCAGGAGTGTGAGCTCTAGGGACACACTGCCAACACGTGCTTGCTCTTGAAAGCAACAGACAACTTGAATGAAATTATAAATGTCCCACAGTGCATACCTGAGTTTTCTGTTGCCAACTAAGTCATAAAAACTACATTGAAGAGGGCCCAAAAGAGAGTGATAAAAAAACTAACAGGAATAAGAAAATGTTTTAAAAAGCAGGAATCTTTCGAAAAAGCACCTTGACAAAGATGGTTGAATAGTGGATCATCTACCTGGTTGCACGTATTGTTCAAATGCAGGTTGTAAGCAAATCTGCATGAAGTGGCTCTTATTCCTAGGAGGGCAGGTTGGGGGGGTCATTGTTATCGGCTCATGGTTTTCAGACGTTTTTGACTATGACTTACTTAAGATATATTTGTATATCCTGTCTTCTTATCACATACACTATCTCTCTTAAACTCAGACAACATCAATAAGAATATCATGAAACAATACTTGCTCTTTCTGTAGATTATGCATGGTGTTATTTCTTTCATTTCAAGCTGTTCCTATGTGATTGATAGGTTTAGTAACTCATAAATACTGCTATTCTGTATCTTAGCAAATTGATTTCAAATGTATTTTATTGTCTATTACTATGTTGAAGCCATCATTTGATAATTATAGTTCTGAGCAGTGTATTTGTGTATGGTTGGAGAGGGAAATGTATCTCTCATTGTGGCTTTATTGTAGGTTGTGATCAAATATAGTCAAAACCATGTCTCCTGACTCCATTCTCCAGATTTTGGAACCCTATCCTCTTTCAGATGCTGAAGCTACTTGGAGAAGACAAGAGATAGAGATGGGTGAAGGACCCACACCAGCTTGTTTAGTAAGACGAGACTTCACAGTCATGCAGTGGGTCTACATCTTTTCCAAATGGTCAGTGAAAGAGATGAAAGGGTCAGCCAATGACCATCTGAGGACCAATCCAGCCTGCTGGCCATGTCAGTGTGTGAAGTTTCATTGGAACACAGCCAAGCTGTGGTTCTACCTATTATCTGTGATTGCTTTTGTGTTGAAGAGTCCATGCAATCTGTAAAGCTGCAAATATTTACTATGTGCCCTTTAGAGAAAAAAAAATTGACATGTCCCCACCCCTCATCAGTCCCTTATGATTTTTACCTCAAAATTTCTCCATTTAGTGCTTCCACAAGTGAGTCTCAAGGTGTGGGCTGACTTATTGGGGCATCTTTCTCATTCTGTTCTTGATGATCAGTTACCCTTGAATAAAAATTTTGAGGTCAATGGGGTGCATTATAGACAAAATTCCCCTCCTAATTTCCTACACTTCTGACAGGTGGTTATTGGGTAACAGCTTCCCACACTAATCCAGTGATTTGTGCTGCAGTTGGAGCTTGGGGCACAAGAGGAACTCCTGGGGAGAGAAAGATGAAGGACTGGGTGGAAGGAAAAACTGAATTGCAGTGCGAGTCTGACAAAGCCTCAGCTAACATGGCAGGGAATGTGGGGCCAGCATTGAATGCTTTCTCTCCTACCATGTTAGGACCTGGATGTGAGCTCTCCCTGGGCAGATGAGGCTGCTCTCTGCAGCGCAGGCCAACCCGTCAGTCCCTGCGACTGGGCAGCAAGTTCTTCCCGATGGGTGACCAGTGCCACTTGGCAGACTTGCCCGTATTCAAGGGGATCCACTAGTCTACAGTTTGGTGCTCCCATCTTCTTTAGGGGAAACTTAGAGTTGAGAGGTTCATGCAAATGTATTGCACACCGCTGACCGCTGCAGCAGCTGGACTGAGTACTTGGCTACCTCCTCTACTCTTTCTGAAGTCCCCTCCTCTTTAGTCACCGCAACTGCAGTCTTGGTGTTTCTCCCGGTGGCAGTACTCAGAGCCATATCCCCTCGGGGCCCAAGGTCATGGTGACTGTATTTCTCTCAAACTGGATTGGCTGTACCTGCCTGGTTACAGTCATGGAGAGGCACGTGTACACGAGAGGTTCCAGAGTGAGTTGCTGAAATGCACAGCTGCTCCTACATGCTATCGTGCACAACAGCAGCCCCTCCTCTGCCTGGCCGTCAGTCTGGGGTGGTCACTCCTCTTCCAGCTTTGTGGACACAGGACACAAAATTCCCCCAGTGCATTGTTGGAAAGTGGGCTACTCTTGCTTCTTGGACTCAGTATTCTTCCTCTGGAGAGTGTAGTGTCACAGAAAAGTCTTTGATTTAGGTTGGATCCCGCATTCCCAGAACTTGGTTCTGAACCCTGCAGAGTGTCCCACTGAGCTGGCTCCTCAGCGGTGCTTCTGCAGGCTGCTCCACTGTGGCCGCAGGGTGACCCCCGGGACATGGATGTGGGTATGAACTGTGGATTTCAAAGTCATGAGCCCAGTTCCACATCTTATTTCCTGCAACATGGGTCTCTCGGCTTCAAGATTACTATGTTGTATCCCAAGCTGGTTCAAATGGTACATAAATCCTAGGATAGTGGTGCTGACCGAGACCCTGCAGGCAGGAAAGGTAAAGTTGAATTCAGAATGCAAGTTTATTCCCGTGAGAATAAACCACTGGCTTTTGCAGGATGAAGGACCTCAGTATAGTCAACTGTCACTAAGGAGACAAAAGGAAGGGTGCTATACTGGGGGCTGGGCTTTGGTCTCTCTTGCTGGATGTGTGCTGGATGGTAAGTCAGGGCAGGGGTTAAATGAGTCTTGCTGAGTGAGCATCTCTGCTCTGAGGTGCTCAGTAGCCTCAGCACCAGAATGCCTGATGACAGAGTCATGTCGGCTACTTCATCATTTATAGCCTCGTCCATGGCGCCTGCTGTGGGTGACGTACATGGTAAAAAGTTCTTCACATTCTCTGCCCACTCCCACGTGTGCACTGATCCGCCTCTTATACTTTCATAGCCTTGCAATCATGCGTCTCACAAGAGAGAAAGTCAGAGACATAAATATATCCAGGAGAACCTAGTGTCCCCTGTTCTCTAAGAGTGGTAGAAGATAGCGATGAGAAACCCCCAACTACACAAGTATAATTTACACAGTAGCAGTTTTTCTGCTCTAAGATCTGATGAAGGAGTGCTCCCAGATGGACTCCTCACTGGATATATTTATTGCATTCAGTGGCTTCTATGATCAATGACAGTAAGACTATTTTTCTCTAGGAGATGAGATGGTTCGGTGGCTGAGGGGCTGTCTGAGTAGGCTTGCTTTTAACGAGCAGTGACTCTCATAGGGTAGTTTGTAGGCCTCAGAAGAGAAGCACTTTGGAGAAGCAGTATGATTCTGAACCTCAGTGCTGTTAGCATTTTGGGTCAGATAACTCTTCATTGTGTGCTGCTATGGGCTGGATGTTTGTGTTCCCCCACACTGATACGCAGTGGTCCTAATCCTCAGGGTGAAGTATTTGGAAGTGGGGCATTTGGGAGGTAATGAGGGTTTGATGAAGTCAAGAGGAAAAACCATCACGAAGGAATTAGTGCCTGTATTAGACCAGTTGGGAAGAGGTTGTGCTCTTTCTTTCTCTCCACCGCATGAGCTCAGAGAACAAAGGTGGCCATGTATAAGCCTGGAAGAGGATTCGCTAGAAACGAAACCCCAGTGCGGATCTTGGACTTTCCAGGCTCCAGAACTGCGAGAAAATAAATGTTTGTTGTTTAAGCCACCTAGACTATGGTATTTTTTATGCAACCTTCGCTAAGACATGTGCACTATAGGATTGTCTTTAGTAATATCATTGTTTTATAACCACTAAATGCCAGTACATACCCCCAATAATAACAATTGAAAGTGTCTCCAAACATTTCCAAATGTCCCCTGGAGGATAAAATTGCTCTCAGTTAAGAACCACACAGATGTGTTTTTTATTTTGTGTTGTTTAGTCTATGTGAGATCTGCAGTTTGGGAATGAGTTGAAGGGGGTATTTACTCTGATCACTTCTAGAATTTCATTGTGTGGCACTATGATAGCCTGAAGGTAGACAAAAAGAAATGTCTATAAGGTGAATGGGAACACAACAAAACCAGACACATAGGCACTGACCCTATAGAGACATGTATAGAGACTTCACACCACTTTGAGGAACAGAACCTGGTGGTTCCGGCTGATCCTTAGCTCCTGCTCTCCCGTAAGGGCATGGCCAGTATGGATGGCAGAGGAAAAAAAAGTACTATTATTAATAACCTGATTTCTTCCCAAAGTTTCAAAAACTTTGTCTTGATTTGGCCAATTCACTCACATGGAAACTTCTGACAAATGGATTTTGGAGAAGCTTTTTTTTAGACATTGGATGAAACAAGCTTTGAGATTTGGACTAAAATCAGAGGGAAGACTGTTTAATTGCCCTTAAATTACCTGGGGCTTTGAGATGCTGAAGTCAGAAAATATTCCATAGACATATCCTGAGAAATTATTTCCATCTGAGGTGGTTTGGATCGACTGACTTTCCAAGAAAGGGATGATGTGTCTATTTCCATTTGAGGTTTCTCCCCAAATGGACATAGATGTTGCAATAGTTCATAACTTCCTTCAGATTACTCATTTAAAGCATGGTTTCTGCTCCTTTCCAGGCATTTATGGAACCATTACATCGTAATTGCAATCTATGGACTCGAAGGTACTACCCAACATACATGGATTGTTACATGGAAACCCTCACCGAGTGCTGATGGGCATCTGAGCCCCTCACAGCCACTGCAGATGGACATGTGGGACTCAGATTTGTGCGGATCTTTCTTTACCACCTCCCAAGTCTCTTCATCTTGATCACAAATGCTGACTTATGGAATTGGCTGAGAGTTGCATTGTACTCTCTCCTCTGCCTCTGTGGCTATCTGGAGCCATCAGATCTCCACCATTCTCAGTGGCTCTGTCTTGCCTGAATAACTCCTAAATTGCGACACACACAACACAGGAGCTTCTACCAATGGTGTTGTGCACTTCGTGTTTGCTGTTGTTCTCTACTGCCTTTTTTTTTTTTTTTGAGATGTATACTGTATTTTATTTTATTCTTTTTCTTTATTGATATATATTTGACAACAATTATGGTCCCATGGATTTCCCACCAACGTTTCGCCAGTGCACCATCACCTCAGTCCTTTGTGCTCTTTCTGCCCTCAACCTTCTCCCTCCCCACCTCCCCACAAAGTGTCCCTGATTTGCCCTTGTCTTTTGGGTTTTTTTTCATTATTATTATTATTGTTATTATTCTTTTCCTTGGTCACTTATTTGGTTCCCTTACATTCCTCCTAGGGGTGAAACCATCTAGTATTTTTCTTTTGCCTTCTGACTTGTTTCACTGAGCATAATATCCCCTCTTGCTCCATCCATGTTTCTATGAATTACTGACTTTTATCACATCCTCCCTAGGTCCTTAAAAGACACGCTACCCCCTGTTTTTCCAGTACTTTTTATAGTACTGACCTGTCCAGTCTTGTGTGTGCAGACCTTGTCTGTGACCCAACATGTTATGACTGTGGGCCCCCAGGCCATCAAAGACCTCTTGCTTCCTGTTCTTTGACTTTTTCCTGGTCTGGGGGCTTCTTTCCTCTCCAGGTTTCAGTTCTCTCCTGTTTGTTCTTTAACTTGCTGTTGTTTGCCGTTTTAACTTGCCTGCTGCTGTGTTTACCCAATCCTACTTACTTTCCATCCTTGATCTTGTCACCAAGTCTAACCAAAGTGGGGAAAGTAAGGTCAGATTGACCTACACTGTAAAAATGTGATTTTCCCAAATATGATCTATACTTTTTTCCCCCTCTTCTGCTAACCATGTATGGAGAACCTGGGGACGGGGGGAATCTAAGAAGACAATGAAGACAAAGATGAAAAGAATGAGGGACCTGGGTTCTTGGATAACTATGAGTTGACTTACTCAAGGCCTCTCCTCTGCTGACCCACGTGGCAAATAGAAACTTTTGGGGCCCCCCCAAACTAGTGGGTGTGTGTTACAATAGTCCATCATAATTCATGCTCTGTCCCTCTCCAGCATCACCTAACAGCAATGGGTACTTTTTTTCAGCTGCAGGCCCTGGATTGGCTTTCTTGGGGTTCACAGGTGCTCTCTAGGAGCCCATCTCCATGCCATGTGGGTTCCAGGTGGTACTGACCCACTATATTGGTTCTCGTGGATGAGAGCTCTTCTTTCCCCACATAAAAATAAAAAACACCTTTATACCATCACCCTAAAAATTTATTTAAAAGAAAAATTGCATTTTATTTAGGATCAAAGAATTGCAAATCTGGGTACATAGATTCAGATAGAAAACCTAGAATGTGCCCAAGGATGGACAAGTCTGAAGGCTTATGGGTTTATGGGAGGGAAAACGAGGTGAGTAGTTAGAGAAAAACGTTGATTAGTATTAGGAAGCTTAAACCAAACTTGGCCATGCATAATTAACTGATGATTTTCTAGAAAGGATGAAAAGGGAACTGGTTCTATCCTCTGGCTAAAGGTTCATAATCATCAGTTCTCAGACAATTACATTTTTTCCCTGATGGTTTCTTAAAATACTTGTTTTTATTCTAAGGTCTTTGGCTTAATTAAAATAAGTAATTTGATTTCTCTGTAATGGCTACCCAGCTCCACTTTATTTATTTTTAAAAGATTTATTTATTAATGCATATAAGCACTGGGGTACAGGCCAGAGGTGTGTGGGGGGGTGAGAGGATTTACCACAGACAGAGCGGGGAGCAGAACAGGCAGATCAACTGAAGTACACTGCTGAGGGGAGCAGCGGGCACAGCAGGAGAGGTCTGCCGGGCCATGTGGGTCCCCTCCCTAGCTGGCAGCAGGGATCGAACTTGTGCTGCAGTGGCTGAGGTTTGCTTCATAGTGCGTTGCTTAACCCACTGCGCCACCAGGGAGGCCCTACCCAGCTCCACTTTAAAATGGTTTCACAGATATCAACATTTCACAATACCAGTTGTATTGGCAACATATACATATATTCCTAAGCTATCCCCCTTTTCCAGAGCTTGACTCTCTTGACCTAAATGACTGCTTTGGATCCAGGCTGACCGTGAAACCCTCAAAAGAGAATTTAGGGTTTCTACACCTGCTGGCCTCCTCCAAATCTTGGCATCAGGTTACTGTGGGTGTGAAGTGTTAAAAACACCCCTCAAGGTCCAGCTCTTCTCTGCCTAGGCTGTCCTGGCACTGTCTTTATTACAGCCTATAACTCACATTTTCCTTCATGCTAAGGACATAGACAGTAACTCTTACAAACCAATAACTATCCTTCTTAGGCATTGAACCCTAAAAGGCAGGGAGGTGACCTCTATGAAAGGAGTGTGCCTGTGCCCATGGGCTGATGAATTGTAGGCTGGGGGCTGCTTGGCCTTCTAGGCCACTCTCCTTCCTGGTGCTTCCCCCTCCATTTGTGGCAGCACCATTTTATTACATCCAGATTCATTACAATGTTGAGTTCTAAAAACATATTTTCTTTTGGTCCTTACTTAAATTTGTCATTTTAAATTTTTTTCCGATTTTATTTATTTATTTATTTATTTATTTATTTATTTATTTATTTATTTATTTATTTGTCTATAAAGTTTTATCAGAACAGTCATGCCCATATTCTTATTTTTTTTGAAAGTTAATTTTTATTTTTATTTTTTTTCTTCCTTTTTTATTAAAATATTTTAAAATTTACATATACTTGCCATTAATTGTAATCCCCATGTATTCCCCATCACCATCTCACCAGTGCACCATCACCT
>JAGFMF010011871.1:355064-383097 GCA_019455555.1 Galemys pyrenaicus | reverse complement strand
CTTGATCCTCATTTGGTTCCCTTATGTTCCTCCTAGGGGAGGAACCATCTGGTATTTTTCTTTTGCCTTCTGACTTGCTTCGCTAAGCATAATCCCCTCGAGATCCATCCATGTTCCCATGAATGAGTCTAGTTTTTCATTTCTGATTGCTGAGTAGTATTCCATCAAAATATTTTCATTAGATATTTCATCCCCTCACACCACTTTTGGGGGATGGGAGGGAAAATAAAAACTTGATCTTGAACATGGAGCTTTACTCCACCAGGAAAAACAGCATGATTTCCCTGTTGTAGTACATTATGAGGTTTTCTGAAGAAAATTGAACCCAACCCATATACCTCTATGAAAGCCAATCTCTGTCAAAATGTAGAGTGAATTTTCATAGGTGGCCAAGCTGCACCAAGTGTTCTCTCAACTCTAGGTAGCAGTCCCAGGAACTTTCCTGACAAAAGCAATGAGCTGCCCATGCCAGTATGCAGTGCCATGGCGCCCCTCACAGCAGAGTCCGCCATCTTTAGGTTGAGGGTCCTCCACAAACTTGAACCACTTTTTTGTTTTAAAATGAAAATTAGGGTATTGGAGATGCCCTGTACATGGAGAAGCCAGATGAGTGAGACATTGGCTGTCTTTGAAGAGTATATCATCTAGTGGAGGGGAAGAGATATGTACCAGAACCCTCATGTAATATGGATTGTAGGAAATTCAGCACTAAAAATATAAATCAAATACTATAGGGAAAACACCACTAGGTATTTGGGAAGTCTGATAATGTTTAGGTGCATTTGCTGATGTTTTCGCTGTATTCCTTTCAAGGACTATCTCAGTGCTCTCTTTTGGACCATGGAGATGGCTTGGTTTCTTTCTATAACTCACTCTTCACATTCCTTTTTATACCCAGGTGGCATCACTGGAGTAAGTGCTTTCATAAAATTGCTTCCTCAGCATGCTTTCAAGCCTGTACATTTTAACCCTTCTAGGGGTGCAAATCTGCTCACCTGCCTTTAATCCACTCTCCCATTCTCCAGCACACTCATCTCTGCCAAGTTCTGGGGGCTGCTGCCTTTAGAGTTGGTGCCTGCTTACATCAATGAAAAGACATCTGTTTCTCAGGCAAAACACAGTACTGACTGTGATATTGAGATGTGGGATGGACAACACACAGAAAGACATACAGATCATGCCACTAGTAACCATAATAATAATTAATAGTCTGGATAATCGTCATTCAGTTGTGACAGTGAGGCACTTGAAAAAATATTTTTTGGGTATAATTTTTTTGTCCTATATGGCACAGGAAGATTGAGGTTTTGAAAATATAAAAGAAACCCCAAAGGGACCAGCCTGTGGTTAATGTTGATTTCCCCATTTTCACACATGCTAATGACTACCAGGTTTCTTAACTTGGCATCATTGAACTTTCTGGAATTTTTTTCTGAGATGTTTGAAAAGAAAAGTGGTCTTACCTCCATCTTGCTATTCTTTTTCTCTTTCCCTGTTTATCTCAAGCTACATCTATCCCTGAGATGGAATACTGAGTAAAATATTGGTTCTAATTATAGAGATGATGGAATTAAACATTTCTAGAGGGAATAACAATGAAGATATCATTGCTCACTAAATAGTACTTCAAATTCTGATTTGTTCTTTTTCGCCCTCCAATGACATGGGAAAGGTAAAGACATGTAATAGAACCCTCATATAATATGAATAGTAGAAAGTTCAGCATTAAAAATAGAAATCAAAAGCTATAGGAAAAACACCATAGGTGTTTGGCATTGGTTTGCATCTTATTTGACCTAAAAGATATTTATGGAATCTATTTTTGTCTTACAAATATTAGTTATTACATTTTTTTTCTCTTTCTCTAGATGATCCTGGAGGAATCTTTGTCTTAGATGTTTTGTAAGGTGTTAAGAGGCATTTCTTTTATCTCTATATTTGCTTGCAGTTTGATCAACTTGTGCTCTTATCTTCACTACTTACATCCTATGCCTTCTTTAGATTTATTTTATTGCTCTTTTTCCAGCTTTTGAATTGAGCAATTAGTTCATTGGCATAGATTCATTCATTTTTTTTAAAGATTTATTTATTTATGCATACAAGCACTGGGGTACAGGTCAGAGGTGTGAGGGGTGAGAGGATTCACCACAGACAGAGCAGGGAGCAGAACAGGCAGATCAACAGAAGTACACTGCTGAGGGGAGCAGCGGGCGAGGCAGGAGAGGTCTGCTGCGCCATGTGTGTCCCCTCCCTGGCCGGCAGCAGGGATCGAACTTGTGCTGCAGTGGCTGAGGTTTGCTTCATAGTGCATTGCTTAACTCACTGCGCCACCAGGGAGGCCCTCATTCATTTTGTTTTTAATAGATACTTGAGGGCAGTACAAAGTACCCCATTTAAATACGTATTGAGGCTTCCATTTTTGTGTTCATTTTTAAAAAATAAATCTCTGATGTATACTTGAAGAGTTGTTTTCTTCTTCCTTAGTTATTATATTTATAATAATTTACAATATTAGATCAAGCTCTTAAATTTCATCGCCTAAAGCACTTATAATCTACCTAGCTTTTGTTGGCGTGTTTATTAATTTCTCAGAGAAGCATGTAAAATCTCCCATATGATTACATATGCTAATTTCTCTTTATAATTTGTAGCACTTTGCTTTTGGGGAAGGCAACTGTTGCCTCATGATTGCTATATCCTTTTGGTGGGTCATAATTTATAATGTACAGATATGGTGTCAGTGCCATAAATGATTTATATTTCAAACATTATATTTAAATTTCAGTGGTATGTCATGCCCGAATGAAAAAGCCAAGCAAGTTTTATTCCTAGATCTCAGCAGACACAATTGGTTGTAAATGATCAGGGAGTGAGAACATCAGCTTCAGGTCTCCTAAGGTGTGTAAATACTTACCCAAAGTATCACAGGCCACAGAGTTTATGCAGATGCTCTCACAGAGCAACATCACTCTTTGAAACCTATATCTTTATATAAATGTGTAGGATCCAATGGTTTCTGAAACAAATCAAATCTTGAAAAGTCAGCAGCTCTATGCCCTTCCAAGATTAGATCAGCCACATTGTACATGCAGGTTCCTTGCCAGTCCAGGGCTTGGCTGGGCTTGGTGGAGCCAAACACATCAGGTTTGGTTTTCCTTGCTAACCCTTCCAGTCAGTGCTATTGCTTTGAAGGGTCACCTGTTGAAGCATGGATCACTTTGCTAAAAGATGATGGATTCATTTTGTAAGCCCATCCCCTTTACTTCAAGGGGGAAAAGGCAAGTCCACTGGAGAGAGTATCTGATTTGGCACTGGTTGCAGTTATTGCTGGAATAGGGCTGAGAAAGCGGGTCCCTCAGTGCTCGGTAATGGGTATCTACAAGGACAATGGATCCAGGAGTCTTTACTTCCATTACATATACATGGAATCTCTGAACTCATCTACCTCCACTTAGAAAACACACTAGAGGGCCTCCCTGGTGGCGCAGTGGGTTAAGCAACGCACTATGAAGCAAACCACAGCCACTGCAGCACGAGTTCGATCCCTGCCGCCGGCCAGGGGGGGACCCACATGGCAAGGCAGACCTCTCCTGCTGTGCCCGCTGCTCCCCTCAGCAGTGTACTTCCGTTGATCTGCCTGTTCTGGTCCCCGCTCTCTGTGGTGAATCCTCTCACCCCCCCACACCTCTGGCCTGTACCCCAGTGCTTGTATACATAAATAAATAAATCTTTTAAAAAAAATAAAAAAAAATAAAAAAAAAAAAGAAAACACACTAGAGAAGCTGTTCTGATGTAAGCAAGGACACAATGTTGATAGGGTATTTTCATGAAACGATGATTTTTTTTTTAAATAAACTATTTTTACAAGATATACTGATCTTAGGTTACAAAAAAAAAAAAACAAAAAACAAAAACAAGAGTAAGAAGAACATAAGAACATGAATGTCTTTGATTCTGGGACCACATTGCCTTTGTTTTGTTTCTCATAGAGTAGAGCCTGAGAAGAGGATTTAAGTCCACATGGTTTATTTGGGAAATGTCAGATGAACCATAGGAGTGCAAGAGTAATGTCAAAGAAGGGAGACAGCCAACAGAGGATGTGTGAGTAAGCTGGTTACTACAGTAGATGGAGGAGCTTCCTAGGAAAACTGAGAAACCTGGGGAAATGATATGCAATTCACATCTTCTGCCCATCTGAGTGGGAAGAATCTATGGGGTTAGATTCCTGGGTGACTGTTACCTGGGGTTTGATGCACATGTTCACTCAAGTGCAGTCATACCTAAGCATAAAGAAGCAGGTACCTGCCCTGAGAGTCAGCTGGCAGTCTGCTGAGCAAGTGAGTAGGCCCAAGAATTCTGCACTCATGATCACAGGCCAGGTCAGGACACCCAAGAAAATACCCTGTGATAGACACATTTGTCCCAGAGATTGTTTTTATTTGGAGTGGTCTGGTTGGATTTTCAGAAATTTCTTATGTTCTAAAAAGTATATTTCTAAGGGCTGGGTTTCTATACCCTGGATGTCATAGGCTGTCACATCAGATTAATTCTGTCTGGGACACATTAATGATTCTCTCTGCTTTTATAGAAAGTCACAGATGAAGGTGTTGCAGTTCATGCTGCTGGAGGATTTGGTGTGGCGCCTGCCTAATGGAGCTAACTACAGGTAGTGTCTGCTGAGAATGCACAGTGTTGAAGGGGCACCAGGGAGGAGGGTCATGGAACTGGGCAGGGAAGTCTGGCCAATAGCCGCAGAGGTGTTCTAGTGGTGCTGGAACAGTGTCAGCAGAAGTGCATAAAGAAGACAGTTGCAGAGTGCAGAAGAAATTGTCTTGGTGCTTATTGTAGGCCAAAGGGCTTGGTGCTGTGCGTTGTGATCTGCAGCTAGCCCGGATGTGTATTCAGGAACCGGGTCAGGCTTGTGTGTGCCACGGGTACATGGGGGCACTCAAGGAAGACTGATGTGGGCATAAGAAGGACCAAGGTAGACAGTCCAATTACTGGCAGGGCCACCACTCCTTGTGCTCACAACATGTGAACAGTTGACTGTATTGCTCTCTCTAGCCCCAGATGATCTCTACGTTTTGAAAAACATGCTACTTGGAGTGACACCATCCTTGGGCCCAATATCCAGTACTATAGCTGGAAGTCCCCATAATGGCTGTCCTCTGGCTTGGCCCTTCTTGTTGGGTGGCATGGAGGGTCCCAATGCCAGACAGGGGTGCCCACCCAGAACTGTTCCCTGTCCACTAGACCATAGCCCTGGTTCCCAACCCTGAAGCCCCTGCTCATGGGCCTGCTGCTTCTCCAAAGAACCATCTGCAGGCTTGGAATGTGACTGCCCAATGGGGCAGGTGTTTTTCAGAGGGATGGGGATGCAGGAAGAGAAGGGAGAGGCCCTCACGGAACTCTTGCTCCAGACCCTGCCCACGGGAAGGCTGCCCAGCCCCAGGGCTTGGGGAAAGACCCAGTACACAGGAGGCCTGGCTCACTTTATTCACATGTTCAGGGGTACGGCAGCTTGAATAATCACTCTGAGGCAGAAATAAAACATTTGAGAGACTGCTGACTTAAATCAACTTCCCTGGCTTTTCCTATAGAAAATTCCGTTTGGAAAGTCTTCTTAGGAGCAGAGTGGAAAGTATCATCCCCTGCCCCACATTTCTCTAGTCACTATTGGATTTTTATCAACAAAGTGAGGCTTGTCTCATTCACATTTCTGAAGCATTCTGGAGATAGTTTGATCTCCATGTTGCCAGCTCTCACTCCGGTTTCTCGACCTTTGAATTCCTGATGGCTTTCACAATCCACCTTCTGTAGTGACTGTCTTCTTTGTGTTGACTTGAAGTTGGGGACACAGACTCTTTTCCTGGGGCTACAGAAGTTCTCAGGCTACTGCAACCTGGGCTGCTGTGTGTAGAACCCTGCTGAAGTTGAGGGTGACATTGGGGGACCTCAGTGGTTTACTTACTTGGTGCCCCAGAAGGAGTTACACACTCTCACATCTCAGGTATTTATTTTTTATATGCCTCTTCATTTCCCCATTCTGCCTCACTGCCTCATCCCCTGCCTTGTTCTTATTTCTAGAAAACTCTTGATTTTCTTTCTTCTCGTTTTTATTCTTTAGAACAAACCAGATATGTTTTACTATAAGCAGAAAGGCAGTCCTTGTCTGAAGATAGTATTGCTTTGCCCCTGGAATCTATATGGGATCCTCACATGACATTTTTCCAACACAAGAACCTTAGGTTTTCTGGTGACCACCAAACAATTGAGATCCCAATGCCCATTACCCTCTGTTGTGCCAGCTTTGCAGTCTCTCTGCCCAGGGACCTGAGGTTTATGCAACGTGCCTGCTCCCCTCTGTCTAAAAAAAGTAATTAAGAGTTAAATCTGGTGACTATAACACAATGGAATACTATTCAGTCATAAAAAGAAGAAATTCCTACTATTTATGACAACATGAATGGACATTATCATGAGTGAAATAAGTCAAATAAAGGCAAATACTGTATAATCTCATTTATTGGAGGAAATTGTCCCCATCCCCTCACCAACTTATAGAAAAATAACTCAGATTTGTGATTTCCAGAGGCAGAGGGCAAAGAGAGGGAGAACTGGATGAAGGTGATCTAAAGGAACTTCTTATAAGACAATTACTAAGTATATAATATATTACATGATGATTACAGTTAACACTGCTGAATGATACATCCAAAAGTTGCAGAGTAGAATCTAAGGGTCTCATCATAGGGACAAACATTTTTATTTTGTAATTTAGGATGCTAACTAATGTAGTGGTAATCAATTTGCAAGTCATTATGTGATGTACCTTAACCTTACATAGAGTTGCATGTCAATTATATTTCAATAAAATTGAAAAAAAAAAAAAAGCTAAAGTTTGGGTGGAGTCTGTCTTTGGATGACACAGGTAGTGTGTGCTGAGAAGGTCAGACCCTGATTCCCAATTCCAGCCTCTAGCAGAATCTCAGCAGCAAAATTTGCCAAGATAGCTGTACTAAAATTTAGAATACCTAAAATTTCTTATTGTCTTTTCTAAAATCTATTTACCTTTTTTCTGTTCAGTATATTATGTCCCTTATCCTTCCAGAGAAGGATGCTTCATATCCCTCCTCTCCCTCACCAACACCTGTTTACTGTCTGTGTCTCCAGTGTGAATCACGGTCATATTGAGAATTATTGTCAGAACTGGGTCTCCATTTTCTGCAGTTCATGTCCAGTGTCCCTGGAGGCACCTGGCATGTTTGTGCAGTGTCAGCCCACAGGACGATCTGGTAGGGGTGATGAGGGCTCTGAGCAAGGAGAGCACTCTCAAAAGCCCCAAAAGGCCAAAGGCCACAAACCAGAATCAAGAGCTATAGCAATAGGGGCTATAACCTAACAGAGGACAGTCTCATCTGTGCACACAATTGCAAGAGACTTTAGGCTCCCAACAGTCATAGGATTTATCTTACAAACAGGGGGAAACAAAAAGCTTATTTATCCACAAGTGGCTGGCTGGTTCATCCAGATAGCATCAGTGATGGTCATCACTGGTTACCAGAAGTGCTGGACAGCACTGCCCAGTAGCAATGGCCACTAATGGTCCTACAGAAGCAATGTCAGAAACACCCAGTGTTAACAGTTCTTTGTGAGTTCTTGGGTTATACCAACAATGAACAGCTCTTTGAGACACCAGGCCCAGGGCCTTTGGTGCTCCTTTCATTCAATGTCAGAGACAGGACTGAGGCCCAGTCTCTGCAGAGTCTTTTGGCTTCTCTCCTTCCTCAGAGGGTGGCTGCTGGATGCTTCCCTCCTTTCTTTGGAGGCTGGAACTTTTTCTCTTCTTCAGGGCTTTCCTCTTCCTCAGCAGGGGCTCTTTCTCTGGGCTGTTGCTTCTCTGGACCTCTTCTTCCTCTGCTTCTCGGATGCTCTCTCTGTCTCAGGCTCCCTCTGACCCTGGCTTATATCCACTTTCAGGGTGCCCCACCCAACAGTCTAATTGGACCATTTTTCAATCCTATACCTGATTGGTCTAGTCCATAATCCAGGAAGTGTACTTTATATAAAAGTGCTCTGCCACAACTGACTTGTGGTGAAAGGCGGGGTCTTGGCAATAAAGCACCAGTCAACTAGCAGCTTACACCTGATTGGTCCATTCCATGGTCCAGGAAGTACACTGTTACATAAAAGGTCTCTGAGGAGTGACTGCCACAACTAACTAGCAGAGTGAGAGAACACCATTGCTCCCACCACTGAGGCAGCTGGGGTCCGGTAACAGTAGGAGTTCTGATGCTGCTCAGAAGTGGGTGGGGGACTTGGCAGAGAAATGCACACCTATTAAGCCCCCAAATCTTGGAGTGCTTCTTCCCTCCTGGGAATTTGCTTTCACTCAGCATAAGAAGCCACAGCAACACAGGTGGGCATGTGCTTCCATGCCACCAAACAACATTTAAGGCTGCCTGGTAGACTGACGTTACCTGAAGTGTTCTCACGGCATGTCCTTCCTGCAGTCATTAGCCTCCCTCTGGTGCTGAGATTCCTGTGACTGAAATGTCACCTCCTTTCCAAGTTAGATTTCCATACCACTCCTGTAATGGAAGCTGGAACCTTCTGCATCTCAGCATTGACCTTGGGGTTATGCTTGAGCCTAATTTCCTCAAAATGACATTTTGCTTTTCTCTCCCAGCTCCCGTTAACCCCCTTTCCAAGACAAGTGAACAGCTGCCCTGACTGTTTATTCACATCCCAGATTTTCTGTTTCCTGATACCAGTGGTCAGCACCCGCTGAACCAGACTCTTGCTGAAACACACCTGGGTGATAGACTTCCTTCAAGAAGACAAACTGAGACACCATGATCCTGCCTTTCTCTGGCTGAGAAATCTCCCATTTCTTCCTCTAGTAAATCAAATAAACTCCAAACCCCTATAAATCAAATAGATCTTCTTTAATCTGATTTCAATGTAGCAAAACATTTTGTTGTAGGAAACCAGATGAGTAAGGCTTCTAGAACAGTGCCCAGTGCACAGAAATAGGTACTAAGTGGTTGTTAGCACAGGCTCCTCATTCCTTATTTGAAACCCTTGGGGTCTGATATGTTTCAGAAATCAGAATTTTTGAGATTTTAGAAGGGAATATGGTGAATGTTGATAAACTATAATTAAATCTACAACAGGGTCTGGGACTATTCTCCATCATTGAACATGTTAATGTTTCTGCAGAACAATGTGGATACGAAGTTGGATACATAAGACTAAATAGCATTGTGGCAGTTCATTTCAGGTTTCACTGCCAAATGAAGTGTTTCTTCTAGAAGCCTCTGTGACTTTTAGATGGGTAGCAAAAACTCTCTGGATTGTTCTGTTATCATGGTTGTGAGCTGGGATGACTAAGGCAGGGTGGCCTCAGGGAGGTGAAGGGACTTCAGCTAAGGCTTGAGGGATGAGGCCACAGCTAATGGAGGTGGGGTCAGAGGGTATTGTGGGGAGGAAGCCTGGAGGAGCAGAGGGCAAAGACAGGACAGCTGCTCATTGGGTGAGTACCCATATGCTGGGGATCAGGAAGACCCATTGTCTGGGGTAACCAGGGTTACTCTGGGAAGTATAAACATTCTGCATTCCTGGGAGATGCCTGCTGTGTAAGAGACAGGCTGCTCTGGGAGCGGTATCTCAGAGCTAACTTGGCCATTCAAAGTTTGATTCACTCACAGAGCTTGGAACCTTCCCACTAATACCAGAGGACTTGGGCCAAGGGGGATGTCACTCACCAGCAGGTTTAAGGTGGCCACCAATGGCACTGTGGTGACAGCCCTGAGAAAGTCTCATCCTGCCGACACCCAGCCCTGCTCCCTGTGGATCTTCTGCCATCTGCATCTGCAAAGTTTGATGAATACCTAGAACCATCTTTTTTCCCGCCACAATTACTTATTCAAGAATATCTCATATAAAAATATGGCAATATGAATGAAAACCAGTCTTTTTATTATTCCCCGGTTGACTATGTAACTTTTCACATGTCATTCTAGATGAAGGTTCCAAAGAATGACTTGCTCTTTCACCCCTCCTTTTTGCTTTAAGAGAGGAAGGACACCTATTTTCTCCACACAGGTAGATCTAGGGATGGGTGCTCAGGGGACTGAGAATCCTGAAACTTGTGTACCTGTAAGGAGGGCCACATGGGGAACAGAGAGGTAACTCAATAGGTGGTTTGTTTGGTGAGGTGCATTTGTTCTCCAATTCTTTCATATTATTTGGGTACATACTTGACATTTCAAAAAATGCATATGATGCTTTTCATTAGAAGCAGAGTTAGTAATGCCAACACATGGGTTGCTGATAAAAGTCATGCACATTCATTCCTCTCATACTCATAACAACCACTACACAGGAATTCAATTAAACCCTTGCCAACACTTACAGAGGACATGCAAGGGGAAATATCAGGCAGCCAGCCTGCAGTTTCTGCAGGTCACTATGGCCTGAATGACACATTGGCAGGGCCTATCAAGGACCCCTGGAGCCAGAGCACAGGGCTCTTAACCCTGACTGCACATTGAAAGTCACCTGGGAGACAAATAGCAACAACAAAACATCAAAGAAGACACTGATGGATGGATGTCTCCTCCAGAGATTGTCACTTAATAATTATTGACTAATCATTGTGATTTAATAATTAATTAATTTGGGGTGGGTCCCATACATGGAAAAATAAGAAGTTTCCAGGTAGTTCATATTAATATGGCACCACGACAGAAAATCCATTCTCTTTTTTTGAAAAATTATATATTTTTAATTTTATATATTTTTTACATTATTTTTCATTTTTGTGCAGTGTATATTTCTCATCCCCATGAAATTCCCATCACCAACTCACACGTACACCATCACCATAGTCCCTTTTGCTCTTCCCACCCAAAAACTTGTATTATTTTTTATTGAGGTAACAATGATTTTCAATACTGTATATGAGTTGGGGGTGTAAGTTCACACTTCTGCAAATATATGTTACCACACTACAAAGATGCCCACTCTCCTCCATCATAGGCCATTAGGTTCCCTCCCTTTTTTGTCCCCACCACCCATCTTCCCCCTCTTGTAAGCATTAATTCTACAATCAAATTTCTAGGGCTTGTTTTGGTTTAGCTGTGTCTGTAACTTTATTTCATTTCTTTATAATCCACATATAAGTGAAATCATGTGATACTTGTATATTCTTCCTGACATATTTTTCTTAGCATGAACTCTTCCTATTCCATCCATGTTGCAGCAAATCACAAGATTCCATCTTTTTTTCTCATTAGATTTATTTAATTACATTTGACAACATTTGTAGTCCCCAGTACCATGTCACCTTTGTACCATCACCTGAGACCCTTGTGTTCTTTATGCCCTCATCCCTGTCTTTCTTTGCCCTCCTTCCCTCCACCCCCCCCATCCATGTTCCCTTTGGTCTATCTTTAACCTTTAGATCTTGTTGAATTTGTTTGTTTTTGGTTGTAATTGCCCACTTCCTTGAGCTTTCTCTTATTTTTTTGTTTTCTTCTTTTTTATTTTTTGTTGTAGTTGTTGCTCTTTCACATTCCTCCTAAAAGTGAAGTCATCTGATAATTTTCTCTTGCCTTCTGACTTGTTTCACTGAGTATAATTCCTTCTAGTTCCATCCATGTTTCTATAAATGCCCCTAGTTTATCATTTTTGATTGCTGAATAGTATTCCATTGTGAATATGTACCACATCTTCTTGATCCAGTCATCTACTTTTGGGCATTTGGGTTATTTCCAGGTCTTACCAATTATAAATAGTGCTGCAATAAACATGGGGTACAGGTACTCTTTTGGATTGGTGTTTTGTGTCCTTTGGATAGATCCCTAGGACTGGGATTACCAGATCATATGGTAGATCCATCCCTAGTAGACCGAGGAACCTCCATACGGCCTTCCATAATAGTTGGATTAGCTTGCATTCCCACCAGCAGTGTACTAGGGTTCCTTTTTCTCCACATCCTCACCAACATTTATTGTTGTTGGTTTTTTTGATGTGTGCCATTCTTACCAGTGTAAGGTGGTACCTCATTGTGGTCTTAATTTGCATTTCCCTCATTATGAGAGATGCTGAGCATTTTTTCATATGCCTGTTGGCCATTTGCATGTCCTCTTTGGTGAAGTGTCTTTTAAGTTCTTCTGCCTATTTTTTGATTGGGTCGTTTGATTTTTTTTTTTAGTCTTATGAGTTCTTTGTATATCTTTGTGATCAGTCCCTTGTCAGTTGTATGGGGTGCAAAGATTTTTTCCCAATCAGTGGGGAGTCATTTCATTTTCGTTAATGTTTTTTTGCTGTTCAGAAGCTTTTAACTTGATATAGTCCCATCTGTTTATCTTCTCTCTCATTTTTATTACTTTTGGGGGGTGCATCTTCAAAGGCGTTACTGAGATACATATCTTGTAGCATTTAAAAAAATTTTTTTTTAATTTACATATATTTGACATCAATTGTAATCCCCATGTATTCCCCATCACTGTAACACCAGTGCACTATCACCTCAGTACCCCGTGCTCCCGTCTGCCCTCCAACTTTCCCCTCTTCCCTCCACACCAAGTGTCCCCAGTTTGTCTTTGTCTTTTCATTTTTGGTTTTTGTTTCTTTCTTGTTGTTGTTATTATTATTATTATTGTTCTTATTCCTTTCCTTGATCTTTATTTGGTTCCCTTATGTTCCTCCTAAGGGAGGAACCATCTGATATTTTTCTTTTGCCTTCTGACTTACTTCACTGAGCATAATCCCTTCCAGTTCCATCCAAGTATATTATTATATCATCTGCAAATAGTGATAGTTTTACTTCTTCTTTCTCTATTTGGATGCCTTTAATGTCTTTTTCCTGTCTTATTGCTCTGGCTAGGACTTCCAGTATTATATGAACAGTATGGGAGAGAGTGGGCATCCTTTCTTGTGCCTGATCTTAAAGGGAATGCTTTCAATATTTCACCACTGAGGATAATATTGGCTGTGGGTTTGTCATATATAGCTTTTATCATGTTGAGATATGGTCCTTCTATCCAAGGGTTTCAAGAGTCTTCATCATGAATGGATGTTGAATTTTGTCAAATGCCTTCCCTGCATCAATAGATATGATCATTTTATCCTTCCTTTTGTTGATGTGTTGGATTACATTGATTGATTTTCAGATATTGAACCATCTTTGTTCCTCTGGGATAAATCCCACTTGGTTGTGATGTATTATCCCTTTGATGCATTGTTGGATTCTGTTGGTTAGGATTTTACTGAGGATTTTTGCATCAGTGTTCATTAGAGAGATTGGCCTATAGTTCTCTTTCTTTGTGTTGTCTTTATTTGGTTTTGGTATTAGTGTAATGTTGACTTCATAGAACGTATTTGGTAGAATTCCTTCTTCCTCAATTTTTTGAAAGAGTTTGTGTAGGATAAGTACTAGTTCATTTCTGAATGTTTGGTAGAATTCATTTGTGAAGCCTGTCTAGTTCTGGGCTTTTGTTTTGGGGAGTGCTTTGATTACTGCTTCAATCTCACTGCTCATAATCGGCCTGTTTAAGAGTTCTGTTTTTCTTTGCTTATGGTTATATTGTTCCAGAAACTTTTCCATCTCTTCTAAACTGTTGAGCTTGTTAGCCTATAGCTATTCATAGTATTGCCTGATTATTCTCTTAATCTCTTCTGGTTTGTTGTGATTTCCCCTCTTGTTTTTGATTTTGTGTTTTTCCCCATTTTTCCTTTGTTAGTTGGCTAGAGTTTTATCTATTTTGTTTATTTTTTAAAGGACCAACTTTTGGTTTCATTGACTTTATGGATTTTTTTAAAATTTCTATTTCACTTATTTCTGCCTTAATTTTTATTATTTCCTTTTGTCTAGTCCATCTCTTTTTTGTAGTTGCATAGTATTTCATTATTTAAATATGCCATATCTTAATCTGGCACTTAATTTGAGAAAACCCATTTTTAATTCTCCAGTTTTTTGTTCAACAAAGCAAAGTAAATGTTCAATGTGTTAAAGATTTGGTTGAACAACCCAGACTGCAAAGGTAAGTTTGGAGAAAATGAGGGATTAATACTTAAGGTATGATTTGCTTTCACTAATGTGAAATCACCAACCTGTTTGCTTGGGACTAATGAGCTTTTGGATATAGTAGATATCTTTAACAATAACAAGAAGAATAAACTTGCATTCACCCAGGTGCCGTTCTGCTGTTAAAATCACTACCTTTACATGTGAGCATTTTGTGGCTAATGAATGTGCTTTAATCTACATTAATTTATCAGCTCCCTGCTATTACCCAGTGTGTAGTGCAGGTAACACTGTGCTCATTTCACAGACAGGGACACTGCCTTTAAGTCATTCACCATAGGTACCTTAACTGGCTAGACTCACAGGGCTTTCTCAGTGCAACCCTGTGCTGTAAGACCATGTGGTGACCTCCCACCATCCCATACTCAGACTAAGAAAATGAGGCTCAAACAGGTCAAACCTCATATACCAACTCACACAGCAGTGAGGAACAGTGTTTGACTCAAGGTTAAGGGAATTCCAGCATTAATCTTACCCTATTCCTATTCTACTGAACAACCCATGACTCTAAAAACTACATCACATCACTAGTTGTCTGATCTTGAAGTCATTACAGCATTTCATCCTAAAATGAATAACCCATAAAATTCCTTCTTACCTATAAGTATAATCCCCTAGGACACTAGTAAAAGAGATTGTTTCTATAGGTGAGGAAACGTGAAAATGTGGAAGTCCTCTGTAGGGAGAAGCTATCTCTGCGACCTACTAAGGTGAGTTAGGAACATCTGTGACTGCTGTTCTTTTCAGTGGGGAAGGAGCCTGTAGGAAAATGGCACAGGTGCCAAATAGCCCACATTTTAATTTTTAGAACCTGCGAACATATCCTCATATGGAACAGGCTCTTTGCAGCTCTAAGTTAAGGATCTTGAAATAAGATGATCATGAATTTAGGCTGGATCTGAAGGAGAGGCTTGAGACATGTAAGTCTCCTTAGTGTTAGAGAATGGCAGCTGTTGTTATCACTAGACTAGTGATTGTGAAACAGGGGCAGACAAGGCTATAGGGCAACAAGGTAGGAGACTGGCTGGCTGGCTGGATGGATGGAATCGCTCCCATCTGCCCTGGTTCTGAGACCAGAGAGCCACCAAAAAGCCCCAAAAGGTCAAAAGCTGAAAACCCAAACCAAGGGCTATAGCAATACAAAACCCACACAATAGGGGCCTATGGGTTATAGCCTAACACAGGACAGTGCCCAATAAGATGACAGGAAAGTATCTGTGGATTCTCACCTGCAAGCACAATTGCAAGAGACCTCAGGCTCCAAGAATAACCATGAGGTTTATTTATAAACAGGGAAACAAAAAGCTTACTGTATCCTTAAGTGGCTGGCTCTCACACCGGATAACATCAATGATGGTCACCACCCGTCACCAGGTGTGCTGGATGCACTGGCCAGTAGTGATGGCCATTACTAGTCCCTTAGAGGCAGTGTCTGAGACAATGTTAACAGCTCTTTGTGAGTTGTTGGACTATACCAACAACAAACAGTTCTTTGAGACACCAGACCCAGGGCCTTTGATGCTCCTTTCAGTCAATGTCAGAGACAGGACCTGTCTCTGACAGAATTCTTTAGCTTCCCCTCCCTCTTCAGAGGTCAGCTTCTGGATGCTTCTTTTCCTCTTTGGAGGTGAGAGTCAATGTCTTCCCCTTCTGTCTTCTTCCTTCGGAGGCTGGATCCATATTCTTTTCTTCAAGGGCTGGCATTCACAACTCTCTCCTTCGGGGGCTGGCGTTCTCTTCTCTTTTTGGGGGTTTGGTGTTGTCTCTCCTTCAGTTCCCTCTGACCCCGGCTTATATCCTCTTTCAGGGTGCTCCACCCACAAGTCTGATAAGACCATTTTTCAATCCTGTGGCTGACTGGACCATTTATCTATCAGCCCATAGCACCTGATTGGTCCATTCCACACCTCAGGATGTGCACTTTACATAGATGGGCTCTGAGGAGCAACTGCCTCAACTGACACAAAGGCAGTTACTGAGCTCTGAGGAGCAACTGCCACAACTAACTGTGGTGGAGCAGCAGGTTGAAAGAACACTACAGTTCTTACAGGTTCCCACAATTGAGGTGGCTGGATTCCAGTAACAATTGCTTGTTTCTAGCTATTTTTGTCTGTAGCAATGAGAGGAAAGAATACCTTGGTTCACTGAGTTGCCCTGATTCTCTATAAATGACTAGGAGATATACAGGCAAGGTGATTTTTCTTTATAAGCTTCAGTTTCTTCATTTGCAAGACGCGGATGCTCTGCCCTATGTAGTTGCTGTAAAATGAATTTCTGCATATAAGGAGAACAAAAATGCAGGGAAATAGTAAAACCTGTCTCATCACTGCATTGTCTTTCTATCCTCGAGTGTGGGGTCAGAGCCCATATTGCTGAAATATAGCTTATTTTTTTTTCTGACACATTTCTATATTTTACTTTTGCTCTGAAATTTTTTTCCCATTTGCATTATATGATGGACTATATGTAGTAACAAATTTCCTGGTAAAAGCGGCAGAGTGTAAATAAATGAATAAAAACTCTTTGTAGGTTGGAAATGTATAACTGGGAGCTGCTATGTGATGCTACACATGGGGCACTCAGCCTCCTGGGGAAAGCCAGCACCTGGGATGGGAAGAATGCAGGGTTGGAGTCTCAAGTTTTTAACTGCAGAGGTTGCTTGTCAAATTTTCATTGTAAAGAGCCAGAAAGTGACTAGTTCCTACTTTGTAGGCCACAAATCTCTGTGCTAATTATTCAACTCCGACTTAATAGCACAGATACCAAGTAGACAAATGGGTGTGGCTGTGTGGTAGTAAAACTTCATTTACTAAATCAGACACTGGGCCAGATTTGGTTATAACTTGCCAATACCCAATTAAGAGCCATGAGTTTCCTTATCAGGTGGACAGGTATGCTCATAAACAGGACAAGCTCGTGAGTCCCTATCCGATAGTGTTCTTGCTAGGATCAGTTGAGCTAGTGCATGTAGAAAACTTGTAAATTCCCAGACACTATGAAACTTTATTTCTTGATGCTCTGTCCCCTATATTTTAACTCTTACACTGATGAAAATTCTGTATAGTGGACAGGAGCTACCCATGGTAATTCAAGAAAACAATGGATACCAGTGGGTTGCTCAGCCAATGAGTGGTGGGTTACCTACTAGGTGTTCTTAAGGAGCAAAGGTTGGGTGGAGAAGACTCTTCTTGGTCAGGATGGCCATGCAGATGAGACTGGGATGATCTCCAGCTCTCAGGGTTGTGCTGGGGTGAGTGAGGCTGGAACCTGACTGGCATCTTGATCAGTTATGTAGGGGTCAGTGACCTGACGAGGCATGAAGGACTTGGGCTTTACTTGCCGTGTCTGTCCTATGGGGTGATGAGTGAATATCACTGAGGGTTGATTCCTGAGAGATGTCTTCCAGGTATCTGCTCAAAACCAGCAGCCTGCTGGCCAAGAGAGACCTGTCAACTGAGATGGCTAATGTGAAGGGACTCTGACAAAGTGTGTGTTATCTGGCCTGGTCCAGCACCAGCTTGCCCAGTGCAGAGCCAACAGGACCCTGAGGACCTGCTGTGAGCTCCTCAGGTGGCCCAGATAGGGAAAGGCTCACTCTGTTCATCCATTTACTTGGAAAGATTAGGTGGGGACCTTCAAGGCATGGTCTGAGCTGTGGGTATCCCAAGATGACTTTAGTTTTACAAGGGTCCACATCAATGAGAAAAGGCCTTGGACAAGTGTAGCGGCAGGAAGGTGGTGGCATAGGAGCAAGGTTCGGGATGGTTCTGGGCAGACGGGTCAAGGAAAGGAGAGTCTTGGAGCCCTCGGTGGCTTTTCATACTTTATTTAGTAAAAGTGGCCAGGTACATGGCAGGCATGGGTGCTGGGGGGGCCGGAGGGCCGGGAGGCTGGCAGGCCTCCCAGCCCCCAGCGCATCTCACCCTCTCGGCTGCTGCTTCTCTTGCTGGTACTGTCGGTCCTCACAGTTCTGTCTGTTGGTCCTCACAGTTCTGGCGTCCTCATGACGCCGCCCATTTAAGCCCGTGTCCAACACAGGTGCGCCCACTTGCGCATGCCCACCCTGGAATGCTCGCAGCACCCCAGGTGTCCATCATCAGTGGTGGGAGGGTGGAAATACCTGATCAACCTTTACCCTACAATAAGTAATGTCCTCTCTGGGCTGAGCACCTCACCTGTGTAATAAGGTTTTTACTGAACCGGTGGTTAACAGGAAGTCCAGTCTGACCTCAAGTCAGGCTTATTTGGTCTGTAAATGATTTACTATTTTTCTTAATTTAAATTTAGTTTTTTAATTGTGTTAATACTGACTAGCATTAAACGTGGCAGTTTAGCAGTTTAATCATTTTTAAATGTACAATTTAGTGGCATCAAGTACACTCACATTGTGTAATCCTCATCTATTATAGAACTTTCTCCTCAGCCTAAACCAAATCTAGGGGAGGAGGAGAAATGAAGGAAGGAGAAGCCAGCATGTGTGAGATGCTGCATCTGGATGCCCATGTGCACTCCTGGGATGTGGCCTGCTGGTGTAATGGAGAGCACGTGCTGCAAATCCCCCCTCATCACGAGTAGGGTGTTTCTACATAGAGCTGTCACTCCCCCAACTGTGAATAATCAGCTTAATCAAAATGGGAAACTAAGACAAACTATATCTGAAGTAATGGGATTTGGTTTTTAACTGCTTTTATTGTGGCCATCAGGACTTACTCAAAGAGGTTGAATTGATGTCTTCAAAATTGGCATTGAACATTTTTTCTTAGTTTGGTATAAACCACTAAAGATATTTTCATGAGATTGTTTTGTCCTGTGCTTGAACTGTTTTAAATTTCATCTTACTGAATTGCCAAAAATTAGGAAGATTTTAAGATAATTCAGTATATAATTGCTTGACATTTCTAGGGCATCATTATGTTCTAGTTTCATATTCTCTATGGACACAAAAGAAAGGAAAGGATGATGAACTGATTAGGGAGTTCTGTGTGGAAAAATGAAGAGATTCCTCACAATGGAACATGAAAAGATCAATTAGGTCATTTTGTCCAATTGGAGAGGGACTGCCCCTGGGCGTTTGTGGACATTTTGTCAGGCTCCATTCTAAGTGACTCAGCTAATGAGCTTTCCATAACTTGCCTTTGGAAAAGTGTGCACAAACTTACAGTGTTTCCTGATTAGAAAAATATTTTCCTATTTTGATTTATTTTCTTGTGGTTCTGTGTCATTAGCTGACATTCCTTTTCATTTTGGAAGATGGTTAGAGTCTCCCAATATGACTTCCCCGAATACTTTATTTTGTCTTTTTTATGCTGCCTTATACTTATTGATTATTCTCATGGATGCCTCAAAACTCCTTTTAACTTGCTAATTGCTTCTCTACTTGCAGAAGTCTTAGAAAGCTAGATTCAGAATTTTAAGTGCTCTTAGCTGAAGTTCATGGCCTGGTGCTATGTCTGAATCTGAGTAAGAATTATACAACTATAGTACTAGTATATTCTAGAGGTAGGGTCTACTGCTTAAAGATCCTATTATTAAAATCCAGTCTGCCTTTTATGAGCCGTATGTCCTTGAGCAGGTTACGTAGCTTTTCTAACTTCAGTTTCCTTATCTGTAAAATAAAGACAATCTATAATTGAAGGGTTATCCTATAAGCTGTCACTAGGCTAAATATGTAAATATTTAGTACTGAGTTTGACTGCGATGAATGTACACTAAATGTTAGCTACTCTGGCTGGAAATTTAATTCAAGATTTTAGGAGTCATGTAGATATTTAATTATATTTTTTTGGAGTTTGGGGTATTGGTTATCTTGCTTGCCTTCCCCCCTCCTATTTCTATTCCCTCTCTTGCAGAGGGATGTGCTTTTCACATGGTCATTACTTCAGGTTGGTTCACAGTATCTCCAGTAAGACTAGTGCCTCCTTACACAGGATCCTCCTACCAGCTGCCAAGAGCACCCAACTGTCTCCGCATCACCTCATCAGCTTCTACAAACTCAGCTGCCTGGGTTTACAGGGGAGACTGCCTCCTGGAGGGCAGAGCTTACAGTCAGTTGAAGACCTCCAGAAGTTTTCGAGAGAAACTACCTCTCCAACATCATCTCAAGGGAACTGAGGGTCATCTTCCTTCCTCTGTGACCTTTGTCTTGGATGGGAGAGCTAGTATTGATATTTTTCCTCTCCCCTCCTCAACATTCCTTTTCCTTTAAGGGAACTGTATATAGTTCCCTGGCCTAATTCCATGGGGCTGTGGGGTGGCTTTCTTACACCAGCAAGTAATTCCCAGACACCAGCCGGGTGTCCAAGAATGCAATTAGTTTTTTTCTAATCTTGACACTATCTACCAAGAGATAGCATCAGATTCCAAAGGGAAAGGACTCACTCTCCTAAGACCACTTTCACATATCAGATGCCAGCCCCAAATGTTACCTGTGTATCTGACTGACTGAGTGTGGCGGCAGGAAAGGTGGGCATAGGAGCAAGGGTTCGGGATGGTTCTGGGCAGACGGGTCAGGGAAGGAGAGTCTTAGAGCCCTCGGTGGCTTTTCATACTTTATTTAGTAGAGGTGACCAGGTACATGGCAGGCATGGATGGCTGCCAGCCTCCCAGCCCCTGGCGCATCTCACCCTCTCGGCTGCTTCTTCTCTCTATCTGCTGCTGCTGCTGCTGCTGTCAAGCCTGCTGGTTCTCTTGGTTCTGTTGGTCAGTCCTTGCAGTTCTGGCATCCCCATGACGCCACCCATTTATGCCTGTGTCCCAACTCAGGTGTGCCCACTTGCGCATGCCCACCCTGGAGTGCTCGCAGCACCCCAGGTGTCCATCATCAGTGGTGGGAGGGTGGAAATACCTGATCATTCTTTACCCTACACAGAGGTTCTCACAGCCCTCTCCTCAGGTTCAGTGAACTTGCTAGAGTGGCTCACAAAACTCAGAGAATGCTTTTAACCACATGATCACCAATTTATTACAATAGATACTAAAGAATATGAATCAACAATCAGAAAGAAGAGAAATGAAGGGTGATGCCCCAAACAAAGGAACTCCTGTCCTTATGGAGGTTGGGGTCAGGCATGGTGACACATAAAAGGACCCCAGTTTCCCAAGCTGGAAGCTCTCCATCTGGGTTTTTATGGAGGCTTCATTACTTAGTCATGACTGTGAACTCATTGGCCATTGACTATTGAGTCAATCTCTGAACCTAGGAGGTCAGGGCTTAGAGTTGGAAGCTCCAACCATCTAATCACTTGGTTTGTTCTCTTGGCACCCAGCCCCCATGCGTAGGTGTTTTCCTCTAATGTCATTACTATATTGTAGGGTAAAAGGTTAATCAGGACTTTCTGCTCTCCTACCACTGATGATGGAAACCTGTGCGCATGCCTGGGTGAGCATGTGCAGGTGGATGCACCTGGGCTGATGCACCAGGTGTATAAAGCTAGCGTCCCGGAGACGCCGCTGTGGTGTGGTGGTGAGGAGCGGTGGAGTGTGAGCGATACCGTGACGAAGACAAAGAAACTGCTTGAACCGACGATGAACCTCCTACCCAATCTGGGATGGTTGCAAGACATATATCAAAAGATAACTTTAATACTCTCAGCATTTAGTAAATGCTGGAGATGCCAAGAGGTATGGGGAGGTATGAGCCAGGACCTGTGGATGAAACCAAATGTGTAGGAGAAATATATATTTGGTTATCTGAGCAACCAGATCTATATTCTTTATATATTACAATACTGCAGTCCTCAAGCATGCTGCCTTCACCTCAGTGCCATATAAATGATGATGCCAATGCTGTGGGCAACCAGTTCTCTCACTCCTCTCTGTTCTAGGACCATGCTCCACACCAAAGAGGTCGGGCAGCCTTCCTGGGGCATGCAGAAGCTCTCCCTTCAACTCCAGTCCTTGTCCTCTTATCAGTAGAGGCCCCTTCCTACTCTCTGCAAGGTCGGGAAAAGAGGGACTCACCGGAACCCTGATGACTACATGGTTCTAGACTGGGTAAGCAGCAGAATGCATGACCACTGGTCTTTAACATGGGCTCCTTGGCTCCTCTAGCAAACAAACTTCAAATGGCTGACTTTCCACAGCCCCAGCCATGCCAGGACAGGTCTGTATTTTGAGAAAACACCCTTCTTCAGCATCCATCAGCTCTATTACTTTCACCTTATAAGGAAAAGCGGTGATATTCTGGTGGAGTGTTGTCATCCATCTCCTGCAACAGATTTTCAGATTTTCTTTGTTGTGATGAAAATTGTGCAAGAAATACCTGAATCCAGGTGTATCCATCATTACACCAGGTCAAGAACATTGCAAGTGTGGGACCTTTCTGAGCCAAACTGCTAGTTGTAGATCATTGCTAATGTTACTGGTTTATATCAGGGCTGTCCCTGATTGTCACCTCTGAACAAGCTCTGAACTGAATAAATTCTTGTGGTACTGTGTTTGGCTAAATCTGCCACCATTTTCTGTGCAATATATAGCAGATATATAATACATACATAATATGTATATTATATATATATATAATTTCATGTGATTCTATATAGCAGCTTGGGCCTGGTTCTTTGGTTTATGGTTGTAGCAGCAGGATGGAGGTGGCACTGGAGCAGGGTTCGGGATGGTTCTGGGCAGACAGGTCAGGGAAGGAGAGTCTCTTGGAGCCCTTGGTGGCTTTTATGCTTTATTTAGTAGAGGTGGCCAGGTACATGGCAGGCATGGGTGCCGGGGGGCTGGGAGGCTGGCAGCCCTCCCAGCCACCAGCGCATCTCACCCTCTCGGCTGCTTTCTCTCTTTGCTGCTGCTGCTTCATCGGTCGATCCTCACAGTTCTGTCTGTTGGTCCTCGCGGTTCTCACAGTTCTGGCGTCCTCATGACGCCGCCCATTTTAAGCCCGTGTCCAACACAGGTGCGCCCACTTGCGCATGCCCACCCTGGAATGCTCGCAGCACCTCAGGTGTCCATCATCAGTGGTGGGAGGGTGGAAATACCTCATCAACCTTTACCCTACAATGGTCTTTGGTCTTTCCATTTACTAATGTTCAATCTTGCAAGGAATCATGCAAAATCCTGGGCCAGTTAACCTAATAAATTTCCAGTTTCTAATGGAAAACATTAGGACTAACCACTTATATTTGAAAAAGCAAGCAGTTTTCTCATATTAATCGCTATAGGGACAGACATTCATCACTGAAGGAACAAAGCACTCAAAGTAGTCTTTAAAATAGAAAGAACCTTTTAGGTGCTTCTACCTTAAAGTTGCCCCTATCCAACATGAGGGTAGTCCTTCTGGAACAAGCTCCCCAATGTGACAGGGTAGGAGCAGGTTTTCTGTTAGAAGGTGGATGCAATAGGACCTGGAGAAAGGGATTTACCAATTCAGCAATAATAGACCTGCCAAAAGTGGTTGGAGGCTGTGTGTGTGTGTGGGGGGGGTAGGGTAGTGAGGGGGGTGGAGAGGGGTGGTTCCAGTGAATCCATAGGAGAAGGTAGGGGACATATTTCTTTGACCTCCACCTCCCTGTACTGCTTTAATCAGGAAAGGTCAAGTCTTGTTTATTTTTTTGTGTGTGTGTGTGTTTAAAAAGAAAGTTTACATACAACATTCAATTCAGAAATAATCAGAACTCTGTTGAGTTCAAAACTCTCCATACCTTTCCCTATGTGGAAAGTGTGGGTGTTGGGGATGAATCCTGTATACACTTCCTTCATTTGAAATAGTACATGTTTCATACTATATCGCATGTATGTACTAATACTGTTGTAATTGCCAAATACAACTCCATTTAAACGTAAGTGAATTTATGAGAGCCCCTGTTAAGATTGGCATCGTGTATGTTTCCTATCAGCTTGTGCTTAAGAAGCAGCAGCTGCCACCTTGGAGAGGCAGACATTTGCTGCGCTCAAGTGGGACCTCCCAGCTCAGAAGTTGGGAATCCTGCCTCGCCTTATCGAACTCTCATACCATTCAAGAGAGCAAGTGAATTGTTGGCACACTGAGGGTTCTTTGTTCAGTTTTTTGTTTCAGTATTTTTTAGAACAAATCAGAACAGTATCTCAGCGGCTTCCCCCGCCTAGGAGCCTCCTCTACTGCGGGTCTACAAGGCGACTATATTTGGTGAGCAAACATTCCCTGGCCGGGCCTCTAAGGCTGCTGACCAAACCTCCTTTACATCTGACAGGCATCTGAAGAAAGGACCCAAAATAAGACCGCCATGGTGCACCTTCCCGGGCAGCCTGCTCACTCCTGGGCTCCTGGAAGTGGAAGGCGTTTCCAGGGGCCACGCCCTGGTGCAGAATTAGATTCATTTCCTACCCCTCCCTTGACCTCCAAGTCAGCTGGAATGTGGGTGGAGGTGTGGACAGAGTGAACACACATCCCACCAAGGCCACCTTAAGGAGTGCGGCACGTCCCACAGCTGGCTATTTCAGACACAGGCTGGTCTCCCGGGCCACTCAGCGGGCTTACAGAGAGCACGTGACCCTCACAAGTGCCCTTCAGCGGCATCCCTCAGGTTTGCCACTCACAGTATAAATTTTCTTTTGTTTCAAACTTGTGCTGAAAGGAACTTCCTAAACATCATTACCTAAATTGTTCTTGGGTATCTCAAGGACAAACTCCTCATCTGATAAGTCTTTGATGCATCTCCAAGACCATCAAGCAATATAGTGACAAAAAGAAAAATTCTGCAATACCACACCAGTAGTCTTATATTTTCCCAGAAAAGGAATGTGGGGGTCAGAGAGATAAAATACCCTAAGCACCAATAATATGAAGGATGTGGTGGAGATATTTGTGGAAACACTTTATCCCCAAGTTCCTTCAGCAGCAACCGCTTTCTCTTTTTACCATGAGCAGGCAACGAAGTAGTAAATTCCAACCACAACTCCAAAAAGTAAAATACATTTTATTTTTAGTGATTTTTCAAGAAACTACCTCTTGCTCCAAACCCTGAATACATCATGTTCCCAGATAGTATTTTCTATTTTGGTTTTTGAAAGGCAAAACATGTTCCCTGTATATTCCAAGACGTTCTGATTTAACCTGTATTATGTGTACATGTCTCTAAATACCTCCATACAGACCTTTTATCTGTCAAATATTGATAACATCAAAATGATTTGGCGCTAATTAGGCAATTTAATTTTTAAAAAAATGATGGAATTGAGGCCCAGAAGAAAGAATCTGAGGATTATGTTCATAAGTATTCAGAGTCTTTATGAAGCTTCACAGAAAACAACTTGGAACCACAGAAAACAAAGCAAGGTGATGTGAGGTTTACATATACCAAGAGGTCCCTTCTCCTGAGTACTAGAAGGGTCATAGCATTGAACCAACTTCTCTGTTTGCTGGTAACAGACTGAATACTGCACAGTGACCAAAATGGATTGGTGTTTGAGTCAGTGTTTTTGATAAATGTGGAAAAGTATGTTTTCTTTATTTTATTGTTTTATTTATGAAAAGACTCAGGATTTTAGTGGGGAAACATCTTTTCTAGCATGCAAATGAGAAGTGAGCCCACAGAAAGAGTTCAAACAAAGATGGTGGCTGCAAGTCCAGTCGTATTTTCTTGGGATGTGAGCAGGAGTGAACCACCCCTCACAGGTATTGTTAACTCTTAAAAAATCACAAGTCCTTGTGATTCAAATAAAACATGGCAATTATGTATAAAGGAGTCACAGGCAATGGACATTGCTTTCTTAGATCTCCCTTAAAGGGAAGAGAGTAGAAAATATGAATAAACAGTTTTGTTTTAGGCCTTCAGGGAAGCCAACAAGAAACTGTTTGGCTGTTTGAACAAAGACTCTAACTCTAGGCCTCCTGGAAACCCATCTGCCTGCTAAGCAAAGGAGCTGCAGGACCGAAATATTCCAAAGGCAGTCAGGGACTTGTGCTCATCCTTCTGGGTAAGTAAGTGTCCTTCTTGGTTATGATGTTGGAGACAGACATGTGGGCTCTCTTGGTCTTTGGCAAGGGCTCTACGGAACTTAAAGAACATGGGTCAGAGGACTTTGGGCTTCATGGTAACCTGTATGACATTCCAAGGACAGCAAAGTTAAAGAATTTGTTGGCAACTGTGGTTGTCACATTCAGTCTGCATCCTCTTAGTGCTGTCCCTTCTGTTTGGAAGTTAATATCATCACTTCTTCTCCAGGGCTATTAAAATAATTCTTAGAACAGCTCCCAGCCATCATTTATACTTTGATACAAATATAAAATTTGTGGGTTTCCAGTACCAGGTGTTTAGGCCTTTCAGGCACTGGGTGGGGGGAGTGTGGTACTTTGTGTAGGGGGTGGTTGTAGCGAGGAAAAAGATTTCTGTGCATTGGAAAGTCCCAGGGAGCAAGGGGAAGCCTACTTGTGCCTGGGCAGGTTGCAGAAGATTCTAACCCCTCTGAGCAGCCAGGATTCACCCCCATGGTCTTTGTCTAATCAAGTCTCTCACACTTTCACAGAAGGGGGCCCGGTCATGACTCCAGCTGTCTGTGACTCCCTAGATTTACCCTGGATTTAAAGCACCAAGACAGTTCTGGACCCACCGAGGGTGTGGACAGGGTGTTTGCAGCCTTGCAGGTGAGAGCAGCCAGAAGTGAGCTCTCTGGAGAGGGTGTCGGACCCCATGACAGTTAAAGCAGAGAGGCCCTGCAGGAGGAGAAGGAGGGGTGGTTTGCCTTCTCTGGTTTCCACTTCCCACATTCCAACACCCTCCACTCAGTTGGTCCTTTCCAGGGAAACTTAGAAGAATAAATGGAGCTGCTACCTACTCACTTCAAAGGAGAAAGTTTCTTTTATCTTCTGCGGTAAGATTAGGGGCCCAGGCACATTTACTTGTGTCTGAGTACTTTAAACACACTCTTGGGAAAACATAAACAGGATTTATATGAAATGCTTTAATCCCCCCCAAAGAGCAATGAACTCTTATGAAAGGGCACCCACCATTCTAGATTTGGTGAGATAATATTTGCTCTGTCTCTTCCTCCCCTTGGACTTGGTAGTGATCTAAATTCAGTAATAAACACCTCCTGGTACCTCTTGATTCAGCTGTTGCTTTGGGGAAATCAAGATGAGCAGAAGTATCCTGACATAGTAAGAAGCTGAGTATCTCTATATTTATAAATGTACCTCAATTTAAAAATTTTAGCTGATCTTTCTTCTCCTGGTGAGTCTCCATGAACTTTAGCACATGCTAAAGTTACAAGATTCATGCAAGCTACAGACTCCTAGAGAAGTAAGTATGAGTGGAGTTTTGGCAGGTCAAATCATCCCTCAATTTGAGAGCAGGGGTGTGGGCCTTTCCTCCTGAAATAATGGCTAAAGGCCTTTCTGCATGAAGTACTCTATAGTCCTTTGGGATGAAAGGAGCCCTTCATATGTCCATTTGGTGAGCTGGGACAGTTCTAGGGTCAGAAAATGCAACGATGCAGTAGGAGAGTAGGTTTGAAGGTTGTCTCTTCCAATGGGCTCTTTTCATGGGTAATGAAACCAGAGAGGTTAAAAGTCTGCTCGATGTCACACAGCAGTGGCAGTCACACTCAGGCTGTGTTTAAAATAGGATATATTTGCATGTAATCCCACCATGGTATGTTCTGAGCACACTGGATTTGCGACATTTCAAAGACTAAAGTAAGGTCAGTAGTTTACAACTTTTTTGCAGGAGGAACTACACACACACACACACACACATGCACGCACACATGACATACACTTATTTTTACAAAGGAAAGGGAAATAGGGAAAAGAGGTGTTAATTCCTGCTCTTACATCCTTAGAAAGGAGGGCAAGTACTGTGTTGACTTGGGGTATCTGAAATCCAAATTTTGTGCTTTTAAAATTACTTGAGTTCTTATTTTTTTTTTCTTCTTTTTTTTATTAAAATATTTTAAAATTTACATATACTTGCCATTAATTGTAATCCCCATGTATTCCCCATCACCATCTCACCAGTG
>JAGFMF010011871.1:292170-349447 GCA_019455555.1 Galemys pyrenaicus | reverse complement strand
GTTCTGCTCCCTGCTCTCTGTGGTGAATCCTCTCACCCTCCACACCTCTGGCCTGTACCCCAGTGCTTGTGTGCATAAATAAATAAATCTTTAAAAAAATATATATATAGGAAAACCCTTTCAGGGTCCCTCCATAGCACTGTCAGGACACAAAGGAAACAGGTAGCAGCAGCATTGTTCATGGGATCGTCTACTTTATACCAGCTTTAAAGACCAACCAGGAGTTTCGTTTTATGAGGCAGGAATGGCAGTAGACAGCAGATAACCAGCTTATTATACAACATGATAGTGGTCTACTTAATGAAAAGAACAGAGTGCTAGGAGAGAAGACCCTTGGATTAATTCTGCCTGGATAAGCCAGAGGCTTATCCTGGGTTTTCCAGTTGGTTGCTTATACAGTCTTGAATTTAGAGGATTTAAAACAAAACAAAACAAAACATTTCCTGATTTGTTATGGTTCAATACTCTCCTGGCAGAGTTAGTCCTTTCCTCCCCTCGGCAGACCCACACATGGTTCTTGTCTCCATGATGGCTGGATGCCTCTGTGTCTGTCTACGTGGGTACTGCCTAAAGCTGGGGGCTTATTTTTCATACATCTTCATCTTCCCAGCATCTATGTACAAGGCATGTGATGGTGTTTCTTATACATTTCTGTTTAAATACATGAATCAATGTCAATATGGTGCCACTTCATAGAATAAGAATACCATAGAATAGGAATTAATTCCTCTTCTGCCCCCTCCCATATTTGATTTTTTCTAAATGAAGGGCAACACATATATATATACAATTCTTTGGGGTCATGACATTTGGTCTATTAGTTGTCAGTTCTGTTTGTTTGCTGGGGAGGTATAGCTTAGGTGAAAAGAGACTAAGATCCCAACTGGTAAATGAAATGGCAGAGAATAACGGGCTCAACCAGTGAATTAAAGTGGCAAGGGGCCTTCCTTTAGTTCAAACTATACAAACCATTGATAAGCCAAGAAAGAGGATCTAAACCCAACCGTCCAACTCTCAGATCACTAACAGTTTCCATTAAAAATAATCATATTGTGAGTTCTTCTGCTTGCTTGCTGTTATTCTTTTGTACCTTCCAGCCCAGAGCTCTAAGCATTCTTTGAAAACAAACAAGCAAGCAAGCAAGCAAAAATGAACAAACAAATCTGTGATAAAGTAAGCACTATTCAATAAGGACATAAAAATACCAAAACTAATAAATGAACCAATGAAGGAACCAACCAACCAACCGGATTTCCTTTTATACATATTGCTTTAGAAAGGTTCAATCTGAGAAATCTTTTGGGAACTATAATCATGTCAGCATTATGTTTAGCAGAACAACAAAACACATAATCTTTTGATTTGATTAATTAAACAAGGAGGAAATATGGAAAAGGGAGGAAGATGATGTTATAGATTGCATATGTGTCTTCTCCAATTTTTAATCTTGTGTAGCCATAACAGCTCTGTGTATGGAAACAATACAAAGGCTCCAAATATTTTCAGATCTGCGGTTTAGTCTGAAATCCGTGTATCATTATCTTTTATGTTCTGTGCTTCTTTCTTTTGTTTTGGTTACAAAATTACGGGTAATTTTTATTTCTGTTCCTTCAGTTACCTCATAATTACTGTGTACTACCAAGTGTTTTTTTTAATTTCCCTTTTTATGAACATGTTTTATTTTTGTAGAGACGAGCAATGTTCATTTTATTTACTTATTTAATTTTATTTTTCCCTGCGCCATCCTTTACAGCCTCTTATCCCTTTCCCTCCTCCTCCTTCTTGACTCAGCTCACAGTATTTGTTGATATCCACTAGTTTTTGCAAGTATTTTACTTTCTTGAGTCATTTGCCATATAAATGTCTAGTATTATGTTTACATCATTCTAACTTGCTTTGTTACAGATAATTCTCCCAAGCTCCCTCCATTTTGTTAAAAACGGCTGCATTTAATCTTTCATTATGATTGAATAGCATTCCATAGTGTGGCTATACTAAATGTTTTTGATCCTACCTTCTGTTGATGATATTTAGGCTGCTTCCAGGTCTTAGCTATTGTGATAATGTTATAAACAGTGTGGAACATATGGGGTTTTGCAATGATGGCTTCATATACTTTGGACAGGTGTGTAAAATAAAATTAGTGGGCTCCTACAGTATTTCTGTTTTTAGTTTTTTAAAGGCAAATCCAGGTTGTGTTTCATAATGGTTGCCCCAGTTTACGTTCCTACCAAAAGTGTAATAGAGTTCCTTTTTCTCCACATCCTCTCCAGCGCTTGTTCGAGTAGTTGTGAAATAGTATCTCATTGTGGTTTTAATCTGCATCTCTCTTATTAGAAGTGGTGATGAATAATTTTTGATATGTCTATTGTCTTCTGGATAACCTCTTGGTGAATTTTGTGTTCATATCTGCTGCCCATTTATTAAGGGGGTCATTTGCTTTTCTATTGTTGAACTATGTAAATTTTTTGTATATCTTGCATATTACTCCTTATTAGTTATTTATCATAAGAATGTTTTCTCCAGTCAAAAGGGTGCCTTTTTAATCTTCTTGTATTTTCTTTTGTTGTGGAAAGCTTTAACTTGATGTTACCCCAATTGTTTATTTTTGCTTTTATTTCCCTTGCCATATGGGTTGAGTCTCTGAAAACAGCTTTATTATTGATGTCATGGAATGTATTGGCATGTTTTCTTTTATATATCTTATTGTTACCAATGTTATATTTAAATGTTTAATTCATTTGGAATTTATTTTTGTGTTTGGAATATGGAGTTAGAGAGTAACCTAACTTTATGATTTCATGTGTGACTTTCCAGTTTTCCAGCACCATTTATTAGAGACTCTCTTTTATCCGCTTAATATCATGGTTGCTTTATCATAGATTAGGTTCCAATATATACATGGATTTATTTTTTGGTTTGATTCTGTTCCATTCCTCCATGTATCTATTTTTGTGCCAAATCTATATATTTTTAGTACAATTACTTTATAGTAAAGTTTGAAGTGAGGTAATGTGATAGATTTCTCTCCTTTTTCTCAGAATTGCTTTTGCAATTAGAAGTCTTTTATAATTCCATATATATTTAATTTTTTTGTTTAATTTCTTTGAAAAATATTTCTGATATTTTAATGGAGATTGTGGTAAATTTATAAATAATTTTATGTAGGATATACATTTTGATTATATTGTTTCACTCCATCTATGATCATAGGATGTCCTTCCATTTCTATATGTCATATTTAAGTCCTTTAATAATGTCTTGTAATTTTTGTTGTATAGTCTTTCACCAACTTGGTTAGTGAGTAATTTAATTATTTTTGAAGCAGTTATAAATGGAGTTTTTTTCCCCTTAATTTCTCTTGCTTCTTGTTTATAAAAATATTCAGGATTTTTGTGTGTTGATTTTATAACCTGCCACTTTGCTATATATATTCATTTACTGCTTCTAATAATATTTTGATGGAGCCTTTAGGATCTTCCATATATAGTATCATATTATTTGTGACCAGTGATAGTTTCACTTCTCTTTTTCTTACTTGGATCCCTTTTCTTTCCTGTGTTTGTCTGATAGCTCTGGTCAAAATTTCTAGTATCAAGTTTGTAAAGCCATCTGGTCTTGGACTTTTGTTTTGGAAAGATTTTTGATGCTTTAGAAAGTCCTGTCTGAGAAATCCTTTGTATTTCTCTAGAAACTTGTTCATTTTATTAAACTTATTAAATTTATTGGCATCTGATTGTTTATAGTAAATGCTTGTGATCCACTGTATTTTTGTGCTGTGATGACTTCACCTCTTTCATTTGTGATTCTATTTATTAATGTTTTCTCTATTCTTTTTTAGTGTAGCTAGAAGTTTGTCTATTTTGTTAATCTTCAAGAGTCAACAGTTTCATTGATCTATTGTATAGGTTTTTTTTAAATTAAAGAATATCTATTTCATTTATTTCTATATTATGTTTATTATTTCCTCTCCTCTAGGTTAGCTCCTTGGTCTTAATGTCTCTTACAGTTGTGTCATTGCTAGGTTATTTTTGAGTACTAGATGCAGTGCTGGACATGAATTGTAGTTGATGTGGAGGCTTAGGCCTGGAGTTCTCTCTGATTTTCCAGATCAGAAACTTGTCTTTGGGTATTTTCTCCTTTTATTAATGGTTCCCTAAACTTTGGTATATGCAAGTGTTTTTTTGTTATCTGGGTTTTATTCTTGAGGTTGGGGAGTGGCAGGTGTTTTGAATAACCTATCCTTGGATTAGAGTGGTAGAGTAGCCTCCTCTATGTGATGACACAGGTGTCCAGCTTTGCTTTCCCTGCAGGTTCAGACTCCAGCTGTTGTATATTGAAAGCCTCTGGCTTGGGCCAGTAGAGTCTTCACTCTGCACCCATGCTCCTGTAGCTTTCTTACAGTGTACCCTCAGTCCTGGCAGTGGAGATTTTGTGCCTTTGTATCCAGTGCAGTGCCATGTCTTGAGTGTGCGCCCCTGAGCCTGGTAGGGGGTTCCATGCAGCAGCCACCCCGCACTCTTTAGGGATCACTACTGCCCTGGTTTCTTATAAACATAGTTCACTTAGTTTTTCCTACTGTTTCCATAGGATTTTTGCTCCAAATGTGTACTGTGGTTGTTTACCTTCAGATATATATTGTTTTCTTTATTATGCTGTAGTCTAGTTGTGACTAAGTGGAGGAGGCAACTGGTGTCTTCACTCTGCTGACATCTTGCTGAACTGCCTGATTCTTAACAGAGTTAACTTGGGGTGTGACATTTTCAGAATTTTATATGGTTGGAAAATGGATGAAAGGAGTGGAATGAATTGGCACCTTTTGTATGTGTATCATATCTTTTCAGGCTCACAAATAAAGATGTAATTTGTGTCTTGTGTCAGGCCCTCAACTCCAACATCTTTTTATTATCCACCACATCAGAAAGAAAAAAGACACCTTCCCCCATACTCTCCCCGCCCCTTAAATCCCCAAAGTAGTAAAGTCAACTTTACACCTGGGGAAGAAGCAAAATAAAGAGTGCTTCCTACCGTATTTGTATTTATTGGCCTTCTGTCTGTAGTGGGGCCATTACCTCTGCTCTCATTCTCCTTCAGTCTTTCTCCCATATGTGCTTTCTCAGTACAGAGACATTGCTTTTTTGACTCATCACTGTGGAATCAATCCCAGCCTTCTTCATTGGGTGACCTTGCTCCCAACATGGCATCCAGACCACTCTAGATATTGACTATTAACCTCCATGTCATTCTTTTATATGTAATACTTTCACACATGTCTTGTTGAAGTGGTTTCTCTTTTCTCTTCTTTCTTATAAGTATTTCTAGATATTGTTTCAGGATTTCCTTAAGTCTATCCTTTCCTTGCTGCTCTGACATGTAGCAGCCCCAAGAGCAAAACAACTCTCTTCAGGAAAAGTAGTGAGGAGGTAGCACCTTCTAATTGATGCACCTATTTAGAATCCCAGGATTTCAGTTTTCAAGGTTAGATAGGGTCTTCTTTATCCAGGTGTCAATATCAGAACCACCTTGATGGACTTGTTAAAATAAAATTTAATTAAGAAAGCCAAGACACTTGTTCATGAGTGGTTAAAATGAGTGAGTGTATGGGTTTATGAATTTATGATAAAAACTAACTAAGAATAAAATACATCACTGACAGGCCTCCAAATGTTTCTAATAAAAGACATGTTTAATTCATAATTAAAAATGCTTTTTGCCACACTAATAACATCTCCTAACTAACATTACTATATTCCTATATAACAATATGTATATATATTCATGTATGTGTATATATTATAAATGTGTGAGTATATATCTCTTCTTTTAAAAAATAAGAAACTAATGTTTTCAGATTACTCTTATGGCGTGTGTGTGTGTATGTGTATGTGTATGTATCTATTGTGAACACATTAAATTAAAGTTTAGTAGCCTCCAGTGTTTTTTCATTTTTTAAAATTACTTATGAAGATCATCATTAAACCAAATTTATTAGACTGATGACCTTTGTTTATATTTACAGAAGGAAAATGCAATTTGATTTTAGTAAATTTCTTAGATTCAAGCTCTTTAAAACTGAACTTTTAAAGTTGGGTTTCTATTTGTATGTTTCAGTGAAGAGTTTTAGAATTTTAATTCAAATGATTTTTGGAATACTGTAGAGTATGAATACAGGTAAAATATCACTGCAATGGATATTTTATGGATAACCAATGCATCACAGGTTTCTATGAACTTTTTTCATGTTTTCTCCAGGAATTTTATAGTTGTGGGGTGCTTTATTCCTTATAATGAATAATTCATCATTTTCAGTTTCTATGTATTCCACTGTCATTCAGAAATAGTTTGTGGTTTTGTGGTGTTTATCAAAGGATGATTGATAAAACTAGGAAAGGTAATGGGCCCGCCCTGGTGGCGCAGTGGGTTAAGCAACGCACTATGAAGCAAACCGCAGCTACTGCAGCTTGAGTTCGATCCCTGCTGCCGACCAGGGAGGGGACCCACATGGTGTAGCAGATCTCTCCTGCCTCACCCGCTGCTCCCCTCAGCAGTGTACTTCAGTTGATCTGCCTGTTCTGCTCCCTGCTGTCTGTGGTGAATCCTCTCACCCCCCCACTCCTCTGGCCTGTACCCCAGTGCTTGTATGCATAAATAAATAAATCTTTAAAAAAAAAACTATGAAAGGTACGAACAGAGTTAATTGCTGTGTGTTTCCACTAAAGTAAATTATCAGTCATATTTTCAAATATGAGTATTAATACAGGTAAAAAATTAGTACCAGAAAACACACATAAACTTCAAGACTATTTACAAAACACAAAACAAATATCAAAAGGTTTTAATATGTAGAGAGGTAAACTTTTGGTTAGTCTATCTTTCTACTTTGAGGGTTTTAAATCATGATTTTTACATACTGTTTATAACACCTATTAATTGTGTGTGTGACAGGTGATTTCTAGTAGAGAAATCACAATAATGCAGTGAGGGAGTCAGGATCATGGTCTATGAAAGGACTGCGTAGAAGGAGAAAAACACTGTGGTTGGCCCATGGAGTTCTCTACCAGGCATAACTACGAGGCTGTCCGGGGACCCCAAACTGTTATGGGAAAAACCCACATGACCATGTGCACAGAAGCAAAGTAATTAAACTCTAGTGTGGCCAAAGATTTTAATCAATGAGCAGTTCATAGGGAATAAAGAGAGGGAGAAGAGTACGGAAGAGAAGGACATCTGATCAAACTCTGAAATCAACCATCTTCTTGTGGACAAACATTCAGCCAAACAGGCAGGGCCCAAAGTGGAATTGCCAAGACCAAGAGAATGAATTCAAGTCCACCTCTTGGAAGGTTGACACAACCTTCCCAGAAGAAGACACAACCAAGAGTTTGTATAGGGTCCAAAGGGCTGGGAGAGGAAAAGAAAACCAAAGTTTAAAATGTACTGTTCAAGCTGAATTCACCACAAGGTCAAGAGGGTGGCTAGAATAGTCTCTCGAGAAGGTGGGATTGTGTCACCTGCCAAAGCACTAAAGCTAGACAAAGATTTGCAGTTTAGACAGTCTAGCAGAAGAGGGAGGTCCCCAAATAATACTGTTGACTGTCTTTTAAAGTCTACCCTGAGGCTACACTATGCCCCTCAGTGAGGGGTGAAGCCACAGACTCAGGGCCCTCAGGGATCTCTTCCAATGCCCCAGCTGACCTCATTCAGGAGGTGGTGGCAGTGAGGTGGAGACTAGGGCTCTCACAATCCAGCTGAAGTTTATCCCCCCACACAGGAAACTTCAGTGCTCTGGTGTCAGGCATGGAGATAAAACCTGTCTTACATTATATCATCTTTCTTCCTCAAAATAGTAGTTGTAAAAACTTAAAATAATAATTAAAATAATCTCAGAAACTGGAGCTAAGTTTGGATCTAGGAAACTGTACACTGTTACATGTACACAGATTTCTTATTTCCTTTGAAAAACAGATGTGTCAGGGGTTATCAACACTAATTAATTAAATTAGGAGTTGTCTTAGATTAACTAGATTAGTCTCTAAAATGGAATCTTTCAGAAGCTGAAACAATCAAATAATTTTAATATCTCTCTCTAGGTTTGGAAGGTCTTTATATTAATTTAGTATAGTTCTCTTGGTTTATGATTTTCTGGCATAAATTTCATTAAGCATTTTTTAAGGATCTATTTTTTGCCTGAAATTTGCAGGCAAATAGTTGAAAGTTTTCATTTTTTGATATAGCATGCGCTTTTATAATTTTCATCAAACATTTGTTATAGCTAAGTCTATCAATTATAACTAATTCACTCAATTAAAAATACTCAATATAGAGGATACAGTATCTGGTGCCATGATAAGTTTTGAAACTATCTGAGGTTTAATAACCAGAAGATGATCAATTACAATTGTGTGAAGTCTCAGAATTAAGCCAACAAAAAGTCCCTTTTAATAAGGGAGCTGGAGATAGTATTAACTTTATTTTGTTAATACAAACAAAACTTTAGCTTGTTTTCTATACATTAAGGGAAACTCAGGGAGTCATTTTATAAAAGGAAGGAAAAGAAATAATTCACAGCATGAAGGAGATCCTTTCATGGTCTTGAGTTAGGAATGAAATTGGGTCTTTGGATTTTGTTGCCACTGAGCCTCTTATTAGCATGAGACACTGGCAATCCACTTAACCTTCCTGTAAAGGAATGAATTGAATTCCTTGCTACTGTAAAACTTTGTTACCCCATAACTGTACCTAAATCTGTACAAAGGAGCAAGGCATCCCCTTTACTTGACCTGCAAGGGCATCATCTGTCGATTTGGGTGTTTCCTACTTTCTAAATAGAGACTTCCTGAGCTCTGCCCATCCTCATTAATGCCTTTGTCTTCCTTACCTGGTAAAGTACCACCCATTGTATAAAATGCAGCTCAGCTCACCTTCCAGTGTCTCCCTGCTCCTACCATCTTACTGGGTGGTAAGAATGGATGTGTTCTGCTGTACTCTGTCCAGCTGAGCTGCATTACAGGTAAAGTTGTTGAACTGTGTTATAGGTGAAGTTCTGAGTTGTGTTATAGAGATATTACGGACAAAGTTGTGTTACAGCTGGTGAGATGGCAATCTTTCCTCTCCTCAGACCAGGGTATCTTTAAGGACAAGGCCATGATCTTCCACACAGAAGTAGAGCTGCAGAAAGCTAGTGGGAGGGAAAGAATGGAAGTCAGGCACTGGTGGGCAGGTTTCAGGCTGAGTGGGGAGACCATGGGAGGCGTTCTCTTTCATGGTGGTGGAATATGGGTCAGGTGGGGAAGTGTGAGAGGAAGGGTAGAGGAAGGAAAGTTTGAGGGGTGAATAAGTAGGATGGAGGCCAAGCTGCCCCAGATGTTGAGAACCTAATGTAAAAATACACCTAAGCATGGAGGTATTTTGGAAACCAAAGGAGACAGAGAAAAACTTGCAAATATTATCACTGCAGGATCTTACCAGGGGTCTAAGGACCCTGAAGAAGTCTCTTAGGCTACTGTAATAGACAGTTATGGACTGGGTTGCTCCTTGCAGTTCTAGAGGCTGGAAGTATGAGATCAGAGTACCAGGATGGTCAGTGTCTGGGAGAACTCCAAAGGGCCAAGCCCTTGTGATGCTTACAAAAACACTAATCCCATTCTTGAGGACTCTACCCCATGACCTCATTTAGCCTAAGTCACCCCCCAAAGACCCCATCTCCTAACACTACCTTTCAGTGTAGGGTTCCAGCATGAATTTAGGAGTGGGGTGGGAACACACAGTCAGTCTATACTAGGAGTCTAGTAATGAAATAACAGCCCTGAAACTTCCTTTCTAAGATGTGACTGGTGAGTCATGGCATTAGCTGACACCTCATGGGCACTGCCCACTGTAGAAGTAGGTTCCACCAGGAAAGATCAAAATTGGTTTCTCCAGAGTAGATAATTTCAATTTTAATTACACATCTACATGTCTCTCTGGTTTCATTATAACTTACTAAAGTGAACAACAAGTTATACATGATGTGCTAGAAAAAGCCACAACAAAGCCCATGCATGCTTTCATTTTCCTGCCCATAGGGTGGGAGTGGCTTTTGTCCTACAGCCGCAGGGGGCTTGCCCTGCTCATTCCTGCTAGAAACCACTGAAATTACAGTTATATTCAGATTGGTAACTTTTCCCTTGGATTAGTGGGAGGAGCCAAAAGATTAAAGTTTTGAACACATGTCATTTTTGTCTCTCCTTTCCAGAATATGTTGGTGGTGTGTTTTGAGCTATTATGTTCAAAGACAGGCTGGGGACCCACCCTTTGCCCAGGGAGAGCACAGCTGGGTGTCTTGCCCAGAGGATGATGTATTAGCCCAGACTCAAGGCTTGTCTCAGCCCTGGATTTTTGCCAGCAAATGGTTTACTATTATTTTGAAGCATCAGCTGGTGCTTTATCTCACATACCATTTTCTTTCTGTCACAGAAAAACATTTTTCCTTTAGGGTGACTAGCTGTGTGTCAGGTCCCTTGTCCCAACTTATCCAGCTGAAAGAGCTGGGCAGAGAAATAGAAAGGAGATGAGAAAGGATTGAGTTCTGCCTCCACAGGCTTCCCTTATTTTTCTGTCATCTGGAAACCAACTGCTCTCCCGGCTGTCCCAGTTCCAGTTAAAGGAGAAGAGAGAGTAGCACGCGAGGAGCCAGCTTGGTCTCTGATTCAGATGAAAACTTGTTATTCTGTGACCTCACAGGTCACCTGGTGGATGCAGCAGTGTTGAGAACTTCATCTTTTGGTGACTGGGCAGTTTGTGGGTGTGTGGCATTCCCTTGCCACTGGCTTTCATTGCACCAGCACTGCACCCTCAAACTCAGCCTGGCCCCTGTTATTCTCTGCACTTGGTGATCTTCCAATTGTTGAAAAATGAACACCCTTTAAAGTTCAGCGCCAATGTTGCCTCCCTACAGATCCCCTACCCTCCCGCTCCTCTGACACCACAGGACTGAGTCTCTCTGTCTTCTGAGTTACCAGACCATTTCCTGCATGTCACTTCTTCTCACAGGGAAATCCACATAAGTTTGTTCTCTCAGTGGATGGAGCCTACACATACCTTCATTTCAGTCTTCAGTGCTAAGTATCGGACATGGCGCTGTGAGCTGTGTGAGTTGTCATTAAAGGTTAGTCATTCCTCCTTATTCCAGAATGGTCTATTTTCTTAATTAGCTATTTATGAGAACTAATTTTGTGCACCAAGTACAGATACAAACAGCGAAGGATTTATAATTATCCTTGAAATATATTAGTTAAATCTGACATTTTGTTTGTTTCAGCTAAGAATTCCAAGAAAGTCTGTGAAACTGAAGAATATATGCAAGGTTGTGTTCTGGGCTTGCTCTTCTATGTTCCTGAAAGATGCTAACCTTGGTAGGTCAAGGTGGGATGGGGAAAGCAGAGACCCTCACTGCACCCACCCCACTCCTTAATTACAAGGTAAAACTCTTGACAACCTACAAAAAACATTGCTTGAAGGCTGAAAGGTTAACAAAAGCAGGCCGCTCAAGGAGAGTTCAACTTGGGAAATGATCCCACACAGTGATACTGCCCAGTCATAGAGGCCTAATCTTTCATGGAAACATGATTGTTTTTGAGGCAGAGGAACTAGGCAAGGGGTCCCTGGAGGTGAAAAGGGGTGCATATAATCCCAGAGGCGAATACCAAAACAAAAGACTCCCTAATTATATGTGTAACTCCACATACGTTTTAGTTTCACACCAAAATCAGCTATGCAAAGGATGATTCCAAACCAGCATTCTGGTTATATTAGTTTCCTGGGGCTACTCTAAAAATTGGCACAAACTTAGTGGCTTCAACCAACAGAAATGTGTTCTCTCGCTGTCCTGGAGACCAGAAATGTGGGGTCAATTTTATTTTTTATTAACTGGACATTATCGAAGTTACTTTTTCCTCTTTAAAGGATTGTATTAAGAGCTTGAAGAAGCAAGTCACAGACTGGAAGAAAATAATAGATGAAGGGTATGAATAGAGAAAATATTAAGGGCTCTGACAACTCCATTGTTAATGATCCAATGAGAAAATACCAAAAAGATTTGGACATTTAGGAAAGAAGAAGAGAAGAAAATTTCCAACAAACACATGAAGGGAAGCACAACATAATTTGTACAAAGGAAAAGCAAATTAAATGTACAACAAATACTGAAGCGTTTACACCACTAGTTGCAGTTGAGAAAACGGAGCACATTAAATGCTGGCGAGGATGTGAAGCACCGCTGTGGGCGTGTAAAACAGTACAGCTTCCCTGGAAAACATTCTGGCAGTTTCCTTAAAAGTCAGACATACACCTACCCTATGACCCAGTCCAACCTTCCCACTCCTAAACACTTTATTCAAGAGATAGAGAAACATATGTTCAGCCTGTGGATGTTCATAACAGCTTTATTTGAGGTTGTGCCAAGCAGGAAACAATCCAAATGTTCATTGTAAGGTAAATGAAGTTTATTTTCCCCATTTTTAAAGAACAAATAGATGACGAAAAACTCATCATCTTAAGAGTTTCTCCCAGAGCAGTGAATCTGAGTCCTTGCTCTGTTTGCTAGAGAGATGCATCTCGCTGGAAGTTATGCCATCTCTAATGGTTACAATATAAAGATATTTCTCTGGCTTAGCAGAAAAGACAGATCGTGCAGTTAGCTCAAGACTCAGAAATATATAGGAGACTGGCAAAGAGAAGTTATTTTTCAAAGAAAGGAGAAATTGTTGTTCTTTATTCTCCTTTGTTACAGACATTATAATAGACCTTTTCACTAATGTATGGGAATTTTTAGACTCTTTACATGTATGTGAGCTTATTAATGTTTACTCAATAATACAGAGTATTCTCTATCCTCATATTGGTATAGAGGAGTCTTTCTTGACCCAATTCTTTTTTTCCTCCAATACCACCATTGCTCGGCAATGGGAAAGAATGATTATTGATTTGACTATGTAACAGCAAGAAGGATTTCAAAAGACTGATGCCAGAGCTCACACCTGAGCCAGGTGTCTACGATCTCATGGCTCAGTTGTCTCAGTATTTCCCTACACAGAGCTCTTGGACCAGGAATAGCCATACATTTCCCTCTGTTCTTTATGTTATCTTGAGACTATTTTTCACAGCCAAAGTGGAATTCATAACTGGGAGGGGGAGAGGATTGCACTTTAATTCCATCATTTAGAAAACAGCTATGCAAATACGTAGCATTCTTACTCAGCCAGATGCCAGAGAACCAGAGAGCATGCTCCACAGTCATGGGCGTGCAAACACCTTCAGGAGGCATAGCAGCCTGGGGCTTTCTTCAAAACATCTCCTTGGCACCCCTGGGGATTGCCATTTAAAGAACTGAGTTGGAGATCTATATTTTCATGGAGGGTCTCAGGTTATTCTGATGTGCAGTAAGCTGGGGGCACCATGGTTCTGAGGGCTGCCTCCTCTGCAAAAGTCCTATCCTTAGTTTCACCTTTTCCCCTTTTGTCCTCATCAGTTGACGGACGCCTGCAGTATAAGTGCCAGCGGCCACTCACAAGCTCCTCCTATTATTCTGCACTAAATTTTTATTTTATTTTTTTAAAAGATTTATTATTTATGCATGTAAGAGCTGGGTACAGGCCAGAGTCCAGGGAGGTGAGAGGATTCACCAGAGACAGAGTGGGGAGCAGAACAGACAGACTGACTGAAACACACTGCAGAGGGGAGCAGTGGGCAAGGCAGGAGAGGTCTGCTACACCAGGTGGGTCCCCTCCCTGGCCGGCGGCAGGGATTGAACTCGTGCTGCAGTGGCTGTGGTTTGCTTCATGGTGCGTTGCTTAACCCACTGCACCACCAGGGAGGCCCAGTTTTTATTTCTTTTAATGGAGTTCTCAAAGTCCATCAAAACACAAAACCACCTAGACAGATACAGTAAATTAGAGATAGCCCAAAGCTTCCTGCTATTCCTCTCACTGAAAGGTGAGGTCTATGTGCCCTCTGCTTTGAATTTTGGACAAATAGAAATATGACTGTTTCTGGGGCCAAGTCTTAGAAAATCAGGAGCTTCTACTGTCCTCTCTCTCTGAGCACATGTGTTTAGAGCTCACTGCCATATTGTGAGAAAGCCCCAGAAGCCCTGCAGAGGGGTCCACGTGAAGAGCTGCTCAGGCTGGGCAGCGGCCAACAGCAGGCAGGGGGGCCAGCCACCCTGCCAGTGGATCTTTCGGCTCCAGCAGACCACCATGGATCAGAGCCACTGTCCCTGCCAGGTCCAGCCAGGGTTCAGATTCATGTGCAGGATAAATGATTGCTGTTGTTTTGGGATATTTTGTGGAAGGAGGAGCACTCAGACTTCTGAGTTATCTCTCTCGTCTCCATTCTGTTCCTGAACAAGTGTGACTATGGACAAGTGCCTGATTTTACAGATGTCAAGTTTCTGCATTGTGGATTTGAGCAAAACTATACTAAACTAAAATTGATATGCTTGAGAGTCAGTGATTTTGTAAAACTGTATGATTTTTATTTTCAGTTGAATGAAATTCTGGTGAGTAGATTTGGGTAGGAAGTGAAGAGAAAGGCAAGATTTTCACTCCCTGAAACCCGACCCACTACCTTTGGGATTCCTTTGTATGTGGCTCTTACCCAGCACACACCTTCACTGCACATTCACTACAGTCATTAAAATTGGTTTTATGTTTATCTGCCTTTAGATCAAGAATCACTATTCTACTTTATCTAACACTTAGTACCCAGCTTAACAGGCAATAGGAACACAATAAAAATGGACTGGATGAATAAATGCATTTAGAACAGGGGGATAGATGTCAAAAACAGGCAGACGAAGTGAAAATCACTAACAACAAAAGGACTAAAAATTCCAGCTCAGCGGTTCTCAAAGAGGGATGGTCAGTATCTAACAACTAATCTGGGTTTTTAGTCATAAAATTGTTTTGATTTTAAGAAAACATCTTAGAGGTGTCTAAGATACCAAGTCATCCGTAGGGAGCATGGGAAAAAACAAACTGTCTGTTTCAATTCTGCCTGAGGCTGGCCCTGGGGCTGGCCCCGTGGCTGTCACCCCTACCTCTCCCTTGGCAACTGTAGTCCTCTCGTGTGAGCGCCTCCAAATAGCTCACAGCCGTGGGGCAGTCATTTCTCTAGCAGGCTGCTTTAAAATCTCTCCCAACAAACACTGCAGGGTTGGCCTCGGGCTTGGCCTGGACCGGGTTTAATTCTTTTAGTCAGTACTATGGAGGAAGTGAGAGGGGCTGTCCACCTGGTTTTTAACCACAGGGAACCCCATAATGAAGTTTTTGGGTTCGGATGCTATTGCGGCCCTGGAAATAGAGCTGACACTGACCCTCCTAGAAAAGGCAACCAGAAAGACTCACTTAGTCTGTTGAGGTTGAACACAGTTAAAAGTAGGGGGATTTCCCGTCTAAGAGTAAAAAGGTGTCACCATGTCAAAGATAATTAAACACTTACCCTCAGATGCTTTCAGAATTCATCCACAACACCAACATGTGGTTTGTGTCCTGCTGGGAATGTAAGGTTATTGCGCCGAGAGGGAGGAGAGAGCTTCCCCTCTGATATTTCTAATTTGCCTCTGAGCTGCAGTTTTCAACAGGAAGAACTGACTTTCAGAATAACTTTTGAGAGGTCACTCTGCTACCCTCCCTGTTTCTTTTCTTAAACACTGTGGGACTGGAGATGGCAAGACTCCAGGGAGTTCCATGGTTTCTTTCCGATTTGTCCAAGAAATCTACGTGTGCTTCTCTTTCATGGCTGGATATTTTGGACAAAAGAAGGCTTGGCAAACATTTCCCACCTAAAGAAAATCTTTGGTTTTAATTCTAGACTTCAAACATCTCAGACCATTGTGCCTAAAATATTTCTATTATATTTGTGTTGAATATTTCCTTCTTCAAATGATGCTCTCTCATCTTTGCTGAAAATAAGTCAATGCATTTATGTTAGCTAGAAACACAAGTTCATATCTAGCATAAGAAGAAGGTATATGGAATTCAGGGGAGTCACCCTCATCTCTGACAAAGCTGACCTCAAGAACTGCCTCAGCAACGTCCTTGTGCTGAGCCCGGGAAGGATGCAGATTCAGCCTCCCGACTGCTGCAGGTGGTGTGGGAGGTGGCAGAGTGCCCTCTCCAGGGGCAGAAGGAAGGACGGCCATTCTTTTCCATGGAAAGGAGTGAGTGTGGAAGCTGGTGGAGGCAAGTGCGTAATGCTAATGGAATTGGCTTCGGATGGAAGAAAATATCAGGAGGAAACAGGAATCACCCCTTCCCTGCAGCTGGGATGTGGGGAGAAGCAACCTGTTCTCACAAGGCTGTTCCACCTAAATGTAGGGGTGCTAATGGACCTTGTTTTCTCAAGGACAGGGAAGCTGAGAGAGAAAGCAAGAGACACAGAATCAGGTAAATATAGAGAAAAGGAGACTTAGGGAAAAGAGAGACTGGAGACAGAGAGGAGAAAATACTCAGAAAGGAGAATACCTGGGAAACATTGAATCAGGGAGTTGGGGACCCAATCATGAATGAGAAGCCATGAGGGAGACAGAGAGATAGCAGGCTATCTGGAAACAGGGGAACCCAGGCAAGAATTACAAATGAGATTATCCTGGCTTGGCTAGGGAACCCCTGTGGCTGGAAGGCAGGCTGAAGGTGGGTGTGTACCCCAGGCTTGTCCTGCCAGGGTCTCCAGCCAGTTCCAAGCATGATGTTGTGGGCGGGTCATTGCTCAGAAGATAGCAAAAGGCCGTCTGAGGTAGGCTTTGTAGGTGAAGGTTAGCCCTCTTGGCTTCTTGGAGGCCCAGTCTGAGAGTTGGTGAGTAGCCTGGAGGGGTGCAGGAGGGTCTCCTGGGGTTTGGCCACCTGCTGTGAGAAGAGCTTCTTTGGGTTTCTTCTTCATCCACTTTTATAATTTTTAGGAAGATTGCTAACATTTGGCCTAATTAAACAGATGTAACTTAAGCTTTTTTGTTTGTTTGTTTGCCAGTCAAATTAATACAGCAAGCCAAGCGGTCTTCCTGCCCACCTGTGCCTATGCAGGTGCTCCTTTTCACTAACTCTCTCCTCTGCAGGGCAGTAGCCTCCTGCCTGCCCATGACCTGCCCCATGCCCGGGCTTCTCTTCATTGACCTCCCTCGGTAGAGGCTGCTCTCAGGGCTGCCCGCCTGTGACCGTGCAGGCCTCTCTCAGCAAACCTGTCCCATTTGTGTCTATGCAGGTGCCCTTTATTCTTTTGTCCCTTTCCCTAATAAACTTTCTCATTTAAATATATTTTAAAAATCATATAGCAAGCCTTTGCAGTTTCTCCCACTTGATATTTGCAACTCAGAATGTTAAAAAAACAGGAGGATTGGGGTGGGGTGGGAACGGCTTCTCACAAGAACACTGAGTTAGATTCCAGTTTCCCCCGCTTGATAATAGCATCGTTGTCTTGTCTGTATATATTCTTTCTGGCTGTGTGCAGAAATCACTTCCCAGGCTCTGGATGACGCAGGGATGTGCATCACCCTGGTGAGGTTCCCAAGCTGAGGTTTACATGACCGTCTACACACCCCCGGGCAGCGCTGGGCCTCACATTTGGCATTTGGAGAATATCTGAAGTAGTTTACGTCCTTTTTGGCCTGACAAATCCATAATGCATTTTCCCAAGCACTTTGCCCCTTCGTTTTTAAAGTGATCTACTTTCTCAAGGAAATGCGATCCGTATGTTTCTGACTCATTTACACTTAACTCATCACACTGCTGTTGGGTAAGGTCTTTGGAGCCAGGAGCACTGGGGTGAGCTGTCACGAGTTCTCTGGGTCCTGGGACACACGTGGCCCCCTCTCATCCAGAGTCAGACCAAATCCTTGCTCATTGTTGGCAACCAGAACCTAACAGTCCCGGGTCAAACTAAACGCATGTCCCCTTTCCTAGAATCTGTGACCTACCTAACATCTCTAAATCCTCCCGAGGATTTAATAAGTAAAGCTGATTTGCCACCTTCTCCCTCTCTAGGCCTCTCTACCTTAGAATGTGCTCAATGTAACAAATAAACTTGGGGACATAGATGATTTTCAGGAGTTCTGACTCTGGGGTATTACAAAGCTCCTACCTGGTCTTGAGTTTGGCTGACATTGGGTTTCTGACATTGATGTCACTTTCCTTCAATTTTGGGAAAATGAGTGTACATCGCAAATGAAGAATAAACAAAACTTGGATTAACTGAAAGCCAGCCTTCCACTGGGAACACAGCCAAACCTTACAGAGTTCCTAATCTGCTTTGATAAGTAAAAGGCAAAGCCTAGTAAAGTCCGCTGATATCACAGATTTATTTTAAATAAACAATTGGCTGACTTGGAGGGGCTGATGCCCTTTGTTGGGTCTGCAGGATTACCACATCTGCATCTAAGTGCTCAACATTGAGGCTTTGCTCTCTGAAAGATTGCCCAAGGCACAGCAAGAGCCTTCATCATCACAGAAAAATTCAATTGTGTTCAGTTCTATGGCAGGAAAATAAGAGCACACATACGTTTTAGAAACATCTTCCATCCGGAGGATGGAAAGAACCAGAATTTCTTGGTGAAAACAAAATTACCTCGTGAATTCAAGTAATCATAACATATTGCTCCAATGCTTAAAAATGGTAAAATTCACTACTTATTGATCGCTTACTGTGAACCAGAAATTCCACCCACATTATCTTTGAACCACACAGTCCAGTCATCTGCATTGCACAGAGAAGGGAAAGAAGTCAGATGGATCTGCTAACCGTGGTGATTCAAGACTCAAGTTCTTTCCCTCACCAAGACAGTTTTAGAGAGGTTTAAGTTTCTTCATTCAAATTCTGCTTCTGTTGGAAAAGTGATTCCAAGTGTTCTTCGAAGCTAACCATATTTCAACCTTCTTCTCATGGTAACTCAGAATTAAATCATTGTTGAATTTTTTTCATTACAGAAGAAATAATCACCACATTTTGAGAAGTTTGTTCCTGAAAAATGATTTTGGAGAAACAAAAGGTGGAGTGGGAGAGCAGAAACCCCTAATCCTGGGGCCAGGTGTGTGGAGGCTGGCTTGTACACACCTGCCTGCTAGGTCTGAAACATCTGGAAGTCACCAGGTTTTAGAAGCAGCTTCCAGCCCCACATTCTTTTTGGATCCGTAGGTGGAAAATAGTCATACTCACTTCTATGGTACCCTAAGGGACAAATGAGATAGCATGTAAGTGACTTATCCTAGGGTCTGCCTGTGGCCTCCGTAGTAGATAATCTGAGTTTGTACAGTTTAACTTTCACCAAAAAAAAATGTGTTTCTCATCATAGAATGGCTATCCTGTCATTTTAGTGTGGCAATCTAAATGACAATCAATGCCAGTCTGTGGGCACAGTTTTGGACAAAAATATTCTCTCTTCCCATCCCCTTTCCTTTTGTTTTCTGTGCTGGATTGGCATCAGTGGTTGAATTATTCTGGATTTAAACATACGCCACTGCACATGGTATGAAACTTGAGAATCAAACTGAACATAGAAAGGAGACAGTGCTTGGTCTTCCTGCTGGTCAGCCCAGAAGCCTGAGAGAAGCTTTGGCTGGTCTGCCTCTAGGCCTGTTAGACAGACAGATGTTCATTACATGTGCTCCAAAATGCAGACCAACAGAAAATCTGAACATTTTTCAGTTGCCTAAAATGTACGTGGAATGTAATATTGGCTAAACTGAGGGACACCATCATGGTTACTTAGTCCAATTATTTATCAGTAATAAAAGAAATTGGAAAAAAACCCAAAAACTTATGGCCAGTGTAAGTTGCCTAGAGATCGCTAGGTAAATGTGGATGTGGCGTTCACACATGTAGCCTGTCTTCCCAAACATGGTACGCTGGCGGTTTCTCTTATGAATGGCTGGCAAGTTCTGTTGGCTACTTCCAGTGGAGGAAATCAGTAAGAAGGGTGGGAATGTTGAAACATCAACTGCGTTTTGACATTCTGTTGTAACTGAGAGATGCTGACCCCATTACAGTGTATCTGCATGCGTGTATGTGTGTGTGTGTGTGTTTGTGTATGTGGGGGAGGGAGAGAGAGAGAGGGAGGAAGAGATTCTGACGTCCTTAGAGATTGCTTGACATACATGTTCAAGTGCATGTGACCATCTCGGAGCCAAGCTGTAGCTTCCACTGCCCTACAGTCATTCAGATGAGACCCAGATGACAAAGCAAGCATGGTTTGAACCCTCGTGAAAAGCAATGTGACCGACTCACTACAATGAAGAAGTAGAATGGGAATTAAATTTCTAGAACCTATAACCCTGCTTGATCAATGGGGAAGTCCCAGCTCAGCTTTGACTTTAAAATATAAATTTGTCTGTGCTCTTTTAAGCAGGCTCTGTGCTGCCTTTGATCTTCTGACATGAGAAAAGTAACTTTAAATTATAAAAGATTACTTCTGATGACAGGAATAAAATTAATATGCTTCCACCGTGCTGGGCTTTGCATCCTCCCCCTCACATTCCTGAGCACTGAGCTTCCCAACTGGGTATTTGAAAGCTGACAACTCTGGGGAGAAACCCACGTGGAAAACAAGGCCTGGGCCTCAGGAGGCAGACAGTGGATCAGGGTTATTTTTATTTTCATTTTGAGCAAGCGAAGGCAAATGCATAGCCTTGCTCTCTTCAGCCACATGTACTGATACCAAAGTACAACACATATAGTAAAATGCCGCCATGGGTCTGGGCAATGTGCAGCTTAGATGAAGAAAGGTATGAAGGGAGGTGGAGAGGAGGAGAGAGGAGTTAAAACTTCTAAGGCCCCTTTAAGTTGTACCATCTTGAGTAAAGTCTGAATTATGCAAAAGCTGGACAGGTGCCCACATCTGGCAATGGTCAGACTGTTTTTTAAGTAGGCTGTTTCCACACAGCACGCAGAGCTGGGTCCACTCTGGAAAGAATGATGAGCCTGTGAAAAAGCCCATGGGACCTGGTGACTAGAAAGATGTCCAGGCAGAAGGCAGCACCGCTGAACACACCATTGCCCAGTGCAGCTAGGTGAGACGAATCATGTTCTCCGGGTAAGGCCTTCATCGACTTCGCCTGTCCCCAGGCGAACTGAAACCGTGCTATGGTGTGGATGTGGAAACCAGAATTTCTTCAGGTCTTCCAAAGGTCCTTAGAGGACAGAACAGCCTTTCCTGTGTTTGCAACTTTAGTCTTTCTGAGTAGATCTCTCTCCTGTGTCTCCGGTGTTCCCCCTACCCAGATGGCAGCTGTTCATTCCCCAAAACCACACCATTGCCATGGCCCACGTGTTAACTCTCTTCTGGTAGGTGTGGGCTCTTCTAGGGCTCCTACAGCCCCTGAAGTACAGATATGAGAGCACAGCCAAACTGTACCCTTGTGGGTACCCACTTTTTGCAGCATGGACTCACCAAACCTGTTGAGATAAATGCTGAAATTGAGACATGCATATTTTCTTAGAGGCTCAGAAGAAGAAATGGTCACCTGGGTGTCCACCTAAAGCAAGACCCTAGCCTGATGTTGGGTTTAGGGAAAGGCCAGTGGCAGCCACAGACAAGAACGCGCCCCCTGCAGGCTGAGCTATGGAAGCACATGACTTTACAAGGGTAAAAGATCTTGCGTCCTCTTTTCAAAACCATGCTGAAGTATCTGATATGACTTAAATTTGTTCATAAAAACAACACAGTTGGTTCCTGTTAAGTCAATAAAATTTGAATTTTTTTCTCAGATATTTAGCTGCTGCAAGACCCTGTATGACATCACGGCATGTGCAGTGTGTTTCACAAATCTTGACTAGCCTTGCTATTTTCTTCTTTCATAGAATAAGGAAAGCTTTAGAGAAGGAAATTGAGGATACACCTGTTCAACCATGATTTTCACTGCTAATGTCATACTTTAATACTGTATGAATTAGCTACTATGTTAAAGATAGCCCCTGTATTTTCTCTTTTCTACATCTTCTGTTTCCTTTAAAAAGTAGTTGCAAAATTTGACTTCGGCTTCAACTTATAGGCTTACAATCAAGGGATCATAATCAGTGGTCAGAGAGCGCACCACCCCCAGGCAGTGGGGTCCTCAGATGCTGGTTTCCTCAGAGAATATCAGCCTGAGAGATGCCATTGGCCAGGAAGTAGGGTTCAGGAATATAGAAGGCGTTATATACAAAATTGCCCATTTTTCCATCCTTCTGTGACTCCCATTTTAATTCAGCCTCATGTTTAGAAGTCTTAGCTATAAAAAAACTATGGAGGGCAATTTGCAAAGGTCCACCAAGAATACAGATATAGAATACAGATGTATATATATATATATATATATATATATATGTTGTTTGCTGTGGGCCAGTCTTCCTTTGCAAATGGAATTGCTTGGAGTGGGGGTTAAATACAAATATAAATAATAGGATTATTAAACTAGGGCACCAGTTTGGGTAAAGCACATTTTCATGTAAGACAGCTTATATGGTATGATAGCTATATCATTCTCATATGGGCAGATGAGAAACATGCCTGTATTTAGGTTAGCCAGGGCTGAGTTGGGTAGTCATTGTATTTGCAAACATTCAGCCTGCAGAAACGTTGGTGCAAATACATAAGAAGTACAGAAAATCAATTAGAACAAACGCCTCAGAATGAAGTAGAACTAGATTGGAATCCTGGCTTTACCCCTAGTAGCTATGAATCCCCAAGTAAGCCCTTACACTGTTTAAGTCTTAGTTTTCTCATCTGTAAAATGGACATGATAGTATTTCTAGCATAGAGTAACTATGTGTTCACTTGATACAAAATGCATTTACAAAGGATACAAAGTATTCAGCCAATAAACACTGGTAATGTTATCACTAATGTTATTTCCACCACCAAACAGTATTAGGTGGTTTGAGTTATAAATGAAGAACTTTCCCCAATATAACCTTTAAAAACTTAAAGCAAATCAGACCTCCCTGGTGGCACAGAGGGTTGATCGCTGTACTGTGGGGCTTCTGCAGCCACAACAGCATGAGTTCGATCCCCGGCCAGAGAAGGGACCCACATGGCACAGCAGACCTCTCCTGGCTCTCCTGCTGCTCCCCTCAGCAGTGTATTTTAGTCAATCTGCCTGTTCTGCTCCCCACTCTGTCTCTGGTGACTCCTCTCATCTCCTGCACCTCTGGCCGGTGCCCAAGCTCTTGTATGTATAAATAAATAAAATCTTTAAGAACAAAGTAAAATAAAATAAAAGTGAATCAATTAGCCATCTAAAATATTGTCTTCTCTAAGCTTCAATTATTGATCTTGAGTCTCACGCTCAGCTCCCTGAAAATGTGCTTGACCTGCTCTAAGGGGCTCTGTGGGTTCACCGGAGAGGCACACCAGGGAGTTGATGCTGGAAACATACAACTTGCCATTTCATAGCAACAGTGCAAACCCAACCGACACCGACACTGAGGGTGCAGCAAGCCTAACGTTACCAAAAACTCAGAAATCAAGCTAAGGAGCTGAAGCCGGATGTCACAAAATTAAAACCTGGGTCTTTGACAGGATTCCTTTCCAAAATCTGGGGAGAATTTCCTTTCCATCAACCCACAATGGAGATGTGGGATTAAGGAGGAGGGAAAGACTAGAAACCGAGCTGACTGGGTGCTTCTTTTGCATTTTAATGAAATTAGAAGAAATCTGTTTAATAAAAGCTTTTCAGAAATTTACAGTGTGTGACCTTGAACTGATCATGGTTTTGGAGCTCAGGGTGGTGGATGTTAAAAGTCAAGAGCTAAGAGTGATTCTTCCCATCTCTGGAGACAGTGGAGAGAACATACATTTTTGAGAAGCTGAAAAATTATGACTGAAATTTAGGCCAAAGACTTCATTATCATAATAAAATCTCTCCCAGATCTTTCAAATTTGCTGTGTTGGAGAAGAGGTCTGTAGCTCAGGGGTGGGATCTCCAAGGTTCACTTGCTTCCTGCCTCATTTTCCTCATTGCTGTGACAGCCTCGTGGCCTTGGGGATGTTGCCCTTCCTCAATGCCTTCCTCAGGAATGTGAACACAGACCGCTGAAGAGATCCTTGGCAGGTCTCTCTCTCTTCTCTCTGTGTGATGAGACTGTGAAAAGAGAGATCTGGGGTGTGGGGGGTTAAAAGAGAGCACAGAAGAACATACCATATTAAAACTATTTCTTAGCCTGTATTCTGGAAATACAGATATTAATTTTAGCCTCAAGAGGTCTGGGAAATGTTTTTAGCTCTAGAATTTATCCAACAGAACAAGGTTTTGTAGGAAAATTGAGAAGTTAAAGAGATCACCTTGCTGGACCTCAGTTCCACCTTCCTCCTGGCAGGAGAGCCTGGGAAGTCACAGGCCACAGTGCCCACTGACTGACAGTTAAAATGTTGGGTGTGAATTATGCTTTACTAAATGATTGTATTGGTGGGAGATTTGGAGGACAGATATAAGGCAGAAGTCATTTATTTTCCTGCCCCATTTTAGCTGTGTCACAGCAAGGAATGTGTAGAGATTAGATTTCTTTCATTTGTTTATTGAGGAGCACCTGCTTTGCTCCCACCAGCATTCTGAGGCCCAGAGTCCATTGAGGTGGGCGGGAATCAGTCACCATTAGGCCCTCAGAGGCAGAAGCTATTCTCCTGTATCATTCTGCAGAGTTCTGGAAGTTTCTTCTGGATGTCCACTTAAGAACACTGGTCCCTTCTAATAGCTTCTTAAACACTCAATATTTTGTATTAAGTCTTTCATGCTTACAATACCTAGGAAGTGAATCTAGCCCACAGAGTCCAGCATTTTGTCATGTCAGGAGAGCATTACTTTCATTTTTCCAACCAGGAGCTTAGATGTATATAATCATATTGCCTCATATGTTTATTATGCTTCATGGATTTTGAACATCCCTGTGCCATCTCAGTCAGTCTTTACAGTTGCCCTGTGAGGGACAGATGCTGTTCCAGGTGAGAAAATGTGACACCCACAGAAGAGTCACCTCATGTAACAGAGGTGGACTCAGGTTTCTGGCTCAATCTGGTCCTTCCCTATGGGTTCTGAGAATAGGCATTATTGGGAGCTTAGTGCACTGGTGATATGGTGATGGGAAATATATGGGGATTACAGTCAGTGCCCTGGTGTGGATGGGACACTGCTGGCTGCTGTCTGGGAGTCTTCAGATAGCAGAATTAGTTCAAAACTAATTTCTTATGAACCATTAGAAGTCTCATTTTTTAAAAGGATACTTTGAAAAGCTTAAACTCCATACAAACTATCTTCTGACCCTTTTCCTACAGTTGCCATGAGGTCACTCTTTTTTGAGATAAGGCATTCTTTTGGGGTAGAGGCAAGGAGAGGTAGGGGAGGAAAAGCTGACCCATCAGGTTTTTACTGGCAGGTACCCCTGAGTTCCCTGTTTAATTTCGGTTGACTTGTTTACCGCTTAAGGAAATTGCCAAACACTCTTTCTTAGAATATTTTTTTACAGGAACTATATTGACACCCCCTCCAATCAAGATTGTTGAGTCTGTGTCATGTGTCCAAATTCCAGAGACTGTCATTTGGCTCCAGGCAACTCTGCAAAGATGGTTCTGGACCTCACGCTTGCAGGCCTGGCACCTCCATCTGGGTTGCCCATGGGACTCAGCATTCCTGGCTGCTCTGTCAGCATCTGGGCAGGATCACAAGACACTTTTATTTTTTTTTAAATAAATTTATTTATTTATTTATTTATTTATTTATATTTGACATCAATTATAATCCCCATGTATTCCCCATCACCATCTCACCAGTGCACCATCACCTCAGTCCCCCATGCTCCTAATCTTCCCTCAACCCTCTCCCTCACCCCTCCCCACCAAGTGTCCCCTATTTGTCCTTGTCTTTTCATTTTTGGTTTTTGTGTCTTTATTGTTGTTATTATTGTTGTTGTTGCTCTTATTCCTTTCCTTGATCCTTTTTTGGTTCCCTTATATTCCTCCTAGGGGAGGAACCATCTGGTATTTTTCCTTTGCACAGGACACTTTTAAAGGTCTAGAGAGAAGTTATCCAAGAACAGCAGGTCTGGCCTTGTGCAGATATTGATGGTGAGTTTTCTAGATTTTAGTCAAGAGACATTCACTAAGCACAGTTGTGCACAAGATACATGGGTGACTGTACTGCCTGGCAAACCTTCAGGTCCCATTATGATGCTCCGGACAGCATATCACAGTGAGTGATATCCCAGGGAACAAGAGGCCTAGGTGTGGGAGTCCAGCTCCAGCTAAGGCCAGGGTACCCACAGGAGAGACAGCATCGGTGAATGATGAGGGAAGGGGGAGAGGGAGTGAGAAGACACAGACACCCAAGGTGCAAGTATCACCTACAGATAGACTTAGCAGTTCTTTATTATATATATTACAAACAAGCAGTGGGATTACGTCAGCATGTGTATAGAACAGGAAAATAACAATCATTACAATTTTTCTTAAAAAATTTCTTATGATCTCCAACTAAGATTAATGATGTATACTATTATAAAGTGAAAACTACATGCAAAATAATGTATTCCCATCAGTGTTTTTGATTGTAGTGGTTATACGAGTTATTAATGTTAAATCAGGCACAGCAACTTTGCACAATCACAACTTAATGATTTTGCTTTTACTTTGAGTATAGGATAAACTACTAGTCACAAGGGCTAAGATTAAAATAGTGTTAATGCTTAAAACTACAGGCCCCCAATGAAGGGGAAATACTAATCTTCCCCATATGATCTTTTAAAAGTAACTACTAACCTCACTATATCCTGAACCTAAAACTTACTGTCACAATTTAAGCAGAACAAAGTCAAAAGGGAGGGGAGGAGGAGAGGAAGGGCTATTGTGACCCATTCATCACCCAGGAAACACAGAGCCTTTCATAATGGGCCAAGCTACAGAGGTCATTTCTTGGTCCCCAGGGGTTAGTTCCCATAGGAGAGGTTTAGGTTTGGGAAACTATTTAATAACCAGCTTTTGAGTTATTATTATTGAACAACCATATTCCAGTTACAACTTTTACTATTTAGTTTTCTGGTATCAGTGGTCTTTATTGATTTTAGAGAATTCTGTGTTACATTTTTTACCAATCAGTAATTCATCATCAAAATGCGCAGCAGCCTATTATTTTGTTTAGTAGAACAGCCAATTTTACAACCACCCCTCATGGGGGATTTTCCAGTTAGTACTCAGCATGCCTTTTACAAAATGGAGACATTAATATCAGCCAAAACATTGGAGATCCGGCAGGGCCAGCTGTGGAGCACGCTGATATCTCAGGAGTGTCCCTCATATCCAGACAGCACAAGTAGCATAGGCCTCTCCACCTAGGGAAATCAGGATGTCAGGGCCAGTGTCACCCCAGTCAGTTCCTTGCTATAAGATGGAAAGACCAGCCTGCATGAATGCCAAGGTCGTTTCTGGCTCTAAGGGTCTACATTCCGCCATCCCATGGGAAAAGACAGCTAGCTATCAGACAGACCCTCAGACCAGGCACCAAAGTTAAATTTTCAATTTTTTTCTCCCAAAACATAACTTGTCACTCTAAATCTAGAGATTGCTTGCACTGGGGAATGGAGAGCCCCTTAGAAAGCAGGTCTTCAGATAAAAAGCCCTCAAGGGTACCCCACACTCATAAGAAGACTGGTTTTGCAGAGGACATTTTGGTGGTCCCTGTACCTGAAGTTTCAATTTCTGTGGTTTCTTTTCCCTGGGGCCCTCTATGTTCTGAATATATTTCTCACACTAAGGAAATTTGAGAGGAAGGCCACATTAATAACTTTATTACACTATATTGTTGCAATTATTCTATATTATTAATTTTTAGTGTTGCTCATCTTTTACTGTGCCTAATTTTTAAATTAATCAGAGTTCTGGGTGTCCACACAGGGTTCAGTACCGTTCAGTTTCGGGTACCCACTGGAGGTCTTGGAACGTACCTCCCAAGACATGGGCTGTTCAGGGCCACCACCTGGCTGGGGTCCCGTAACCTGGTCCTTGCTTCCCTGGTTGTCTGAATAGGCCCTTCAATCACACACAGCTAACAGGTTATTGGCGGTGCTCAGCCCACAGATCACATCGTGAGGGGCTTCACAGGGTTGTTGGGGGGTAGGGAGGCTGACTTAAAGGACTGGAGGGAAGTGGCTCTGGGGGCTGAGGTCCACAGTGGGGTCTCCCAGTGGTCTTCTGCTGTGAGTTGGGGGAGAGGACTTCACCAGCACACCAAGCACACATCATGTGGTTTTATTCAGATCTCTTCTGGATATTAATGCAGTTTTCTTTTGTTGTTTGGTTTGTTTGTTTTGAAGGAATTCACATTTCCTGTGCTCAGGGTTTTGCAAACATCCCCGTGTACTGCATTTCCAGATGGCAAGTCCTTTGAAGGCATCCTGACCCTCTTGCCTGCCACTGCCCCATCTCCCATCCCAAAATGAAGCTTTCGGCAGCCTAACAATGGATTTCATTTTAGAGCATTTTCTGTTGTTCAGAGCTGAGCACATTTGAGAATGTTTTTCCTGGTTGGCGTGCAGTTACTTGAAGCACTTTTGTTATGAAAGGCAAAAAATCAATTGAGGAAAAGAGAATAACTTCTTAGGGGTAAAATTTAGGGGCTCAAAGATGCCAAATGAGCAATAAGAATACTTTGGGAAGGATAATGTGGGAACCACACACTTTTGGCTCCATGAGATGACATTTGGGAAGGACATAGCACTGGCTAGCACCAAATGTGTCTTGTAGCCCCTCACACGGATGGGAGAGGAACTCTGTTCTGGAACTGTCATCTGCCCATGAACTGCTAGAGAGGTGAACTGCTGTATGAGCCGTATGGAGATAGAGGGTAATGCTTTCGGGTGTGAAGCAATGGCTTCCATTTTTGTGTCCATTTTAATGACACGTATCAGTACCCTGACTCAGCTCTGGAAGTTTCTAAGGGGAAGTAACATGGGGAGTGGGCTTTGTATTCATTCTCTTTGGACGCTTGTCCAGGTCATCCCCCTCATGAGCTGGCTGGGGCTGACCTCATGCAGCCATTTTATAGACACCATGAGTCTTCGAACCTACAGTCCCAGCCAATCTGCACTGGGCTCTTCTGGGCACTGTCCTCTTGGCTGACAATCCAGATGGAAGCTAGGAAAGTGGAAGAGACTGGGACTAGCTTGAAAAGAAAAGAAAGAGCCTGGAGGGAGGAAGCCCAGGCTGATGAATGCCACATGTATATGAGCGACAGATGACAGTCTCTGCTGTCTGCTGCCTTCCTGGATGTTCATCCCTGGTGGTTCTGCCATGCAACTGAATGGAGTAAACAAAGAGCTAGCCCTCTGTGCTAGGAAGGCCCATTGTGTAGCCACCCTCTGTCAAAAGGAACAATATAACACGCACCCATCACCTGCAGAATGAATCTTCTCCTCGCTGAGTTTCTGCTTGCCCCACAGGAAAGCACTGTCCTTTCAGGGGCCATTTCTAGCATGACTTAGCTGTCTTTCCTTCTCTCTGTCTTTCCTTCTCTCTGTCTCTGTTTCTCACTGTCGTTCTCTGTCTCTTCTTTCTTCCGCCCTGAGCCTACCTTCCGGCTCTGAGTTTTTCCCAGGCCCTCCGCCTCCACAGGTGAACCAGCCTGGGAGGAGCTGACTCTCCTGGAGTCAACACTTTCTCCTGGGCACAGTGCACAGAAGATCGTAACTCTCCCCTGAGTATATTCCAGAGTCGCAGCTTAAGAGAAGAAAAGGAGTTGGGCACCATGCTTTGATTTCCATCTCAGTTTTACCTATATTCATCGGATACTTGCATCTCTGTGGAAGTCCAAATTCTCATGTCTTTCATGAATAGAAAGACCAGTTCTCATGTGATTCACAATCTACTGAAACTAACAGGCATTTACTGTGAACCAGGAACGCAAAGGCTTAGAGACTTGGAGTCAAGCACACTCAGTCACTGGTGGGTTGGTGGTGGAGCCTCACGGGCCCTCAGTTCTGTGCATTAAAGACTGTAGGGGTCAAGGAATCTGAGCAAAGGAGAAGCTTGGAGAGAGACTTGACAGTCCTAGGAAAATAGTGCCCAGAACCCTTCGGGCAGGCACAAAGGAAATTCCCATTCTTTCAGTCACTGACTAATGATGGAATCCCTGCTCTTAAGGATGGAGACTGGTTAAACCTTATGATTATGAATCTGGATTTTCTAGACTACTCCTGATCTCATCTATCCCATCCCAGGGCTAGACACTTGCAAATGGCTCTAAAAATAGAGTCGATGTAAGTGTAGAGATTTTGGAAGCTGCAGCTATCTGCCCAAACTTTGGAAACATTGTTTAATGTTAGAGATTCATAAACACAACTTCAGACAAGGAATTTTTTCTCTCACTCTCTTTGACCAATTTGTAGGGGAAGTGGAGCTATAGGAGACATAGTGAACAGAGAAAAATAAACTCAAAAAACTTTAAAAAAAGAAAACAACCCCAGAGCACTTCAGATGCCATGGTCATTAGATCTCTCCAGCTCCCCTGGAGTTGAAATACAAGACCAGCAGGCACCTTCCCTCTCAGAGGCCTCCTTCATATGCAGCCAAACTGTCTGCTGTGGAGTGGCAGGGGGACAGCCTTGGAGGTGCCAGAGCCTGGGATGGGGCATCTCCTCCCCTTGCTAGATGAGGGTGTTTCTGACATCCCTTACCTGGAACTCGAAAGGGATAAGACTTTGCAAAAATCCACCTACAAAGTTCTTCCCAGGAGTTTGGGAAGTGCGGTTCCTATACTTTGAACCCACCCTATGTTCTAAAATGCTGTAAGTACTTTGCTTTTCCAAGTAAGACTCTTCCACTGAGACTTCATTTGCAGAAGGGAAATTACCCTAAATACAGTTTCCAATATTGCTAGCGCTCACCTTCTGAGAGGGTTTAGAAGAAATATTTTTAGCATTGTAAAGTGAAGGTTGATTAGGAAAAGAAACGGAGCTAGTTGATTTGCGTTTCAGGATGCAACTTGCCACCTGGCTCCTGGCTCCACCTTGTCCAGTGACTTGCTCAAGACAGCTGCAGTGGGGTCACCCCCAGCAGGAGGCTCTCCTCTGTGGACAACCTGTCTCTGGGATGACTCAGTGCTCTTGAACGACTTGATGGTCTCTCGAACAGGCAGAGTCCTTAAAATTCATTTGTCCTTCTAGGCCAAACCCCATGACTTCTCATATCTTTCATCACTTTATGATCCTCAACTTTCCAAAAAATTCCTTGACTTTTCTTGCAGGCTTGCCATCCCCAACAGCTGTTGGGATCACTTTTCCTCTAGTTTGCCCTTAGCTATTTCAGCTGATTCTAAAATTTTGACAGAATAGGAAGAGGGTTAAGAAACAGTATTGCTGCTTCTTCCCACTTGTTCTTCTACAGTTTATTTCTACATTTACTAGCTGCCACCAAATAGCTTCCCAGTTTTTAGAAAACCTCTGTGGGCTTTCCTACCCTCATATTCAGGGGTTCCAAGTCCCAGTTTGCAAAAACCTGGAGCAGTTAGTGGTATAGTGGAACACCAGATCTACAAAATAGAGTAGGCTGATGCCACATGAAGTTTCTACCCAAAAGCTTTATGACAGCCTCTTCGGAAACATTCTTTGAGGAGTATGTCATTTACTAGAAGCCCATTTTGGAGAATGCTGTAAAAAGGCTTACCTTAGCTCATGCCAAATCCTTAATCAAATAACAATGTATAGTTGGTGGCTGCCAAGACTCGTTGGAAAGATGCCACCATGATTTCTCCCCACAGAGCTATAAGCAGATGGAATCCAGCATATTCCATACAGTATGAATGAATAAGGGAAAACAGAAAATTCCTTGGTGAATCGGCTAAAAGTAGCTTAGATGATATAAGACTATATCTTCCTATTAATATTTATTGTAAAGGGGTCCTTACCAATTGGCTGGGCTTGCTGCTTGAATGAATATTGTCATTGTCCTCCTCACCTCAAATGCTGATGCTTTGAAGAAAGCCCATGGGCATACTTTTTAAATTAATCACAGACTAGCCATCAAGGTGTTAAGCAAATGGTATTTATGTGTTGGAGAAGTCCACGAGCATGCCAAAAGGGAGTAAACAATGAAGAAAAATTGCACTTTCCATGAAAATATTATCTCCAACTCAAGATCTGATAAAACTGAAATAAACTAAATTTCAGATTAAACTTTTCAGATTTTCTTTTTTTTTAAATATTTATTTTATTTATGTCTGCATATGAGAGCCGGGGTACAGGCCAGAGGTGTGGGGGTGAGAGGAGTCACCAGAGACTGAGTGGGGAGCACAATGGGCAGAGGGATGAAACATGCTCCTGAAGGGGGCAGTGGGTGGAACAGGAGAGTTCTGTTGCGCTCTGTGGGTCAGCTCCCTGCTGGGGATCCCACTCATGCCACAGTAGCGCAGACAGCTTCCTAGTGCTGAGACTCAACCCGCTGTACCAGGGAGTTCTGCTTTTCAGATTTTCTAAATGGAAAAGAAGTATTTGAATGAGCTCTTTCATCATTTGATGTTTCCCAAGTACCTATATCTTTACAAGAAAATGGTGAGGAAGTTTAACTTTTCCTCGGTAGTATGAATTTCTCAATGAGATTCCTGGGAATATTGGTTGAGGAGCACAGTTGTCCATTTAGAGGGCAACCTGATTGCAGTGGCCAGGAAAGGCAGCACAGGAGCAAGGTTCGGGATGGTTCTGGGCAGATGGGTCAAGGAAGGAGAGTCTTGGAGCCCTCGGTGGCTTTTATGCTTTTTATTGTCAGAGGTGGCCAGATACATGGCAAGCATGGGTGCCGGGGGTCCAGGAGGCTGGTAGGCCTCCTAGCCCCCGGCACATCTCACCCTCTTGGCTGCTTTCTACTGCTGCTGCTCACATTGGTGCTCTCGCTGCTGCTTGTCAGTACTGTAGGTCCTGTTGGTCCTGGCGTCCTCATGACGCCGCCCATTTAAGCCCGTGTCCAACTCAGGTACGCCCACTTGCACATGCTCACCTAGGCATGCGCACAGCACCGCAGGTGTCCATCATCACAGTGGTAGGAGGGTGGAAAGACCTGATTGTTCTCTGACCCTACACTGGTCTAAATTCTTACCACTGAAGCATCATATCCAGAAGCCTACATAGATTCTGAGGTTTCCTTAGCATAGTCGTAGAGTCTACTGAAGAACAGCATCCATCTATCCATCCATCCATCCATCCATCCATCCATCCATCCATCCATCCATCCATCCACCAGCCACCTGAACTACCAATTTCTTACTTATTCATCCAGAGGGGGCTGCTGAGGGATGTCTTTGAACTGTCTTCAGAAAAAGTTCACCAAAAGTGATCCTCTTACTGAGAGAAAATAAAGTACGGCTGTAGTGGCAGGAAGGAGGTACAGTGCAAGTTCTGGATGGTCCTAGCAGAAGGGGGTAAAAGGAAGGAGTCTTGGAGACCTCAGTGGCTTTTATGCGTTTATTATTAGAAGTGGCATCAGGTACATGGCTGGCAGGGGTGCCGGGGGGCCGGGAGGCTGGCAGGCCTCCTAGCCTCTGTTGCATCTCACCTTCTCAGCTGCTTTGCTTCTCTCTGCTTCTACTGCTGGCATCCTGTTCTCCTGCTGCTTCTGTTCTATGTTCTGCTGCTCTCGCTGCTTGTTCATAGTGGCGTCCTTATGATGCCACCCATATAAGCCTGTGTCCAAACTCATGTGCGCCCACTTGCACATACCCACCTAGGCATGTGTGCAGCACCACAGGTGTCCATCATTATACCAGTGGCGACAGGGCGGAAAAGCCTGAGACTTTTCTCAGACCCTACAATGGCAAATTCATGAAAGAGATGGACTTAAAGGGATTTCACCAACCCAACATGACTGCTCAACATCTGTTAAAAAATTTTTAATATCTGTAGGGTCAGAGAACTATCAGGTCTTTCCACCCTCCCACCACTGGTGTGGTGATGGGTACCTGAGGTGCTGCGAGCATTCCAGGGTGGTCATGCGCAAGTGGGCGCACCTGAGTTGGACACGGGCATATAGAGGCGGCATCATGAGGATGCCAGGATGCCAGGACCGACAGTACTGACCAACATGAGCAGCAGCAGCAAAGCAGCCGAGAGGGTGAGATGCGCTGGGGGCTGGGCCAGCCTCCCGGCCGCCCAGCACCCATGCCTGCCATGTACCTGGTCACCTCTGACAATAAAATGCATAAAAGCCACCGAGGGCTTCAAGACTCTCCTTCCTTGACCCATCTGCCCAGAACCATCCCGAACCTGCCCAGTGTGCCACCCTTCCTGCCGCTACAACATCGCGTGTGAAAAATTAAGTCAGAAGCTGACTTAGAACTGAAAATAAAACCTTCATGATGTGTAAGCTGTTTCACTGCCTCAGAAGAGTAGCAAAGAGGGTAACCCACTGTGGTTTCCCATGGGCTGCCATATTATCATGAAGAAGGCATAGCTAGAAAAATCAAAAGATGCTATTCTCTCATCTTTAGCCATGACTGGAGAGTGGAGGACACTCAAATGAGCGGGAATTTGGCACTTAGTGAAAGGAGAACTTTTCAACTTAATTTGTCAATTTTGACATAAACATTTCTTATTGATTAAATAATATCATATGCCAAAATATTTTATAAGAAATGGCACACAGGGAAATAAATATCTGATTTGATTTAGTGCATTACATGTAAAATCTGTAGCAAAAGGTAGATTATTCATAAAATGAGTCTTAATCGTCTTTTGTAAGAGTTGGCATGAAGGCCATTCATTTATTCAGCACATATTTACTCAAATCAAGGGCTTATTTTTGTGCTGCATGGGGCTATCCTTCACTGAAGCCGATGTCATGTGGAAAATGGCCCATGGTTTTGTTGTCCACTTTGAAGAATGGAAAGAAACACTAATTCATGCCAGATCAAAAAAGCCACCTTAGTCCGTTGTCCTTAAGGAAGTTCTAGATAAACTATGATGATTGTAGCTACTACAACCTATGAAACTGAAATGTCGGTGACTCAGCAGATTGAAGTTGACTTGTTTCTCAAGTCCCAAAAAGGTTTTCCTGGTCATAACTCTTCCCTGAGCAGCGATCAAATCCCACCTCTTCCTATTACAGCAATATCATTTCCAGCCCCTTTGCTCCCTGCTCGTAGTGCTTGGGTTTGTTGCTTTAATTTCCACCACCTGGATTTCTCTGTGCTCAAGCATCAAGCTTGCAGGGGAAACACACACAGGAGGTCTTAAAGGACCAGTCACATATCATTGTCACCTGCTCCCCGTCACCAAATGCAGTCAAGTTGTCCTGTCATGCCACAGGGATGCTGGAACTCTCTAGGTGTGTGCCAGGAAGGAAGAACAATACAACTGGCTCTACCACAGATACAGTTCTTGAAAGCTATAGCATACCATGCCCTGTGTTCAGGGCAGCAGGCTTGAGTGGCCCACACTTTGCAGAATTATTTGTGAGGTCCATGATTACCAAGAGGCAGAACTGAGATCTGGAAGCAGGCAGTGTGATTTCGGAGCACACACTTTATGCTATGCAGTACTCTATGCTCCACACCCCAGCACCCCGAGCTCAGAGACTGGGTGGGGGCATGCAGCTCTGAATGCAGTGCACTTCATCTTGCCACCAAAGAACTGAAGTATGGTGTAGGGTCAGAGAAATCAGGTCTTCCTACCCTCTTGCCACTGCTATAATGATGGACACCTGTGGTGCTGCATGCATGCCTAGGTGGGCATGAGCAATTGGGCACATGGGTTTATATGGGTTAATTGGGTTTATATGGGTGGCGTCATGAGGATGCCAGTACCAACAAGCAGTGGAACAAGACCAGAAAGAGCAGCAACAAGAGCAGCACCAACAGTGGGAGAACAGGAGAAGACCAGCAGTAGAAATAGCAAATAGGGTGAGATGTGCCATGAGCTGGGAGGCCTGCCAGCCTCCTGCCCCCCTGGCACCCATGCCTGCCATGTACCTCTGACAATAAAAAGCATAAAATCCACTGATGGGCTCCAGGACTCCTTCCTTTAACCCCCGTCTGCCCGAACCATCCCGAACTTACTCTGTGCTGCCTTCCTGCCGCTACATATGGACACAGATTCCACAGTCAGTATTAGTGACAAGGTGGGTGGGAGGGAGGACTGGTGTCTTTGGTGAGGTTCTCATATTGTAGAGACATGTTAAATAGGACTTTAGGAAAAATATTTGAAGAGATATTCTCTCTTTAACCATCTCGAGTGAAGGCAAGGCCACAATTTTCTTTGATGATGTCTTCTTCCATAACCAGATTAGATTTTTTAATCTTATGCTTCATGTTGTAGCATACATTCTAGTTCTTTCTTCACCAAAGATTAGAAAAATTGAAGTCTTATCAATTTATTAGACATGATAGAAGATTCACTTTTATTAAATTTTGCCTTTTTCTCTCACCAGGCTAAACCTCAGTTCTTGATCTCAACTTTTCTCATAAGAACTCATTAAGTTTTCTTAGTCTATAGCTAAAAACATTTTGAGATTTATGTATGCTCTTCCATGTAGGTGGAATTGTGCTTGGATTTTTTAGATTATGTAGCTCTATTTTTCCCCCTCTCTTTCAAGTCAAGATGTGGATCTAGTTTGTCCTTAAAACCTGCCTTGCCCCAAAGCATTCAATTCTAGGGACTCTTCAACAATGCCTGAGATTTATGGGTTTAAAGGAAATTTTGCATCCTTGTAACAGTGCTCTGCTGAGGTGTCCACATGGAAACTATCTCTCCTCTTCCTCCCACCAGAGATCTGCTTACTCTGTGGAGCTGCCCTCTCCGGACAACCTTGATTCTTCCACCAACCCGAGAGTAAGACTACTTACTCTTCACCATGGAGAGAACAGCACAGTGGAGAGGGAAGCTACAGAGCTGATCAAGAAACAAAAGAAGAGAACTGTGTTCCCTCAGCCCCAGCTATGTGTACTCACTGATAGATTTCAAAGATAAAAATGTCACCACCTCCAGCAGATGTAAGTACTCTCCAACCTCTTGAACCTCAGCAACAAACAGATTGAGACTTGGTTATAAAATGAGAGAATGAAATCTAAGAGGTAGAAGAAAAACAACTAGTCAAAATATAGCAAGAGGCTGAGTCAGAAGCTCTCGGCACCTACAGAAAACCTCTTCCTCTATTCCTGTCACCAAGGGATGACCAGAGAACACTCTGGAAAGCCCTCCAATACAGAGCAGCCTGACATGGAACAACCAGATCTCATGTACTCAAGCTGGGGACAGCTAGGCCCAGAACAGTCAGTCCCCCAACTCTGGAAAGGAATGCCTGCTGCTCCCAGTTCAGTTCCAACCAAATTCTCCTGTCAGTGATTTGGAAACAACCTTGGGGAAACTTCTGGAAAAGGTCATAAGATAACAAGCAGACACATAAGTACTTTATTACCTAGCAAAGTGTGAATTTATTCCCAAATTACTCCATGAACATACAGTCCAAAAATGTCTGAAGATGGGCATATTAGTCAATCTTGATTTGGGCAATGGCTGCTATTTCTCCTGGTATTTTCTTCTTCGGAGCTCTGTCTCCCTGTTTTCAGATCCTGCTTCTCAATATGGCTATTGTGTCAACTAGGGTGGAGGGGGCTGTTGACATCTAATTGGAGGTTTCAATGGGCCCTATTGCTCTGGCAAGCATGATAAATATATCTTTGCTATAGCTAATTAGATACAATACTTGTTCGGGTATCTTTGGGATCCAGAATTTAACCTTAAAAATAGGAAGCAAAAGAACAAAGATGTGCTATGAAGGGGATTATTCATGTTTTCTGGGGTTAGAAGGATTTACTTGTTAAAGACCTCAGTTGTTGAGGTAAAGGATTAAGGTAGAACAGGCTTCATTGATTACCTCTGCCCCTTTTGTTTTACTCTAAACCTTAAATAGTTCAATACTCTAATACTTAGAAAGCTGCTTTGTATTCTACTAACTCATGGACCAGCTTACCTGGTTAGTTTATATGTTTAAGTATAAATGAAAGAAATCCCTATTTTTATTATTAAAAAAAATTAATTCTGAAGTTGTTTCTGCCTCTTATTTTGTGACCGTGGACAGATGACTAAGACTTTCTGAACTTCAGTGTACTTTTCTGAAAGAGAAGTGAATAAGGTAATTTATTTCTAAATTTTTTCAACTCTCAAGCTTCTTATGAATCCTAATAATTCTATTCCATTGTTTTATAACTTGACTTAGAACACACCAAACCCAAAGTGAAAAAAACTCTTAGATTCGAGGGGCTATTAATCACTTGGTTTCACACTTTGGGAGCACTGGAATCTTGATTGTAATCACCAAATAAGATTCAGCTTAGGTATTTATATTTGATCCCTGTGTGTGTGTGTGTGTGTTTTAAACAGATTTTTTTTAAAGGGGAGATAAATAGTTCAATGTTGCAAAAGGTGACTATAAAAAAGTGTAGATTGAAAAGTGTAAGCCCACTCATCTTCCTTCCTCCCTATAGAAGTGACAGAAGTAACTACTTCTATTAGTTTATTCTATATTTTCCAGTGTTCTTATATATGTGAGCAACCATGTCCTTGTTCTCTGATTACTGTCTTTAACTTTCTTTTTTTTTTTTTTTTCACTTGACTCTGACTTATTTCTATGTCTTTGTTTAGGCTATATTGTCATTTTTTTTAAAAAAATAGTTTCCTAATATTCCACTGTGTAGGTTATCATAATTTATTAGATGGGCACTTGGGTTGTTTCCCATCTTTCCTAATTATAAATAATGCTGCAGTGAATAACTTTATAAACATGTCATCTTGTATGTATGCAATTCTTTCTTCAGGGTAAATTCCCAAAGGTAGGTAGGTTAGAGAATAAATGCATTTCAAATTTTGCTAGATATTGCCCATTTCCTTTCATGGGTTTCTAGCATTATTTCATTTCACCCTTCTTATGTGAAAGTCCTTATCTTCCACAGCCTCCCCACAGTGTTGGATGTCAAATCTTTGAAATTTTGCCAATCTGTTAAATGAAGAATGGTAACTCAGAATAGATTGCGTTTCATCTTATCTTACTAAGAATGAAGAACTCAGGGCACTTTGATGGCAGCAAATGGGTTTGATAAGAGTGACTAAGCCATATCATGGTAGGAATGATACTTGATTTACTACACATGCTCCTCACACTGACATCACTTGGGAAGCTCCTCATAAATTTAGGAGGCCTAAATTGGACACTGAACCAATGAAAGAAGAGCCCCCGAGGGTTATGGCTTACTGCCTTCACTCTGAAGTTCTCTAGATCATGTGTCTGTTTGTCTTTTTTTTCGACTGAGTTCTCTCTGTGGCCATCAGGAGCAGCTATACCTCCTTTTCCTTAGCCACAGATGGATATTCAAAATCTTTTTTCATAGCCAGCTTTCCTCCTGCTTGGGATCAGGGCTGCAATCAGACCCTTGATCACAAGTCATGTTCCCAGAAGCCTGAGTAGCTCCACGAGGAGCCACCTTGGAGGATGAGCATCCTCGGTATCTCCGCAGCACCTGAGGGTCCACCAGCCTGTAGGGTGACAGGATCCTAGGGCCGGCGCACATTCACTTGGTAATGCTTCTGCTCTCCTAGAACAGTTTTGGCTTTGCTCGTATAGAACTGTTCTGGATTTTTGAGACTAAAGTATATTCCCAAAGTAAATGGTCTATATTGATAGCATGCACACATTAATACAAACATATAGATCAAAGTTATGAAATGTATTAAATATAAGAAACTTCCCGGTATCAAAGAGATAAAACGGAAACTTCTGTAGCAGTTTCAAAACCATCTTGTATAACTGAACAAAGTGAAGAAAACTTGGCTGCATTTCTGAATCATCTTTAAAGAAAACTGTGGTGGCTGCAGGGAACAGATTCTATTGTTTGAATGCTTAGGACATTTCAAGATTTGAACCAAATGATACACAGGCTGGAAGTGGTAAAATATTTCTGTTCTCCCTCATCCCCTATAGAAAGCCAGGTTCATTTCTTCTTCTTTCAAACAGGAAAGGTGGTTTGGGATTAGCAATGGAGGTTTTCATAGAGGAGCAGGAGAGAAAGGTTAAGTGCTATGTCCCTTGGGCTGGAGGAAGCTGTCCTCCCAGTCAAAGGTCATGACCTTCACAGGATCTAGGGGCTTCACAGGGGCTTGCATGGATTCCCTAAATCAGCAGCCGGCTTGGCTGGAATGAGTATTGAGGGCAGAAGTCCGGTGAGCTCAACAGCACCACCCTTTTCCTGCTCTATGGAGCTTACAGAGGACACTTCATAACTGCCCATACCTGGTTCCACAGACTCAGCTGTAATGTACTCACTTAGCTACATCTGCAAAGGGTACCCGGTTCAGTAAACCAGGAAAAGTAATATTTATCAAATAAACCTGGGGAAAGTATATGAGAACTGTAGTTACAGATAACTGATCAATTTCCATCCCCCTTTTTAAAAAGATTTATTTATTTATGCATACAAGAGTTGGGGTACAGGCCAGGATCACGGGAGGTGAGAGGATTCACTAGAGTGGGGAGCAGAACAAGCAGATCAACTGAAATCCACTGCTGAGGGGAGCAGCGGGTGAGGCAGGAGACATTTGCCATGCCATGTGGGTCCCCTCCCTGGCCGGGGATCTAATTCGCACTGCTGTGCCACTGATGCTTCCCAGTGTGGGGCTCAACCAGCTGTGCATAAGGAGGCCCTCCATCCTTTTTCTAATGTATAAGGGATGACCAAGTTTTGTTTCTGGCCACTTTGACCATTTAGAAAGGGCACTGTGAGTTTGAAAATGACTAGCTTATTTTAAAGCTGGATCACTACAGCACAAGCTGCAGGGTGGGAGCGGCTCTTTATTGCTGCCTAAGTGGACTTGTGGCTTTGTTGGTGCTGCTGGTTCCCGCAGGCAGTACAACTGGAGGCATAGCAGATGGAGTTTTCCCAGAACCACTGGCAGCAGCAGTGGTGATTTCCCACCCGAGTGCTCGAGCAGCCCTGGAACCTCTCTCAAAGTAGCAGCTTGGGAGTTGCTGTCTGTGGGCAGCCCCTTCCTGGCTGCAAGCCAGGTTTGAGTGAGGAGCCCTTAAGGCTCCAGATGTAGCAGCAGGAGTTTCCCACAGGCTGCCTAGAACACTGCCTGACAGTGGGAGGCTGAAGGATGGCTACACAGAAGCCCACCTCAGTGGGTCAGGCTTGATGGCCAGTCCTGGAGCAAACTGGGATTGAGTCCTCTCCACCCCTACCTCCCTGGGGGCTCAGGTGCCTGGCCTGAGAAGCACTTTGCTTACCAAAAGCACAAGCGGCGGTTGGAGCAGGCATTTTACCACTCACCACCAGTGACCCTACTGCGTCTCAGGCTGGCAGCAGAGGCCTGCAGTGCTGGCCAAAGGCAGCGGTTCTCCTGCAACACCACCCCAGGGCACCCTGCAGGATTTGCAGTGGCAAGTTACCCTGGGCTGCAAAATCTCAGGCAGAAGCAGCATCAACAAATCCAGTAGCCTCTGCTTCAGGGCTGCAGGGAGGAGCATCGGGCCCCCCCTGGGCCAGCTCCATTGTTGCTGCTCCCTGGAATCACAGGCAGTAGAAAGGCCCGTGGAGTCCTGGGCTAACAGGGCAGGCCCCCAGCAGAGCCAACCTGCTGAAGGGGTACTGGCTGCAGAGTGCCTCTGCCCCCACTGAGGCTGGCTCTGGCTGTGGCTCCTCAGAGCCCACCAGCGATTAGCCTGCCCTGTGCAGGCACCAAGTTTTTCTTTTTATATTTTCACCTAGAGTATGAAATGGGCCAATCAAGTGGGAGCTAAATGAATCAATCAGGTTCAAGCCCAGCTCAGTTAATTATTCAGATTGAGAAAAAGAATGAACTTAAATGGTGCTAAATTACAACCAGTCCCTCAGGACTGAAAATGGTCCCATCAGCTTGTAGGCTGGGGAACTCTTGAGAAAAGATGTATGTCAGGGCAGGAGCCAAATTAGAATTTTCTGCTCCTGGCCTCCAATGAAAGAAGAAAGGAAAAGGATCAGTAGCTGACCTCTGAAGAAAGAAGAGGAACTGAAGATCTTTGCAGAGACCTCCGACGTCACCTGAAAGAGCACCAAGGCGTTAGCCCTGTGTCTCAAAGTTGTGTGAGCCAACAACTCACAGAGAGCTGTTAACACTGGTATCTCTGATACTACCTCCTGGCGACTAGTGGTGTCCAGACCTATTGACAGGGGACTGGCACTCTGTCCAGGTCACCTCTGAGAGCTGCCTATTACTTCTGACCCTCCAGCACTGCCTCCTGGTGCTATTGTCTCTGTTTCTGTCCTGTACAGTGCCCAATGCTACCGAGCCCAGCCTTTAGACTGCTGTTGTGGGCTGCCATGGTGTCATCTCAGTGGCCCCACCTGTGAGTACCTTCAGCTGCCATCATGAGTTGGGTCCTGGTACACTATTTGATAGTTTACAAGAAGCAATGGTGTGCAACGAATTCCAGATTCAGCAGGACAGCAATATCTTGAATCGGTGGTCTTTTGTTTTTGACTTTTGGATACTGTGGACACAATCTGGAGTGAGATAGCCAGCTAATTATGGCTTTAGAAACTTTGAAGACCCTATTTGTTACATAAATCCCATTGTTTTTACCTGAACCCAAGTGGTTTGCAATTGTGCACGTGGGTGAGAACCCATAGAGTGTGATCTATCCCCTACCTTGGCACTGTCCTTTAATCCCTATAGCACTGTTTCCATGTTTAATGTCTACAGATTCTTTCACTGTCTCAAGATCAGAGACTTCACACCCATGAAAATAGCAACAACTTCATTCTTGTGAAGTTATTGTTGTATTGTTCTTCTTCCTCCCCTTTCTCTCTTACCCAGAAGAAATTGTTATGTCTTTCATGAATGACACAATAATGGCAAGCCAAATCCATGTGTGGAGAGACCTAGAAAGCCTGTGGCAGGAACATTTGCTGTACTCTAATTGTACATATGGCTGGCTATGGATGGCCCAGAACTTCCTTTCCCAAAGCGTAGTCCAGCCCTGGACCTTCTCAGAAGGCTAGTTTCCTTTTGACCAAAAACACATAGAGATGAAGACCACAAATTTCAGTTGTCTGTACTGTGGATTCAGATGTTTCTTTAAGAACAGGGAATTTATAAAGTTGTATCTGGAAGTCATACCAAAAAAGGGGAATTTTTGCAGTCAGCATTTTTGAAGCAATGGGTCTTGATTTACTTTCTACGCTGAAAGTCCCCAAAAATATGTTGTCAAAGAAATCTCTACAGCAGAAAGATTTTCTTGGGGAGAAGGAAGAAACACAAGATTAGCTGGTTGTAAAGCATCACAGATTCAAAATAATTATATTAACTAGATTTTAAATGCCGTACTTAATTGCTTGGGTACCCACAATGCCCAAACCAAATACTTTTCTGGTTTTCCTTTGGTAGCATCTAGAAAAATTGAGGTTTTTCTCTTTTTAGCATCGTGTTGACCTCCCTTTCCTCCCAGTGCTACTTAACATTGCAAAACCTTTCGTCCCAAGTAGTTACTTTATAGTACTAGACACTACTCTTTCCCACAGCGTATGTCCCCTCCTCTGTGATTATGAGACAAAAAGGCAAGAGGCATTTCCCAGAAAAGATGAAAAATTAGATTCCAAAGAAGGGTGCTGCATGCTGACCCCAAGGTCTCAGGAGGTGCCAGTTCCATTTCCTGCCTCCGGGGTTTCCCTTCCCCAGTCCCCAGAGAGAAATCCCACCAGTGCAATTTTCAGCTTCTCATTCCAGACTCATGAAGGTTCTCATTATATTTTCAACATGAACCCTCAACATTCAAAACTAATCATTTCAGGATGAAAATGAAAAGATATGAAGGTCTCAGTAAACTGGAATAATAAGAGGAATAGATTCAGATCTCCAAATGGCTGTCCCTGCCCCCTCCCCTTGAATAAATACTTTGCTCTGGTTCTTCAGGACCCCCTGTCCAAACCAGGGAACCCCTATATGGTCTTAGAGAGCTCCCTTCAATTTTTCAGCAGTGCTAATGATAAGAGGGTTTCTTAACCCCTGCAAGAAATTTACCATTGGGAGCCTCCCTGGTGGTGCGAGGGCTTGTCTCAGCGCTATGAAGCTATCAGCGGCCACTACAGCAAGAGTTTGATCTCTGGCCATGGAGCTGACCCACACGGTGCAGCAGATCTCTCTTGTCTCACCTACTGCTCCCCTCAGCAGTGTGTTTCAGAAGATCCATCTGTTCTGCTCCCCACTCTGTCTCTGGTGAATCCTCTCACTTCCCACACTTCTGGCCTCTACCCCAGTTCTTCTATGCAAAAAAAATAAAAATAAAAATAAAGAAATAAATATTTTTTAAAAAAGAAAAGGAACTGACCATTACCTGTGCTTTTCAAGTTCCCTGAGTCTCTTCCTATTTGATCAAGAGAGAGCAAAGGGAGCTTTACGTTTCTAATCTGGCCTGACAGCTCAAAGGTGTCCTGCCCAAGGACTCTGCATGTTGGAAGTCAATGAAATTTGTCTAGCATTTAAGTGAATTTCACAGAGCCACAACACTAACAGTATTTAAACTGTTTTAAACAGTTTTTTAGACTGACTTAAGCATACATGTGGGGAGCTGTGCCCTGAGCCTCTCCAGGGAGGAGCCGGCATTGTACCCAGTCCAGCAGAACGCCAGCCAGCCCACCTTGTACAGAGGATATGTTCAGCTTTTGCAGCATAGTGAGATAGAGAGTTGAAAAGTGGGCAAGCAGGTGTTATTTGGTCCAGAATTATCACGATCCTTGTTATTTGCATCATAAATGTGCACCCAACCTCATTTCCTTTTAGTCATTAGAAACCTCTTTCCCTGAGGGATCCATTAGTGGGAAAGGGGCAGATTTCAGATAAGGAGATGGTAGGAGGTAATTGATCTCTGGTCTCTCTGGTCAAGGTGTGGACTGATAGGAAATCTCTGAAGATGTAAACCTGTCTGGGACACTAAGATTGGGGTGCTCCAAACAACTAAGAAAAGCAGAAAGAGGGACCGCCCAGAGAGACCAGCACCAAGAGGGGATGTGTAGTTTGCTGACAACAGAGGGTGAGAATATGTGGATCCTAGATAAAATATTGGTTGATCCACAATTTGGATTTATTTTATACTGTCACTAGGAAAGGAATAGAAGTTTTAATCTATGGAGTAAAATTCATCAACAGATGGAGAGTAAAAGAAATAATAAAGTCTAAACAAACAATCCTTGGGGATGTCCCATGCTGTAAATTGTTTATGAAGCATGGGCTTGAAGCCCAGGAACCCCTGGGTTTTATTCCGAGCCCTACCACTCACAGATGATGAGAACTGAGCTCTGAGCCTGCATTTTGGTCTTTAAGGTGAAAAATGATACACAAATCATTGGACAATTGTGGGTGTTAAGTATGAAACTATTACTTAGTAGTTTCTCAAAAAATTCAAGTTCCCTTTCCCTTCTTTCAATTAATGGAACATTTTTTATTCTGTTTAAGTCAAACTTACTAAGTCAAACTAAATGCTTGGTTCAGTCCTTATTACCAAAACTTCCTGAAAATGGCCAGTTCATTAATTGTCGTTTTAGTAATTCATTTAAATATTCAACATCTCTCATTCCATTAATATTCATTCAGTAGTGTGTGTGTAGGATATGCTAGAATTTAGGGAGGATGAATCTTAAGGACTTGTGGATGTTTTAAATTTTTTGCAAGTTAAACCCTACATGACATACACATCAATAACATCTTTAGAGATACAACACCTAAAGCAAAGATAGTGAAGGAAAAGATAAACAGCTGGGACTACATCAAACTTAAAAGCTTCTGTACAGCAAAGGACACGCTAACCAAAACAAAGTGACAACCCAGCAACTGGGAGAAAATCTTTGCACACAGCATTACTGACAAGGGACTTATCACACAGATCCACAAAGAACTAACCAGACTAAACAAAAACGAAGAGAACAATCCAGTCCACAAATGGGCAAAAGAGCTAAAAAGGCAATTCTCCAAAGAGGACATGCAAATGGCCCACAGGCATATGAAAAAATGCTCAACTTCTCTTGTCATCAGAGAAATGCAGATCAAAACCACTATGAGATACCACCTCACCCCAGTGAGAATGACACATATCAAAAAAAGTAGCAACAACAAATGTTGGCGAGGATGTAGGGAAAAAGGAACACTGTTACACTGCTGGTGGGAATGCAAGCTGGTCCAACCATTATGGAAAGCAGTATGGCGGTTCCTCAATCTACTAAGAACGGAACTTCCATAGGATCCAGCAATCCCACTCCTAGGAATATACCCAAAAGACACAAAAACACTGATTCAAAAGAATACCTGCACCCCTATGTTTATAGCAGCACTCTATAGCAGCACTCTTTACCATAGGTAAGACCTGGACACAACCTAAATGCCCAAAAACAGATGAGTGGATCGGGAAGCTGTGGTACATATACACGATGAAATAATAGTCAACAATGAAAAAAGAAAACTAGATGCATTCATAGGAGCATGGATGGAACTGGAAGGGATTATGCTCAGGGAGTAAGTCATAAGGCAAAAGAAAAATACCAGATGGTTCCCCCCTTAGGAGGAGTATAAGGGAACCAAATAAGGATCAGGGAAAGGTATAAGAACAATAATAATAGTAATAATAACAATAAAGACACAGAAACCAAAAATGAGGAGACAAGGACAAATTGGGAACACTTGGTGGGGAGGGAAGAGGGGGAGGGTTGAGGGCAGACGGGAGCACGAGGGACTGAGGTGATGGTGCACTGGTGATATGGTGATGGGGAATACATGGGGATTACAATTGATGTCAAATATATATAAATTAAAGGAAAAAATAGAAAAATGAAATTTTTTGCTAGTTGGTTCTCATTTATTTAATTTTCTAAAAAAGATTATACAAAGAAAATTATAATTGATTATAATTTTTATTAAAAATAATTTGTTAAGTGTTTTTAAATAATTTGAGTGTAAATTAATCGAGATTTTGTTTTTTCTGTAACTGTCTCATTGTTTGCCTGTATTTTTTTCTAATATTTATATATTATAGTATACTTATCACTGGTATGAATCTATGCCTTGTGTACAATTTGATTAAGTCCATGTGTCTGTAAGCTGAAACTTGATTTGTACATAATGTTGAGAGTGCAAAGATTTCAAATTTATAGAGGAATAAAGAGTGAACGTTTCCACATTCTCTCCTGGTTCACCTTGAACTCTCCACTTCTGACCTTGTCAGATCCGGAAGTGGTCACAGTCACAAGAGTGTTCTGCTATTTCATCATTCCATCCGGGAACACCCATGGGTTGTGAAAGTACCTTCTTTCAGGAGTCCCCTAAGTAGAGGAAGTCCAGTAGAATGTCCCAGTTGGAAGCTGCATGGCGGTGTTATTACCCATCAGTGCCAACTGGCTCCTCTGGCTTGGTGAGTCTGAAAGTTTTGCATTAGCCGAGAAGAATACAAAGTCTGAGGGGAGTGAAGTGAATGGCATGCATTTTTCTCCCATGAAGTGTTTTCAAACTATAGGTCATGAACCATTTGTAGTTAGTATAACATGGAGAGAATGATGACCACACTTTCAAAATGAATAATTAGATCAGAAAATATTGCAGTGGCTGTCTTGTGATGAGGCTAAGTATTATTTAATGAAACTTGATTTCAATTTTGCATAAGACTAAATGTGTGTGTATGTGTCTTGGGTTGAGAAATATAATGTATTTGTGACTGTAGGTCAAGGTCAGACAAGTTGAGATATTACTGTTTGACAATGTGTTCCCCAGTGGAAGTAGTTGCAATGGTCTTTATCATATAACAAGTCATGAATGAAAAAAAGAACAGTCTGGTAATCTTGTACAACATTCCACAGCACCTTCCATACCCTTCCCTCTGTAACTTCTACGGGTCACCTCTCCTTAGACCTGAGCTGCAAACTCAGAGAGTATGTGTGCTCTAGACCATAGTGAAAGCTCTCTCAGTTTAAACCTTCCCTATCTCAAGTTAATTCTTCTCTTTATGTTTAGGCCTAACAGGCCATCTATTTCCTTTCTCTACTGCATTTTCTACTTGACTGTGAATTAGTACACAGGCTCACTCTAGGCCAAGATAAGCTCCTGACTGCTGGTAGTAATACACTGCAATTGGCATACATCAAGGCCAAATGTACTACTTTGGGAGTTGAATAAATCCCAGCACTGATTTAACTGGGTTAATTGGAAGGGGAGAAGTTGTCTGCACTTATAAATTATTTAGTAGTGATAGAGTATTTTTTCTCCCAAAAGCCATTTTTTCAACCGACCCTCTTAAATTCACTTAATCTTATTTAGTGTACACAGTCCCCATGGCGTTTGATTCTAAAGATTTCAATCTGATGTCAGGCTGTTGATACCCTGTATCAGTGTTTATCTCTGATATATGTTCTAGAAGATGCATGATGGGTAACTATCATAGTTTTACTATATGTCACAGATGTGTAGTGATATCTACAGAATCTTCTCAATTTCCCTTTAAGGTTCTATGAATCAGGACTATTATGCATGAATTTATCTAAATCCATTTTGAATCTATTTATAATTTTCTGTGACATCCTCACCATAATTTGCTCCATATGTTTACAACAAAGTGTAGTAAACAACATTTCTATTTGTCACCAAGACGACCTCCCTCAAACTCTAAGTGTTTTTTGCCATTTAGCTCAGTGCCTAGAGATTTTGTAACTGAGTTGGGCCTTTCCTGGCATCTTCACGCTGAGCCCCTACTTCAATCATCTAGAGGAGCTCAATCCATGTGGAAGTGGCTCCATCCATGACACCATGAAGTCATTTCGTCACTTATCTCTTTCTGAAATTTTTGTTAAATCCTCTTCTTGATGTTTGTAGGCAGATTTATCCAGAGCATCCTAGTGACAGCTATGGTTTCACTGAAATTTAGTCTTTCAGAAGAACTTCCAGTGTCAAGGAGCAATGCCTGAATTATCAACAAAAAGTCATGTAAATTATAGATGGTTCTCAGCTTACAATGGTTTGACTTAGGGTTTTTTTTTTTTTGTTTTGTTTTGCTTTGTTTTACTTTATGATGGTTGAGATCAGGATACATGAGCAGAAACCACTCTTTGAATTTCGAGTTTTGACTTTTTCTGGGCTAGCAATATCCTGGATGGTACTCTCATGATGCTCCAGAGGCAGAAAGTTAAAGTTTCCACTCAGCCTTTCAATCACAAGGCTAAACAATCCATATCCTACAGTGCATGGCACAGTAGTCAATAAGTTACATGTGATATTTAGTGCCTTATTATAAAATAAGCTTTGTGATAGATGATAGCACTCAACTATAGGTTAATATAAATGTAATGAGCATGTTTAAAGTAGATTGGGCTAGATAAGATGTTCAATAGGTTAGGTCAATTAAATGTATTTCAACCTGATGATATTTTCAACTAATGAAGGGTTTATTAGGATGTAACTCCATCATAAGTTAAGCATGATCTTCTTTTCACCAGCAAGGACCCCCTAGTCTATTAAAATTAGCCAAATCACTCATTGACAAATGTCTACATAGTGAAATAATTGTGGAAAATTTAGAAAACCAGATTCTAGTTTTATAAAATTCAAATCAATTTGAAAAAATTCTCAGCTTTTGTAGAGAAGGAAATGTCATGAACTTCGGAAAGGAGGCAGGGTTTTAACTAGGTCTTAAAAGGTAGTGTAGAATACAGGTCAACGATCAAAGAACATTGAAGAAAGAAAATCTATTGGGTGTTACTTAACTTTCATAGCAACACTAGAGGCAGGAATGATGATTTCCATCAGACAAAATAGGGAAACAGAGGAGAGACTGGGGCACTACTGAGTCCTGTCCTGCTTCCTACCTTATGGCAGGGAATATAAGAGCTAGTTATCTGAGGTCCTTATGTTAGCTGCTGTATTCAGGGTGAACCTTTTGCCCTGACCTGCCTAACACCATGCTTCCTGAATTTCCCCTGATCTTCCTGACTTCTGACATCCTGAATTGCTTCCCAGTTACAGTGTTGCTGCCCATGTGGCCAGAGGCTTGGTTCTGCAGCCCCAGCGTGCACAGTCTGCACATGGTGGGGACTCTGCTGTGGCTGTCCAGTGAAGGTGGCTCCATGCTTGCTTGTGGGACCCCAGTTTTAGTGCCAGGATGTAACTCAGGCCTATTGAATTTTGAGTCTGTGCCTCTCCCCTCAGTCCATATTATCTTCAAGACTGAAATGAGAGGACAGGTCAGACAGCAGGGGAGTGACAGCCGCAGAGAGTGTGACCTGTGTCTGTGCCTTTGCACATCAAGACAATGGAATAGATAAACGCAGTCTCAGAGTAGATGAAATGAAACAAATGTACGCTACTTCTTTACTTTTTAATCAAATTAATCTCCTTAATTAAATTAAGTTTAATAAACTTAATTATGAAATCAGATTTAATTTCCTATTCAGCAAGCTTAGAGAATAATTCACTATCAATGACTTTTCAGGCCTCTCTCCTTCTATCTCCTTTACCCTGTTCCCACTGCACCTTTGGATTCTACATAAACCCAAGAGGACTAATGTGATGGCCCCTCCTCTGCTATGGACATTTGCCAGAGCTCATTGATCTACTGGGGTGGGAAGCTCTTGGGTTACATTTAGTTGGGCAGGGGAGATCTCTTTGGGAGAGACTAAAAAATCTCCAATTTCCCTTGCTCCTTTGGCTCATGTGCACCTGCTGAGGTTGATGTTAAGGACTGGTTTCAGTCAATGAGATATGGCAGAAGTGATGGAAGTCACTTCCCATGGTCACCCCAGTGTCCCTCTCCTTCCCTGTTTCCGGGTGATCCTCTATACCAGCTCTGTCCCATGGCACTTTCTGACATGTTGGAAACATTCCATATTTGCAATATCTATTATGATAGTCAATGAGTCTTGTGGAGACTGCATTTTAAATTTAAATTTAATTTAAATTAAAATAGTTACAAGTGGCTAGTGACTCCCATGCTGGTGGTGTGGTCTCTCACAACCACAAATTATACTGTCAAGTTTCCCACATTTGGGGAACCCACAGAGCAGCACGTCTGGAGTGTCATACAGCAATACAGTTTCCCCCTCATTTTCTCCTTCTGCAGTGGCTACAGGAGGCACATTTTCCCAAATGCAGAGCTCCAGTCGAGAAGGAGCCTGGGGTGTAACTGACAGCCCTCCTGTCCTTTGTGGAGACTAGAAGTATTTTCAGGCTGTGTTTGTTAATGTGGGGTCACCTGGCCTTTCTAGATGATGACAGCTCCTGGGCCTCACAGTTCTGCTGTTTGTCAAGTCAGCTCCAGTCAGCCCTCCAGCAGCTTCCACTCCACACTGGGGACCCCAGAAACCCATGCTTTTCCCACTTTATTCATCAGTCAGTCCCTTCTCCCCTACAGCCTTCTAACTACTCTGTCTTCATTTGTACTTGTTCTGGGACAACTTTGTTAATTATCCTCAGTGGGCCTTGACTATGAGGGATAAAAATTCTCTTTTTTTCCCCAAGGCTCTCCCTAGCAACTTTTCTCTTTTCAGCTTCATTATTCCATAATGAGTCTGCCACAGTGAAAAACAAAGGATAAAAATTCTCAGTAAGTACTATACTGCATAAAATTATTAATAAATCATTCAGCTTTAACTACAGTTGCAGGATTCTGGGAGTGGAGATAAGGGAAGAAATTATTTTCCTTGATTCATGCCAAGCTGGCACTTTTTGTCAAAGGCCTGAGATCCTGGCATGGGAAGTTCCACAGAAACAATTTATTTAAAAGTATAACCCAGCTGGGTAGGCCGCAGAGAATTTAGTCTTCAGTCTCTATCCACCTGAGTCTAAAATAAACTTCCCATAAAAAAAAAAAAATCCTTAAGCCCTGCTTTAAAAAGAAATGACTATTTACTAAAATCTTTCAATAAAGTTTCTTGGAGAAGTGAAGAAGAAAAACCATAGTTTATACCTTGGAATAAGTGAAATTCCCCATCAGACATTGCTTTCATTCCCCTCAAAATTTTTTACCCTGGCCTGACATTTTTTTTCTTACTTGTTTCTCACCGGCCATAAAAGTCGCTTAGAACTTTTGAACATCCTGAATATCTTCGCTTTGTCCCCCAACTTGAATCCCTCACTCGGCAAAATAAAATCTCCCGGAGTTAACCCCACAGTGACCACCTTCCTCAGACACATCCTGGTGACTGAGCGTCACAAAGCAGCCACCCACAACAGTTCAGCAAAAACAACTGATCATCCCATTGTTCAAGAGGCATGTATCCTTTTTAAGCCACAGTCTGATCATCTGCCTTTTTCTTCCTTTTAGATGGTCTCATGTTGTCATTTGACATGAGGTAACACCTTTCCCGGGAGCCACAGAGGCTGAAGTCATCTATGCCCTAAGAGCTCGTCCTTTGAAGGGCTGACTCTCTTGACCTGCACTGTTTGTCCTCCCGCAGCCATAACACAGCTCCTGCCAGGGCCCTGGCCCAGTGAACTCTCCGCCTGGCTGCCGCGGGGTGCAAGGAAGCAAGTGCTCTGGTGTCACGGTTTCCGCCCGCGGCTCATTGTTCCTAGCTTAGTTACCACATTAGCGGTTCAAAGTCATAATCTTCTTTTGCTCTCGTTTTGGAATCCATGTGTTTCCCCCAACCGCCTCTATTATCCTGAGAGCCTTATTTTTCCTCTTGATCCAAATCAAACATTGTTTATCAGCCAGAGGAAGAGCTTCGCGGGGTTCCTGCCCACGGTGCTGAGTGATACACAGGACTTCCGGTGCATGCATGGCCCGGCTCCAGCACCAGGGGACTGGCTTCAGGGCAGATCAGCGTCATGGGCCGGATCTGTCTGTGCCAGGGTCATGGACACACACATCTGTCCTTTCTTTGCCTAAGTCACTGATTGCCAGGAGGGCCTCAGATATAAACTTCAAAGTCTGAGGGACTGGAATTTTCTCAGGGAGGACCGAGTCTGTGTGGAGAGCAGTGACAGTGTGGCCAGTGGGTCTTAGGGACATTTAAACTTTTGAAGCTGCCTTGGGGGTACTGGGGCTCTGGGACTGTCCTATACTTGCACTCACTGGAACCTGATGAGGTTGGTGAGGGCTTGCCAGCACTGCCCTTTGGGGACAGCGGTGTTGTGGTCAGACACCTTTCATGAAGCTGAGGGTCTAGGGTGCTGCCTTTTCTCCCTGGTGCCCCATTTGCTAGGCCAGCTACCATGGCTGCCACGTGGGTTGTCTCTGCTGTGGGGTCTCAGTCCCCTTTCCTTTCATTGAAGAGAATGGCCTCATCTCCAGTGGCCTGCGGGCTTGCACACCTTGGGAATCCTGTGGTGTACTGATGGGGTGGCTTGTTTGAGACTGTGCAGATGGCTTAGCTCACAGGTAAAGGGATGGCTGCTCTCTGACACACTTTCATGCTGTCAGGACAGAGCTGGGCCCTGGGGTGTACAAGAACAGCCTTCCCCTGGAGAAGCTCTTGGCCTAGTGAAGGGACAGATGAAGAAACACGTCTCTGTAACTCAGTGTGTAATGGAACACTACATACAGCTAATACACAGTTTGCAGAAGCATAAAGAGAGAGTGCTTGGAGGAGTCAGGTATTTTTCTCTAGAAATCTGAGTTCCTCTTGAAGGACAACTCATTGCCAGGAAGAGAAGCGGCTGAGGGAGGCAGGAGAAGCATGTTCCAGGAAGAAGGGGGCACCTGGGCACAAAGACCTGCACTTGGACAATAACTGTTATCTCCAACTCACCTAGTGCTGGTGCTCCCCGTATCTGTAAATGGGGAGATCCCTGGGTTACTATAACAGGATGGACCAGGAAGATACCAGATTTCAAAGCAGCTGGTTATAGCTCTCTCAGAATGCTTAAAGCCTGAATTGCAAAGATGGGCTAGCCATGTCAGGATTGCTCAGGATTTTGAAACTGGGAGACTGCTGGTGGTTACTGGGGGCTAAGGGAAAGTTTACATTAACAAGGGGGTTGAGGTAGTATCAGGTTTAAACCTGGGTGGACAGAGGTAGTATCAGGTTTAAACCTGGGTGGACAGAGCTCTGAGGGAGAATGAGAGGAAGTAGAGGGAGAGAGAGAGTTGAGAAGGAAGGGAAGCAGAGAGCCATCCTTCACCTGTGTGAGACCTGAGACCTGGCTCTAGCCCTCAAACCTTCCAACTCTGTTCTCAGGAGTCCTTGAAATTTAATTAGGGATCTTTTCCTCCTCTTGGTTTTAATTCTATAAAGTGAAAAAATTATAGATTAAATTTTAAACAATACCTACGTAGCTACCAGCCAGAGTTAGAAAGTATCATTTTTACTCAGATATAGACATGATAAAAGGTTTAGAAATTATGACTAAAATTTAAAGTTGACTATTCTTTATTTTCCCCCTGCCTTTTCTCTGATTGTTTTCATAACCAATTAGAAACTTCCCCTGTATCCACAGATATTATATAAAGGGCAATATCTGTGTCAGGAAAGAAAAGGATTCCCTAGAAGTCCCATCTTCTACAGATGCCTCACTGACTGGAACCTGTCAGTGGCCTAAGTCATGGGGGTGCAGGGTTGTGTGTGGGGGTAACAGAAAACAAGTGAGTTTTTGTTGCTGTTGTTTGTTTAATCTGACATATTATTTGGAACAAAATATGGTCTTATTAAGATGAAAACATAGAATGTATTGTGGGTGGTAACAAGCCAGTGAGTTGATTCTGCCAATGAGACACATTTATCAGTTTGTACAATAATTGTTGATCTGGCACTTTTGAGGCTCTTCTCTCTGTCTTCAGGTTTCTGCAGTCTCACTACCACGAGCCTGTGGGTACATCTATTTGTACAGATTCTAAGAAGGTTCCAAAGTGTTGCTTCACTTTTAAGAACTTCTGCTCCTTATTTGGAAAACCCACTACCTTTATTCATTACCACTGTTTGCTTATTCTGAAACTCCCTATTCCAGGCTTCAACTCTCTTTCCTTTCTCTTTCACAGTTTCCATCTTTTTGCCCCTTGTTCTACATTCTGGATGATTTTTTTCTGAGGTATCTTCTTGCTTGATTACCTGTTGGATTGTGTCTAGTTTCCTGTTTAACTCTCCATTAAGTTAGGTTTTAAAAAATGTTATTGATTATAGTTTCATATTTCTTTAATTTCAATATAAATAGTTTTTCATTGGATTTCTATTTTCTCAGAGGGTATACCCTTTTCTTCCTTTTTTATGTTTTACATGAAAAAAACATTTTTTCATGTTTTAAGAGAGCTTGACAATGAGTATATAATTGGTGGGACTGGATGATGGGTACATGGATTGTTTTTATTTCCTCTATTTTGCATGTTTGAGATTTTCCATCAAAAAATTTTAGTGCTGAATCCATGACTATAGCAAATAAAAAAATTTTCAAAGCTTACTAATGATGCCATTTTTCTGGCATGGGACTGGTCTTTGCTGTGTCAAGAGCAGATCTATCTAGGGCCCCTTTTATTTCTTAAGCAAAAGTTAATTCAGTGCCTAACACTTAGTGTAAGATAATGGTGAGATAGCTTCAGAACACGTATATTGTGGTGTAGGGGGGTTGGGGAGTCACTCACACAGATGGAAAGCAAAAGGAGAAACTTGAGGTGATCAATAAATTCTTATATATATCAAAAAAGGTTTTAGAGATATTACTCATTAGAGTGTTGGATTTGGATAATTCCATCTCTCTAGCCTTTGGGACACCAGGTGTCTCATGGGTGACATTTGAGACTCATTTCTTGATGCTGCTGTTATCATTTCTTGAGAACACTTCCCTGGTAGGTGCCATTTTCTGTGTGACACACGGATGATCTGGCTTAAGAAGTGGCCCAACAGGAAAGCTTTATGTTTTCTTCTGCCTGACCTGGCGGGTTTCACTATTTAACTCCTTTCTGGGGCTTCCTGAATCATGCAGAAAATCAAGGTTCAAACTTCTTACACATGTATGGCATAGTCCTCAACCCTGACTTTTGCCAGATCATCCTTGGTGAATGGCAAGCTTCTCTGGCGCTTATCCAGGCCGAGGGGCAGCGTTTTGGTCCCTGCCTTCTCAGCTCTGTAGCACTTCACGTGGGCAGCATTTTTCAGGTGGACCGGTTCTAAGTTCCCTTGTGCTGCCTAGCTCCCCATTACCCCATGCCCATCCTGCAGGCAGCAGATAGAAGGAAGTCTATCCGGCATTAACTCTCCCTGGATTTCATCTCCTACTAAGTATTCTGAATTTCAATTCCTTATTTCTAGTACCTTGGAATTTCTTTTCATTTTCAACATGGATAGTGCTCAAAACTTTTTTATTACATTTTACTACATTCCATATTTTGAGCCAGAAGGGGGTTTGTGCACTTAAAAGTCAGTTTACGTCTGGACTTGGTCCAAAGTCATCGTCTTTCCAAGAGCTCTTGGCATCCTTGCATGAAACTTCCCCTTCACTTAAGCTTGAGTATCTGTGCTTTGCAATCAAAAGAACTCTAACTGGAATAGGCATGATGTTATCAGGATGAGATGAAATGATAGAAGGTAGATGATAAACATTTTCATCTTTGGGAGTCTAGCAAAAGTTCTAAGTTGGAAGTGATATGACTGGTTTTTATGAGTGAAAGGCATAGAAGCAGTGCTTTGGGAGGAAAAAAAGAACACTACTGCTTGGGGCTGGAGTAGAGAGAGAAGAGGCGAAAGACTTTGTATGCCATCTCAATAAGCTAGGTGAGAGGTGATGAAGTCCCAAACTACGGCCGCTGGAATGTGGATTTTTTAGAGGGGAAAAAGAGATAAAAATTTGTCAATATCAAAATATGGAATGGGGCCTCCCTGGTGGCGCAGTGGGTTAAGCAACGCACTATGAGGCAAACCGCAGCCACTGCAGCTTGAGTTCGATCCCTGCTGCCAGCCAGATGGGGGACCCACATGGTGCGCCAGACCTCTCCTGCTGTGCCTGCTGCTCCCCTCAGCAGTGTACTTCCATTGATCTGCCTGTTCTGCTCCCTGCTCTCTGTGGTGAATCCTCTCACCCCCCCACACCTCTGGCCTGTACCCCAGTGCTTGTATGCATAAATAAATAAATCTTTAAAAAAATATGGAATGCCTACATTATAGATTTTCCAAGTGTTTTCTCATTTATTGTTTATAACACTGGGAGTTCCTTACTTAATTATTTTTTTTCACAATAATAATAATACATTTATTGAGTGCTACTGATATGTTACATGAATTATCTCTTTTGTTTTTTTTTTTTATTAGTTATATTTGACATCATTTGTAGTCCCCAGGGGGTACCCACCACCATTTCACCCGTGCACCATCACCTCAGTCCCTTGTGC
>JAGFMF010011871.1:267767-279388 GCA_019455555.1 Galemys pyrenaicus | reverse complement strand
GGTGCACTGGTGAGATGGTGATGGGGAATACATGGGGATTACAACTAATGGCAAGTATATGTAAATTTTAAAATATTTTAATAAAAAAAAGGAAAAAAATAGTTATAGCTGCATTGTGCTGGAACAAAAACAAGCACACAGACCAATGGAGTCGAATAGAAAAACCCAGAAATAAACCCACATATGTATGGACAACTAGTATGTGACAAATGTGCAAAAAATATGCAATGGAACAAAGACAGCTTGTTCAATAATTGGTGCTGGGAAAACTGAACTGCTACATGCAAAAGAAAGAAACTAAACTACTACCTCTCACCATGCACAAAAAATCTCAACATGGATCAAAGACTTAGACATAGACCTGAAACTCTAAAATACATAGAAGAAAATAAAAGCAAAACATTATATGACATACATCTCAGTAACATCTTTAAAGACACATCACCTAAAGCAAAGAAATTGAAGGAAAAGATAAACAGCTGGGACTACATCAAATTAGAGAGCTTCTGTACAGCAAAAGAGACATTACCCAAAACAAAGAGACACCCCACTAATTAGGAAAAAATTTTTGCACTCCAGACAACTGATAAGGGACTGATCACAAAGATACATAAAGAACTCACACAACTCAACAAAAGCAAAGTTACCCAGTCAAAAACTGGGCAGAAGATCCTAAAAGATACTTCTCCAAAGAGGAACTGCAAATGGCCATCAGGTACATGAAAAAATGTTCTTGAAGATGGATGTTAAAGGACAGAGAATCCTGAGTTTGGGAAATGAATCTTCATTGACTGGCTTTTCATTTTATCCTGTATAATTTCACATTTCTATCCATGAAATAAAGATTATTGCAGCCTGTCTTACAGATTCTTCTGGAGGGAACAGTAGACATATGCATCTATGTACTGAGAACCATGCATAGGTCCTCAGTAAGTGTTTGTGGAACATAAAAAGATTTTAAATTAAAAAATCAGGTTAAATATTCTTTTTAAGAAGAGAATTTGAGGGAAACACTGAAAGACTTGGAAGATTGAGGTACAGACTTCATCTTGCTTAAAATTTGTGGTTGTATACCTTTTAAAATTGCGTAAGATTTCAACATAAATCATTAATTCATGGAATAGTTACCATGGGAAGGTATAATTAAAGAGGCAAGTGCACAGGGAGGAGGAGAGTGTGGTCGGGCCCTGCATCCAGGACACCAAGGCACGTTTCAACTGCTAGAAAGGACAGAGGGTCAGTGCAACTATGTTCACAGCAGCTGAGGCAGAGCAAAAGCTCTGAAGAATGAATTATGAGCACAGACTGCCTTCTGTGTGAGTTTGATGGGTCAGTTTTGCCCTTTGGAAAGAGGACTCCCCAATATTTATAGGGTGAAGCTAATGCTGAGTGTGGAAAGCTACCTACAGACAACCATCTCTTTTTTTCCTTTCTTTCATTCTAATTCCTTCCAAGTCTCAGAAAACTCTCCAGTTAGTTTCATGGAGCCAGCTCCCATGATAGACACTGAGAATGGTTGATACTCTCCTAGCCTCCCAGGGAGCCAGCAAGGGTTTACCAGGAAGACAAAGTTCATCCTGTATTTTGAATTGGGAGCTAGCAAGACAAGACAGTGGACAGAGACTCCCTTCCTGGGAGGCAGTAGTACTAATAGGCCCAGCACATGTTGTAACACCTGCCCTGAACTTATGTGCCTTCACCACCTGGGATGTGATTTTAGATTGAAAAAAGTTCATTTGCTGCTCCTATTAGCCAATTGGCTAATAGTGAACAAGACTACTTAGGTGTTGTCTAATTTAATTAATTCACTTGCCTATATGGTTTTCTTCTTTTCCTCTGCACATTTCCCATGTAGTCTATGAACTGAAGATGTTGCCTCTTTTGCAGACTACTCAGTCAACATTTCTTTTTCTTCCTCGGTGTATTCATTTTCTATTTGCAATCAAATACTATCAGAAAATCTTCATGTTTTGAGATAAATAACATTAATGGCACATAGAGCTCAACAGGATGATCATGTTCTCCTGTGCATAGCCAAGGATTATCAGATGAGACAGCAGCATCATGTAGATGTGGCTGCAGCAGATCTGCAGTCTGATTGTTGTTTGCTGTGCATGAGACAGGTGACCAGTCTGTGAATCCTTGTGATAAGGCACTGGACAACACAGATTGTGGATTCAAACATGTATTTTTCTTTCTCTTGGGTTAATGGAGTAGCCGGATTGATCATTTTAAAGTAATATAAAACAGATTGAAGAGCCCTCTCTGTATTTTAGTGCTTTTGCTGGGGTTACCAGGAAGACATATGAAAGTACAAAAACTATGGAGCTTCTGTAGCCACCGAAAAGTTAACTAGCTCTCCCAGTCTCTAGAGTTTGACTGAAACCAGAAATCTGTCCAGTTCTTCTCTACCTTTGGTAAGTTTACCTACCATAGCCAGGACAGAATCCTGAACCTGGTCACACTCCTTCCAGGGTAAATCAGGAGATGGGGCAGATTAGCTATGCTTGTGCTCAGAAGAATATGGTCCCTGGAACACGAGCCTGTAAGAAACTTGAAAGCAAAGCTGGGTTTCACATCGCCTTTACGTTTTATGAGTGTTAGGAAAATGTTGGCTGTTCACTAATTATCAAAGCTGTTTTTATGACTTCCCCAAAGGAAAACAAGAAAGGAAAGGATCCAAGTGCATATTCCTCTAGGCCTGGGATGAAAGCTTGACCTTTAGTGCTCGCGGGAAACTGCATGGTTTGTAGCACTGGAAAATAAAACTCGGAATGCATGTTCAGGAAAGCAGGAAGCTTTGAAGTTGGAAGCCAAACAGGAACAGCTGTCGTGATTGGGGTGGCATATGCTGGCTAGATGTGACAGGTCCATCCACGCACTGTCCCTGTGGCAGAGTGGGTGAAGCGAAGAGCTCTTTCCTTCCCCTGGAGGCTTCTGCTGGTGTCCAACAACACTTACCTCCTGATTAACCAGGGACACAAAAGAAAACTCACAGATCCCAGGGCATCTTACTGTCTGTCCCAGGGGAAATATCACAGCCTTATTTTCGCACCAACAGTCGCATAGAAGCCCAACACAAGGAAACTAGAAACAGAGAGTATATCGTTACAATTGAAAATTTAATTATAACGATTTAAGACTTTCAATGAAGTTTGACTAGAACAAAAACACTTCTGCCCTTTTAAGTTTCTGAGGCCTTAGAATTGTTGACACTGAACAGAAAAATATCTTCTTCATGGAAATTTTTATTTTCTTATTAGGATCTACATATTAGGTTAAATGCCATCAATCCCATTCAAAAATTAACATGAAAATATTCTTTTCCTTAGAGAGGATGTGAACAATCTCTGAGCTTGTCAGTTACCATAACCATCAGGTTCCGGTATTTATTTGCATTCTTACTTTGGTCTCTTTTCACTGGATAGGCTCTTCATGGCTTCCTTCCTGTTTCTATCAGCAGAAATTGAACAGTAAAAACAGTAAGTAAAAGCCCCTATTGGTTTCCAAGATTTAGATTCTTTCTTAAAAATCAATCAAGTTTTATCACTCTAAATATAAAGTTTAAGGTTGTATTTAAAGCTCTCCAGCCTTGTGTTAACCTCTTTGAAGGATTTATGACAGTGTCATTTCCATTGAATATCTCCTGGTTAACCTTCTCAAACAACTAAGAATTTGTAGTTGCAAAATAGGTCTGTTCTGACTTGAAATTTTCAGTTCATTATTAATGATCTCCAAATGCAAATCCCTTAACAAAATCCCCTAAGTGTAGATTTTTGCATGGAGACTTTTCTGACACAGGTCCCCATGTTTTTCTTCCCACTGCTGTGAGGGATTAGACACCTTTCCACACGGTGGCCATCACCTCAGAGAGAGGGAGAGGGCACCTTGGACGTGCTGTTGGAAGAATTCAACAACCACAGGACAAAACCCATGACAACAAAGCTTGATGAGCATAGTTTGAGCTACGAGAGAAAGACTTTGTGGTTGAAAGCAGACTCTGAGCAGACACCGAGAGGAGACAGTCTCTCCACTCACAGGGCTCGAGGTTGTCGAGGCCCTAAGCCCCTCAGGCACTCCCATTTATCATCGTGATGACTTTACAGGCAGCTGACCGAGTCCAAACCACCAACGGGCCAATGCCTGTCCAGAGGGCCAAGAGGAAAATGTCTGTTGGAATAGTAAATCAATAACATTTGTGGGGCACTTTGTTTTAATGGGGGAGTTTCACCTGCATTACCTCTCTTACTCCTCACAAAAGTCTGAAGGGGTAGCAATTATTATTAACATTTTGCAGAGGAGGAAATTGAGGCTCAGAGCATTTAAGCAGCTTTGCAAAGGTCCCCAATTTGCTATTTGCAGGGCTATCTTTATTTTTCACTGTGTAAATAAATGCCGTGGACAGGGGGAGTGATCTAGCCAGAACATCTCAAAAAAGTCAGTGGGGGCTAAGATTCTGCATTTCTCAGAAGCTCTGCTTTCAGCATTAACACGACTTTGTTCTCTGCAGAGCAACACGCCTTTCTTACAGTGACCTAATGCTCTACTTCTTTATGCTCTGCCGCAAGAGTGACTTAATTATGGACCTCAGTCTCAAATTCTAGAACCAACTTTCTAGCATCTCTTCAGCCACGAAGTAGCCACATAGTTGTGTTACTACTTTTAAAATCCACTTTCATTCAACCTGGGCCACTACAAGCTTTCCAGGAATGCCACTAGTGCAAAATTCATTTCCAAATGTTTTAGAAATCACCCAGGAGGTGACATCCACAAGGCCATGTCTTGGGAGTCCACAAAAGAATACACTCTGCGGTGAGACTATTCTTCCCCTGATGGCAGCCCAGTGTGGCCATCACCTCAGGTGTTCTTCCCTGGCTGACAGGCTCTTGGGAGGAAAGAAGGCTTCTTCTCTCCATATCACATAGGATTGGAGTAGGTTTTCACAGAACATTGATATAAGATGGTGGTAGTTCCCAAACTATTGGTAAAATTGCTTAGTGAGTGATCTTAGCATACTGTAAAGGATACATGTGCTTTGGAGTCATGGCAGAAGACACATACACTAGGTGTGCAGGGTGACTGAGGGTAAGTAGTACCCAGGGCCATGGTACGTGTGCATGCCTCCACTGCCTGTGTGCTCTAGCCAACAAGCAGATGGGTGAGGGGTCAGGCCCGAGGGCTATGGGGCAACAGTTGCTCCTCCCCTGAAATGGTAGGGACTGGGGACTGAGTCTGGATTTGCAGTTGTGTGATATAGTAAGTTCACAACAAATACTGCCCCGTCAGTCTTCGTGGTTAGGAAAGACGACAGTGCGTGCATGCAGTCTGCGTATGGGTATGTGCATGTGTGCATGTGTTTTGTTGTCCAAGGTCCAAGTCTGAGGGTTCACCATGATGAATGCCCTTAGCATTTGTCTGTTTGTAGGCGTTCACTCCTGTATTTTGGGAGCCATGTATCACACCACAATTTCTCCTTTGTGGTGAGATTGGAGGCACCATAAGGGAGCAAGAAGAATCCCTCATGACTAAGAATAGCTATCCCACACTCTCAAGTGACACCATGTAGCCAACAAGAGGTCCTGGTTTCTTGGCCTTGACTATCCAGCAGGTATCTAGGGGACACCAATCCTAATGTGAGTGAAACTCTATTTGACTTTTGTTGTCAGCATTGATAGTCTCTGGAATTGGAAATTTCTAGTGACAAAATAATCCCACCAAGGCTTGTCTCTTCTTCTGACATAATATGGTTGTTCTTTTCAAAATCAAAGGTTTGCATGTGCAGAGTAAAAGAAGCCAACGGATCAGGAGGTGCCTCTAGAAGGGAGGGGCACTGTGCTTGGGAGCTTCTGCAGACAGTGTGTCCCTGGCCCTGAACAGGTTGCCCATAGATATTTGTCAATTTAATGAATTATTTAATTAAGTAAGAAAATCCACATTATGATCTGTCTCTATGCCCTCACTAAAATTTCCACAAGACAAAATCTGTGAGGAGTGAACTACTGGATGTGAGCGGACTGGGTGCACTTGCAGAGGCTGGGGCATATAGTGTTCTGTGGAACACTAGCCTCTCTTCTCTCACTGTCTAGCCACCAGACTCCATGCATGGGAGCAGCAGCCCCCTGTGACATTGACCACATCCTGGCTCTTGTTTGCTGCTCTCAGCTCAGCTCTGCCCCCCACCAGGCCAGAGTAGGCCAGGCCAGGACTGCTCTGGCGCAGGACTCTGCCAGGGGCAAAGTCGCTTAGGGACAGCTTAGCTGGCGGTTTTGATGCAACACATTCTTCTGTTGAATAGTTATCTCTTGTACATTAACTTCGCAAACCAATGAAACTGAGGGGGGACTCCATCCTCCCTTTGGCGAGAGCCACCTACACTTCCAGGTGGAAACATCTTTAAACAACATCTAGAGGTGCTAGAAAAGATTCATATTTTTTCCATAAATTCCTAAGTCCATGTAATCTCAGGATATTTGCATCAACTTAAAGCCTCTGGAGATGTTAGGGATTATGCTATTAGTGATGTTTCGTGGACCTGCCACCACTGGTGGCATCTGTCTTGACTACCCCCAGAAAGCTCATGAGAAGACATCCTCACCCCCACCCCAGGACAAGGCATGGCCCAAGTCCAGCCACTGCCCATATTCCATCTGCCCAAAGGTCTGCCTCTCAGCTCACAGGAGGGGCTCGCTTTTCAAGATACAGAGTCTCTCACTGGCTCCACAGAACCAGGCTTTGCTGGCTTCACATTTGTGTGAAGCCGACCTGGAAATGCCAATGCATGCTGAAACCTGCAGATGTCAGAGGTCATGGGGATGACTCAGCCTGCAGTGGGGAGATGTGGCTTTCAGAGTCGCTGAGACAGCACGCTCTTGTGCAATTTATATATTTATATATATATATATGTATTTTTTTTTACTGAGTATAAAATATAAATGCACCCCTAGTGCTCCAATCCATTGCCTTAGCCTGTGCATTTTAGGTTATTTCTCACTCTCCCATCAGTGGTCAGATGTGGGCTCTCTCAAGCTCCCTTCACCTTTGTACCCTCATCTCCTGTGGGGAGTGAAGTGGGGAGCCCAAGTCAGTTACCCACCATTTACAAGTCTGGTGACTTTGGAAAACTCTCAACAGACTCATCTGTAAATAATAATAATAATAATAATAATAATAATAATAATAAGGCATCTACCTAATCTTAGTATGGCACCTGGTATGTACTATGGAAGCCCCCTCAATTTAAAAATTTTTAACTAGCTTTACTTTATTATAAAAAGATGGTCTGTGCGGGCTCCAAGTAGGAGCACATGGCTGTGGAGTGAGTGTTCAAGTGTCAGGGAGCTCCCGATGGTGAGGGCCCTGCTGAAGATGTGACTCAAAAGCTGTGTGGCCCCTGAGGAGGCAGCTCTGGGTAGATCAAAGGGTGGATGGTAAGAAGCTGTGGGCAGATTCTTCTAGAATCCTCTCAGTAATTACCAAGACCCATCCCCAATTCTCCTAAGTGGATAACAATGTAACTGCAGCATTTATGAGGAAGGTCTTTATTGTTAGGAGGAAACTATAAAAACAAGAAAATTATACTTTCTTGAGAAGATTGAGATCACTCCTGTGACTGTAGGTAGATATATTCTGCTGAAAAATATACAAACACCGCCTCAGTAACAGTCCTACTATAATTCCCAAAATGGTTCTATTAGTTATCTCTTTGAGTTGAGTCATTATAGGCCCCCTTACATATAAAATACATAAAATGTATTTATTTTGTATGTAAAGCTTTACATACAAAATTTTGGAAGGAAGGAAAGTTTAAAATGCAATAATCATTGATCTGAGACTATTGGTTCACCCACAAAATTGAGAAGGAATAGATACGGTGACTTTTTATATGGATAAAAACACCAGGAAATTCAGGTCTGAGGAGAAGTGCAAACACAGTAATAATGAAAATTTCCTCCCTTCTTTGCTTCCTTTTCTCCTCTCCTTTCATTTCTTCCCTCCCATTGTACCTTCCTTCCTCCTTCCCTACCCCTTCCTTTTTTTCTAACTTCTTTCTGGGATAGAGAAAGTCGGTACTGTCACTGTCCCTTCCTATAGTCAGAGTAGAATGCTGGTGATTAAGGGTGAAATAATAACTACAGGAAATGCTTGGCATTGCTGGTTGACATATAAGAGCTTTATAATGAAATCAAGACAGGGAGTGTGATATGGGGGTTTTAGTTCACAAAACATCAAGTCAAAGCTACCTTTGTAAGAGGAGCAGCAGTGCCTGTTTAGACCGAATGGGGAGGCTTCAGAAAAAAATTACTTTTTGAGGCAAAGATGTATGATTCTAGAATCTCTGGGAGGAAAGAAACCACAGTCTGGAGTAGAAGAACTCAAACTTTCCTCTCCCGACAGGAGACAGAACCCAAATCTGCCTCCTCCTGGAGCCACTCACATCCCTCAGGCCACAGAGAGGGATGTGTCTCCCTAAAGCTTCCAGAGGAAGTACAATCCTCAGTGACTGGAGGCTGCAGTCCTATTGTCAGGAGTGGCAGCTGTTCTGAGAAAATGATACTAGAGAGTGGAACTTAAACACACTTCACATCAGCTCAGAATCAAGGTCAAGTGGCAGAAAGTCAGCCTGGAGAGAAACCTTTGTGAATAAATTCAGAGATATGTGAACCATTGTGGCACTTCCTGGAAATTGCCACTCAGTAGCCTGAAAACAAAGACTTCTAAGAGGAAGGGGGGGCTGAGAGAGGAAGGGCAGGAGGCTGGGCCTGCAGTTATGCTATATGCAGTTATACTCTAAAGCTGCAGAGATACTGAAGAAGTTCACACACACACACACACACACACACATTTGCTCTTTTGAGGGTTGCTCTTGATGGCAGCAGAGAAACAGATCAAAATGGTGGATTTCAGAGGCAGAGAGGCCAGGTGAGAGATGATAAGACTTAATTTCAGGCACTAATAACAAGGATCGAAAGGGAAAGAAAGACATGGAAGAAACAAGAAGGAAGAGTTCCTGGGATCTACACATAAAGACATGTCAGAAGTGGGGATGAGTAGTATTTGAGGCTAAATTTAAAGCTGCCCAAAGGAGGCCCTATAAATGTTTGCTGATTGGAAAACAGTGGACGTCCTGGAGGGAGAATTTGTTTGGGGAGTGGGGAGAAAGGAAACCATTTCCCCTTAGGGTAAGTTCATACTGATATTCAGGTCAGACCTCCTGAGACTGTGTTTGGATAAGTGATTGTAGAGTGTTTAGGGAGGTGACCCCACCTGGCAAGCACCTCTTGGCACACAAGCATGTGAGAAGAGTTGCCAGCACTGAGCCAACAGAAACACACATCTGGGGGTGGCAGAAGTGTCCAGGAGCACACAGGACAGACTGATGGGAAGTTGGGAGAGAGCTAGGAGAGAGTGGTTCACAAAAACCAAGGCACAAAATGGCTTTTAGATCAAGGAGCATTCCCCAGAACCAGCTGTAGCATGCCAAGGAAGGAAATGATGACAATTGGCAATGACAGTTTCAGATGTGAGTGAGGAAGACTAGATAACAGCGAATTAATGGGCAGTGATAACATGAAATTAGTAAAGAAAAAAGTTCTTCAAGGACTTTGACCATGAAGGGAAAATGAGAGATGCAAGTTTCAAGAGAGGAAGAGGTTGTCAAGATAGTTTATAAGTTAAGATTGTTGTGCTAGTGTTTGTAAGTGGTGAGAAAGGAGACCACATACAGGAAATGGTTGAAGCTTCACAAAAGAACAAAAATTCAGACTGGAGAAGGATCAACCGCTAAAGTAAATTTCTGAGGAAGCTGAAAAGCAATGTTGTCAAGGTCATGGGTAGAGAGATTGCCCTTGACGTGGAGGAAGGAGATGACCTCATTTGGGACTTCAGTAGAGAGTGGGTGTGGGCCCAGATGCACACCACTTTATTCTTCTGGCACAGACTTCACACCTGGTTTCTTCAATGTTCTCTCAGAAGTTAGAGACAAATCAGCTATGGAGAGAAAAAAGTTTGTGGGCTGGGAACTGAAAATTTTGCTTGAAATTTGAGAGGGAATTCATGGAAACTCAATGCAGCCTTGTCAGTAAGTGCAGAGCTCAGCTGAGAACCAATTTGTGATCTGTGTGATTTTTCTTCCTCAAATCAGGTGTAGAAGTATAGAAGAAGAACAGCCAGGTGGCGTCAGGAGCGTATTTGCAGGGCAGCTGGATGGAAGAACATGGGCAGGAGGATGCTTAAGTTATTAGCAAGAAAAGGCTGAGACAATATATTGCTAGTAGTCAGAGCAGTGATATTTGGCGCTTTCTGGTCTCCCCTAGGTGGTCCTTTCTCCCAGACACCTAAGGGCCAAGATCTGCTTTTAAAACATTTATTTATGAGATGCAAACCTACACAAACATGTGAATGTGCCTCTTACCTGACAAAATAGCTCATTGTCATTAGTTTCATTAATGTGAGCCTAGTTGCCTGAATTGTAGTGTGTAGACCCCTTTTTCTCATGGAGGTGACTGTGAGGGTGCATGATGTATAAATGCACCCACAGTGTAAGCTGCTATGTAGGCACATGTAGTCTTCCCGCCTTAAGAGAGCAAGGCAAATTGAGGGCTGTGGGATGCTGAGATGAGGGCAGGACACTGGCAGCCCTACTCCTGTGAGGTTGCAGTGAGTCTCTTACATGGTGAGTGAGCAGTCTTTGAACCAAGCTGTGCATCATCTTTTCCATTTACAAATCTGTATGTTGAACACAAAAATCAGTAGCCTTCCTTTACATAAACAGCCAAGCTGAAGAAGAGGAAATAAAAAAAAAAAACATTTATAATAGAAACCAAAAAATTTAAATACTTGGGAATAAATCTAACAAAAGAGGTGAAGACTCTTTACAAAGAAAATTACAAAACATTGCTAAAAGAAATAGAAGAAGATACAAAGAAATGGAAAAATATCCCTTGCTCATGGATTGCAAGAATTAACATCATCAAAATGGCCATCCTACCAACAGCAATCTACAGATTCAATGCTATTCCAGTAAAAATTGCAATGTCATTCTTCAAAGAAATAGAAAAAACATTGATGAAATTCATATGGAGACACAAAAGACCTCGAATAGTAAAGCTCTCCTAACTGAAAAAAAGAGAAGTGGAGGCATCACACTTCCAGACTTCAAACTTTACTACAAAGCCACAATCATAAAAACTGCACGTTACTGGAACAAAAACAGACACATAGATCAATGGAATAGAATAGAAAGCCCAGAAACAAACCCACAAGCTTATGAACAACTAATCTTTGACAAAGGAGCAAAGAACATACAATGGAATAAAGACAGCCTGTTCAATAAGTGGTGCTGGGCAAACTGGCTGCTACATGCAAAAGAATTAAACTAGAATACTGCCTTTCACCATGCACAAAAATCAACTCAAAATGGATTAAGGACTTAGACATAAGACCTGAAACCATGAAATACATGGAAAAAAAATTGGGCAAAACCCTACATGACATACACATCAATGACATCTTTGGAGGTACAGCACCTAAAGCACAGATAGTGAAGGAGAGGATAAACAGCTGGGACTACATCAAACTTAAAAGCTTCTGTACAGCAAAAGATACGCTAACCAAAACAAAGC
>JAGFMF010011871.1:244330-267311 GCA_019455555.1 Galemys pyrenaicus | reverse complement strand
TCAGAAGGCAAAAGAAAAATACCAGATGGTTCCTCCCTTAGGAGGAACATAAGGGAACCAAATAAGGATTAAGGAAAGGAATAAGAACAATAATAATAAGAAGAAGAACAACAATAATAATAATAACAACAATAAAGACACAAAAACCAAAAATGAAAAGAGAAGGACAGACTGGGGACGCTTGGTGGGGAGGCGAGAGGGGAGGGTTTCAGGGCAGATGGGAGCACAGGGGACTGAGGTGATGGTGCACTGGTGATATGGTGATGGGGAATACATGGGGTTTACAATTGATGGCAAATATATGTAATTTTTTAAAAAATTATATTAATAAAAAATTTAAAAATAAAAAAATCTGTATGTTGATTATCACTTATTCATGAAACTTAACAGTTTGGTATCATCTATTTTTTTTAAAGATTTATTTATTTATACATACAAAAGCTGGGGTACAGGCCAGAGTCCAGGGAGGTGAGAGGATCCACCAGAGACAAAGCGGGGAGCAGAACAGGCAGACTGACTGAAACACACTGCTGAGGGGAGCAGCGGGCGAGGTAGGAGAGGTCTGCCTCACCATGTGGGTCCCCCACCTGGCTGGCAGCAGTGATCGCACTCGTGCTGCAGTGGCTGCGGTTTGCTTCATAGTGCGTTGCCTAACCCACTGCGCCACCAGGGAGGCCCATTGTCATCTCTTTAGAGTGAGAGTGGTGGTCACAATATGCCATGCTCAGGAGAACATGGGTGGCTACCACTCTGATACTGGTGGCTTCTTCAGCAGGAAGTGACCCATGATCTGAATCTTGTGTGTTCTTTAATACAGGGTAAAAATTTTCAAAGTGGAGAGTCATAGAAGGTTTCAAAGCAGCAGAGGAACATAAGCAGCTGCTTTTTCAGAAGACTGTTTTAGAAGATAAGATGTCCCAAAGTGATGCAGGATGCTTGTGGGAGGAAAAAATGAGATTCTCCAGAAGGATGTGCTAGCAGGTACTGGAAATTTTCCTACAGTGGCTCTCCACTTCTTCCAGAGTTCCAGTTGTTTCAGTCAGAGCCACGAGGACACTAAATATTGTGCTTTGTATCCTCCCTTGAAGGGAAGGGCAGCCATCACACTAAGTTCTAGCAGGTAGAATATAAGCAGAAAATTGTGAGGCAGCCTCCCCATAGAATATACTGCTAGATGGTTTGCACCATTTGTCATGCTGTCCTCTCACCCCCACCTCTGCTTTCACCTCAGATGCCACCCTCTTAACTTCTGAAGATGAGAAGACACCTAAGAATGTTGAAGTGTGAGCTGAAAGGCACCTGCATTATAGCGCTGGCAATACCTGGAATGCCGGCCTCTGGGCTGTGTGAGAGGTATCCACTTCTCTCTATTTATGCCATTATTACTTGAGAGGTTAAGGTTATTTGCTCCAGACCTAATTCTAAGAAATGAACAGACCATTTGAATCAAAATGGGTCTCCTTCCCGCCACAGCAGTTTCATAAGTCAGTGTCCCAGCCAAAGGGCAATACAATGCACAGGGACTTTCCACACACCTTGGGATTGGCTAACTGGCTCCTGCAGCCCCAATTATGAGTCCAGCCCAAAGCTACCATTTCAAACTTTTATGTCTTTATCATCCATCTGATTGGCAGAGGAAAAATACATCTTCCAGTATGAAAAAGGATTCCTTTGGTGTCATACCACAAAGTTGTTTTTGCAGGGCCCCTGGCTAAGCGTCCTGTGCCTGGGGCTGCCTGGGGTGGTCACCACAGTGGCTTGTTCACTATGAGTCACACCTTTGCTGCACCTGTGGTCAAAGGAGGGAGGCAGTGCAAAGGCAGCTCCATGGTGAGCGAGCCCCCAACTTGGTCCAGGACTTCCAGACTGGGGTCACTGGTGGCCACTGGGCAGCTGCTGGCAGGCAGCTTTCCGACCTCCCCATTTCTTTTATTTTTTTAATCTAAGTGGTTTAGGACATCGGCACAAATTTGTTGAGATTAAGATTGAAAATTAAAAGTCTCGTTCAAAAGGTTAAGGAAATAAAAAAGGGAAAAGGCCTGGTGGTCTGACAGGGATGCCCTCCTGCCCCAACCCTCCTCCCTTATTTACCTCTTCACAGAAGCTGATTCAGGAGCCCCTCCCTGGTTTCACTTAACCAGCTAACGTAGTGGCTACACTGCAGTTTTAATTTCTGTGATCACTACACAGCGAATAATCCTGTGTTCACCTTACTTAAGTTTCACTGCTATTTCTAATAATTTTTTCCCCCTGAATAATACACTTGTCAGACAGAAAGGCCCTGGAAGTTGCAAAGGGCCATCAACTCCGGACCAGTTCCTGTAAGACAACATAAGGCTTCCTCATCTGCTATTTCACAAGAAAAATGTGTGGACCTTCTCCACACAGCTCGCCGGCAACTCCATACAGCCCACCATCTCCTCCACATGGCCCACCAGCTTCTTCACGTGGCCCAGCCAGCTCTGCATCAGCAGCAGCTACCCACTGCGACCACATGCAGGGCGCTCAGGGAGGCACAGCAGCGATGGTCCTGGACCTGTACTCCTCTACCAGGCTGTTATTGACACCTTTCACTCTCCTGTTTGCTTCTGCCATCCATACCTGCACTCATTAGTACAACCACCCCACTAAAGGAAAAGGAATCTGTTGTTCTGCTACTTGTTTTGCAGCCAGTGATGCAGGGGACAGACTCTCAGAATGCAGGGCCTGGCCCACATCCACTCTATAAGCCCCAGAACATCATGCTGTGAAGAAGTGCCCGTGTTCCAAAGACTGTGAAATGTATTTATCAAATCAAGACTTTTAAACGTATCTACATGTTGAGCCAGTTAAGAGGCTTTTCACAGCACCTATGAGAGGCTGTTCTTATTGCGCCACTGGGGTGTACAGCGGCCATGAGACACCAACACTTGGTGTTGACAGACTAGGAGCTGTTTCTCTCTGGGAGGCAGGAGCAGAGACGCGCTGCAGGCATGGGGAGAGCTGTGAGGAGACGAGCAGTGTGGGCCTTGCAGGTACTTGTTTGCCTGTGATGGTGGACTCTGCCTTGTAGAGCTATGAGAACTTGGGTCGAGCTATATTTCCCTCTCTGAGCCTCAATTTCACCCTTTGCAGAAGGGGGTTATAACCATATCTGCCTCCTGGGTTTCTTTTGTTGAAGATGAGTTGAGATAGGCTGTGCTGGTGTATCTGGTAAGGCCCCAAGGGACAGTCCTGTCACCTTCACACAGCCAGGTGAGACTCTCATATGGTGATTCCACAGGCCTTAAGTGGGCCCCACATGGCCATCCCAGGTGGTAGCCATGGTCACTGCACAAGACAGTGAGCTGACACCCCCCCAGGTGGGCTCCCTGCCCACCCCCACCCCCGTACTAGTAAGTCTCACACTGACTTGATTCTAATTCGTTTCTGATGTCCTGCTTACAGGGAGTGAAAGTTAGTGCAAGCTCCAGTTCTGGTTCTGTTCCTGAATTTGGTTCTAGAAGATTAATTCACATAGGATGTCACCATCAGCACACATAGGCCCCCGATCCTGTCTCAGTGCCTTGGTTTACTTGCTTCTTGGCTCCAAACTCCCATATGTTCTTCCCAGGGTATCCCCAGCTTTTGTGCAGGCCCTGTCACATTTCAGGGCCGCTCTGTTGCTTCTGTTCCAGCCTACAATGGCTTCAGAGCCTCCACAGCAATCAGGATTGTGGGACACAACACGCTTACGCACACACGTACTCTCATCAGCACTCACGTACTGGCATATGCTTGCATAAAACCATATATACTCACACTCACACACTCGCATGCCTGCACACACACAGACACACACAGTGCAACTCGTAGAAGCACTTTGCATGGGATCATACCTCTCCAGTAATGTGGAAGCAACTGGAGATCAAGGACAGTCATTGATAGATATTCATGCCATGACTTGACATTTTGTATGCATAGTTCTCCTTAAATATTCCAGGAAAAGGCCTTTTCTTCCTGTCAAAAACAAGAATTACCAAATGAAAGTAAGAAAAATCAGAATTTCTGGAATTTCCGACTCAGAATTACAAGGATGTTTTCAGCAACGCATTCTATTTTATAAAACCTTAATTGTTTATAAATGAGGTGATTTTCCAAATGTTTTATCAAATAATAATCTGGTGTTTGAACTTTAGTTTTGAACCCAATGAAGTTGAGCTTGCCTGGAGGAGGAATTTGAGTGTTTTGGGACTGTGGATGAGGAGGATGCGTTCTGGTAAAAATTAACAAGATGTTTATTTTTAAGGGAAAAACACATCTGGTTGAATGGAGGAGCAGGAGGGGGCTATTTGTGTTGTTGTTTGCTAGGCAATTGGTGTGTTCCCAGGGTTGGGGAGTGAGCCCAGCCCTATGTGGGCCCTCCGGAAGTGAGCCTGCGCTTCCGGAGCAACTCCCTTGCCCTGGGAGAGCTGTGGTTTATAAACCACATGATGTTCCTTCCTGGAGTGTGGCTAAGCATGGAGTAGGGATTTGGAAGTTGTCTTCTCTTGATGATACTTGAAACAGATCGCCCCAAGATTCTCAGAATCGGTCTCCTCAAGATGCCCCACTCTGGCAGGCAGATAATTTGAGTTGAGAGCAGTGAAGGCCCTGGAGGCTAAGGAGAAGTTCTTGCCTTTTCCTTAGTAGAAGAAGCAATTGCCTGCTCCCTTTCACTAACAGAAAAACAAAGCAAGATTGGCAGCGGCTTAATCAGGTGTAAGATTATATGTAGAAATGGCCTATTGTGAGAAACCCATCTTTACTTTCGGAGTAAACATGAAGTCATCCTCCTCTCACCTTGTGACGTCCCTTCCTCTCTCCTTGGCACCCTGGCCCCTTGTCCTTTAGTTTCGGATTTAAACCTTGTTCTCCCTGAGTGCAATTAGGCTCCCCATGATCACCGTAGTGCATGCGTGCATATTATTAAATCTTTATCCTCTGTCAACACTTCTGATGCTGTTTTGATTACTTGCAGCCGGACAAGAACCTAAATGGGTGGGGAAATCTTCCCTAAACTCTGATGGAACACTCCAGCATCTGTTGGGCCACCGGCAAAGTGGTGGACAAAGCACTGAAGCAACAAACAACCTTAGGTCTTTGCTCTGCCACTGTGTGTACCTGGGCCTCAATTTCCCTCTTTGTAAAATGAGAGATTAGAGAATTAACTTTACCAGTAGCTTTTTAAAACCCTTTTTGTTTCTTATCAGCAGAATTCTTTAAAATTGAAGCGCACACACACATACATATATGTATATATATATATATAAAGCCTCTATGTATATAGAGAAACAAAACAGGGCTGCTGGAAATGTGGACTGCAATTGGGTTCACCCTATTTGGCTCCTTTTCCTCTGAGATAGTCTGTGAGAACTCAGAGAACTGGGGAAACTTGGAAGTTGCGTGTAGCTGTCTCTGTGTTGCCTTCACATCCTATGCCGCATCATCATCTCAGGTAGACTGTTACTCTGCATGGAGGGAGCTAAACCAGTGATCTTCTCTGCGTTTCATCAGTGAGGAGAGGGAGGTCAAAGACAGGAATGGCCTTCTCAGTTTGCACACAGCTGTGTGGCAGGCTTTTGACTGGAGCCGATATCTTCTAATCCCTAAAGCCCCTTGTCAAGTCTTACGATTCTAAAATGTGCTATGTGTCTTTGAAACAAGGAAAGATCTCTGCCTAAGGTAAGACATTAAATTCCCTGTGAGAAGTGTAGGCTCGTGTGGTTCTTCAGGCCTCTGTGGGTAGGACGAAGAAGCCTAAGTTCATTAAAGTGAGATAAAAAGCCCATTTATGAAAATGGCTGAGGTGGTTTTAAGAGATATTCATAGCTTAGATACAGGCCACACATTTGAATATAGCTCTGCTAATTTTGGATATTGGAAATATTGCCCTTTTCGATATATTCGTGGTCTTGCCTTCAACTTTCTCCAGGATTCCTCTCTTCTCCTTCCTCTTTTCACCTCATTTAATTTGAGACCTCAGAACACCATCCTGGAATGTTCTGTCCTCTCCAGACGACAGTGGGCACTTTCGGCAGTTTTTGTGAACCCCCCCCCCCCAAGTCTCAAAGTCTTTACTCATTTTGCACTTTCAATATATGATTCATTTGTCTACTGAGACACCGATTGAGTCTGAATTATCGCAACATTGCCTCAACTCTCCTGCTATAACACTGGTGTTAGATTAGAGCTCTGTTATAGCCCCAGTATTGCTACAGTTCTTTCTTTACAGCTTGAGTATCACAGGAAATATTTATTTGGGGCTTCATGACAGCAGTCAGGGGATACAAGTGCCAGGAGCACTTGAGCTAAATGCCCAAGGAGCTCTGAAGGGAGGCTGCTTATGTAGACAGAAAGACTGGGCCATGTTTGTACAAGGTTTTCAATCAGTGCAGTTCTGATTGATGCAGAGTTCAAGTAATGGTTGGTTCAATTTCAGTACAGGACTAACTTGCTGCCTTGGTTTCCTTTCTCTGCAGTGGATGCATCTGCGCATGCCCCAAGTTGCTATGACTCCTGGATCTGTCTGGGACCTGACTCTCAGTGACATTGTGGCTCTAGTTGTCACCAGACTTGGGATGGTTCCATGTTTTTTTAATCACATTCATCACACTCATTTTCCCAACCTGAATATGAACTTTTGGGGGATGAAATAAGTTCTTCCAAGTCACTTAACAAGATAATGATAACTCACTTGGGCTGTGCCTTCTGCAATGAAATACTCACAATCTCATTTGATCCACAGTGAGGTCCCTTTGTAAATATGACCTCCCTTGGAGAAGATGGCTTGGGTTTCAATAGCTGATGGGTTTATTCACTTTTGTAGCCCTGAACTAAGTACATTGTGTGCTGTGAGACAGTGTAGGGTAAATGAAAGTTATGGGGTTTTACCACCATCCCGCCATTAGCATCAATGACAGATCCCTGTGGTCCTGCATGCATGCCTGATGGTGGCACCTGGAGTAGGGTGTGGGCATGCACAGGTGAGCACACCTGGGCTGACAGACTGGGCATATAAGGGTGGTGTCACGGGGATGCCAGCAGCAGTAGAGAGCCCAGAGAAAGTGAAGATTCACCAGGGACTTGGAGGCCTACCAGCCTCCTGGCCTCCCACCCCCTGGCCTCCCTGCCTGCCATGTACCTGGTCACCTTGTCTCTTTTTTTTTAAGATTTATTTCTTCATACAAGTGCATACAAGTGCTATTTCTTCATACAGGCCAGAGTCATGGGAAGTAAGAGGACCCACCAGATACAGAGTGGGAAGCAGAACAGGCAGATGGACTAAAATACACCGCTGAGGGGAGCAGTGGGCGAGGCAGGAGAGGTCTGCCGTGTCATGTGTGTCCCCTTCCTGGCCAGTGGCAGGGATTGAACTCATGCTGCGGTTTGCTTTACAGTGTGTTGCTTAACCCACTGTGCCGTCAGGGAGACCCCTGGGCATTGTCTTCTTAAATCAGTTCTTAGCTGCCTCCTCTTACATCTAAGACAACTCAGGCCACAGCCTGCTTTACAACCCTCAGATCTGTATCAATATCCCAGTCCTCTTACTTGAGTTTTACATGCACCTATCCAGTCTAACAATGCCTAAAGGTCACCGCAACAACCCTAATGCAAGAAAAAGTGAATTTGCAGTTCTCTCGCCTCCTACGACCAACCGAAACCTCGTCCAAAGTGGCTAATGAATTGATATCAACTGTCCATATACACTAGTCTGGAAGTTGCCAGTTTTTCCTTCTAAATATTTCTTAGGTCTACCCACATCTTCCTGTCTTCATTGCTCCCATTATATTAGAGGCGACCAGGTACACAGCAGGCAGGAGTGCCAGGGGGCCAGGAGGCTGGCAGGCCTCCCAGCCCCCAGCGCATCTCACCCTCTCGGCTGCTTCTTCTCTCTGTTTCTTGTTGGTCTTGCTGCTCGCGTTGGTCCTCTCACTGCTGGCATCCTCCTGACGCCACCCATATAAGCCTGTGTCCAAATTCAGGTGCACCCACTTGCGCATGCCCACCTAGGCATGCACGCGGCACTGCAGGTGTCCATCATTATATTAATGGCAGGAGGGCCGAAAAGCCTGAGACTTTTCTCAGACCCTACACAGTCCCACACCCTACTCAGGTGCCGCCATCAGGCATGCGTGCAGGACTGCAGGGGTCTAGCATTGACACTAATGGCGGGAGGGTGGTAAAACCTGATAACCTTCATTTACCTTATAGCGGCATCACCCCAAGACTGGACTATGACTATGGTGTACAGGAGGACTACTCAGGTGAGACAATGAGACTACATGAAACAGAAAGAGGCCAGAGAAAGAGCGCAAAGACTCATGGGGGAAACGCTGGGAGGCTTGGTCGCCTACCTGCATGCTAGTTCTTACTTGTTACCTTACCTTCCTGTTATTAAGTTAACCTGGCCCCTGTTATCTTACCTTTCTGTTAACCCAGTCCTTGTTTGTTTTGAAAAAAGAAAACCTTGGCCAGTCAACATCCTGCTTCCCAGGCCCATGCCTGCCTTCTTTCATGGCAGCCTTCCTGCCTGGTGTGTTGTGTACCTGGTTCCCTAAGAGGGCCTTTGTAGCCCAGCCCCCTGCCTGCCATGTACTGGTCGCCTCTGATAATAAAAGCATAAAAAGCCACCGAGGGCTCCAGGACTCCTGCCTTGACTTGTCTGCCCGGAATCATCAAGAACTTGCTCTGTGCCCCTTGCTGGCACAACAGGGCTCTCCTTCACTGTTATGGTGCTGGGACGGGGCCATTGGCTTTCCTGAAATGACCCAAGTGTCAGTAAAGATTCGTTTGTGTTTGGATCCTCTGAGGAAGTGGTGCTGTCTTCACACCTCAATTTAAGTTTACTTTTGGTTTCCAGAAGGACAGGGCTGAGAGCTCTCTGCTGGGCTGAGCAGAGCCCATTCAGCTCACCCAGGGATAACAGGCCTCTACTGGACAGTACGTCTTCAGGAGACCCCCAATTAGGGAAAAAAAACTGTTAAAAGATTAGGTAAATTGGGGAAATGGTGGTTGTAGGGTAAAGGTTGATCAGGTCTTTCCAACCTCCCACCACTGATGATGGACACCTGTGGTGCTGCGAGCATTCCAGGGTGGGCATGCGCAAGTGGGCGCACCTGAGTTGGGATATGGGCTTAAATGGGTGGCGTCATGAGGACGCCAGAACTGCGAGGACTGACCGACAGAACCAACAGGACCGACAGTACTGACAAGCAGTGGCAGCAGCAGCAGCAGAGAAAGAGAAGCAGCCGAGAAGGTGAGATGCACCAGGGGCTGGGCGGCCTGCCAGCCTCCTGGCCCCCTGGCACCCATGCCTGCCACGTACCTGGTCACCTCTACTAAATAAAGCATGAAAAGCCACCGAGGGCACCAAAGACTCTCCTTCCTTGACCCGTCTGCCCAGAACCATCCCGAACCTTGCTCCAGTGCTGCCTTCCTGCCACTACAGTGGTTTTCTTTACCTCTTACATCTGAGAATGGCCAGAATATCAGGTGGGCAACAGAGTGGACTCTTTCGTGGTCTGAATTATTCTTTCACCTTGTAGGGTAAAAGTTTATCAGGTATTTCCACCCTCCCACCACTGATGATGGACACCTGTGGTGCTGCGAGCATTCCAGGGTGGGCATGCCCAAGTGGGCACACCTGTGTTGGACACAGGGATAAATGGGCGGTGTCATGAGGACGCCAGAACTGTGAGTACCCACAGACAGAACTGCGAGGACCGGACCGACCAACAGAACCGACAGGATGAGCAGCCGCAGCAGTAGCAGCAGTAGCAGAGAGAGATAGAAGAAGCAGCCAAGAAGGTGAGATGAGCTGGGGGCTGAGAGGCCTGCCAGCCTTCCGGCCCCCCGGCACCCATGCCTGCCATGTACCTGGCCACCTCTACTAAATAAAGCATGAAAAGCCACTAAGGGCTCCAAGACTCTCCTTCCCTGACCCGTCTGCCCAGAACCATCCCGAACCTTGCTCCGGTACTCCCTTCCTGCTGCTACACACCTGGAGACACATATAGGGTGTGGAAATTCTTAGGCAGTTGGCTACAAGCTTGTGATCCCTTTCCTCCAATATGAGAAACCAGACAGTAGTTCCTCCCAGACAGCACACATGCCTAGGTGGGCATGCACAAGTGGGTGCACCTGGTTTGAGACAAGGTCTGTATAAGGGCGGTGTCACAAGGACACCAGCAGCAGAGAAGACAAGAGGAGAGCAGAAGAAGAGAAGCAGAGGCTAGAGAACCCAGAGAGAGTAGAGATGTGCCAGGGGCCAGGAGGTCTGCCAGCCTCCTGGCCCCTGGCACTCCTGCCTGCTGTGTACCTGGTCGCCTCTAATATACTGAAGTGATACAAGTCTGAAAAAAGCCACAAGGGCTCCAGAACTTCCTTTACCCGTCTGCTTGGGATCCTAGAGAATTTTCCCTGTGCCCTTGCTGGAACCACAACCACTCTGCATACAATGTGTCAATCTTAACGGTAAGAAAACCCAATGGAAAGTCTAGGATTTCCCTAGGACTTGCAGGTGATTAACAAAATAGTGAATGATATCCATCCAGTAGTCCCTAAGCCTTTTACACCTTTAGTCACTCATCTGGCCAGCATTGTTATTCAGTGCTAGACCTAAAGGTGATTTCTTCTGCATTAACCTATGCCCTGAACTCCAGAAATTTTTTGCTTTTGAATGGTGGGTTCCCCAGACTGACTATACAATGCAGTGTTGCTGGACTGTGATCCTTCAGGGGTTTTAAAAGCTTTCCAGCTCTGGCGAGGCATAAACTAGGACCTGTGGGACCTGATGCTGCCCACTGGTTGTGTTACAATATGTGGATGACATTTTGTGACCAGTACCTCCCAACAGGAATCTGATGTCAATATTGCCAAGGTTCTGAATCACTTGCCAGAGAAAGCATAAAAGGTTTCCAGGAACAAAGCTCAGATTACCCCAGAAAGAGTCACATAGTTGTGACTCCACATGATGATCATCAGTTCAATAGTTCAATCGTGAACTTTATAGTTGGAAAAGGGAAAAGGAGGCTGTCTGTAGATCTAACAGGCGCCATCTGATGGGTTCCCCATTCCAAAATCTTGCAAACCGTTGTGGGGATTCTTGAGAAAGGCATGGTCCTACTGAATATGGAATCCCAGCATAGTCTAATAACTAAACCTCTATATCAGGCCCTTCAAGGTCAACACAGGCATCCCCTCCTTTGAGGTGAAAATTGTGGTGCCACTTTCAAACAACTAAAAGTGTGCCCCAATGAGAACACCCATTCTGGGTTTACCCAACCCTGCTAAACCTTTTGAGCTTCACATAGGGAGGAATAGGGAGAAATAGAGAGTGACCTTGGGAGACCTCCTCTAGCATCTAGGTTTTGCATCCCAGTCAGTGTCCTACTTCTGCAAATAGCTAGACCAGCCACCAAGAACTGACCTCCCTGCCTGCAGGTAGTGGCAGTCACAGCCCTGATCTTAGAAAGCAAAAAACTTACAATGCTGCTTACTGTCATCTGGGTACTCCACCAGGTAATTTTCCTAGTAGGCACTAAGGGAATAGATTGACTGGCTCCCAGGCACTTCTCTCTGTCCCCGGCCCTGATCATGGACAATCCACCTATAACTCTAAAGATCTGTAATGCCTTAACTCCCACATCCTTTTTGTCCATTGCCTCAGGGGAACTTTCCCACACCTGTTGGGGAATCCTTGATCAGGTCTACTCTAGTCAGCCCAACATGGAGAGTGAACCTCTGAAAAGATGACTCACTGATGGGAATAGCTGCACACTAGGTGGAAAGAGGTAGGTGAGATATGAAGTTGTGAGCCTAGCAGACATCATTAAGTAGGGATCTCTATCCCTGGCATTTTGGCTCCAAAAGTGGATGGAACTTATTACCCTAACAAGAGCCAGGCAAAAGGAAAGGCCATTAACATTTATATCAACCATGAACAATAAACCTAGATGAGTTTGCATGCTCACAAGGCCATTCTGAAGGAAAGGTCCTTCTTAAGGTCTAGAAACTCAGGAGTCCAGCACCCTGATGTTCCACTGAGGATTCTGGATGATGTGCAGGCCCCCTGAAAGTCTTCTGTCATTCATTGCTCAGGCCATCAGAAAAGAGATTCCACTCTTCAGAAGGGGAATAATTTTGCAGATTGGGTGGCCAGATGGGAGACCATTTCAGGCCCTCTCTTACAATTTCCTCTTATCCCCATTAAAGCTTTTTCTCTTCTCACTCACCTCCCCCATGTTCAGAATGAGACTTGGTTATGACTTATGCTGGGATGTAACAAGAAACCAGGTGTTACTGGGTTGGCACAGCATTTCCCATGGCTAGTTATCTGTCCCACAAGTAGTGGCTATGGACCTTGTCAGGGAGTCTACAGTAGCACTAACTATGGCACATAGACCCTCTATAATTAGGCCAATCATTCCATGGTGACCCCCAAATTGAGATCCATTGTGCAAGGGTGCTAGTCCTACCTCACCTCACCACTGGTAGGTGGTCTTCTCTGTGATACTTCTTGTGTTCACAGATATAGACTCAGAGTGGGTAGAGGCCTTCTCAACTCAAACAGAGCCTGTTCAAGAAATAGCCAAAGCTTCCCAGATTTGGCCTCCCTTCCTCTTGCCAAAATGATAATGGTCTTGCTTTTATTTCTTAGACTAACCATTATATATAAGACATTGTCCTTCAAGTGGATCCTATTTCCCTGTGGAAGTTTCAGTCTTTGGGAAAGATTGAGTGACTCAAAAAGTCAAATAGCCAAATTATGCCAGAAAATGCATGAAAATTGGTTAAACATATTGCCTGTGGCTTTCTTCAGAGTTGGGATGGCCCTGTAAGGAAAAATCAGACTGAGAGTCTTTGAATTAATGCACAGGAGGCCGAGCTCCCACCCTTCCAGCAAAACCTCTCTGAGCCCACAGGAGCTGGAAGCCCTCAAATATGCTAACTACCTTGGGGGGTTCACTCAGCTTTATGGGCTCATGGACACTGGGTTTATGCCCAAACCAATGGAGGCTGAGCTCCACCTCTACAGGCCAGCAACTGATACTTTTAAAAGCTGGGGGAAAAGGCAGTCCAAAAGAAAAACTCTTTCCCAAATGGGACAAATATAATGTTATTTTAACTCCCACTCTACTCAAGCTTCTGGAGGTGGAACCCTGGATCCACCATACCCAAGTAAAGTTTGCTGTTACCCCAAGAGTCTGTGTACCCTAGGTAGTCCTGTGATCTAATCTTTGACATAAAAGGCACTGGAAGGATAAGAAATTACATCCTAGGAATGTCTAGATTGTTGGTGGCTAACTTTCTTCTAACCTGCTGTATATATAACCATGTAGTTTTTGCTCTGTAATAAATGAACCCTCACCCCTACACCTACTCAACTAGGTGATACTCAGATTTATCTATGTCTTATTCAGTTGAAATTTCAATCTTCTCTAGTTATGGTGTCCCCTTCAGCAGGAAGCAGCCACATGAGGAGACCTTCATTCTTAAACCCCCTCAAGAAATGAACACTGGAATGCAACAGAGGGAAGGGTTTGTTACAAGTTCCCTGGACCTGATCCTTGTTTGTTTCCTTACCTTCCTGTTACTAAATTAATCTGGTCCTTGTTTATTTTGAAAACCAAAAGCCCCTGGCCTCTAATACCCAAATTGCCTAATACATCATCCTGGTGATCAACCTATAAAATTAGGATCACACAGCTCTTAGGCCAAGATTGTGGCTCAGGGTAGTTGTTGCCTCTCTCCTACTGTGTGACCCACAATCAATATTGCTTGCTTAAACCTTTAATTCATTTTATCTCTAAATGCCTTTTGTCGTATCAACAAAGCCAGACAAAAACTTAACATTTCACATATTTTACCTCGCATAATCTCTTCAAGGACCTATCGATAAATAATAGCATAATTTCTACTTTATAAATACACATCTCAGAGAAGTTTAACAATTTGTTCAACATCACGTGCTTATAAAAGTGTCAGTCAAGATTCAAACTCAGGTGAGTCTTGGGTTTGAACCTAAAACACACGCTTCTCTAAAACCACACTTCTCTAAAACCACGGTTCTCTAAAACCACGGTTCTCTAAAACCACGCTTATCTAAAACCACGCTTCTCTAAAACCACACTTCTCTAAAACCACGGTTCTCTAAAACCACGGCTTCTCTAAAACCACGCTTTTCTAAAACCACGGCTCTGCCTGTGACAAGAGGCCTACTCTAAGAAGTTCTGTGCTACTTCCTAAGTCAAGCTGGTGCCAGTTTTTACATCTATTTTTAGAGTGTTATCCAATTTGCCAAGTCTTTTTTTTTTTTTTTTTAGTAACTTCTACCAAATCATTCTGGTCTTTTCCCCTAGGGAATAATATAATTATATGTCCTCCAATCTTCAACCCCTTCAGATTTGGAATCTGATAAACAAGGATTCTGGAAGGTTGTAGGGCAAATCAAGTTCACATATAGATTTGAAAGTAATGCAGGAGGAACTCTGTAGCTCTGGCTAGGAAATGCAGCAGTGCTTCCTCTGCCCTCCAGCACCCTGAAAGGGATCTGAGATGGCCAAAGCCAGGGCAGGCTGAGTTTTACTGTGCCGGCTGGGTTTGGGCTTTGAATCCCATGCCAGTTTGAAGACACACTGGTCAGGTGCCGTTCAGGTTTTGAAGCCTTCATGGTTTTGAAAATGGGTCAACCAGGTTTGAGATAACACCAGTGCCAATCACATCTTGGAAATGGCAACAGTTTTAAAAACAGACCAATCGGGTATGAAAGGTAGGCACCCTGACAGGGACATAAGTTAGGGCAGCAGAGGGATTAAGGTGCACTAATTCATCAGCCACATGCCTAATCCTCCAACCCAAGGGCACCACTGGCCTTTGGCCAGTGCCTCTGAAAGTTGTCTGCTGCTGACCTGTACCAGGTATCTCTAAGGAGCTGTAATACTGGTCCCTGGTCCTCCATGTCACTGCTGCTGAGTGATGATGACTGACACTGCTGATCTGTGCCTGACCACCTCTAAGAACTGTCCAGCGCTTCTGATCCTCTGGTGCCACTGCCTCACCACCACTCCTGCCTTTGGCACAGCTGGCACTGCCTTTGCTGCTGTTGCACCTGGTGCTGCCCAGCTTAGCCTTTGGAAAGCTGCTGCTGGCTGCTGTGGTGCTGCCTCAACAGTGGGCCTATGGCTACCTCTAGTTACCAATGCGAGTTGGCACTTGGTCCATCCACCACTTCTCAGTGTGTCACCAGCTCAGGCTGTCATCAAAGGGACAGTGCCAGCTTGCACAAACAGCTCTTGGTTTGACTATTAGGATGTTATCTAGGGTAGGACAGATGGTCACATATGGCCTTAGTAACTCTTTGTTTTGCTCTGAGCCTGCATCTTGTCTTGTAGTTGAGATCACATGGGGGAAGACCCATGTACCATGGCATCCCCTAGATTTGCTTAATTTCAGTAACAATGGGGATCTGGAGTTGCTCAGCATTAATTTGGGGGTCTGTGCTACAGAACAGAGATTTGACCCAGTTCACATGTGAAGCATCTGAGGAGTCGTGGCCACAACTCAGGTCTCCCATCATTTAACCTTTTCAGACCACTAGCTTGACCCTTAGAAGGTTAGTTGAAGAGTCAAGTTTTCAGTAGTTTATGTGATTGGTTAGGAATTTAAATAGCTGCAGGAAATAAATAAAGAGCGGTCTATACAAAGAAGCAGAAATCATTAAAAGGAAGTTTCTTAAGGTCTTAGAGTCTGCAGAAAAGACCCAACTATATGATGTCAATGACCTTGTAATAACAATTCCTAAATATGGACTGGACTAAGGCACAGTGTGCCATCTGTCTCCAAGGAGTTCACTAAGCCAAGGCAAATTCCAAGTAAGGCCAGCAGGTATGAGCCACAAAGTTATTTGTGCCAGTTCTCTAACTTTGAAATCCTGTGGATGGGACACCAAGGAAAGAGGGTTGCAGGCTTTTGTTCATAAGGTTCTTGATCAGTTTTGCAACAAATAGCCCATGACTAATATTTTATTATTTTAATAAAGTACCATTGTTTTATATCCTTGTTAATATATTGACAGTATAGGATTTCTCCTCTCAGGTGTGGTCACCATAGCTTATCTAAACAAAGCACCTGTAACCTCCCACCTTAGTCCATTGTGCTTTCTCCATCTCAATTTTTCATCCCTCCCACTCCCCTCCTTGGTGCCTCAGCTCAATGGTCTGCTTTCAAGGGTTGTTATTAAGTTTGTCTTTGTCTGACCCTTTGTCTTCTCTTTCCACGTGTGAGACCAGCCAGTATTTATCTTTCTCTTTCAGGCTTATTCCACTTAGCATAATCCCTTCCATCTCCACCCATGTTGTCACAAATGGCATGAGTATATCTTTTATGATGATTGAGTAGTATTGCATTGTGTATGTATCCCACATCTTGTTGATACATCAATTTTTTTAGCATTGGTTGTTTCAGTATTATAGCTTTTGTAAACAGTGCTACAATAAACATAGGAGGGCAGATTTCCTTTTGATTTAGTGCTTTTGTTTTGGGTAGATTCCTAGGAATGGAATTACTGGGTTGTATGACAGATCTATTAGTGTTTTTGAGGACTCTCCATACTGATTTTCATAGGGGCTACACTAGTTTACATACCCACCAATGAGGGTTCTTTTTCTGCACACCATCACCAAAAATTCTTTCTTTCTTTCTTTTTCAATATGGGCCATTCTCACTGGTGTGAGGTGGTATCTCATTGAAGTTTTGATTAGCATTTCCCTGGTGATAAGTGATGTTGAAATTGTTTTTCATGTGCCTGCCTTTTGGCCATCTGTGTCTTCTTTGGCCATCTGTGTCTTCTCGTTGGCCTGTTATCTTCTTTGGAGATGTGCCTATTTAGCTCTTCTGCCCATTTCTTGATTGTGCTGCTTGTTTTCTTTCTGTTGAGTCATAAGAGCTCTTTGCAGATCTGTAGGGTCTTTAGAGCTCTCTATGTATGTTATCATGTCATCTGCAAATGATGATAGCTTTTCTTCTGCTTTCCCAATTTGGACTCCTTTAAAGCTTTTTCTTGTCTAATTGCTTATGCTGAGACTAATAAATCTATGTTGAATAGTAAAGGTGAGAGTGAACATCCTTATCTTGTACCAGATCTTAGTGAAAAAGCTTTCCATTTTCACCATTGAGAATGATACTAGATATCGGTTTGTCATATGTAGTTTTTATTATGCTAATCTTTGTTCCATTTTCCCCAGTTTTTCAAGGGTTGTCTTCATAAAGGTATTTTGAATTTTATCAAATGCGTTTTCATCATCCATCGTTAGAATTATATGGCTTTTATTTCCCTTTTTGTTGACGTGGTGAATTACACTGATTGATTTTTGAATGTTGAACTATCCTTTTGTTACTGGTATGAATTCCAGTTAGTCATGATGTGTAATCCTTTAATGCATTGCTGGATTCAGTTTGCTTATATTTGGGGGGATATCTGCATCTGTATTCATTAGGGCAATTAGTCTTGTAGTTTTATTTTATGTTGTTGTTGCCTTTGTTTGTTTTTTGTATTAGTGTAATGATGGCATCATAAAATATGTTTGGAAGTGCTCCTTTGGTGGAACTCACTTTTTTGATAGAACTCATTTGTGAGGCATCCTTGCTTGTGATTGGTTTGTTCAAGTTTGCTTTCTTCCCCATTCAGTCTTTGATAATTGTATAATTCTGAGCATCTGTCTCTTATCTAGGTTGTTGAATTTGTTAGCATATAAATTTTCATAATAATATTGTATTATCTTCATTTCCACCCTTTCTATTGTAACTTCCCCTCCTTCATTTTATATTCTGCTTATTGAGTTTTCTCCATTTTTTTTTCTTAGTGAGCCAAGCCCAAGGTTTGTCTATTTTATTTACTTCTTCAGAGAACTAGCTTTTGGTTTCAGTGCTCTTTTGGATGCTCATTTTGATTTGTTTCACTTATTTGTGCTGATTATTTCATTCCTTCTATTGGCTTTTGGATCTATATTGTTCTTTTCCCCCTAGTTCCCTGAGATTAGTGACACTGTTCTTCATTTTGGCTCTTTTTTGCTTCTTAATGTGAGCCTAAATTGCGGTATACTTCCCTCTTACTGTTTTTTCAGTGTCCCTTATGGATTGGAAGATTGTATCCTTGTTATCCTTTGTCTTGAGGCATTTTTTGATTTCTTCTTTGATTCAGGGGACTTTCAGTAGTGTGTTGTTCAATATCCATGTATTAGAGGTTTTCCCTTCTTTCTTTTTGTAGTTGATTTCTAGTTTGGTATCTTCATCTTCTGAGAAGGTACTTACTATGATTTCAATCTGTATTAATCTGTTGATATATGTCTCCTATCCCAACATATGGTCAATACTTGACAGTGTTCCATATGTACTTTAAAAAAAAGTATATTCTAGGTTGCTCTTTTGTTTGTTTGTTTGCCAGGTCCTATGGAAGTCTATTATGTTCATATGGTCAAATTTTTCGTTTAAACTATTATGTCCCCATTCATTTTTGATTTATTGATTTGTCCATTGGTAAGAGTAGGGTGTTACATTCCCCTACCACAAATGTGTATTTCCCAGTATTAATTGTCTGAGGTGATAATAGTTGTTTAATGAATTTTGATGCTTCTTCATTTGGTGAGTGTCCTTTGATAAGTGTTATGTTCTTCTGATGCATTTCCCTCTTTATCATTATGTAGTGTCTCTTACTGCCTTTTTAATGAGAAATCTATTTTGTCTGTGTGGTTATCCTTGCCTTTCTTTGAGTTACATTCACTTGTAGGATTGTTTTCCAATGCTTTATTTACCTTGAACCTATGTTTATCTTTGGAGCACAGGTGTGTCTCCTGGAGATAACAGAAATTTAGATTCCATTTCCTAATCCAACTAGATGTTCTGTATCTTTTAATTGGTTAAATATTATTCAGTCCACTAACATTTAGAGTGATTATTGAAATATGAAAGTCTGTTGCTAGTTTGTATTTAGTTTTGTAGTGGTATCTATTTTCTTTACAGTGATTGTGTGTGTTTCTTCTTTTGGCTTGGATATTAGAATTCCTTTCAATGTATCTTGGGGTGGTTTAATGTTTGCACACTCCTTGAGTTTCTTTGTATCTGAAAAGGCACTTACTTCTTACTCATATCCAAAGGGGAGCCTTTCAGGATAAAGTATTACGAGGTTACCTAAACAAAATAAGACCAACACAAAGCTATTAAAAAAAAATGTAATGATTGCTAACTTCCTGCTCTAGACACCTGATGTAATCCTACTGCTTTCTTGTAATGTATAAATAAAGACCTGCTGAGACCCTCAGTAGGACGTGTGCCATACCTTGATCAAGTATGGTACCTCCTCACAAATCCCCCACTCACCAACTCCATTTCACCCTTTGGGTACCTGGCCTTTAGCTACCTGGCCTTCAGCTGGAGTTGGACTTCAGCACTCTATTTAGAATTCTTTATTTAGAATTTCACCAGGAGATAGCTTTGTGTTGGTCTTATTTTGTTTAGGTAACCTCGTATTCTTTTTTGCTTCTTGGATTGTATATTTATTTCATTTTTCCAGGGTTGGGAAGTTGTCTTCTATTATTTCTTTACATATATTCTATGTTCCTTTTTATCTCTCCCTTATTGGATACCCATTAATCCTATAGTGCCTTCCCTCGTGGTGTCAAGTAATTCATAAAGTGTTTTTACTTCACTTCTTTTTGCAGCATGGACTGGGATATGCACTGGTTTCCAAAGTGCTGGTGGGTGGGCCTAGGGGTTGGAGGTTCTCCCCAGAGGGTGGTTGTGATTGCGGGTGATTGCTGGGTCCCTGCATGGTCCAGACTGGGATTTGCATTGGCTCCTGAAACACTGTTGTCTGGGCTCAAGATCAGGGAAACTTACCGGAGGGTGGCTGAGTATTGCTGATGTTAGTTGTGGCCATGTGTAGGCTGACCTGGGGCATGCACTTGCTCCTAATGCACTCCTGGGGTCATGATGCTTCCTGGAGTGGGATTGAGGGCTGCAAGTGATAAGCAGTTCCATGCACAGCCCAACCTAGGGTGTCTGCTGACTCCCGAGATATTTGGGTTCAGGGTTCTGGGTGCTTCCTCCAGGGTAGCTGAGGGTCACTGTGCTCAAGGAGTTAATTGTGCAATATTTGATATCTTCTGTCTCTAGTGGTTTTTGGATGGTTTGCCATTTTACTTCATGTAAGTTCGTTGTGTAAGTAACACCTGGCTATTACACAAACTCATTTCTCTCCATGGGAGGCAAGGTGGTCTTGGTCTTAATATAGTCACAATCTTACTGTTTGGCACACAATGAGTAGATTTAATGAACAACAATATCCCCTCCTCTGTGAGGATGTACTGAAAGGGGGAAAGTGCTGGTATTGTAAACTTTGACAACAGTGATCAAAAATTCATTTATTCATTAAAAAAATTGTATTATAGTTCAGTCAATGTCAATGAGTAATACAGACAGAGTGGTGAACAAGGCATGTATAGGCTCTGCCTTCTTAGCACTTGCAATTTTGCAGAAACACTATGAAAAGCCTGATTCTGAACTTATGTTCTATCAATGCAACACAGAGTTTGACTGACAGAACTCAGTCTCCAAAGCCTGTACCTTGGCTCCTGAGGACATGGGTCCTGCAACTTCTTGTCCTCTTGTGCTTCAAGTATTATTTTTCCAAGAAACTTAAACATTGCACCTGCATTTATTTCTAGAAAGTAATATCCTTTGAAAATACAAGATACTAGCCTGCTCTTTTTTTTAAAGTAAATTTTACTGTCTTTGTTTGGTTTTCATGTCAAGGTAATATTGTCCTCACCCCCTTGAATTTTTTGAAGAGTTTGAGTAGGAAAGGTATTAGATCTTCTTTGAGGGTTTTGTAGAATTCACTGGTCCTGGGATTTTTGTTCTTAGGGTGAGTTTTTAATACTTTTTTAACTTTAGTACTAGTGAATGGATTTTGTAAACTGTCTATTTCATTCTGAGTCAATCTTGGGAGGTTGTGCAAGTCTAAAATTTTTTCCATTTCTTCAAGGATGTCTAGTTTGTTTCTATAGAGATTTTTGTACTAGTTTGTTTTATTCCTCTATATTTGTGCAGTATCTGTTACAAATCTGCTTTTTACATTTCTGTTTACTTGTGTTTTCTCTGTTTTTTTTTCATAAGTAAGTAAAGGCTTGTGAATTTTGTTTATTTTTTCAAAAAAAATTCTCTGGGTTTCACTGATCTATTGAAATGACTTTGTTTTCTATTTCATTTATTTCTGCTCAAAATTTTATTATTTCTTTCCTTCTACTGGTTTCTGGGTGCTTTTATTATTCTTTTCTAGTTCTTTCACCTGTAGAGTTAAATTGTTTGAGATTTTTCTTGTATTTTTAATTTTATGTGTGCCTGTATTACTATAAAATTCCCATGTAATACTGATTTTAGAGCATCAGTCATTTATTTTTGATTGGTCTATTTTTCTGTTGTTTCTTTTTCCACATTTCTCCTCTTTGTGGATGGCTTTTCTTAGTATTTATAACAATTTCTCTGTTTTAATCCGTGGATCATTACACTGAATTTTTGGGTAGTGGTAACCATGTAGGTTTTATTTAAAATTCTGTCTCTTAAGTCCCCTATTAGTTTGTATCTGCTCTCTGATATTTAACAATATATCTTCTGTTCATTTTTCCCTCTTATTTAATGTTTTCATAAATGTTTAATATTTTGACTCAATATATTCTTGCTTATATTTCTGGTTTTGTGTAGCTATTGTCATTTTGCTCACAATTTGTGTTTTATTTTTTCTTTTCCTATAGAAAAGTCCTTTCACTTGTTTTAAAGGGTAGGTCTGGCGGTGGTGAACTCCATTAATTTCTATGTCTCTGGGAGAAACTTTATTTCACCTTCATATTTGAATTTTGCAGGCTAGAATGTTTTTGGCTAGATGTTCTTATCTTTAAGGATTGTGAATAATTCTTATCACTCTCTTTGTCTCTGGGCTGAAGTCCAGGAAAATCCTAACTTGGGGGTCTTTGTAAGTTACTTTATTCCTTGCTATTGATTTGTTTTTTCTTTTGCCTTGATTTTTAATAGTTTGACAATGATACACCCAGATGTAAATCTTTTTCATATTTAAAAGTTTGTGTGGAACCAAACAAGGACAACACAAAAAAAGAAAACTACAGACCAATCTCTCTAATGAACACTGACGCAAAAATCCTCAACAAAATCTTAGCCAAAAGAATCCAACAATGCATCAACAAGATAATCCACTATGACCAAGTAGGATTTATCCCAGGAACACAAGGATGGTTCAATATTCAAAAGTCAATAAATGTAATCCACCACATCAACAAAAAGAAGAAAAAAAACCCACATGATTATATCAATAGATGCTGAGAAAGCTTTCGACAAAGTTCAGCATCCATTTATGATGAAGGCCCTTGGAATTCTCAGGATAGAAGGACCATATCTTAATATAATAAAGGCCATATATGACATGCCCATAGCCAATATCATTCTCAATGGCAAAATGCTAAAAGCCATTCCCCTAAGATCTGGAACAAGACAAGGATGTCCTCTTTCACCACTGCTCTTCAATATAACACTGGAAGTCCTGGCCAGGGCAATAAGGCAATAAAAAGGTATACAAGGTATCCAAATAGGGAAAGAAGAAGTAAAATTATCACTGTTTGCAGATGATATGATAATATACATAGAGAACCCCAAAAGCTCTACAGAAAATCTACTCAAGCTAATCGGCCGGTTTAGCAAAGCAGCAGGATACAAAATCAACACACAAAAATCAGTAGCCTTCCTCTACACAAACCACCAAGCTGAAGAAGAGGAAATAAAAAAAAAAACATTTATAATAGAAACCAAAAAATTTAAATACTTGGGAATAAATCTAACAAAAGAGGTGAAGGACCTCTGCAAAGAAAACTACAAAACATTGCTAAAAGAAATAGAAGAAGATACAAAGAAATGGAAA
>JAGFMF010011871.1:222912-243220 GCA_019455555.1 Galemys pyrenaicus | reverse complement strand
AAAAATACCAGATGGTTCCTCCCTTAGGAGGAACATAAGGGAACCAAAGGAGGATCAAGGAAAGGAATAAGAACAATAATAATAATAATAACAACAACAGTAAAGACACAAAAACCAAAAATGAAAATACAAACTGGGAACACTTGGTGGGGAGGGAAATGGGGAAGTGTGGAGGGCAGACAGGAGCACGGGGGACTGAGGTGATGGTGCACTGGTGTTATGGTGATGGGGTATACATGCGGATTACAATTGATATCAAATATATATAAATCAAAAAAATTCATATAAAAAAAGAAGAAAAAGTTTGAGTGTTTTCTCTGCTTCTTGGACATCCATATTTCATTTGGTCTTTAGATTTGGGTAATTCTCAATTCTTATTTGTTTGAATAGATTTTCTGCTCTTATTTCTTTTCACCTTCTAAGATTGCAGTTATTCTTCAATTTTCTCTTCTAATTGACTCATATTTCTCATAGAGTTTCCTCATTTTTTCTTTGTCATATTCTTTCTCCTTTTCTAAATGGGTGATCTGTTCATTTGATTCTGTTCATCTGTTCATTTGACCCATCTGTTCAAAGAGGGTCAAAGAAGACACTCTTTGTTCCTGGATCTCCTTTCTACTATCTTGTACCTATATATCTGCCTTTGATTAACCCTCCAGTAGCCCATTTAGCATTTCTTATATTGTTGTTTTGAAGTATTTTCCTGATAGAGCCTCTACTTCTGTATCCTTTATATATATCTCCTAGGACTTCTGTTCTTCTCATTTTGCTTTCCATCTTGGATTCAGATGTTCCTAGTTTCCTAGGCATGTGTTTTGCCTTATTTGGTGTGTGTGTTATGGTGCTGAGGGTTTAGTTTTGTTTCTTTCTTTTGTTAGTGTACTTTGGCATGAGATAGTGAGGAGATCTTGGGGCTTTGATACTGAGTTTTAGGATTGATGTTGGTCTCCTCTGCCTCCTCCTCCTTTGTTCCACAGTTAGCTGTATTAACTTCCCAGCCCATATCCCTATTGCTCCTTTCTGCTGCTGGTTGTGATCTATGAAGTTGCCTACCTCCACTGCTACTTCTGCAGTATGCAATACCATGAACCATTGGTTTACTTTCCCAAGGGCTTTATGAGTAATCTCAAATCCTCCTTTCTGATATTGGTCTTTTATGAATTCCAACTTGGCTCAGGCTTGTATCTCTTTAATCTCTTCTGGGAGGGGGTGGGAAGGAACTATTAGTGCCACACCAACCATAGAGATCACAATTCCTCATGTCTGCATCTGCAAAGTTTCCACTGCCCAGTTGTGGAAGGTTCTTCCAGAGAATTTCACAATGCTCTGGCTTGTCCCATTGTGGCTTGGGTGGTCCACCCAGCCAGTTTTTCCAGCCGGCAGGTCTACTTTTCAATTCATGCTCCCTTTAAGTTCTTTCTACTCCTTCCCCACTGTGGCTACCAAATTTTATTTGAGATCTCCATGGGAAAGTCCAGGGACTTTGTGGACACGTCTAGATTGTCCTTTGAACAAAAAATTTTTATAGTTGTTTTCAGAGGAGAGGGTGATCACAGTCTCTCATTTCTGCCATGTTGTGAGTGAAGTCTCTCTGGTTTTAGTCACAGAATTCAATAAGTATTACCAAAACCTAACTTCAAAATATTTTAATCATTTCCGAGAGAAACACCATACTCATTAGTAGTATTTAATTTTCCTGCCTTTCTAATTCCCTGGAAAATCTACTTTCCATTTCTATGGATTTGCTTATTCTGGGCATTTCACATAAGTGGATTCATATAACATGTGGCTTTTTAACATCTGGCTTCTTTCACTCTGAACCATGTTTTTGTGGTTCATCAATTTTGTAACATCTTTCAGTTCTTCATTCCTTTTAATAGCCGAATACTATTCTACTGTATAGATATACCACATTTTGTTTATACATTTATCAGTTGATGGATATTTGGATTGTTTCCACACTTGGAATATTATGAATAAAGCTGGAATGAGCACTCATGTACAAGTTTTTGTATGGGTATATATTTCCAATTCTCTTGGGTACAGACCTAGGAGTAGAATTAATGAATCATATAATTTATATTTAACATTTTAAGGAACTGCAAAACTGTTTTCAAAATTGGTTGCATCATTTTATAATCCTACCAGCACTGTATAAAGATTCTAATTTTGCCATATCTTTATAATTACATGTTATCATTTGACTTTTCTATTTTGACCATCCTTGTGGATGGGAAGATATATCTTATTGTGCATTTATTTAAGGGATAATGATTGCATTTATTTAAGGGATAATGATTCTAAACAATTTATCATATGTTAATTGGCTATTTACATGTCTTCCACATGATGTGTAGAAAATTACCTATTCAGATATCCTATTTTTAATAAGTTAATTTTCTTTTAATTATTAACTTTGATAATTCTCTTTTTTTGGATAGTAAACCTTTATGAAATATGATTTGTAATTCACTCCTTCCCCTGCTCCCATTTATAGGGATTTTTCCACCTTCTTGATTGGGTCTTTTGAAGTACAAATTATTTTGGTTTGATGAAATTTAGTTTAATTGTGTGTGTGTGCACACACTTTTGGTGTGATCTCTAAGAAAACATGGCCTGATTTAGGGATACCAAATTTATTTTGCATATTTTCTTCTAGGACTTATATATTTAGCTCTTAAACTTGGATCTACAGTCCATTTGAGAAAATTTTTGATATGGCATGAAGTGGAGAGTCTATTTTTTCTTTTTTTTTTGGCATATAGATAGTAAATTGTTTCACAACAGTCTTTGTAAAGATTATTATTTTCAAATTGAACTGCCTTGGCACCATTGCCAAAAATCAGTTGAGCATAAATGTAAAATCCTCAATGCCATTGATATTTATGTCTATCATTATGCCAACATTCTTGACTACAGTAGGTTTGGAATAAATTTTGAAATCAGAAAGTATGGGTTTTTTTTTTTTTCAAGATAATTTGGCTAATGTGATTTGTTTGTACTTTCATATAAATTTTAGGAATAATAAGGCAATTTTAGCAAAGAAATGATGATTTACATTTGATAGGCATTGTGGTAAAACATAGTTCACTTTGATAAGTGCTATCATCTTAATAGTTCAATCCATGAATATGGGATGTCAGTCCACTCATTTAAGTCTTCTTTAATTTCTTGCAATGCTATTGTGGGCTTTTTGGTATAAAAATCTTGCACTTCTTTTGTTGTATTTATTCTAATTATGTTATCCTCTTAAGTGTCTTCCTCAGGTTCTCAGGTTTTCCTTTAAAGTGTCTAGCATTACAAATTTAACCCATTGACTTCTTTTTCTCATGATCTCTTGGCTGTGAGGGTACACATTTTGTAAACATGCCAACTCCATTAACCACTGTGCAAACACAACTTATAAATCTGTGTAAATTATCTAATTTGTCCTCCAGAGAGCTTATTTGAATAGTCCTTGTAGCTTCAAATCTTTAATATCCTCCTCCTCTCTGTTTAAACAGGACATTTTTCTTGGTCCATGATTCTTCTGGTCATAAGTCAATAAGTGAAAATAACTTCTAATAGGTAACTAGAATGCCATAATTAGGCTTACTACATCAGCTTGCTATTATAAAAGGCTAGAAACTTAACTTAGTAGGCAAAGATGGTAAGTTATAAATATGAATCTGAAGTTTAGTACCCACTTTGCTGCTGGCTTGTTGATGGACATGATTGTTAGCTTGATAATCTATTTGCCAGCACTCTAATGATGAACATGAAGTAATATCTAACTGCACTAAAATTCAACGTGAAGACATGCAGCAATTACATATCAGAAAATTATATCAATATGTAGTATCTGAGTTTACATCTTATAAAAATTTTAAATTATCCTAATAAATGCAAATGCATTCTTCTTTTTCCTTTAAGAACTGCTAGTTTGATCAATGCATTTTTAATGAGAACCTATGCACAAATATTTTGTGTCAGATACTGAGAAAGACAGGCAGATAATTAAGACAGTATTTTCCCTCAAGGGATGCAAAATCTAATCAAAGAAACGGATATGTACACAAAACTGGGATATGGGAGAGAAAAATGCAAACTGAGGGCAAAGGAAGTGAGAGATTTATTTATGTTGATATGACCAAAAAAAGTCTTCATGGAAGTGTAAGCATGTGAAGTGTATCTCTAAGAACAAAATATATGGATTTAAACAAGTAAATCTGAGGCTAGGAGTAAAGTAACATGAGACCTCCCTGTATGTTGAGAAAATATGAGAGTACCCCTGAATGACTGCCTAGAGTGAGAGATAACTCTAAAAGAGAAAAAAGTCTAGTTGCTTTCCCAAAAACATGTTCTATAGTAAGTTCTCTCCCAAATACAGATTCAGGAATTCTGTGTAGTTGTTATCATCTCTTCCAAGTCAACCCATAGTTGAAATAATGACGTTAAGTAACCCAACCTGTTATCTTCCTGAAGCTCAACCACGTAGTCTTAATAGTAGATGGGTTATTTTATTGTAGTTACCTAAATTACTAAGTAATATTTTTCCTGCTAAAAACATGCATTTTCCAGTCTCACTCACTGCTAGATGTAACCATATGACTAAGATTTGGATTATCGACCTGTAAGAGGGAATACTGTAAGGGACAGTCAAGAACCCCTGTAAGTAGTAAGTAATCTTTTGCTGTCTCCTCAGTTATATTGCCTGGAATATGAATATCACATTTGGAGTTCATCCAACCACTTTATGTCCCTAGGATAAAGGTCATATCTATGAGTATTGATGTGGAAATTGGCAAATGGTCTGTTTGCTAATAACTCTGTGGAGCCTTGGACTACCTTCATTGGGGTCTCTCTCTGAAACAAAAATAAACTACTATTGTATTTAACACTCTAGCCTCTTGAGTTTTTCTATTATAGGTAGCTGAATTTGATCCTAATTGATTATAGAGCTGCAGCCAAGATTTAACCCAGGTATTCTGATGTCAGAAATGAGGTCAAGCAGTATGGTGGTTCCTCAGTCTACTAAGAATGGAACTTCCATAGGATCCAGCAATCCCACTCCTAGGAATATACCCAAGGGATACAAAAACTCTGATTCAAAAGAATACCTGCACCCCTATGTTTATAGCAGCACTCTTTACAATAGGGAAGACCTGGACACAACCTAAATGCCCAAAAACAGATGAGTAGATCGGCAAGCTGTGGTACATATACGCAATGGAATACTACTCAGCAATCAAAAATGAAAAAGTAGACGCATTCCTAGGAACATGGATGGAACTGGAAGGGATTATGCTCAGCAAAGTAAGTCAGAAGGCAAAAGAAAAATACCAGATGGTTCCTCCCCTAGGAGGAACATAAGGGAACCAAACAAGGATCAAGGAAGGAATAAGAACAATAATAATAATAACAATAACAGCAATAAAGACACAAAAACCAAAAATGAAAATACAAACTGGGAACACTTGGTGGGGAGGGGGAAGGGGAAGGGTTGAGGGCAGACAGGAGCACGGGGGACTGAGGTGATGGTGCACTGGTGATATGGTGATGGGGTATACATGGGGATTACAACTGATGTCAAATATGTATAAATTTAAAAATAATAAAATTAAAAAAAGAAATGAGGTCACCCACTACACTAAGAAATTTTAATGTGTATGTGCATAACATTTTCTGTATAGTAGTTCATCTTTTAGTATTTCTTTTAAATTTAAATTTGGGGTAAAATATACTATTAAAAACTACAATCATAATGTTTTGAGAAAGAAATCCATATGGTATGTTTGGTTGGATTTTATAAAAAAGAATAAAAGATAAAACCTTTATACATTGATATTTTAAAAATATTCTCTAAGCAGTTGAATACTAACTGCTAAATCCAGTGAACTCATATAAGGTTTATAATAATAAACACTATGTTTTCTGTCTATAAAAAAAGCAAGCATAAATGCATAAATTAGACTAATGTTAAAAGTATTGAGTATATTATTCAACAATCAAAAAAAATAAACTAGAGTCATTCATAGGAACATGGATGGAGCTGGAAGGGATTGTGCTCAGCGAAGTAAGTCAGAAGACAAAAGAAAAGTACCAGTTGGTTTCCCACCTAGGAGGAATATAAGGGAACCAAATAAGGATCAAGGAAAATAATAATAACAAAAACACAACAAAGACAAAAAGATAAGGACAAATTGTGGACACTTGGTGGTGGGGGGACTAGGGAGAGGGTTGAGGGCAGATAAGAGCACAAGGAACTGAGGTGATGGAGCACTGGTGAAATGGTGATGGGGAATATATGGGGATTACAAATGATGTCAAATATAAATAAAGAAAAAAGTATTGAGTATTAAATAATATTTGGAGGATTATTGATTTGTAAGAGCTAAATTAGAAATAATTAATGATAAGCTATGGCACTGAAATTCATGTCATTGGCACCAAAGACATTTTCTTGGGCTTTGTTGTTGATTTGTTAGCTAGATGATTAAGGTGATTTAATAACCACAATCACATGGCTGCAAGATCTCATCTCCCTTCACTCCCCCCACTTGCTACTTCTGTCCCTTTAAACAAAAAATGCAATATATGAACTTTGTAAATAAACAAACAAATATTTCTGTGTAGCCATTGTCGCAGTGAGAGCTTTCAGGTAGCTATTGATCATAAAATGATAAAGTAGAATTCATTTGCGGCACAATGATTAGGAGGGTGGATATATTTTATAATCTTACAGAGGAGGATCTTATGTAATTTGGAGTGGGGGAAGATTCCTGAAATTTTAGAGCTTTAAGTGACATTTGTATCCACATAGAAAGCACAAATAGTGCATTAGTTGAAGAAGAATGAATATTACACCAAGAGAATGGACACAGAACTCTACCCACTCTAAGTAGAAAGCTAGGAAGCCATAATATCATGCACTGTTTAAATTTGCTTTTGTATGCTTATTCTATTTATTTTTGCTTAGGTGGAACACAATGGCAAACAAAACACTCAGACAATTGGAGAGAAATCATTTCTTCTGTAAAAATTCATTAGCAAGAATTCACTTCCTAAAGATTATAATTTTTTTTTGCCAGTTAACAAACTGACAGTTAGTGTTCTATGATAAATAGTAGAGGTCTCAGAGAAGGAAGCAGATATTTCTGCAGTTTTTATGGTGAGAATTGACTGAAGAGGTGCAAACACGTAAGAAAAAATTCTCTGCATATGGAAGAAAAAGATGAACAAGAAATTATTCTTATGGCTATGATTGCTAAGAGTTATCAAGTCTCTCAAAGAGAAGGAGCCGGAGTTGAATATGTGTGTGTAGCCTTTATTCTTTTACTGTATGTAAATATTGATGAATGAATAAATTATGTTTATTTCTCCTTGTAGAAGATGGGTATAGTCAGCCTGAATCAATCTAGGCATTTTGTTCAGACTGTCCTGAGTCAGGATGTACTGGCTTCAGATATGTTCCATCATATTTCCCTGCCTGGTAACTTGGAGGATGTGGCCTTTCCCATAATGAGGAGGCATGGAAAGTCCACCTCTGCACCCAGGTAACTGGCTGCCTTTCAAGAGCACCTGTTGAGCGAACAGCCTGGTACCTGCTAGGCACTGACTGCACCAGACCTTACGAGGATCTCATGCCCTTGCCAGAGAGTTTTAGTTACACTGCATCTGGTATTTGGATCAAGGCCATATCACAAAAAAACAGTATTAATGAGTTTCTTCACAGATATATAAGTTACTATTTATTTTTGTCCCATTCAGTTTTATCCTTTTTGTAAAGTGGATATCTGGTGGTTCTCATGATGATGATGAAGGTCATCATTCTTCAGGCTGTCTTAACAACCTGAACATAATAGAAGTCTTCAGTTTCCTCTAGTCTACAGCCCTACAATGAGGAAAAAGAATTAGGACGACAGTGTTTTTATACCTAGCCTGAAAGGATACAACATCATCACCTCAAAACCACAAAGATGATTCTTTAGACAATGCTCATTAGAATATGGAAAATATTGAAAATCATGTAAATATTCACTTAGTGGTTTATGATAGTCTAATTTGACATAGACATTGGATAAACAATATAACAATTATTTCATGGTTCCGAAACATGGCCCTATTATATTTTCTTCTAGGTCACCATTTACACACACATAACACATCATAGTGAGAATGGTATATAATATCTCTGGTCCAGTATAGCTAGCATGTCCTAAAATATACTACAATAGATGCTATGCCTCTGGATCTTGACTGAGAATATTATTTCATGATTTCACAACAACCACTTATATAGATAACTGCCACACTAAATTAGGATTCCCAACCCAGGGATTTTGTAATGGATATATGCCATATGCAATTTGTGCTCCAACCTAAACTTATTGGCCTCTATCCCTAGTGATGTGAACCATCTGCCTTCCTCCAGTCCAGGTAGTCTTTAGGAGTTCACTCCTTTCCTATAGTCAATAAACCTGAGAACTATTGCCATCACAGTTCAGACAGAAGACCCTGGTATCTCAAAAATATCACAGCCAGGTGACTCTGTGGAGACTCTGACTTTCACAATTAGAAGCCAGGATCCAAATAACATACAGGGAGAGCTAATCAATGAGAAACATGGCCAGAGGACTTCTACAGATCATCTGTCACCCTTCGTTCCCTAAATGATGTGGTTTGCAGTGCCACGTTTGGCATGCAGTCCACACCTATGGATACAGAATGGATCAAATCATTTGTGTGTGTGTGTGTGTGCACAAAAGCTGTGGTCAACTTGGTAGTGCATGTTCTTCCATGTCTTTCTCCTTTGTCTCTTCTTTCCCCTCTCATTCTTGCTTACCTGGGCTTGCACCCTCTAATAAGTAATACTTCTGGGGTTTTGTTTGTTTGTTTTTCATTAAGCTCTGTTTTTAAAGCAACCTGGGCTAAGACAAGACGGTCATGAGAGCTAGAGCTCCAATGAAAGGTAAGAAGGTAAGAAAACACACAAGCACTTCCTGTGCATTAGGTCTATTCATTATAGTTATTTTTATCTTCTTATTAGTCTAATACCCTCATTCAGCCAATTGAGGGGTTAAGCAATTTAGTCAAGATATTAAAGTGGCAGGCTTTAATTTTTAATATTCATTGCATCTTGCCCCTCTAGATAAATGGAAGACCTATCCCTGGTTCCATTTTGAAGGTGAAAGATAATACCTGTTTCTTAATACTTCAGAGAAGTCATTTGGTAATTGCTTTGTGTGGGGACCTCTATAGATTTTGGATGATATTCCTAATCCATCAAATAATAAATCAAATAAATCAAAATAAATGAAGCCTATATGTGCTACCATATGATTATAAAGATACCAAACAAAAATTTATTATAGTCTTTTTCACCTGGAATATTCTGAAAATACTTTATGAATTCATTTTTACTGTAAATTCTGTCTACCATTCTTTTTTTCAATGAAATTTCAATTTTCTTCCCCCCCTTGAAATTTTCTTTCCTGCCTTGAAATTTTAATCTATTTGATTGTACAGAAGGATCAGTTTTAGACATCTCCATGTGTTATATTTATTGTGAGGACTGTAATTTGTATATGCTATATTAGTTGGTTTGGGGTTGTGATTTGTATCGAAAGGAAGAGGGAAAGTTTCTAAGTTATAGCATCTATCAAGATAGAAGTGAAGTGTCCTCAGGAATTCATATGTAAGAAAGATATTTCCACCTTCTCTGGTACACATATTAATGCTTCTAGCCCTCTTTTAGAATTTTAGATTTGTCTTATAAGCTTCAGTATTTCCATCATTCCCAAGTTATTGAAAAAAACAAAAGGACTACTGAAAATTCCATGCCTGAGTTTACTAACATAGTTCTTGGCTTCTTCCTAGTGCCACCTTCTAACATGGCCTCCCCACAGTGTCATACTTTCAGTTATAAAGGAAAATATAACAGAAGATACCATGGGAAATACTCTGAAATTCTTCTGTGTAAAATAAGTTTGTCTTTTCCCCATAATATATTCAAGTTTACTCTTGCATCAAGGATCAGTGACCATCAGAGTTCTGGTATGACTCAGATGGTGTGGAGAAGCTGTGTGAGAGGTGAAGATGATCAGACAAAGCTGACTCCCCTCATGCTAAGATTTAGAGAGTGGATGACCTCAAAGTAAGAACCTTATGGTGTGTTTTCCACAGGGTAGAAAAGGTCAAAACATACTGCTTTGACATATATCAGACATGAATTCCAGGGATGTAGTCAAATCCCTACCACTTTAGATCCCCAGATGCCCATGTGGAGGAGAATATTCTCTGCATCAAGTTGGACATGGAATGTGAATGGGAAATAAACTTAGAGTATGAAGTCACTGAAATTTCATAGATCATTGTCATTACAGCATATCCTAATATATCTTGAATAACACAAATAGCATACTACAACAGATATAAAAAGTGAGAAAGACCATGAATAAAGTACTCTGTAGCAGTCGTAGTCACCTGGCCCTGTTAATCAATCAATGAAGAAACAATAAGAAAGTAGTGATGATCCTATCATACCATAAAACAACTTACAAACAATAATCTTTTCTCCAAAATCCTTCTCACTTAAAGGAGTTCACAACTGATTTTTGATGACTTAACTAATTTGTTGAGGTGATTGCTAATTACAGTTTATTTATTCCTTCAATAAATTTTTGGATTCACCATTATGTGGAAAGAAACAAGCAGCCAACAAGATAATTATATAAGACCTAACGTATGAAAGGGGTGATAATTGCCATGTTAAAAAGCAACATTCAAGGGAAAAGGATAGGGTGTATTTTTAAGAGTGCTATTTTAAATAGGGTTATAGAGAATTCCCCACTGAGTAGGTGCAGGCAGGAGGTAAGCTGATATCTGAAGAGAAAGTGATCTTGGCAGGAAGTGCAAATGGCCCAAGGTAGAACACACTGTCTAGCATGTTCTATAAAGGATGCCCCTTGTAGCTCAAAGAAGCAAGCAAGAAGGAGAGCAGTAAGATGTGAAGGGACTGTGATCTGTGTTAAGGAGACAGAATAACTTGCATAGGGCTATGTAGGCAAGATTGACTTTATGTGAATCCAAGTATGTATATAGGGAGACTGAGACGTGTTGGGGGAGAGAGATGGCATACAGTGATTATACTGAGTCTAAAACAGAGGTATGCAAGGGCAGAGAGCAGTTAAGGAGCCATTGTCACAGCCCAGGTAAGAAAGGATGGACTTGTTCATGGTGGGGTATCAGCAAGATCAGTGTGAGTAGAACACAGGGAGAGTTGCAGGGTCTGATGATAAATAAGATGTGGTGTGTGAATTCATGTTGCCCCTCAGAGCTTGACCTGAATAACCATTCTTGAGCACATGACCAGTAATCATCAAACCTAGGGGTCAGCAGAGGCATCAGTAAGAAGACACACGGAAAAATGCAAACCCAGAGAGGTATCCAAAATCACAAATATGGAAATATGGCAAGTTCAGAATTAGAAAGAACACCAATTAACCCAGGAACACATGCTTTCAATCACTCCTCTTGACCCTGCTGCTCGTGGAAAGCATTAGAGACAGAATGGAAGACAGGACATTTAGATAGAATATAGTAATCAAGAAAAATCTGTGCCAGATGTCTCTCTTCATTCTCTTTCAAAGCACACATGCCACCCAAGTGGCTTCTGAATTATAGAGGATCTAAAGAAGTGTTTCCTTTTGTCATTTGCACAAGGAAAAGGGATCCCTTCCAAACTTTGTTTTTGCACATTCTCGTGCTATCTACTACTATTTTGGTTTCCAGTATGAGACTCAAAATACCAATGACCTTTCTTGGGGCTGCTATTGGGGAAGAATGTTTCATTGTGTAACTATGGACATCTGTTACTCCAGAGAGTCCTTGATAAATGTCAATGTGTCTTGACCACCCTGGATGGTGAGGGCAGTAGTTTGAACTCATCCTATGCACCTTATCTCAGCTCTGAGACACGTGTATTCACAAGGGGCTCCAAGGCGCTCTGGAAGAAAAGTGCACATTCACAGAGAATTATTTCATTACTTTTTAATGTTTTGTTAAATATCTACCTAATATCTCCTTGCATGCCTTTAAGATATTTTCCTGGAATTTAGAAAGGCATAATTTTCTTTTATGCAGAACAACAAGTGTTTTTTTTCCAAAGGATGAACTCAAATCAGCCTGAGCATAGGTTGTATTTCTCAAAGAGAATGAAGATCCCAGAAATCCACCTCAATTATACTAAACTATTTGGGGTTAAGCCTTAAACATCTTTATTTTGTTATTTATTTATTTTTAACATCTGCATTTTAAACAAGTTGTCCAAATTATTTTGATATGCATTAAATATGTACTAGCTACTAAATTGGATTAAGGGTGAGAACTGAACTTCTGACTTTGGGGGAGCATCATTATTTACTACGTGAACTTGTCTCCTTGAGTTTCTGTTCCCTCAACTATAAAAAAGGTAAATGATAAGGTACTCACTGAGACTCCTTCTGGCTCTAGAATTTTATGAACATTCACGTCCTTCCTAGTATGCATTCAGAGCTTTTACTGTTACATCTTGGTTATTCCTTTGAAGGAAGAATTCAACCATTTCATCAACTGATATCTTTTTCAAGCCAATGGACTCAACACAAGTCAACTCTTTCCAATTTCTCTGCTGCCAGATCTTATCCTTCCTAGCAAGGGAATCATATCTGTTGGGGCCAGGCTGCCTGCCCCCCCACACCCCTAGGCTTCTAAATGCTGTTAATACCTGGTTTAAAAGTTAGCTTGGGCTTCCCAAGCATGGGTAAGAAGAGGTCATGATGGATGGTCCGATGGGGACAAGAAGCAATATTTTTCCTGTCTCAGACCCTGTTCTCTGACTAAGAGGATGTAATGAGCCCATTTCATGGAAAAACAGAGCTGGCAGATGAACTCAGAAAGACTTGGCCTCCAAGAAAACACAAAGTGCTCTTCTGTCTTGGGACTTGAACTAAGCTCTGAATGCCATCTTTCCCTTTAGTCTAAACAAATCTTTTCATCTTTCTTTCCAAGCTTGGGGCCTAGAGCTCTTCTCTGACCACATCAGCACCTGGTGTTTTCTTTTTTCTCTGAGTCTCATTGTCCTCTCCATCACCATTGTCACATCTTCTTATTCTGTCTTGCCCTTTTTCATTGTGATCATATGAGTCGATGTGGTGCAGTAGATTTGGAGCTAGAAGACTAGGGTGTGAATTGCTCCCTATAGTAGGTTGTGCACCCTTAGGAGACTCAGGCTTTCATCAATTCGATGGGGATGAGACTGCATGCATAATACAAAGATACAGTAAGATAACAGACGGATGCCCCTGGTATGTGATGAAACTCATACATATCCTGCAAAATTCTGTGAGTTTAATGATATTAGCTATAATATAACTGTATTAACTATATTAGCTCTTAACATTTTGGGTTTTTTGTTTGTTTTTTTTCTAGAAGGTTTGACAGTAGCTGACATTTCCTGAGTACTTGCTACTTGTCAGATACTGTGCTCAGTTCTTTCATACATTGAGTTGTTCAATCATCACAAGTACCCATCAGGTAACTGCTAATTTTACAAGTGTTAGTATTATATATTATGTAGCTTATAGGTAAGAGGGATGAGGTTGAAGGGTTAAGCAATCTGTCAAAGGTCACAGAGCTGTACATGACAGGGTCAGGGACTAAAACAGACCTGTCTGATTTCAGAGCTCGCTGGCCACTAGTCTCGGACTGTGACTTAGTTTATAAGTATTGACTGTCCCTATGTTTCTGGATTGTCTGTGTGTCACTTATACCTAACAGATAAAACAAGATTCTAATTTGGGGGGCACTGGTTCCTTCATCCTTTTAGCCCCACAACTATACTATAAATTACCACAAATTACCATTAACCAAATTACTTACTTTCTAAAATAAAATAGTATAATAAAAATAATAATGATGATGATGTTATCAATATATGAATTTGATTATAGTTTTCTTTGTCTTTTGTTTCATGAAAGCAAATGTATATGAGAGTGAAGAATTGAGCAAAATGCACAGAGAATTGGTACCTGCTTCTCCACAGTATATGTTTAAAAGCTGGCATCTTTCAGCTATGTCCATTCCACCATGGTGTGTGGGGAGTAGTGTTGGGGGAGGGCTGTGGTCTAGAAGAACTCAGATGGTGGAGAAGACAAGATTCCAACCACAGAAACAAACTTCAGTCTGTTTTGCCTTTATTGGCTTTGTGACTAAAAACTTTAATAAGCTACTCTGTTTCCTACAGCTGGTAATATCACCTGCCTGTTAAAGTTAAAAGTAAAATGAAATGGTTTCTGTAAACTGACTTTGTAGACCCAAACTTGATACACAAACAATATTATTTGTGAGCAATTCTGAACTTAAACTCTGCTTTTCATTTTAATTAGAAATAAATATTTTAATCTTTATTTAATTTTACACACTTGCAGAAGCAAATCTTCCCTTTATTAAGTTATTACCTGTATGTAGCATTACATAGTCATTTGGTTCAAGTAGTAAAAAATGGACAGAGAAGAGATGAATGGCCATTGAGGAAACACAAAGATCAAACCACACTCATTTAGAGTCAAAGTTAAAAACATTCCCAACCACCAATCCATGCTGTCCTCACATCCAGTCAGTCATGACATTCTTTAGGTGAGAAATTGAAGGATAATCAGTCTTCTTCATATAAACTTGGAAAGTATTTATTAAAAAAGCAATACAGTGTTAGCAACTTTAGCCATTATGATCCAGTAGCCAACTTCTTTTTTAACCCTGTAACCTCAGGAAACTACCAGCATCATCTTGCTATCCCTTCTGTCTACTCTCTTTCTTTGAATGGATATTTGTGATAACATGATTGCTAACTGTTAATCAGTAAGTGCTAAGACAACAGAAGAAATTGTTTTGCCAGCAGTACATTTGTAAGAATAAAGCAAGCAAAAATTATTTGTGCAGTATCTGAAAAACATGCCTCTTAGAATAGTGACTCTTAACAGTATGGTAAATATGCTAAAGTTTTCTATTTTAAGGATTTGAACATTACTTTCTTTTATAATGTAAGAATTGCTTTGCAATTTTCATATCACACTTAAAACAATTTCCCAGATTTTTAAAAATTTTAATTATTAATCTGTCTTACAAAGTTTGCTTGCTTTTCTAAGTCATCTGAGTCTTAGCCAAATTCAAATGAACAAAATTTACATTTAATTGTATTTGACTCTTGAGTCTGTTATAAAGTACTGGTGGTAAAATAACTTAGTAGTTAGTATGGTGTCTAGTAACACAAATTCAGTTACAAATAAAATATCTAAATTCTCTACTGTAGACTTTAGCATATTTTATTGTAATAAGCCTTAAAGAGAGAAAATATTTTATATATTATGCTATATATAAATTTTAAAAATAGAACACTTAAAACTTTCAATTTATTTCATCATCAAAATTAAAGTAAATATCATTAAAAATAAATTATACATTTACATTGAATTTTAATTAATTACACCTAAATGTTTATATTAAAGTTATATAAATGGCATATGGAATATGTAAAATACTAAGAACTGATATAGGATTAATATATTGGATGATCATATAGTTATTTGTTGCTAACTAGTTTGTAAACATGATAAAATACAGATATTTTTGGTTCACTGATGGATACACTCAGAACTTTCAGCACAGTCTGGCACACTTAATCATCCCACTCAGATAAATTAATAGGAAATATTTAATGTAAACATAAAACAGCAATAATTGTTTTGTAATTCACATAAAGGCTTATAATCTTCAGATTTCCAAAACAGTAGCCTTCTAAGGAGACAGTTGTTGAGAATTACTTTGAATATTTCAGAAAATATTCCTTGTGCTGTACTTCTATTCAAGAGTGAAGAGATTGGTGATTTGAAACAATGACAGGGATGTTTCATGGTTAAATTTTTATGTGCATTTCAAAACACCAATCTTCTTAAATGTATCCATTTTATTTTAAAAAATTGAAAAAAGTCATAGTGCTTTGAAGTCTCAACTCACTTGTAAGTAAAAGATACATCTACAGAGTTTTGCAACTCATTTTTTTATTAATATAATTTTTTTAAATTTACATATACTTTCCATCAATTGTAATCCCCATGTTGCAACTCATTTTTAAAGAATATTTAGCCAAATTTTATTTTTAAGAATCCTCACTTAAAGGCTATAATTTAATCTTTTGAAAATCCTTCCAATGTTAACCAACTTAACTTGACAATAAACAATAATGTATCCTCACTCTTTTTTCAAAGAGAAGTTACATTTGTAATGTTATGCATTGATCTTTTAAAATTATACAATTTGCACAAATTCTCCAAGAAATTCATTTAAGGATTAAAGTACTTGCAGAGTTGTTGGCAAGATTGTGGTGAAAAAGAAACTCCCCTACACTGCTGGTAGGAATGCAAATTGGTCCAACTTATGAAAAGTTGTATGGAAGTTCCTCAGTCTGCTAAAAATGGAGCTACCATATGACCTAGCAATCCCACTCAAGGGGTATACACAAAGGACACAAAAACATTAATTCAAAATAATACATGCACCCCCATGTTTATCACAGATTTATTTATAATAAGAAAGACTTGGAATCAACCTAAATACCCAGAAATATATGGCTGGATCAAGAAAATGTGGTGTATATATACAGTGGAATATTATTCAACAATCAAAAAAGATAAACTAGAGCAATTGGTAGCAATTTGGATAGAGCTTGAATGGATTATGCGGTCGTGGCAGGATGGAGGTGGTGGCACTGGAGCAAGGTTCGGGATGGTCTGGGCAGACGGGTCAGGGAAGGAGAGTCTTGGAGCCCTCGGTGGCTTTTCATACTTTATTTAGTAGAGGTGGCCAGGTACATGGCAGGCAGGGGTGCTGGGGGGCTGGGAAGCTGGCAGTCCTCCCAGCCCCCAGCGCATCTCACCCTCTCGGCTGCTTCTTCTCTCTCTGCTGCTGCTGCTGCTGTCAGGCCTGTCGGTCCATAGGTCCTTGCAGTTCTGTCTGTCTGTCCTCACAGTTCTCACAGTTCTGGCGTCCTCATGACGCCACCCATTTATGCCCGTGTCCAACACAGGTGCGCCCACTTGTGCATGCCCACCCTGGAATGCTCGCAGCACCACAGGTGTCCATCATCAGTGGTGGGAGGGTGGAAAGACCTGATCAACCTTTACCCTACAGCCTTGATCCCAATCCCTCCCTTTTCCCGCAGATGACTCTGATTTGTAGTTGTCTGTTTATTTTGGGGGTTTTTTTGTGCTATTTTTTCCCCTTGATCCCCTATAATCCTCCTATAAGTGAGACCACCCAGTACTTTTCTTTTTCCTTCTGACTTATTTCAGTGAGCATTGTAGGGTAAAGGTTGATCAGGTCTTTCCACCCTCCCACCACTGATGATGTACACCTGTGGTGCTGCGAGCATTCCAGGGTGGGCATGCGCAAGTGGACACACCTGTGTCCATAAATGGTAGCGTCATGAGGACGCCAGAACTGTGAGAACTGTGAGGACAGACAGACAGAACTGCAAGGACCTACGGACCGACAGGCCTGACAGCAGCAGCAGCAGCAGAGAGAGAAGAAGCAGCCGAGAGGGTGAGATGCGCTGGGGGCTGGGAGGACTGCCAGCTTCCCAGCCCCCCAGCACCCCGGCCTGCCATGTACCTGGCCACCTCTACTAAATAAAGTATGAAAAGCCACCGAGGGCTCCAAGACTCTCCTTCCCTGACCCGTCTGCCCAGAACCATCCCGAACCTGCCTCCAGTGCCACCCACTTTCTTGCCGCTACAAAGGCCTAGATGGGAAGAGCACAAGGGACTATGGTGATGGTGTACAGGTGAATTGGTGGTGGAAACTCTATGGGGACTGCACCTAGAAAAGAAAGCAAACATTGTAAGAAAATGATAGATAAGTGATAGGAAGACAAAAAAATTATTGGTATGACAAAGCTAACGTGTATGCGATAGTTTGTTCTCATCATTAATTTTATCTCTTACCTTAGTTTATTCACCAATCATATTTACCAGATGACTAAAAAAGTTCAATATATATTTTAATCCAAATGTTTTTATAATACATGCAAGAACAGATTATATATTTAAAAACAGATATTTTAAAGTGACTAAAGCCTTCAAATTAATTAGAGTAATTTTACTCTCATATATGAAACAATAGAATTTAACAGCTATGCTTAAGTTAACATATCATCTAAAAGACAAACAATTTTTATATTTTGGTATTTTTGAATCATTATAGAATTGTGGTAATGTGTTGAAAGGGCTTGGTTTTGAATTCTGGTAGATAAGCCTCCATCTCCTCATCTGTGAAAAGAGTGTCATAAGGCACATTCTTCATAGACATGTTGCAATCACTACATAAAATAATATGTGTAAGGTGTGTAATAGATCATAGTGTACAATATATGGTAACCATTTTAGTTTATGACTCTTAGTTTCCTAGGGTTGCCATAATAAAGTTCCACAGACTGGGTGACAAGTCAAATTTCTCACAGTTTTAGAGTCTGAAAATCTACTATCAAGACTTTGGTAGGGTTAGTTTCTTCTGAGGTTCCATTCTTTGATTTGCAGATGACTGCCTTCTCATAGTATTTTCACACAACCTTTCTGCTGTGTATATTTTGTGTTCTCATATCCTCGTCTCATAAGAAAACCAGTTGTAGGGCAAATGAGAGTGATCAGGCTTTTCTTCCCTCCTGCCATTGGTGTCAATGACAGACACCTGTGGTCCTGCATGCATGCCCAGTGGTAGGCACCTCAAGTAGGGTGTGGGCAAGTGGGTGCACCTGGACTGAGACATGGGAGTGTAAGAGTGGTACCCCAAGGACACCAGCAGTGAGAACACAAAGAGAAGAAGCAGAAGCAGGAAAAGAAAAGAGAACAAAAGAGGAGAAAGGCAAAAGCAGCAGCTACAGTAGTAGCAGAGAAACAAAAGGTTAGAGAGCCCAGAGAGTGAAGATGCACCAAGGGCAGGAGGCATGCCAGCCTCCTGGCCCCCCAACCCCCAACCTGCCATGTACCTGGTTGCCTCTGATATAAAGAGCAATAAAAGCCTGAAAAAGCCACTGAGGGCTCCAGGATCATTGATCCATCTGCCAAAATCACTGAGAACCTGCTCTGTGCTCTCCTGGCACTACACCAGTGTAGCGGAAGGATGGGAGGCACAGGAGCAGGGTCCGGGATGGTTCTGGGCAGACGGGTCAAGGAAGGAGAGTCTTGGAGCCCTCGGTGGCTTTTAGACTTTATTTAGTAGAGGTGACCAGGTACGTGGCAGGCAAGGGTGCCGGGGGGCCGGGAGGCTGGAGGGCGCCCAGCCCCCAGCGCATCTCACCCTCTCGGCTGCTTCTCTCTCTGCTGCTGCTGCTGCTCCTTCGTTGGTCGGTCGGCTGGTCCTTGCAGTTCTCACAGTTCTGGCGTCCTCATGACGCCGCCCATTTATGCCATGTCCAACACAGGTGCGTCCACTTGCGCATGCCCACCCTGGAATGCTCACAGCACCTCAGGTGTCCATCATCAGTGGTGGGAGGGTGGAAATACCTGATCAACCTTTACCCTACAGTCCACCCCCTCAGGTTTTCCACCATACAAATTATACATCAATAAAGCAATGCAGCAAAATATAACAATACAAATAAACTTAGGCAGGGCACCAACCTAGGGGCAGAAGACATTATTGGCACCAGCAGATGATCCACCATATCTGCTGCCGAAGGCACTGATTACATGCGAGGCGGGAACCACTCACGGCATCTGCCGTCACACACCAGGAGTCGTCAGGCTTCTTGGCCTTCTCTGGCTGTGGTCTCAGCCACAAGCCACACACCGCACCCACCCCCAGGATGCTCTCACTTTCTCTCGGGATTGGCGATTCTACTCTGGGGGTAATTGCCCAATCCCCAGGGTACTCTCTGCTGTCACTCCAACGTTCGGCTTTTCACAGCCACCATGTGACATGCAGACCCTGCACTCAGGCCAACCCTGTGCACACGCACGCGGGTCGGGGATCCGTGGAAACACGCTCCACATGCGGCCTCTCTTGGGTCCCCTTCTCGGCTGTGGGCTCCACCACAAGCCACGTTCCCTTCCCATCCCCCAAGGACGGTTCCTCAGCTACTCACCCTCACTAACAAGTGGGGCATCACCTACAAGTGAATTTAAGAATCTCATCGGCCTTCTTTAACAAACAGGCTGCTTACCAGCCACTTTGGGTTTCCCCAACCTAGTGCCAGCTTTTGCCAACCTCTCCTCTGCCTGGCTGCAGAGGGCTTCCT
>JAGFMF010011871.1:201007-222862 GCA_019455555.1 Galemys pyrenaicus | reverse complement strand
CACAACCTGCCTTCTGACAGGATTGTCAGTCCATTAGTCCTTTCCTTGTGTCAGCAGTGGGCGAGCTCTGAATCGTGGTCCTCTTTCGGTCTGCTGCCTTGGGTCGTGGGCTGGTCCTCACGGACGTCTCTTCCTCCACTTGAGGTCTCGTCCTGCAGCTCCTGGACCTGTCCACCTCCTGCACTCCTGCAGCATCTTCCCACAGCGTCCTGGTCTTCAGCCACCTCCTGTGCTGCCATTGCTCTGCCAAGTTACATGTTCATGGCCTGCCACCTCTCAGTCCCTCCTGCAGTCTTCTTGGGGCTCTGCACCCGTCTGCATTGAGCCATCCTGCCGACTAACGCCAATTGTAGCAGTAGGATGGGGGCGCTGGAGCAGGGTCCGGGATGGTTCTGGGCAGACGGGTCAGGGAAGGAGAGTCTTGGAGCCCTTAGTGGCTTTTCATGCTTTATTTAGTAGAGGTGGCCAGGTACATGGCAGGCAAGGGTGCCGGGGGGCCGGGAGGCTGGAGGGTGCCCAGCCCCCAACGCATCTCACCCTCTCGGCTGCTTCTTCTCTCTCTGCTGCTGCTGCTGCTCCTTCGTTGGTCGGTCGGCTGGTCCTTGCAGTTCTCACAGTTCTGGCGTCCTCATGACGCCACCCATTTATGCCCGTGTCCAACACAGGTGCGCCCACTTGCGCATGCCCACCCTGGAATGCTCGCAGCACCTCAGGTGTCCATCATCAGTGGTGGGAGGGTGGAAAGACCTGATCGACCTTTACCCTACAACCAGTCATAGAGGTTAAGGCCCAACCATATGAATTCACTTTACCTTAATTACCTTCGTAAATATCTTATTTCAGTCACATTCTGAGGTCCTGGAACTTAGGGTTTCAATATACAAATTTGGCAGTAGAGTACAATACAGCCCAGAACAATAGTCAACAGTAAAGTTACATAGTTTGGAGTAACACGATAATAGAAAACTACTAATAGAATTCAGTACCCTATTTTACAGGTCAAATGAAACCTGAGAAGTATTTAGTCCAGGCACACATTAATTCATGATTGAACTAAGAATTTAAGCCTTAAAAATCTGGTTTCCTTTCAGAAAAATTGAAAGCATTAAATGTTGCTTTAATCAACTTTTTGTTTTGTTTTGTGTTTTTATTAAAATCTACTGAAAATATATTTTGCTCTCAATTTTGAAAGTACTTTAACTTTTCATTAAAAACTAATTGTAGGGTAAATGGAAAATTATCAGGCTTTTCCATCCTCCTGCCATTAACTAATTAATGATAGACACCTGTGATCCTAGTGGGCTCCTGAAGCAGGGTGTGAGCATAAGTGGGCACACCTGGCTTGAGACATGGGGCCTATAGGATGACGTCACAGGGATGCCAAGATTCAGGGAGCAAGAAGCAAGAGCAGAGTAGCAGCAACAGGAGAAGCAGAAGAGTAGAGACACAAGAGACCAGAAAGCCAAGAGAGTGAAGATTTGCCAAGGCCTATGAGGCCTGCCAGCCTCCTGACCCCCGGCCCCCTGCCTACTGTGTACCTAGTCACCTCTGATGCAGAGAGAATAAATAAACCCTGAAAACAGCCACCAAGTGCTCCAGGACTCCTCCTTTACCCATCTGCCAGGATCATAGAGAACCATTCTTGTGTTCCTGGAATAAATCCTACTTGGTCATAGTGGATTATTTTGCTGATGCACTTATGGATCCTGTTGGCTAAGATTTTATTGAGGATTTTTGCGCCGGTGTTCATTAGAGAGATTGGTCTATAGTTTTCTTTTTTTGTGATATCCTTGTTCGGTTTTGGTATTAGTGTAATGTTGGCTTCATAAAATATATTTGGTAGTATTCCTTCTTTTTCAATTTTTTGAAAGAGTCTGTAGAATAGATACTAGTTGATTTCTGAATGTTTTGTATAATTAATTTGTAAAGCCATCTGGTCCTGGACTTTTATTTTTTGGGAGGAATTTGAGTGCTGTTTCAATTTCACTCCTTATAAATGGACTGTTTAGGTGTTCTATATCTTCATTATCTAACTTTGTGTGATTAAAGTTGTAGAAATTTGTCCATCTCTTCTAGGTTGTTGAACTTATTTGCATATAGTTTTTCATAGTAATCTCTTATTATTCTTTTGATTTCTGCTGTGTCTGTTGTGATTTGTCCTCTTTCATTTGTTATCCTACTTGTTTGTGTGTTTTGCCGGATTTTTTTTGTCAGTCTGGCTAGAGGTTTATCCATTTTGTTAATTTTTTCAAAAACTAGCTTTTGGTTTCATTGACCTTTTGGATGGTTTTCTTAACTTCTAGTTCATTTATTTCTGCTTTGATTTTTATTATTTCCTTTCTTCTACTGACTTTTGAGGGTTTTGTTGTTGTTGTTGTTCTTTTTGCTGTTCTTTAAGGTGTGAGAGTAGGTTGCTTCTTTGTGTTCTTTCTTGTTTCGTGCCTGTATTGCTATATATTTTCTTCTTATAACTGCTTTTGCTGTATCCCAAATATTCTGGAGAGTTGTGTCCTTATTACCATTCATCTCAAGGTATTTTTTAATTTCTTCTTTGATCTCATTGATCCAATGATCTTCCAGTAGTGTAGGTTTCAATCTTCATGTGTCGGGGTGGGGGGGGGGTCCTTGTTTTCTTTGCATAGTTTATTTATAGCTTGACAGTTTTTTGGTCAGGAAAGATAATTGGTATGATTTCAATCTTAAGATATCTACTAATGTTTGTCTTGTGTCCCCTATGTGATCTATCCTAGAGAACGATCCATGTGCACTTGAGAAAAATGTATACTCAGATTTTGGGAGTGTAGTGTTTTATAGATCCATTAATCCCATGAGTTCTAGATCCTTGTTTAGAGCTCTAGTGTCTTTGCTTATTTTTTTTGTCTCATTGATCTATCCATTAGAGAGTGGTGTGTTGAATTCTACTACATACATATTTTCTTTTTGTCTGTTTTCAGAGATTTTATTAGCTGTCTGATATATTTTGGTGCTCCTTCATTTGGTGAGTATATGTTGATGAGTGCTATGTCTACTTGATTTACTGTCCTCTTGATCATAATGTAATGACCATCTATGTCTCTTTTAACATTTTTAGTTTAAAGTCCGTTTTATCTGATATAAGTATTGCTGTTCCTGACTTCTTTTTTCTTTCCATTTGACTGAGGAACTGTTTTCCAGTCTTTTACTTTTAGTCTATGTTTGTCTTTTGTAGTTGAGTGTGGTTCCTGTAGCCAGCAAAAGGTTGGGTTTTGTCTTTTAATCCAGCCTGCTACTCTGTATCTTTCTATTGATGAGTTTAGTCCATTTCCATTTACAGTTAAAATTGATACACTGGCATTCATCTTTGCCATTTTGTTTGCCTTTTTGTTGTTTATTCTTCCCCTTCTTTTATTCATTCTTCTGTTGGTTTTGCAGAAGAGGCGGCATCCTTCATTGACAAAAAAAATTAAGCTGTCATTCCTTGTCATCATCACTATGACTTACAGTGTGCTCTCTTCTATTGCTTAATTTCACTGTTAGAAGTACTCATCAAAGTTTTCTATATTTACTCCCAAATTTGGATATATTACCCAATTACAAAAGACAGAGCTATTGTAACAGGGTTGTCCCCAGGAAAAGGGGAAGTTCCAGGATCCCTTCCCACCCTTAGTAGGGTGGAGCTGAGCAGGGATAAGAAGATGCTGGAGAGGAGATTGGAGAAGTAGGAAAGAAGAAGGAAGAAGAAGAAGGAAGCAGGATGGAGAGCAGCATGGAGACCTGGAGGAGACACATGGAACAGAGTGACATGTGAAGAAACTGTGCTTAATTTTTGTTCCTGGACTGGTTGAAACAGATGTGGTGAGATACCCATGGGGAGCTTAACAATGTCAGCTTTTATCTTGATTTTGATTTTGCTCTTTTCCTCCTGTAACAGGGCAACACTAATATAAAATGGGTCAGCCTGATGGGGTCCTTACTCATGTGTTCGAAAGGTACTTACAATAAGCACCAAATGCAGGCACATGCGACAAAGGTAAATAAAGGGTTTTATTTTACAAAAGAAGGGGAAATAAAGTAGTAATAACACAAGGAGAAGAGAGAAATATAAATCTGTCAATATCTTATCAGATCCTCTCAGCTGGAACCCAACAGCTCGTTGAGAGCTGGCTCGGAGTCAAGTGAGATGGCTCCAAACAAAGAGAGATCCTAAGACTCACATCTCTGGTTTTATACCCAGCCTGACTGCTTAACTCCACCCTCAGATCCCAGTGATCCACATTTCGATAATTATCTTATAGGACTTGTGGTTCTGGAATATTGGTGGTCTGGAGTGGGGGTTGGAGTCCATAAACTTATTTGTGTAATCCATTCAGGACTACCCTTCCCCCTAACACTCCCATATTTGTCTGACACTTTCTGACCCTTTTCTCTGGGTCTCCACCAAAAGGTGCTTTAGACGTGTGGCAGGTTCTTGGGTCTTGCTTTGGGCCAATCCTGTCTGGCTGGACTTTTACCCATGAGGGAATGGGTAACTTTGAATGCTTGATTTAGTAACTATATTATTTGTCTTTTCTGTATTGTTTACTAATTGTATTAAAGTTTGTTTCCATTAAAGGTCCTATATGTTTGTCTTGATGTGGCAGATGGCAGAACCCATTTAGAGTGGGAGTTCTGAGGTGCCCCTCTCCCTGCCCTGTAATACTACCTGTTACCTGTATTAGTCACTCATTATTGTTTTTCCATTCGGCAAACTGCTTACAGGTCATCTGTGACTGGCTTATATCTGAACATGTCTCTTCAAAGAGAAGTTTCTGTTTCTGACCCCATCTCAGTTACTGATTGGACTTTCTCTTCCTTTTCATTCAGTTTCTTCATCTGTGAAGAAAGTGTTAGCTGCTTTTTTGCAATGGGAAGGGTTAGGAGGAGCAAAGTGGAGAAGGGAGAAGGATGAAAGTAGCAGTGGATGGGACTCTACGCCCTCAGAACTGTCCCTCCTGCTACTAAGCTTTCACATGGAAAGATAAGGTGTCTTTGTAAAGTTTTTGAAAATAGCTACACTAATTAATTGCCAGAGTCTCCTTTGGCTTGGTTTAATTTGACTTAGTCAAAGTTGTTTTGGAAGCATATGTATATATATATATTTATAACTTTAATATTTGATCATAAAGAAATGAGTTCAATATATGGATCTCATACCACATTAATTGTAATTACTTGTCCATTTTCTCTCCTAAGCTGTGAGCTCCTCAGGGCCATGACCATGTCTCCATTACTTATCCCTAACATTAAATAGGCCCCCGATATTTAATTAACAGGTTCTCACTAAATGTCTGATGAATTCAAATGAAATAAATGCAATTATATATGTTAATTATAATTTAAAGTAGGTTTTGTACTATAAGTTTTTGTAGTTTCATATAAAGAAAAGAAGATTTTGATGAGGATAGATTTGTGGCATATGTTTATCAAACTGTTCTGGGGATTAGAAGACAGCTGATTAGGGAGATAAATCTCATTAGTGATTCTAGGCACAACACCAAGGACAGCGTGGAAAGGGGATCAAAATAACACCCTCTTTCTTTTCAGTGTTCCAGCAAAGGGACCACATCAAATTACTGAATTATGTAGGGAGATGAGTGCAAGCAGAGAAAGGAAATATTTAAAGGAATCATACTAGTTATGTTCAGATATTTGAATGCAATCATATCAACAAAAAATTAGATTAGTTCTAGGTTTCTCTATCTTGTAGACCAATGGTGATGAAGATTTTACTATAGTGAAAGAAGGAAATACTTAAAAAGTCCTTTATCTTTCAGGGAAGTAGCTTGTCTCTAAAGCATAGTGTTCTGTCAAGACCAGGGGTATGCTTGCCTATGTCAGAAGGCCATCTGTCAAGGACACCCTATCTTGACCTATCTTTGACCTGACATGATTTTGCACCTTCTGGTTTTTGTACTTGGTCCAACAATTTGGGAAAGAGAATTGCTGAGCAAAGATAACAATGTAAGGGGATCTCATTGGGATTTTTCTCCCCAGAAATGATATTAAATCCTCCACTCCTAATTTTAAACTTATTTTCATTGCACAAATTAAAAACAACATGTGACATGAAGTCACATAAAAAAAAGAAACAATATATGATAAGACTTAATCATAAAATGACCTTTCTGCTCCTAAGCTTATTTGAGTCCTAACCCATAATCCATGAAATAGTTTGTCATTGTATCTCTTCTTATTACTTGGTGGAGGAGTCAGAATTAGTAATGTGGAAGTATCCCTTTCTGTCCCATTTTCAATTATCAGAAGATTTAGCGGGCTTTTGGGAGGCTCTGCTCATCTTTGCTGCCCTGCGACCTCCTGAGTTAGTCTCTTTTATCTCTTTCTGGATGTTCCACATCCCAGCATGCCACACTGCACTGGCTAAATAAACCAGTAAATCTAGCTTTTGTGCCCTGCTAATCCTTTTATTTCCTAAATCTTATTTAATCCAAAAGCCTTCCTTTCATCTCTTTAACTGTCCACAGGGTCACTCTCACATCCTATCAGCAGTCCTTGCAAACCTTGGATAGAGCTGAAAAGCTTCCCAGGATCTCTTGATTCTCATTAGACTTTGGGTGGACAAGGCAACACCTGTCAAGTAGCATATGGAGAAAGGTCCTACCTGACGGTGCCAGCAGTTCTCAGAGAAAGACTGCATTGTCCTGTGAGCTGATGAAAATGACTATTTTTCTGAAATGTTCTGGGTTTACCGGGAGAGAAAAGAAAGGTTGCATTTCTGACCTCAGAAACATGGGACTGCAAGCCAATGACAAAATAATTGGGCTCAAGGAAACACAGAACAATTTAAACTAAATGAATTTTATTTTTGCTTACCTTAAATGAAGATAAACTTTGGGTTTTAGGGAAAGGAATAGGAACAAAGACAACATCACTGGTTAAATGGAGCAACAGGTAAATCCAGTATATCTAAAATAAACATTTTCCTTTCCATCCTTGTTTAGAAAAGAGAGCCAAAAGGATCATTGCAAAATAGGCAATCGCATTTGTAATTTTTACCATCAGACTTCTTGCTGACCCATGCTTCATAGTTTTACCCCCTTTTTCATTGCCCTAAAACCCCCAATTCTGATAACATGTGCTCTTTCCTGCTAGACACTTGTACTCACTGGCCTCCTCTTGTATTGTCTGGGTTTGTCAAGACATTTTTCATGAGAGTAACTGCAAATTCTGAATTCAGAGTTGAGATCTCTGAGTGTCTTACCTAGTTTTAACTTTCACTGTCTGTCTGCCATTCTCACAGGTGTGAGGTGGTATCTCAGTGTTGTTTTGATTTGCATTCCCCTGATAATAAGTGATGCTGAACATTTTTTTCATATGCCTGCTAGCCATTTCCTTTCTTCTTTAGAAAAGTGTTTTTTTACATCTTCTGTCCATTTTTTTTTATTTTTATTTTTTTTTCTCCTTACCATTTTTTATTAAAAGGACACACTGAAAAAAAGTGTACAGATTTCTGTTTCTAATTATAAGACAGAGTACCCCAAAACCATGATTCAGAGCTTGTTTTCTAAAAAGAAGGCATGTTGAACCCCAGTAGTAAGCAGAATCTCTTGCTTAATTTGGCACTATTATTTTTTTTTAATTTTTTTTATTAAAATATTTTAAAATTTACATATACTTGCCATTAATTGCAATCCCCATGTATTCCCCATCACCATCTCACCAGTGCACCATCACCTCAGTCTCTCGTGTTCCCATCTTCCCTCAACCTTCCCCCTCCCCTCCATTTATTGACTGGGTTATTTACTTGGTCTTTGGTAAGTTGTGTAAGCTCTTTGTAGATCTTTGATATAACTCCCTTATCATTTGTATGGTGGGAAAATATTTTCTTTCATTCAGTAGGATGTCTCTTCATTTTGGCTTTTGTCTTTTTTGCTGTAACAGAAGCTTTTTAGTTTGATATAGTCCCAGCTGTTTCTCATCTTCATTTTCCTTGCTTCTGGAAATGTGTCCTCAAAGATATTTCTGAGGTATAGGTCATGGAGTGGTTTCCCTGTTTTCTTTTCTATAGTTTATGGTGTCAGGTCTTACATTCAAGTTTTTTTATTCATTTTGAGTTGATTTTTTGTAGTGTGAGATAGTAATCTAGTTTCATTCTTTTGCATGTGTCAGTCCGATTTTCCCAGCACCATTTATTGAAGAGGCTTTCCTTGTGTCCAATGTGTGTTCTTTGCTCTTTTGTCATAGATTAGTTGACCATACTTGTATATTTGTATTTGGGGGCTTTCCATTTGATTGTTTTTTACCAGTTCTATGCTGCTTTTATTATTGTGTCTATATAATATGTAATATGTATGAGTAATACATCCCTTCTCCCTTTTAGTCAAGAGAGCTTTGGCTATTTGGGTTTTTTTGTAATTACATATGAATTCCAGAAATATTTGTTCCATTTCAAGCCATTGGTGCTTTTATTGAAATTGCATTGAATCTGTAAATTGTTTTTGGTCAGATGACCATTTTGATAATGTTAATTTTGCCAATCCATGAGTGGTAATATGTTTTCATTTCTTTGTGTCTTCTTCTATTTCATTAGCAGTGTTTTGTAATTATCCTTGTATAGGGCTTTCACTTCCTTGGTAGATTTATTCCCAGGTACTTGTCTTAATTTTTTTTTTTTTGGTGTAATTGTAAATGGGGTGGATTACTTAATTTCTTTCTCTTCAGACTGATTATTTGCATATAGGAAGGCTACTGATTTTTGTGTGTTGATTTTATAAACTGCTACTTTACTAAACTGGTTTATTGCTTTAGTTTTTCTGGGGATTACTTTTTAGGATTCTCTATATATTATCATACAATCTACAAATAATCACAGTTTTACTTCTTTCCCAAATTGAATTCCTTTTATACTTTTCTCTTGCCTAATTGCTTTAAGTAGGACTTCCAGCATTATATTGAAAAGCAGTGGTGAGAGTGGACATCCTTGACTTGTTCAGTTTTTGATGGGAAGACCCTCAGTTTTTCACCATTAAGAATGAAGTTAACTATGAGGTTGTCACCTATGACTTTTATTATGTTAAGATATGTCCCTTTTATCCTGAGTTATTCAAGGGCCTTCATCATAAATGGATGTTGAACTTGATCAAATGCTTTTTCAGCATCTATTGATACAATCATATGGTTTTCCTTTTTCTTTTTTTTTTTTTAAAGATTTTTTTATTTATTTATGCTTACAAGCAATGGGGTACAGGCCAGAGTCCAGGGAGGTGAGAGGATTCACCACAGAGAGTGGGAAGTAGAACAGGCAGATCAACGGAAGTACACTGCTGAGGGGAGCAGCGGGCACAGCAGGAGAGGTCTGCTGTGCCATGTGGGTCCCCTCCCTGGCCGGCAGCAGGGATCGAACTTGTGCTGCAGTGGCTGCGGTTTGCTTCACAGTGCGTTGCTTAACCCACTGTGCCACCAGGGAGGCCCGGTTTTCCTTTTTCTTTTTGTTGATGTGGTGAATTACATTAATTGATTTCTGGATGTTGAACCATCCTTGTGTCCCCATAATAAATCCCACTTGGTCATGGTGTATTATCCTTTTGATGCATTGTTGGATTCAATTTGCTAAGATTTTTTGAGGATTTCTGTATCCGTTTAGTAGGGAGATCAATCTGTAGTTTTCTTTTTTGTGTTGTCTTTTTGCTTTTGGCATTAGTGTAATGTTGGCTTCATAAACTATATTGGTAGTATCACTTCTCTCTTGATTTTTGGAAAGTGTTTTTGTAGTAAAGACTTTAGTTCATTTTTGAAAGTTTTGTAGAATGCGCTTGTGAAACCATCCAGTTCTAGGCTTTTGTATTGGGACAGGGTTTTAATTACTGTTTTAAATTTGCTGCTTATAATTGGCTTGTTTAAGTTTTCTATTTCTTCTTTGTTCAGTTTTGGATGACTGGGCAAATGTAAGAACTTGTCCATCTCAGCTATATTGTTTAATTTGTTTGCATATAAATGTTGATTATCCTCTGAATTTCTGCTGTGTCTGTTGTAATTTTACTTCTTTCATTTATGATCCTTTTAACTTGAGTTTTCTCCCTCTTTGCCCTTATGGCACTAGCTAGAGTTTTGTCTATTTTGTTCATTTTTTCTAAGAACCAGATTTTGGTTTCATTGATCTTTTAGATCATATATTTTTTTTTCTATTTCATTTATTTCTGCTTTAATTTTTGTTATTTCCTTTCTTCTATTGACTTTTGGGGTTTTGTTGTTCTTTTTCTAGTTTCTTGAGATGGGAAATTGGATTGTATCTTTAGGTACTTTCTTGCTTCTTGAGGTGGACCTGTTTTTGTTGTGTACTTTCCTCTTAATATCATTTTTGCTGTGTCCTGTATGTTCTGGAAAGTTGTGTCCATATTATTATTTATTTCAAGGTATTGGTATTTTTTAATTTCTTCTTTGATTTCCTCATTAACCCAGTGGTCTTTCAGGAGCATGTTTTTTTCAGTCTCCATGTAATGGGGGAGGTCCTTGCTGTCTTTTCATAGTTGATTTCTAGTTTGATGCTTTATGTTTAGAGAATATATTTGGAATTATTTCAGTCTTCATGTTGATGTGCATCTTGTGACCCAGTATATAGTAGATCCTTGAGAACACTCTGTATGCACTTGAGGAGAATTTGTATTCAGTTTTGTTTAGTTTGAGGGAGGGGGTGCAGTGTCCTACAGATGTCTGTTAGGCCCATGTGGTCTAGATCTTTATTTAAGGCTATTGTGTCTTTATTTATAACTTTATCTGTCCATTGGTGAGAATGGGGAGTTGAAGACTCCTTTTACATGTGTATTTTATCCAGTGTATGTTCTTAGAGATTATAGTAATTGTCTAATATATTTTGGTGCACCCTCATATGGTGAGTATATATTGATGACTATTATTGAACTATTATTGAAAAATTACTGATGTGTTTTTCCCTTAATCCTTATATAGTGTCCATATATATCTCTTGTCACTGTTTTTTTAAAGATTTATTTTTTTGTGCATACAAGAACTGGGGTGTAGGAAGAGGTATAGGGGGATGAAAGGATTCACCAGAGACAGAGTCAGGAGCAAAACAGGCAGATCCACTGAAATGCACTGCTGAGGGGAGCAGCAAGTGTGACAGGAGAGGTCTGCTGAGCCATATGGTTCACCTCCCTAGCTGGAACTCAGGCTGTTGTAGTGGTAGGGTTGAAACTTAACCCCTAGGCCACCAGGGAGGCCCCTATGTTTATCTTTACGGTTTATGTGTGCTCCCTTGGAGCAGCAGAAAGTTAGATTCCATTTTCTAATCCAGCATGCTATTTTGTGTCCTTTTATTGGAGAGTTTAGTCCAGCAACATTCAATATGATTACTGATAATAGAAATCTATTATTGCCATTTTGTTCATTGTTTGTGGTTCTATTTATTACCATGTTCAGTTTTTCATATTCATTAGTCTGTTGGTTTGGTTTTTAAGGCTTTTGTAATTTACTTATGCTTTCTTTATACCAACCATCACTAAGAAAGCTCTGTCCACCATACTCTCTCCTAAGTACCTTCAAAGATTACCTGGATTCACTTTCTAGTGGAGGTTTCTTCTTCATAGAAAGTAAATAGTTGGTTAATGTGGGTTGCATAGGGGCTCTCTTAAGGTGGATCAGTGTTTCCCACCATACAGAGTCTGATGTGTCATCAGGGGATGCCATTAGCTGCTAGTTTCTATGCCTGTAGGTGATGACCAGCTCCTCCATACACTGGCACAGTAGCATGACTACAGACGATTAGCACAGTGATTCCACAGTAGGAATCCTTCTGTTAATTTCATCCCTATCTACGACTGTCCTTAGGCTTCAGTCACAGTACTTAGGGAATTGAGACCATACGTAGGTTTCTTTGGCTTTCCCAGAAAGTGTGCAACACTGGTATGACATGAATAAAAGCTTAAAAATTCACGATGTTGATGTGTAGGACAGTTATTTTATAATTTTTTCAGAGGATCTTCTGGAGGGTCTTGCCATTCCAAAGTATGACCCTCAGCTGAACAGATTGTTGAGTAATAATTCATGCCTAGGTCCTTCTGTAATTTGAATGGAACTATAGTTGACACATGTGACACTCACATGTCTTCCTTAGTCATCTTCTTCCTTTTTTAACTTTCCTAAAATATCTTGAGGTTACCTCTTTTATAGAAATTATTTTGGGATATTTTGTGTGTGTATTTAAGTATTTTACATATATATAATGATCTAGGAGTACATAGTTTATAAACTAGAAATATCTATAGTGAACTAGAAATGTGTATATAATATATATACACACACACATATATATGACCTTAAAGAATGAACTATATTACATATATATAATATATTTATAAATTTCTAAAATGGAATTGACCTTACCCAGATATACATATAAATACACACACACAATTCTGGGTAAGGTCCATTCTATTTTAGAAAGATCCATACAAAAATATAAGTTTATAGTAAGAGTTCAATACATACATAGGTAATAATATTATACACACACATGTACCTGTCTATTAGCTAATCTGGAGTTATATGGCTTGTAATTAATAAAGGATTTAAACAGAACTTCCTAAAAAAAAAGGGTATGATGTAATTTATATGCAGTATTTTTCTTGTTTATAAAGCTAATGGTATTCCAGAAGCTGGGATACTTTATGACACAGGTGAAAATATTTTACACATTTCCTTTCTCATGACTAGAACTGACATAGAAAAGAAAAGCATCAAGGGATTTGTTTACTAATGGAGTAAAGGCAATATATCACCTACTTATTTTCATTATGGTTTCTCAAAGATGTATGCAACTGGCTTAAGAAAATTCATGTTAACTTTCAAATTCATTGTAAAGTAGAACAACTTTAAAAAAAAATGCTTCAAATTCCCATGAAAAGTGTGCCTGAATCAGAGAAAGAAAGGCACAAATAAATGTATACCATTTGTAGGTTGAAAAATCATACTACATGTTGTAATGTAACAGGGTCGTCCCCAGGAAAGGGGGAAGTTCCAGAATCCCGGTTCCACACTAAGTGGGTGGAGCTGTGCAGGGAAAGAAGATTCTGCAGAGAGGAGATAGGAGGACAGAAGGAAGGGAAGAAGGAAGCAGGATGGAGAGCAGTAAGGAGACCTGAAGGATGCACGTTGGAACAGAGGGACATGTGAAGAAACTGCGCTTGCTTTTTGGTCTTGGACTGGTTGGAACAGATGTGGGTGAGAGACCCGTGGGAAGCTTAATAATGGCAGCTTTTATCTTGATTTTGATTTTGCTCATTTCCTCCCAGATTTATCTGACTCTTTCTGACCCTTTTCTATGGGTCTCTACTGAAAGGTCCTTTAGATGTGTGGCAGAATTTTTGGACTTGCTTTGGGCCAATCCTATTTCGCTGGACTTTTTTGCCCTCAGGGAGATGGGTAACTTTGGATGTTTAACTTAGTAACTATGTTCTTTGTCCTTTCAGTATTGCACCCTAATTGTATTAAAGTTCCTTTCCATTAAAGGTTTTATATGTTTGTCTTAATGCAGCAGATGGCAAAACCCATTCAGAGAGGGCAGGTTTGGGGGTTCTGGGTGCTCCTCTCCCTGCCCTGTAACAGTAAGAAAGAAATAGATGCTATAAAATTATTTACTCAAGCTTTATTGAGATAATTTTACATACCAATACTTATATTTTCTAAAAATATGGATGCCACCTCCTGAATGTAGTTCCCCTGTATTTCTTTAGTCTTGGTGTTACCTTATCAAGGATTAAATATATTTCTCCAAAGAAGATATACATATGCACAAAAGACACTTGATAAAATGCTCGTCATCATTTATTATCAGGGAACTCAAATTAAAACCACAATAAGATACCACCTCTCACCTGTGACAATGGACCTATATCAAAAAGACCAGAAACCAATACTGGCAAGGATGTTAGATAAAGGAACCTTGTATACTATTGGTCAAAATGTAGACTAGTCTATTCACTATGGAAAACAGTATGGAGCTTTTGCAAAATATTAAATATAGAGCTAAAATACAAACAAGCAATTCTACTCCTATGTGTCTACCTGAACATGTAAAAACACTAATTAGAGGGGATATGTGCACTCTTATACTCATTGCAGCACTATTTATAATAACCAAGTTGTGGAAACAATCTAAATACTCATCAATTGATGAGTGGATTAAGAAAATGTGGTATCTATATACAATGAATTACTACAATACTATAAAAAAGCATGAACTCTTGCCATTTGCAACAACATGGATTATGGTGGAGAGAATAATGCTAAGTGAATTAAATCAGAAAGAGAAAGACATATACTAATGCTTTCACTTAAATGTGTAATATTCTTAAAATTCTGACTATAATTGAGGCTACCAGAGCTGTAGTGGAAGGTGAAGAATACAATGTGGAGGATATCTAATGGACCATGGTAGAGAACTATGTGTGTCTTCGTGGTTTTTGTTGTGTGGTAACAAACATCTGAAGGTATGTGATCTCATACCTCTGAAACATACATGGCATTGTACACCAATATTACCTCAATAAAAATAAACACAAATATAAGTAAATCAAAAGAAACTCTAGAAATATGAGTATATCTATAAATATGTGTAAGTGAGCCTACCAGAGAAGCATGATAGGGGATGGTGAACAAAGAATGGTGTGGATCCAATGATCTGTGGTGGAGGATTATGAGTTTGAAAGTGGTAGGTGTAATATTTTAATGTAAATTTGAAAAGGTGAGGGTTTATACTTCTAAATCATGTATTACAGTGTTGCATTAACCTAGTACAACACAATACAATAATAATAATAATAATAAACCTGCTTCTAATTTCTTTGGTGGGCTATAAACCTAGGATGGGGGGGCAAAGGAAGAGTCATTATTATTAATCTAATAATGGACAAGGCTTGTAATATACTTGAAAGAAAATATTTCATTAGTAGAATCCAGTATAGATCGTTATGCTATTTCCACTGAAAACTGAAATAAGTTACGGTACTATCTTTACAGAGACGGTGAACAAAATGTAGTATTATCAAACTATAGGGAATTCTTCCTTACTACTGCCCTAGAAAAAGGCAAAGGTTACTTTAACTAGATGAGGTTCTTCAATAATGTTATTTATTATAACATTGATGAGAAAAAATGAAATTGATTCCTAGTCAGATACACTGTCCCTGTGGAGTTTGCATGTCTATGTGAGTTTTTTCTGAAGCTGTCATTTTCCTCCCACATCCCAAAGATGTGCACCTGAGCTTCATTGTCATGTGTCAATATCAGTGTGTGTGCGTGCATGTTTGTGTGTGTGATGCGTCCTTCTGATGCAAAGGTGTCTGTCCAAGGTTGGATCTTGCTTTATACCCTGAGCTGCTCAGAGAAACTCCGAACAACTTGAACCTTAAAAGCAGGTTGGAAAATGAGTGAATGAATGAGTAAAAATAATTATTCAACACTAGAGGGATTTTGGTCTATTCAGAGGTTTAGTGATGCATTGTGACTAGAAATATGCCTTTGGAACTTGATTATTCTTTATCTCAATTAGCCTATAGTCAAATTAGTTATATCTTGCATTGGTTTGTTTAAAGGTGTAGTTCCCAAGAACCTATCTGATTGTCTCATAGGAAAAACTCCACTCTATCCCCTTGAAAAATTTGTTTTATTGAACAAATTATTTCTAGGGATGTTTTTAAAGGGCATGTTTCCAATATTTTAAAGGTTTTCCGAAAGCAATGAGTTATTTATCTATGTCTAAGAATATATCAAACCATCAGTTGACCCTCATGTTATGTAGTTTGTAAACAATGTTAAAAAAAAGTGTACTGATCTTTAAAGAGCTCACTGTTTCAAAAAGAGAAATTGTAAACAAATAAAAGGTATAGAAACAAGTGACATCAATCTACAAGCATATATAAATATGAAAGCTAGGCAGAGACTACACACAAGTGTTAAAAGGTTTTCTCAATAAACTTGAGCAATTGGGAACATTTCTTAAATCCCAGAACATATACATTTGAACAAATCAACTCTTCCTATCTGGCAAAAAGAAAAGCCAGATGTGGTGTGGGAACCAATTGGAGATGAGACTCTGTCCTTGAGTGCCCCCTCCTGTGACCTAACAAAAGACCTCACTGGAGCCACTTCCATACTATGTGCCCATGGACCCTGCCCAGGGCTTTCTGGTGGGCATTGACTACACTGATAGACATTCACTCTTGTGAAGGCACATGTCTGGGGGTGAGTAGGAATGTGGGATGCTTCATAATAAGACTCCCCAGCCCAAACTCCAAGGGGATGGTAAGTAAATGTCCTCAAAATAGTCAACAAAAATAAGTCTGGAAGTTTAATAGCAAGATGTCTCTATTGCCAGAACTATGCTGCCTTGTTAATACTATCTAGTCTGGGCCCCCTTTCAGGAGAAAATATTCCCTGTATTCCTAGGATTGATTTAAACTTATGTTGTTATTGTGTTACTTATATATTGACACTCACTAAATTATACCTAGAATTCTTATACTTCTTAATAAACACTATACCCTGGAGGTGACTAGATGATTATTTCTAGTATAAGCAGAATGAGAACTAAGATAAAATGTAAATAGAGCTTTAGATATATTAGGTTTCATTTTTGTGAATTTGTGATTATAAAAAAACCTACCTGCTACTTTATATGCAAATATATACATAGTTTTAAAAATTTAAAATCATTTCAGGTACCAACCATGGTGGTATATACCACTTTCTAGGAAATGCTGCTTAATGGAAATTAAATATTTTTATCTATGCAGAGAGAATGAAAACACTCCCTGGTGGAAATAACATAATTACCTAAATTCTCTAGGTTTCAGAAGCTATGGAACTATTTCAAGCAGAAATTTTCTGTCTTATGAGAATTTTAAAGTCCATTTTAATTTGTGTTTATCTAGAAAAATGATTAGCTATTTAAAAAAACAACCTGAAGTCTCCATACAACAAATGACAGGGGAAGACTTCCAGGAGGATGGAATAGGGTGAGCCATGCCTTTCAAAACATCTGGATTTGCAGAATCTTGGGAGAGTCCACCAAGGTTGAACACCTCTTTTCTCCAACAGACCTACCTGGTGCCTGCTTGGAAGATGCACACAGTCACTTCTTGGGGGTTCCACACTAAACCTACAGGACCCTGACCCTGGCAACCCTGAATGCACTGCACAGCTTTCTGCATCACTATCCTTTCTGGGTAAGGGATTTTGTTTTGTGTTGAGGCCTAGGGCAAGTTAGAAATTAGGTGTTTAAAGGGTAGGTGAGACCTGGAATAGTTAAGTTTTGGAACAAAAGAAAGGCACCTAGAGATGGGAAATGCAAACTTCTAAAGAGAGCTAGTTAACACTCTGGTATTAGAATGAAAGGGCATTCAAAAGCAAACAGGAGATAATGGATGTAAAGGAGATTTCAGGCACCCAAAGATTCCAAAGGTTCCAAGATACAGTAGTAGGTTGAGTGGGGCCATCAAAAAGTAAGCAATTACAGAAAGAGTAGTGAAATTTTATAATAATGAGGGAAAGAAGGCATATATTCCCTGAGCTTCGACTCCACCTCAGCTCTCTTATGTCCCTCCCAGGTACTGTATACCTGGGAGTCTTTACCCATTTTTTTCCTAAATAAACTTTTCTTTCATTTCCAAGACAAAGTTTGCTTCTCTTTGCTTACTTACCTAAAAAGTCTGTGAATTCCTTTTTAAGGCTTCACGAGACAAGAACCTGTGGTGATTACCAGGGTGAGAGGCAGCGACAGCAGCAGCTGTGACCATGGTAATGTGACCACGGTAACCTCGCTCACTGGCATCAGCGGCATCAGTGTTGTTAATATATAGACCAATGAAAACTGACTACCTTTGGAGACAAAGGTTTGAACAAACATAAACCAATTCCTTCCTAACCCATGTTTATTTCTTTTGTGGTTTTGCTTTTTCTATTAGTCACTTCAACATCCTTAATAATCCCCATATTATTGTAAATTTGGACTCCTCCCAAATGAAGAAATTCTATCTGCCAGGTATTAAAATACTCTAGGGAATAGGATGAAGCATACAGATTGAGGAATAGATGAACACAACAATAAACAACCAATAAATAAGTACAAACTTGTTATTAAACAATGGACACTCTGCTTAATGCATATAGAAGTTGATTATTACAGTGCCAAGTTTTGAGGGAAAAACAGCTTTATTTCATGTTGAATGGCAAATAGACAGAGGAAAACTCAAAACTCAAAAAGGTTTGTATTGACTTGGAGAAATAAGGTTGAGAACAAAGGAGTTCAATTTTATTGGCTAAAAAATAGGTTGGGACAAAGAAATGTGGACTTGCCTTAAATTTGCTGGCTAGTTCCAGGGAAGTTCATACAAGGAGAAGTTTGAAGAAACTTTTCTTCAGATAACTGGAGTTTTGAATTTCTGTCGATGGACTCCCCCCGCCCCCCCCATTCTTCACCCCCAGCCTCTGTTTTCGGTCCCTCAGTGTTGAGGTCATTTGCCTCTGCACATGCTCAGGTTGTATCATCTGCTGATGAGTTCCCAGGCTCTGCTATCTCTGTGAAAACAAGTCTCAAGGAACATTAGATATGTTTTGTGTAACCTAAGAAATTGAGTTAATTTGACCTCAGTTTCACTATCTAAAAAATGAAAAGTGTATTTAATGATGGAGGTGAAACGGGGGGTGGGAGAGGAGGCTGCTCTGACTGAGACAGAGGTCAGAGACCCCAAAACGCCCCTAAAGGCCAAAAGGCCAAAAACCAGAATCCAGGCCTATAGCAACAGGGGCTATAGCCTATCAGAGGACAGTGCCCGATACAGGTCACTGTCTATGGGTTCTCACCCACGTGCACAATTGCAAGGGACTTCAGGCTACAGGAACAACAGTCATGGGGCTTATTTACAAACAGGGGGAAACGAGAGCACTTAAGTATCCACAAGAGGCTAGCTGCTTCATCCGGACAGCATCAGCATTGGCAGTCAGTGGTCACCAGTTCTAGGCAGCACTGTCCAGTAGCAATGGCCACTACAGGCCTGCAGAGGCAGTGTTCCAGTGAACACCCAGTGTTACAGCTCTTGTGAGTTATTGGTTTATGCCACCAACAAATAGCTCTTTGAGACACCAGGTCCAAGGCCTTTGGTGCTCCTTCCAGTCAGTGTCACAGCCAGGACCAAGTCCCAGTCTCTCTCTCTCACCTCAGAGGGCGGCTGCTGGAGGCTTCTGTCCTTTCTTCAAGGGCTGGAACCATCTTCTCCTCTTCCTCTGCAGGAGCTCTTCTTCCTCTGCTGCTGCTTCTCTGTCTGCTCCTCCAGGTCGCTCTGAATCCCCGTCAGCTCTTTCTCCAAAATGTCTCCCAACCGACTCCAAAATATCTCCCAACGGACTCCAAAATATCTCCTAACAAATTCCTAAGCTCCCTTCGACCAGGCCTTATATTCACTTTTCCGGGTGCCCCCCCCCCACAGTCTGATTGGTTGATTTTACTGCATTTTGCCTACACCTGATTGGTCCATTTTGCCTGCACCTGATTGGTCCATTTTGGCCTGTTCCAGAATTCAGGAAGTGTAATTTACAAGACAGACTCCGCTATCACTAACTTGTGCTGATAGGCGGAGTCCTGGTGTCAATCAACCCAAGGATCACACCCGATTGGTCCATTCCACAATCCAGGCAGCACACTGCTACATAAAAGGTTTCTGAGGAAGGGCTGCCACACTAACTTGCAGGGGAGCCAGAGACCACTCCTCCTGCCAGCTGCAGCCTGGTAACAGAGGGTTCAGACAGTCTTTTGAGGGCAAAGATTTCTTTTTTAGCTAAGAAATTGACCACATAGATTGGTGAAATATATAATTATAAACTGTTTTGCCGGAATGGGGTGCACTACCCTAGAAAGCCAGTCTCACCACTGTCAGAACAAGAGGAAATTTTATTACAAGCTCGAACTGGGGTCCAACCGCACACCAGAGGCACCTGGGTGGTGGGCAGGGCCCTGAGCATGGGGGAAGGTGATACTTTATACTGGTCACAAACCCAGGCTTAGGTGTAGCACAGCTTGTTGTCTGATTGGCTAACCCACGCAACTGTCCATATTAGGCGTGGTAGGTCCATTGTCATGGTAATCAGCTGGCAGCCATGTTGCCATGGGTGATTGGCTGACTGCCATGATCTGAGGTCAGGTGGTGGTGGCCTGGTGTGGGGTCGTGCTTTAGGCCCCATCCCTGGAGAAACAAGGACTTAAGCCTAAAAAGGGTGGTGACTGACTCCAGATGGAGGCTGTCACACCCTTCATAAACAATAGGATCAAAGCCAAAAATTTTCTCTCTAAAATATTTTATTTCCAGCTCCCCTAATTAAGATATTTCCATTTGCATTTCCCTATCAGGTTCCTGACACCAATGAGTAGTCCCTGGAGAAAAGACTAATGTTTTCCCACCACATAAGTATAGTGGGTGCCATGGGCCATGGTGTCACAGAAAGCATAGAGGGTGGGTAACTGGTACAGACCCCAGTGTTAGGGGGCCAGGCAGTGACAGCACCTGAAACCAGGTGATATTGATGGAGGATAAGAACAGAATCTAGAAAGGAGGCACCATAAGACAAGAGACCTGACTCACATAAGGAGGTGGAGGTAGAAGGGATTAGCATAGCCATTTATCCAGTTACAGAAACCAAGTTCCTCAGGTGGGCACAGATCTGAAGGTAAAGGTATGTGGATTGAGCCCATTGTAGAATCTCTGTCCTTTTCAAATTCTACACAATTTATTCAAAGTCAACAAGCAAGCCACTCCATGAAGGAGTGAACCCTCCCAAAGAGAAGACTTTATCAGTGCAGTCTCTGCACTGGTGCAGGGCAGCAGTTCTGCCCACCTGTGACTATGCAGGTGCTTCTTTACACCACTCTCCTGCAAGGCAGCAGCCTCCTCCCTTCCTGAGACCTGCACCATGCCAGGGTTTCTCTTCACTGACTTCCCTAAGTGGAGGCCGCTTTCCTCAAGGCCACCCCCCTGCAACCAATGAGGCCTCTCTCAGCAAACTTGTCTCCATTGGGGCAGCTCTTTCTGCCCGCTTGTGTCTATGCAAGTGTCCTTTACTCATCTGCCCCTTTCCCTAATAAACCTGCTCTTTAAAATAACTAACGTCTCTGCCTCATGGAGAAACCCGCCTTGGAACTTGCCACGTGCTGCTGAACAGGAAGCTCTGGTGAAACCTTTCCCAGAGTGAATCTGTTACAGGGCAGGGAGAGGGGCACCCTAGAGCCCCCAAACCTGCCCTCTCTGAATGGGTTTTGCCATCTGCCACATTAAGACAAACATATAAGACCTTTAATTGAAAGGAACTTTAATACAATTTTAGTAAAATACAGAAAGGCTAAAGAATGTAGTTACTAAGTTAAGCATCCAAAGTTACCCATCTCCTTGAGGGTAAAAGTTTAGCTAAATAGGATTGGCCTAAAGCAAGACCCAAAAGCCTGTCACAAGTTTAAAGGACTTTTTAGTAGAGACCCATAGAAAAGGGTTAGAAAGAGTCAGATAAATCTGGGAGGAAAAGAGCAAAATTAAAATTAATATGAAAGCTGCCATTGTTAACCTCCCCAAGGGTCTCTCACCCACATCTGTTCCAACCAGTCCAAGACCAAAAAGCAAGCACAGTTTCTTCACGTGTCCCTCTTCTCCACATGCCTCCTCCATGTCTCCTTGCTGTTATTTTTCTTTTTGTTTTCCTATTTCCTCTTTTCACATTTTCTTATTTCTTTTTTTTTATTAAAATATTTAAAAATTTACATATACTTGCCATTAATTGTAATCCCCATGTATTCCCCATCACCATCTCACCAGTGCACCATCA
>JAGFMF010011871.1:184961-200764 GCA_019455555.1 Galemys pyrenaicus | reverse complement strand
TTTGGTTCCCTTATGTTCCTCCTAAGGGAGGAACCATCTGGTATTTTTCTTTTGCCTTCTGACTTGCTTCGCTAATCATAATCCCCTCCAGATCCATCACATTTTCTTATTTCTGCTCAGCTCCACCCACTTAGGGTGGAACTGGGATTCTGGAACTTTCCCCTTTCCTGGGGACTACCCTCTTACAAACTTAAGAACCTACTCTTCAAATCCACTGACTCCAGAAATGACAACAATAGCTCAATGAAACTGAATTAATGAGCAGCACTGAGAATGAGAAAAAGTTTGATGTGTACTTATAATACCAGAATCAATACGACTGGTGAATTTTTGTTTCTACACTTTAAAAGAACAAGTTTATTGGAATAAGTTTATTAGAAAAAGTTTGCACAGACACAGCAACCAGAAAGAGCTGCCATGTCTGGTGAATTTTTTGACTTCCCACTCTACATCTTCTCTTAGAGTATACAGTTCATGGAAATTATACTGAAATTATACTTGTATTATATTAAAATTATCAACAAATAAACTGCAAGTGTATTTTTCTGAGGACTATCTCCCACCATGCTCATAAACTTGCACAGGAGATTACCACAAAAGTAACAAAACCAAGTGAACTGTTGCTATCCACTTAGTTGAACTCTCTACTCAAAGTTTTTCACCAACAGGTAGGGTACAGTACACCATTTCACTTTTATGAATACCTGAATGCCTGTTCTCACTAATCAAGTAAATCTAAAACAGCTTTTTCACTTTTACAACCAAAGATGAAGAGCAAAAATAATGTTCAGCATTTATTTTGCAGCTGTGGTTCTAGAGGCAGTGGTACCCCAAGAAGAGAGAGTGTTTCCTCCCAAGCTTATTTCTCAGAACTACTTTACACAGTTGGGTACCTACCATCTCATTCCTGCCTTTACTATATGATAGGTTAGTTTTAGGTTTTACACGTTATTGATATGATTTGGTAGGTTATGTCTTGGGTCTGGAGATTATCAAAAATTTTTCCATGTAAATTAACCATAATTGCTTCTCTTGTTTATGCCATTTCACCTTCCCCTGAAGGCTTCATAGGAATGCTCTATTTTCGCATAGCCATGAAAACCTGTAATGGAATGGATGGACTTCCTTCCGGTTATGTATGGTATTCCTCACAAAGCAATATACAAAAAATTCCCAGCTATGAGAATGAGAAGAGTTCACTTTGGATTTCCACATTTCCACATAAAGTGAAGCTGATAGGATTGTCTCATGAGGCTGTGAGAAAATGCCCACATGCTCCGTGACATTCAGTAAGCTATTGATGAATGCCAGTTTCACCTCCCAGGATTATTTTCCTTATTTAATGGCTCAGGACATTAAAAGAATGTTCAGAAAGAATTCTCGTTCTATGCCATATCTCCTCCCCCTGGTGCCTAGGTGTTAAACACCAACATCACACCCGGTGCCAGGACCGAAGTCAGCAGAGAAGTGAGGGGGATCAGACCTACTGGAGTGCAGAGGAATGAGTTTATGATTTAATTTGTTAATTAGTGAACTCCACTTAGTTAATGATGGAATAAGATAATATGGACAAAGAAGAAGAAAATAAAGGCACCTGACTAGGTCCATGATAATTACATATCTATCATCCCATGGGGCTGTACGTTCATGCTCATGTTTGTTTGTTTATTGTCTGTGGTCATTAGTATTTACTTTTTCCTGAAATAAAATTGGTTTATACCATTATATAGGTTTCAGGTGGATGGACTTTAAATGAAACATTATATTCAACATCAAAAGTTTAGTTTTGTTCCTTCACTATATATTTGACCACTTTTATCCAATTTCCCCTTCTCTTCTGATAACCACAATTTCCTTCTTATAGTTCTAAGACTTTTGCTGTATTTGTTCATTTGTCTTGTTTCTTAATCTTCCACATATGAGTGAAAACATACAGTGTCTTTCTCCATCTGACTTATTTCACTTACCATGAACTCTTTGGGTTCATCCATACTTTTTTTTAATACCTGAGTAGCATTTCATTGTGTATATAAACCACATCTTTAGCCAACCATCTGTCAATGACTCCTGATCATTGTATGTAATGTTACTGTAGGCCTATGCCTATAGTAAATATCTTCAAATCATTATTTTCATATTTTGTGTGTGTGTAAATACTCAGAAGTGGGATCACTGGATCATATGATATTAGTATTATTTTTTTAACATCTATACTGCTTTTCATATTGAATTACTCCAATTTAGGTTCCCACAACAGTATAAGAGGGTTTCCCCTCTCTCCACATTCTCTTCAACACTTTTTTCTCATCTTTTGGCAAATAACCATTTCACAGGTATGAAGGGATACCTCAATATGATCTTGATCAGCATTTTATCTGGCATATTTGGGGTCCAACTGTGATGATAGACGTCTAGGAAAGAAAAATGTGTGAGGCTCATATTAAAGATCAAGCACTTTGTGTACAGACATCACCCTCCCAACACCCAAGCAGGGCCCTCCCAATATCCCTGCAAGATTTTCCTGGATGTGAATGATTAAGAATTCAGTCACGTGCCAAGGTCACATGTGAGGAAGTTGCACATGGCAAATCTGAAGTCCGAGTTGGGGATTCTGTCCACACCACAATATCTCACCCTCATCATCCATCTCTCTTTCTTACTTTAAAAGTTCCTTGCTCTTCATTTTATTTCTCCCTGTCCTCTCACTGCCCATGTCCCAGGAGGCTTTTGAGATGACAGTTAAGAGTTAAAGACAGCAGCTGGAGAGGCCATTTCCCATGTGAGCACTTCCAGTACTCACACTGAGGCTGTGCGCGCCTGTGTAAACCCAGTGACACCTCTTTCAGCCTTGGACCCCATCATGGGGCTGAGACAGGCATGACTAGTGTAGGCCTATAGAGATGGTCCCATCACACACTTATTTTATAGATAATGGAGCTGAGGTGCAAAGTGAGAAGGGACTCATTTGGAAAAAGAAGTTTTCCCTTCAGTTTAGAGAACTGCCTATTTATTCAGGGACCTGGAGATAAATTTCTTCTCTTTCCCTTTCAAATGTTGTGAAAGTGGCAGCAAACTTGGGTTTACTAGCCCAACTGTGCTTTTGAGGAAATCCAGTCCAATTCCCAGTCTTTTGATGGGAACAAAGAGGAAAAAAAGAAAGAAAGAAAATGCCAAGAAAACAGCCCTGTAAGCCAGGAAGCCTGGGGACTTTGCTCAGCCCACAGGCCACAACAGGACAGTGCCAGGTATTTATAAAGACCCATGGAGGAGTCCAGAAGAGGGTGTGGTGACCTCAAAGTCACTGAGAAGTTATGTTCTTCGTGTCCTAGGATTTCTCAGAACTTTTCCTGTATCTTGGGTTTATGTAGGTAAGAGTAATGACTCAGCTTGTATGATGTATGGAGGGGAAGGAGTTCTTAGGTGTATCACCCCCTCCACTGGTAAAGACCACTATCTGACTATTCTGGGGGTACAGCCTTTGTCAAAGAACCATAACAATGGTGACACAGCACAAGTAAGTGCTGTTAATGAGTGAGCCCCAGTCTTTAGTGCTGATTTGGGGACCAAGGGTATTCAGAATGCCAACTGGTGACAGCCCACAGACGAAATGGATAAGAGTTACTCCAAACCTAAAGGACCTGAGTAGGGGCTATATTCAAGTCACAAAAGAAGATGCCTTGGCACACCTCTCAATCCTATCTCTTGTTATCACTAAATAATAACCCTTTTCTCTGAATTGCCAGCATTTACCCCACATACTGGATGACAGCTCCAGGTCAAGCCACTTCCATGCTGCTCTCTTCTCTCTCAGCTCTTTCCTGTGTAAACCCCAGACCCTTCCTTACTAGGCTCCTTCCTACACAAGCCACAAGAGTTCCTGCAGCCCCCCATTTCTCACTTACCCTGGGAATCCAGGCCATTCATGGTCCATTATGCTCCACATAATCCCTCTTGAGTTTAGCTGCCATGTTTGAGCTCAAAGTCCTAAACTTGCTCCAGCAAAAGCCTTTCCCTTGAACTAGCTTTATTCCTATTGTCCACGCCATCCTACTTGAGGGCCCAAAGATATCACTGGTTCAGCATGTCCTCATCAGAACTGCTCACCTCCCTCCTACCTCACTTATATGTTCTTCTCAGCAAATACCACTAGCACATTCTCAGCTGCCTCAGCAGGTCTGGGGAAGTTTGTTATCTTGTGCTTCTTCTCACATCCAAGTGACTGAGCCCACGGATTTCACCCTGTCCCACTCTTGCATAGCCACTCTCTGCCCAACTCCATCCTTGCTCTCACCTTTCCCTGCCTGAATCTTTCCAATGGCATCCTGCCTCTGCCAGAATGGCCGCCCCTCTCTGCTCTCAGCATGAGACCTTCTCCATCATCTCCTGCTACTGGTGAAGGCCTGACTCACATCTCTGAGCCCAGGGCTGGTCTCACCTGCCCCACCTGGACTGCAGCACTCTGCTGATATTGCTGCCTCCCAGGACAATGGGAATGTCTCCAGAGCCAGGGTAGAATTTGTTTTTCTAGGCTAGCAGGCATGAAGCATGTGCTCAATAGACATTTGCTGATGTCAGAGCAAGAACAGAACATGATGTTGGGGGCGGGGTAAATTTTGAAGAAATAGCAGGAGAGCATAAAAATGAGCTTGAAAGCTGATGAATCAAGGTGATTTTTATTATTCTCAGCTTTATCATGTGGGAGAACTTTTGGGCACACGGCTGCTGCCAGGTACACTTCCTGGCAGTGATTACCAAAATGCACAGTGAATATAAACGAAATCAAACAATGACAAGTGCCATGGGGAAGATAAAGCCAAGAAGAGGGACATGTGGGAAGTGGAAATTAGGGTTAGCTGGGTGGCCTGAGAAAACCACTCTGAGCAGAGGCAGGAGAAACAGGAAGCGATTCTGGGGGCAGCTCCAGGTCACGAGAATTTGCAGGACCTTGAGCTCCCTTGTGTGTCCGTGGAGTTCCTGGAGCAGCACGTCAGATAAAAAGACCCATTTGTCACTGATGCTGTGCAGTGTATGGGGGAAATGAATGCAAAATAAACCCATTCAACCTAGTTCTCGGAAAAAGAAAATGTTTGGGATGGGGGAGGGGAGAAGGAGGAGGAGACAAGGGGACAGTAACTCTGGGGTGACCACTGGAAAACTGCAATTCCCCCTCCTCTTACCTTCATTACCACTGTGGCCACATCCCCAGGGCTGGGGTGACCACATCACTGGGGATTTCACAGAGCCTGGCCTCCTCTGCTGGGTTGGGGCCCAGCAGGCAGGCGGCCACTCAATTGCTGCCTGTGTGCATCCTAGGACTGGACAAGGGGGCCTTAGAGAGGACTTGGCCACTAGCCCTGCTGTGGCAAAAAGAATGTCAAGGGGGGAGGGTGTGTGATTTTCAGTAAGAGAAAGAGGTGGCTGACAGTGCTGAGGGAGGCTGCCCTGCTGGAGGTGACTGAGCAGGGATGAGCATGGCAGAGGCCTAAGTGGCTTCACACTGCTCTTTGGAGAGACTGTCTCAGACGCCCTGAGGCAAGCACATACGCACCTGCTTGTCCCAGAGGGGACTAAGTGAAACACGTGGGACTTGGTCATTCCTTCTCACACTTACTCTGTGTGTCATGGGCAATAAGGCACATGTTGGGACCACCTGGGGCAGGGAACAGAGATGGCAGGGACCTGGCCCAGCACCTGACCCTGAGCTCTACCCCCACAGCACCCCCTCCCCTGCCAAGTGCTTTCACTTACAGCAGGCCCACCCTTTGGCCTCAGCACACTCTACTCCTAGATGCCCACCACCACTCTTCAAATGCTAATAACTGCCCAACCATCACTCTTAAAATGCTAATAACTCTGAGCAAAATCCTGGAAGTCCAATTGTGCCCCTCAATTTACTGTGAATTCACTTATAAAGAGAAAATCTTTTCTCACAGCATCTCTGTCATGAGGAAGTAGGAAGCTCGTAGCATTGAGAAGGGAAAGGAAATGTCCAATCTCCAAAAAAGGCTGGAGTCTGTTTTCTTGAATTGGAGGCTGTGTGACTACAAGTGGCAGTGAACAGAGACCTTCTGATGTGGGATAGGGCCTACGGCTCCAGAAGCTTCTGCCAATTGGGGGTCTGTTGGCACCTACTGTGGTGGACTGGACAGAGACAACCTACCTCCAGGCACTGAGCGTGTCACCAGATCCCAGTCCATTTCTTTAGACTCCTTTAGCTGCCAGCACCAAATAGTAGCTCAGAAGACTGACTAAACTAGGGCAAAGTTTGAGTCAAATACCTGAAGGGAGAAGACCCTAGAATAATTTTTCTTTTATAGATCTTATTCACCTTAAGATATTGACAGAACGTACACACACCAAACAAACTCAATCTTATATTTGCACAAATGTTCACACAGTCTCACATATATTAACACATTTTACACAAGCATATACAAATCACCTATAGTCACACATATATCACACACATTTAGATGTCTTCCTTTATTACTACCACCAGGGAACAAAATGGTTCATTAGAAAAGGAAGAAAGTGTTTAAGAAACATCTGAAGATGGGAGGGTATCAACATAGGAAAATTATGTTGAATTATCTTGAAATTTCTTTATTTTCCATAAGTCAATCAGAAAAAAATATATCTGCTTTGCAGTAAACATATTTTCTATATATATAAAAAAGAAAAGTGTTGTTGATAGTCAAATTTGTTTAAGGATTGTGGAGTGAGAGCTAGAAGGCCTCCTTGGTGGCCCAGAAATTAAAGTCCAAGCTATCAAGCTATGGGCAGCATGAGTTCGATCCCTGGCTAGGGAACTGACCCACATGGTGCAGCAGACCTCTCCTGTCTCACCCATTGCTCCCCTCAGCAGTTCATTTCAGTAGATGTCCCTGTTCTGCTCCCCACTCTGTCTCTGGTGAATCTGCTCACCTCCACACCTCTGGGCCTGCACCCCAGTTCTTGTATACATAAATAAATAAATCTTTTTTTATTTTTTTGGGCCTAACAACATACATAATCTTTTATGATATTCTGTATTTCTGAGATGTTGTAATATCTCCTCTTTCATTTCTGTTTGTATTTTATTAGAGCTTTCTTCCATTTTTCTTTGTGAGTCTTGCTAGAGATGTGCATATTTATTTTTTCAAAGAACAAGTTTTTGGTTTTATTGTTATTTTGTACTTTTTTAAAAAGTTTCTATTTTGTTTATTTCCATTCCATTTTTTATTATTTCTTTCCTTCCAGTGACTTTTGGTTTTATTTGTTCTTTTGTTGTTGTTGTTGTTGTCCCTTAAAGCATAAGGTATAATTTATTTGAGATTTTTTTGTGTTTCTTGATAGAGCTCTGTATTGCAATATATTTTCCTCTTAGTGCTACTTTTGCTATATCCCAAGCATTCTGGTAACTTGTTTTCTTATTTTCATGCCTTTCAAGGTATTTTTAAATTTCTCCCTTGAGAAATTTAAGATTCATTTAGTATCACGTTGTTCAATCCCCACATGTTACAGGTTGTTCCACTTTCCTTTTGTGGTTTATTCCCAGTTGACTATATAACATTATTAAGAAGATACTTGATATGATTCCATTCATTATGAACTGACAGTTGATTTGTGACTTAGCTGTGTTCTATCCTAGAAAATGTTCCATGTGCTTTTGTTAAGAATGTGTACTCACTTTTTTAGGAGTGCAGTAGCCTACAAATTTATATTAAGCCCATGTATTTTAATTCCTCATTTAAGGTTGTTAGTTACTTATTACTGTCTGTTTGATGTGTCCATTAATAAAAGTGGAATGATGAATTAATTCCCCTATTACTATTGTGATTCTGTCAACATCTGTTTGTAGGTTTGCTAATAGTTGCTTTGAGTATCCTGATGCTCTTTCCTCTGGTACATAGATGTGTTCCTCATCTATTCCTTAATAATTATATAATTGCATAATGACCAGCCATGTTCCTTCTTACTGGAAGTCTGTTTTATCTGATATAAGTATAGCTGTTCCTGACTTTATGAAGATCCCATATGCATATAGGATTGCTTTTCAAAATTTTACTTTGAGCCTATGTTTAGCTTTGGTGCTCAAATATGTCACCTGGAAACAGTAGGAAGTTGGCTTTGGGTTTGTTTTGTTTTTTTAAAGATTTATTTATTTATGCATACAAGAACTGATTTATAGGCCAGAGGAGTGGGAGGTGAGAGGATTCACCAGAGACAGAGTGGGGAACAGAACAAGCAGATCCACTGAAGTACACTGCTGCATGGAATAGTGGGCAAGACAGGAGAGGTCTGCTGTGCCATATGCGCCACCTCCCTAGTGGGGCATCAACCTCATAGTGCAGTGGCTGCAGACAGCTTTATAGTGCTGCGTTGTAATCCCTTGCACCACTAGGGCAGTCCAAGATTTTTGGGTTTTGGATTGGTTAGTTCAGTCTACTTACATTAAAGGTAATGATTGATATATGAAAGATTGCTACTGCCATGTTATTTGTGTGTGTGTGTGTGTGTGTGTGTGTGGACTTTCTTTTCTTCCATTTAGCTATAGTAGCTCCTTTTAATTCTTTGTTTCTCCCCCCATTTGAAGGAAAGTCTTATAGGATATAATATTCTTGACTTGCATTTTTACCTATAAGTATTTTTGAATACATCATTTCATTCTCCCTTTGCCTGAGTAGGGTCTGCTGAGGAGTCTGATAAAGTCTACTGGTAGGACCTTTATAAGTTTCCTGCTTTTTCCCTAGTCACCTTCAATATTTTTTCTTTATCTGGGCATCTTGGTAGATTCATTGCTATATGTCATGGTGTAGGCATCATTACATTGAGATAACCAGGTGTTACTCTAGCTTCATGGACTTTTATATATTTATATTTTATATATATTTATTTCCTTTTCCAGGTTTGGTAAGTTTTCTTCTACTATTACTTTGAATAAACTCTGCTTTGCTTAATGGTGTTGGATAATCCTTGAAATGTTTCATTTTTAAAGATATATATCTTATTTGCTCTTTCCACCTGGAGACTTTGTGCATCACTATCTTTAAGAGCACTGATGCAGTTATCCATTTGGTCAGTTCTACTTCTATAACTTTCTTTGGATACTTTTTTTAATCTCATTTACTGAGTTCTTTACATCCTGAAACTCTGTTATATTTTTATTTAAATTTTCAATTTCTACCTTCTGTTTATTGATTTTATTTCTGAGCTCATTTATTTGTTCTTCACATATTTGTTGTATCTCTGATTCATTTTTCAGAGTTCTCTTGTATAACTGTGGAATGACTTTCTGTATTTCTTAATATCTCCTTGATTTTCTTTATAGCTATTTTGAACTCTTCACCTGATAAGGAGAAATAATCTTCCATGTTTTGGGGACTGGTTCCAGAGAGTTATTCTCTACTTTATGTGATAGTTCTTTGAGGTCTTAAAGTGTGATGTGCTGTATTTTTTTTAATTTATCCATTGTATTGCTTTAGATCTTTTTACTTTTTAAAGAAAGTATCAGTAGCAGTTACTTGGAGAATTTAACTCTTTTTACTTTTCCTGCAGGTGTTGTTGTTTTGGTCCTTGCTGGCTTCTGTAAATACTAAGATCTGTTTGTTTTTGTTTTTGTTTGTTTTTTGCAGCTGTTGAGTCAGCAAGGAGTCAAAAGAGACTGGAATGTTTTAACCTTTTGCAAATGTGCTGGAGAAGTGGGTGAGGGCTGGCTTAAATATTTGTGGCATCACCAATATCCCTCTTCTCTGGGACTTTGAGTCTGTGATCTTTCAGTGTGCTTCACAATGTCAGTATCAGTTTTATTTATTTATTTATTTATTTTTGGGAGTGCAGTACAGAACACTGTCTCTGATCTACTTACAGGGGACAAAACATCATGGAGTAACCCAACTCCTCCATACTTAATCCTCCTTGCTCAAGGGTGTGTGTATATACACCACCTCACTGTCCCCCTTAGGGTGCATGGCTGAACCACATGTGTCTCCTGCCTGGGATCCCAAGCTCTAGATATTTCTTTCCACCTGTCTCCTAGTCAATGAAGTAAAATTCTCTTTGGGTCTCTTGTGTGTTGTCAGTGTTGGTCTTTGATGCCGAAGATGTGTTCCTGTTTTTTTCTAAGTAAAGTGATCTCTGGATGTAATGTCCTTCTGTTTAACTATTAGGTATTCCTCTCAGGAGTGAAGCAAGGAACCTCCTCTGTTGCCATCTAAATGATGTCCTCCTACATAGAAACTTTGAACTGTACACTTTAAAACAGTCAACTTTATAGTGTGAGAATTACATACTAATAAAACTGTTAAATGTATTTCAATTGCTACATTTCATAAAATAGATTCCATATTTCATTTACAATGTCTCCCATTGCTTTATGTTAAAAATGAATATTAGTTTATACTATTTGGTGTGTAATTTGTGAACTCACAACGGTGAGCATTTGTTCCAGTTTTAAAATTTCACAGAGTATTTTAATGAAGCAATACATGTCTCTTCATGAAAAAGAAAAAAAATCTGTTTTCTCAATTAACATACATAGTAAAATAGATATGAATACATCTATTTGTCAATCCATCCATTCATCCATCCATCCATTTACTCATTCAATATCCAGTGAGTGCCTGCCCATGAGAATCCAACAATAAACAGAGGAGATGCAGGCTTTCCTTTCCCAAGATTCTTCAGTGGCCATAGTGAGTAGATGGAGCAGATCTTGTTACATCAACCACTAAAATTATTTGCTAAATAAAATATAAAAGACTTATTTGAAAGTAAATGCTTGAGATAGATGTAGAGTCATAGAATTTTAAAAACCTTAAAGGCACATAGCAATTTTTATAGTTCCGTGATGTTATGGACACTGAAATTGACCCATGGAGTTCAGAGATTTGAGGAAAAGAGCAAGTATGTAGCAAAATGAAAACTACTTAAAGCTCACAAATTTGTATATACAACACTGCAAAAAAATCATTTTTCTCTCTTGAAGCATGTATATAAGGCAAATTTTCTGGAAGAGTCTCAATTACAGATACTTTTATTCTTTTCCAAAAAGTCTTTTATAAAATGGATAAGCAGGGACTCCCTGGTGGTGCAGTGGGTTAAGCAACACACTATGAAGCAAACCACAGCCACTGCAGCACAAGTTCGATCCCTGCCGCCAGCCAGGGAGGGGAGCCACATGGTGTAGCAGACCTCTCCTGCCTCACCCGCTGCTTCCCTCAGCAGTGTGTTTCAGTCAGTCTGCCTGTTCTGCTCCCACTCTCTCTCTGGTGAATCCTCTCATCGCCCTGGACTCTGACCTGTACCCCAGCTCTTGTATGTATAAATAAATAAATCATTAAAAAAATGGAATACTAAGTAGAGATATTTCTCTATTTATAAAAAATAAAATAAAATGGATAAGTATATAGACTTTTTTATTTCTTTGTTAAGATTTTATAAAAAAACAAATTCTTAAATCAAAAGTGATTTTTTAAAAGCATGTTTTTGGTCCTTTTGTCAGGCCATATTTAATCTATATTTATAAAATATAGTCACCATAGCTCCATTCTTCTCAAAAAGAGTAGGTGATTGTGGCTATGCAGTTCCTTGTCCTCTGTACCTGCCAATATGATTTACTTGTTAAACCTGAACTTCTGTTCAGAGAGTAATCTTTAATTACTCTGCTTCTCTCAACCCCTTCATTATTACAAGCAATTAAATTGCAGAAGTAACGTCATCTTTTTGACATCTGGAAGATATTACCATTCATCTCCTGTTTCTCCAACTGAACCTCAGCACAAGGATGAGAAGGACCCCCAGCACTGACATCTGTGAAGGGAGGTTGTCCAGGCAGGGGTCAACAGAAGGAGTTGCCCGTCACACAGGTTACTGTGTGACGAAGATGGTCACACAACCTTGGAACCTCAGACCCTCACCCTAAAATGGGAGATTCCACTATATCTGCATTTCTTAATCTGAGAAATTTGGGGATAAATGAGGGTCCAGAAGAATACATTTAGGAAGACTATCCTTCCTAAAAAGTCATTATTTGATAGAGAAAGAAGACATTATTATTTAATTATAACAATCAAATTTTTTAAAAGAGTAGGATATCAAATTGGCAAAAGTATTATGAATCAAATATGAGTTCTCAAAGAAAATGTCTTCCATCCTGTGAAACTCCTGATTAAATGAAGTGCCTTATAGACACACAGGTCCTTTGGGTGGGACATGAGGAGCACAGTGATGGCCAGTATTTTCATGAACTTTAAATCCTAATAATTCTATAAAGAAAAGTAAACTTTGTGTAGTGCCCCATAGAATGTCTTCTTTTCATTAAAAGACAATCATCCCAGTGCACTTAAAGGCTTTAGTAGCCATTTTACTAAGCTGACATCTGGGTTTCCATCCAAGGGAGAAGCCCCCTCCCTGCGCTCTGTCTCACATCTCTCCTGTGGAGACTGGAAATCACTCAAGGGATCTCTGACCCTGCTTCCTGCTGTGCCTGCTCATATCCTGTGGGAAGACTCTCTGTTCCTGCAGTTGGAGTACTCTACACTGAGAGACATTCCTTCATGCCCTAGGCTTCACAGCTCACATTGCAAAGTCCGGACAGTTAGCAATGGTTGCTGAAGTGTGCTTGTGGGTGTTTTATTGAAAGGAGAACAAACACTGCAATGACAGCAACGCTGCAAACTGCAGAACTGTTAGTTTAGGGAGGATGAGGGTCAACGCTGGAGAGATGAGAGAGGATCCCAACATGCTGAGAAGAGGTTAAAGTATCCCCCAAAGCACTCTCTTAGGAGAGGTGTCACAGCCAATCCGACCTGTCAATACCCCAGTGCTGTCAATCCTGGAAGAGTATAAATATAATACTCAAACTTCCTCTTTCATTTTCTGCTTTAGTCTTTGCATGACTTGTTTGCTTCCAAATTTCGCTATGATAATAGCCTATATCATTGTTTCTCACTTTTCATAAAGCTTTTTATATTGATGGAAAATTTTCTGTGAATTTTATTTTAAAGATACTTGCAAAGATTTCTCCCATGCTCCTTCACAATGAGACTTCAGTCCTTCTTCAAGAGGGGTATCTATTTCCTTGTTTCCCTGGAATCTATGCTGCCTTGTAACAGAATGTGTGGATATGATACTATCAGACTTCTGAGAGAAGGCCTCAGGAACTGTGCAGATATGTCTTACACTTCAGCATGCCTGAAAGAATCATGTGAGGAAGTTCACTAATCCTCCTGAGAGTGAGATTCAAATGCCTACAGTCAGCATTGACTGTGAGGCTGCTGGAAGCTTCCAGCTGAATAGAACCACATGAGTGAATCCAAGTGATATGAAGCTAAGAGGCTTATCCAGCCAACCAACAGGACTGTGAGAACAAGTAAATAGTTGTTGTTTTATGTCACCACATTTTAGGGGAGTAGTGGCACAGAAAAGGAAAATTGTGAATTTAACAAATCTGTGTTCCTACACTACTCACCCCCAAAAAGGATGTGCCTTCAGTAGTCAAACTGAACACAGAGATTTTTCTGATAGTGCCAAATGGGTGGAGACTTTACAGGAAGGAAAGATACACACTTTCATGGTAAAGTTTCTTACAGAGTTGTTAACTCATTGTAAAATGAGAAAACCAAAGCTTATAGATGTTAAACAACATAGGTTATAGTCAAGAGCATGGGTGTTAATAGCAAACAGACATGAATTTACTCCTCATTCTGCCACTTATTTAGTAAACTATATGATTTCTTAATCTCTTAATATGTTTTACCCATAAGGGAGAAATAGTACTAAACTATAGTTGTGAGGATTCAGTGAGATCATGTATATAAAATATCTAGCCTCATCACTACCAGATGATCTTTGCTCTATAAATAAGCTACTAAGCACCTGCCCAGGGCCACATAGGCAGTAAGAAATTGATAGTGTCTTTTTCCATGTCTTATTCCAAAGTTATTATACTTCACCTTTTATCTGTAATGCTCAGTTTGGCAAACAATGGGAATCACTGTCATCTAAAGGAATCATTTTTTACTCAAAAAAATTTAAAAGTCAGACTATCTTTCTTGGGTATCATTTCTATTAAACATAAGTAGGTTTCTGGAAAATAAAGATATGGAACATTTTCTAACATCTTTTGAATGTTAGAGTCTTAGAGAACCACACTTTTCCTTGCTTCTCATATGTGATTAAGAGTACAGGCAGGAAAAATGCAGACATTATGGGAGAAGCCCACTAAAAATAAACAGAGCATACTCTACTATATATTTTTAAAGACTCATCCATGTAATTCAAGATCAGTCATTTAGAAACAGCTCTACTCTCTGCCACATAGCATTAAAGTCCAGCCACTATGAAATGAGTCATCCTATAAGAACAGGTTGGACTGAAAGCTATGTCAGAAGATACTTATATTCTCTGAAATCTATTCTTTTGGTAATGAAAGGGGTGAAGAGTTTAAATTCACCACTTATGATGTTCTGGAATGTTCTCCTAGAAAAGACCCTTACAAAATACACCCATGCATCAAAGACATGGGTGTAGGACAAGGAGGACTATGAAATTGTCTCTTTTGGGGCAACAAAGGATGAGCAACCTCCTCCTTTGGAGAAAGGGGGAAAGAAAGCTTTATTTTTGCATTAGGCATATGGTTGGCATTCACCAAGTGTTTATTAATAATAATGAGTTATGTATGCCAAACCCTCTTTAGAACAAATTGACCCAGATCCAAATTCCACAGTGAGCCAAAGGATTTCAATGTCCTGGCAGGAAGCACGAAGGATTTGGAACAATTCATACATGGTGCAACTCCTGCTCACACCACAGTGCGTTTTCTCCTACACACTCAGCCCCACCTCTGCCCACCCCCACATGGGGGAGGGGAGTGGCCCATTGGACGCCCTCCACCACATGTCTTTAATAACCAGGGGTGTTGCTTTTTCCTCACCTATACCGGGCATTCTGCATTTCTGTCACAAGATAAATAATATTCTAACTCGGTTCTTCCTTCTGAGAGTATAAACAAAGACAGCCATTATGAAAGAAAATATGCAGTGCCAGAACCAGCTACTAGATATGGTGGGAATAGAATTACTTCTCCATGTTCATTCTCCTTTGCGAGGGCCCCCAAACCTCCCCCGGGGCTGTTTCCCATCCTTCTCTGAAGTAAATATGATATTCATCTGCTTCCAGTCAGATCATTTTGATGATGATGAAGCTATGTTAGGGATAACATAGTCACCCAATACATCTTTCCAAGTTTGTAGACAAGCAAATATAGGCCACAGGATTCTCTACCTTTTCATCTCTCAAAGCCAAATAAATATATGATGAGCACTTTGGTGAGGATGAGCCATATTCATGGACCCTGAAATCTTCTTCAGAGTCAGCCTGCAGAGCTTTGGACAGCAAGACTCACCTCATGCAAAAGGAGTGGAACAGGCTTAGTATCATCACTTGACTTGTTAGGCAACAATGGATTTTGCCATCCTCAGTGCATTTTTTTTTCCAAAAATATTTACACTAACAAATGCACAACTACGCCTCCAGGCTGACCATGTGCCATTGTCACCATCTGCCATCGCAGGAGGGGCCATGACACTTTGCTCATAGGTATAATGGAGAAAAAGAGTTTGTTTTGCTTTTGTAATTGTTATTTTAATTTACTTTTAATAACAGTAACTTTATTGAGATCTGTTATGCATTAATATATGTGGTAGAAATATATTAGAAACAGCCAAAGACACAGAAACCAAAAATGAGGAGTCAAGGACAGACTGGGGACACCTGGTGGGGAGGGGAGGAGGAGGGTTGAGGGAGGATGGGAACACGAGGGA
>JAGFMF010011871.1:163345-179041 GCA_019455555.1 Galemys pyrenaicus | reverse complement strand
TCCCCTCCCTGGCCGGCAGCAGGGATCGAACTCGTGCTGCAGTGGTTGCGGTTTGCTTCATAATGTGTTGCTTAACCCACTGCGCCACCAGGGAGGCCCCACACACCAAATTTCTTTAAGAAGGCTGTTTGCCGAACGCCATTAGGTAGACTTCACATATTTCTGCATGGGGGAATGAAGAGGCAAGCCATGTGACCACCTAGCTCTCTGCCCACAAGGTATTTTCAGGCCACAGCATAGGGTGAGTGCAGGAGAGGAGCCAGGAGGTCTCCCTAGAGGAGCAAACAAAGTGAGAGGACATCTGGAGTGATGGAATTATGGGGCAGAAACTGAAAGGAGAGAGCTGAGCGCTACCAGGAGATGAACAAGCTCCGGGTGCAGAAACAGCAGGTTAACACCATGGGCAGCTAGAGCTTAATGCCTGGGGAAGTCTGGGAGGCAGTGTACAACGTAGCGCAGGGCTACAGGGGACCCACATGGCGCAGCAGACCTCTCCTGCCTCGCCTGCTGCTCCCCTCAGCAGTGTATTTCAATCGATCTGCCTGTTCTGCTTCCCACTCTGTCTCTGGTGAATCCTCTCACCACCACCACCACCCAGTTCACCGCCCCCCACCCCATGCCTCTGGTCCATACCCCAGTTCTTGTGTGCATAAATAAATAAAATATTTTTTTTTAATTCTAATCAATGAAAAAGTGAATCAAAAGGTATATGAAGAAAAGTAATGAATGGTGAAACAAGATAACATAGGTAATCCAATAATTAATGATAAACCTTCTAAGACTATTAATATAAATTCAACATAAGAATACTTAAAATGAGGGAAATTACAAAAGTTTTGCCCCTTTTATTTTACCATACAATTAATATTATCCCCCTTTTCCTGATTTAGCCATCCCCCCATAAGGCATTTTTATTTTTTTATGTGTTATCTGGAATATATACCTCAGTAAAACCTAGATGTTGGAGAAGATAAAGAGGAAGAATGAAAATAAGAAAAAGAGAAGATGAAATGTCTCTGGGGAGATATTTGGGGATGACTGGAGTTGAGTTGAGTGAGTTGAAGAGAAAAAGAATAGAAAAATGAAAATAATGTAAAACTCATGAACACTGAAGAAAAAGTTAAATTCACTATTGCATTATCTATCAATGTGGAAGGCAGAATCCTAAATGATCCCAAAATTTCCTAGCCATCAGTCACATGCCCTGGAAAATCCCCTTTTGAGTGTGAGGGAGAACTGTGAATATGAAGGGTCTTCACTCCCATGATTAGATTAATTATGTAGGATAGATGAGAGGAGTTTCAGCTGTAACTAAGGTTCCTAATTAATTGATATTGAGTTGCTCAAAGGTGAAATTATCCTAGGTGGGCCTGGCCCAATCAGGTGAGCCCTAAAAAGAAATCAGAGCTAAAAGTGGCAGATGCCCTCCAACTGACCTGCAAAAAGCAAGCTCCATGTTGCAGGAAGGGCCATGTGGCGGAGCGCGGCAGGCAGCCTCCAGAATCCGATCACTTCTGACCTGTAGTTATAAGCAGTTGAATTCTGCCAACAATCCATTAGCTGAAAGAGAACTCTGTGCCCTAGACAAAACTGCAGGCTGACTGTCACTTTGATTACAGCCTGGGAAGACACTTAACAATGGACCCAACAAATACGTACCCAGATGCCTGACCAACAGAAACTCTGAGATAATAAATTTGCATTCTTTAAGCTACTAAATTTGTGGTAACATGTTATACAGAATTAGAAAACTAATACATTTACTCAGCTCTCATCTTTCCAAGATGAACTTTCTTCATTTTCTGCCTGTTTTTGGTAGGTCTCCAGTGACTTCTAGTCATGACCTTTTTTGCAGATTTTGTAAATGTCTGTGCGCATGTGCACTGACCGCACTGCTCAGTCATTACGGGATGCCTAAGCCCTCTAACTTCCAGTGAGTTCATATTTACCTGAACTGCCTAAAATGAACTCCTTTTTCAATTAAAAAAGGTTTTCTTGAAACAAAGACAAAAGGAAGCTTTGTTTCTTTTTTCCTAGTCTCACTGTTCTGGAGCATATAAGAACACTGCAGTGCTAACAGGCAGCCTTCTGAAGGACCCGGACTGGTCAGGAAAATCTGAGCCACATCCTATCTGCCTAAATGCTGACCTTGCAAAGTTGACTTTTCTTCAAGAGAATAAACAGTTAACTTTGCAATCTGCTCAGCTAAAATTTCCCTCCTTTGTATTTTTCCTACACTTCTCATAAACTCTGTCTTTTGAACCATTTAGCAGGCGTGCAAATCAGAGTCCCCCTAAGAAATGGCAGCGGCTTATTTAGTGAAATACTTAGGAAATTTGGTCTCCCAACAACTTCTTAGAAATAAACAACTCAAATATAATTTTTATTTATAATAATCTATTGTTTCATAGCAGAGGAATCATAGTTCGCCAATGTTTTAACTGGCTAAAAGAACAAATGAGACGACCCCACATACATTGGCCCTGAGGAGTTTTAGGTTCATATTTGCGCCGTCTGGTGAGACTACTACAGTGAATGTGCAGGAGGAGAGGGTCCAGATGAGCCAAATGGAAGATTTCAGAAGACTTGTCAGTGTTTGGCTTCATGTTATTATTTGTGGGCAGTAATAACACTCTCCAGCATCTGCTAAGAAGCTTCTTCCCCAATCTCTTCCAATCCTGCAGCACTAAATGAGTTTTCAAAGGGAAAAATAACTTCCATTTCGGCATGTGAAGCATTTGTTTATAGCTAAGCTTGCAAAAAAGAATCTGGAATTATTTATTGGTAATTTGCACATTACTAAATAACAGATGGTCTGCAAAAGAGTATCTCTTTTGCAATTTAAAAAATGGTTAGATTTCAAATGCCTAATTTGAAAGGAGTCTCATGTTTTATAAAATGTCCTTCAAGGGACACCAAACAGCCAAAGCCAGGCCAATACCTCGAAGACTGAAAAGGTCTATTTAAAACCAGGAGGTCCTCTCTCCGTGACTTGGGGTGGGTCCACCCTTGTAAATCCATGTCTTTGCGATTGCTGGCATGAAGCTCCCAGTGACATGCAAGAACAGTGACATGCTAGTGAAGTTCTCAGACTAGAGCTCATCACAGCCTTCTTCCAAAACAACTGAGTAATGATAACAACAGTTTCATTTTAGTTCTGTGGATATGCTGCACTGAATGTCCTAACACAAAAATGAGAAGAGAGGACAAGGGGAGGGGAAGAAGGGGAGGGAGAGAAGGAAGGGGGAGGGAACAAAGGGAGGTGAGGAAGAAGTGAGGAGAGGTAGGAGAATGGGAGAGGAGGAAAGGGGAGGGGAAGGGGAAGGAGACTGCTTACTGGGCTTGTTTCTCCCTGAAGAGCTGCCTAAACTGCTGTGGTAGGAGTGCTGTTTCCAACAACACTTTTTTTTTAAAGATTTATTTTACTTATTTTATGCATATAAGAGCTGGGGTATAAGCCAGAGGTGTGGGGCGTGAGACAGATTTGGACCAGAGTTCACCAGAGACAGAGTTGGGAGCAGAACAGGCAGATCTACTGAAACACACTGCTGAGGGGAGCAGCGGGCAAGACAGGAGAGGTCTGCTGCGCCACATGGGTTATGGGTTAGCACCCTGGCCAGGAATCGAACTCATGCTGCTGTGGCTGCCAACAGCTTCATAATGCTGCAACTTAACTCTTGCACCACCAGGGAGGCCCTCCAACAATAATTTTTATGTGCATATGTTTGATTTGCTCTGTCCCTTTGATTCTCAGTGACAGCAAAGCTCCTTTGCTGAGAAATCTCTGATGCTCCAAGTCAGGGTCTGTAGGAAGCAAAGAGAAGGCTCTGTGTCCCTGAAGCCCTGGCCTCTGAGAGAGTGAACTAAGAAGTGGTCAGCGACCAGCTGGAGGGGAGGCCCTCAGGCTAACAGGAGTGCCTGTGAAACCAAGGAGATGAGCCCCCAGAACACCCTGGCTGACCTGAGATACCCTTTTCTTTTTCCCTCCATATGCTGGTCATTTGCTCCATCCATTTTGGGGAGTAGACAATGCTGTCTTCCTCTTCCTCCTGCCTCCTTTCCTGGAGAGGGAAAAGGAAACCCATTAACTCTAGGTTCCTGGACAAAGGGGAGCAGAGGGAGAAGGGAGAGGATTATTTGTGAGATTTAGGAAGGGTTGGGCCTATGTTCCATCCTGAGAGTAAGGATAACATAATAGGACAAGTTTTCCCTTTGACTGGGGACTTTCAGTTTAGCAGTTAGCTAGCAGGTAGATTTTCCTTTTTTCAGAAGAAAAATAGAGACAAAGAAAAAGAATTTGAGGTGGCTAGAAATGGCTTTCCTGGACTGTTCAGAATTTCCCTGTTCTAGAAGAAATGTTTTATGGGAATTCATTCTATTGAAACTGCTTGGCATTTGACACCTAATCTGTTCCTTGTTTCTTATACCCCCAGAGGATTCCAGTTCTTTAATAATAGCTAACCAACTTATACAGAGTAGTCATAATGTCTGACTTTCCTGTACACTCACTGCTTCATTGTATTTACATCATCTCATCTTTTACATTTCTTTCCAGAACACTTCGATAAAATACTACCAAATCAAAAATGTGAAAAGCATCAGAGCAGCAATAGGAGGATTCCTGGAAAATTCAGCATACACATAGGGGGCTTTGCAAAAAATAAAAACAGAAAAAGAAAGAGGAAAAAATATGTAGCGAGAAAGAAGGAAGGAAGGAGGGAGGGGAAGATGAAGGGAGGGCAGAATAAGGAGGGAAGGAGGGGTGAGAGAGGAGGAAATGTGTGGGGGAGGAGGGGAGTGAGGAAGAGAGAAGAGGGGAAGAGGAGGGGAGAAGGAAGGAAGGAAGAATGGAAGGGAGGGAGGAAGGGAGGAAAGAAGGAAGGAAGGAAGAATGGAAGGGAGGGAGGAAGGGAGGAAGGGAGGGAGAAAGGAAGGAAGGAAGGAAGGAAGAAGGAAAGGAAGGAGGGAAGGAGGGAAGGAGGGAAGGAAGGAAGGAAGGAGGGAAGGAGGGAAGGAAGGAGGGAAGGAAGGAGGGAGGGAAGGAGGGAGGGAAGGAAGGAAGGAGGGAGAAAGGGAAGGAAGGAAGGAGAAAGGGAAGGAGGAAGGAGAAAGGGAAGGAAGGAAGGAGAAAGGGAAGGAGGGTAGAAGGAAGATCCTTTAGATGTGTCCTCTATATGTAATTCCTTAATAGTTAAAAGATAAAGACTAAGTTGTCTTAGCTAATGTCAGCCCTGTGAATTTGAGTAAAATGGACTAATTTTATTTCCATTTTTCAGTTAAGGTAAGAGACAGCATAGGAATGACTTCCCTGTAGTGACAAGTTTCTTAGTGACACAGCTAGGTTAGGCTGGACTGTAGACCAGGAACTGTGGGGATACTTCGGTGTGGAAGCATCCTTAAGTCATTTCAAAAGGGGGCTAACCAAAGAAAGGGTATCTTGGGGCCCAGCATGTAAGAAACTGCAAGTCTGAAAATGGGAAGCCAACCATTTGCCCCTGGGTTGCTGTGTTGGAGCTGTTGTCTTCAGAATTTGACTTGCAATGATGCACTTTTCGTTGGGGGCTGGTTTTGCCCAATACTGGGGTTTAGTCTTGTGGGTGCCCAAGGGAGAGAGGATACTTATGTATATCCCCAGTCTTTCACTGTCTCAGCTTCTTCCCTTTTCCTCCCCATGTTTCTCATTTCTGCTGTGCTGGGGAATGCCCGCTGCCACACACACACACCCAGCCCTACAGCTTCCAGCAGCTTCTCTTCATCAACAGATCCTATGGGCAGCCCCCTGCTTGATGTGAGACAGTCCTCTTTCCATGCCTCCAGCCCCTCCAAGGTGGGTTCACAGAGATTTGTCCAAATTAGGAATTGCTTCAGCCCTTTCCGTTTTCCACCTGCACATACAGGAAGGAGATTGAAGTAAAAGTTGTTTTGTCTCCCATTATCACCTATGGTAAACAACAAAAGCCTTGCTTGGCATAGAAGGAATTTAAACTATTAGCTCAAATAGAGGTTTGAAAATTATCTGTGAATTTCCTTTATTCCTTCTCTTTCCTTCTTTGCCAAATTTGATGGGAAGTGAGGCATAAGCTATTCCAGAAACCTCTCGAAATCCTTTGTGATGAGGGATCCCACCCTACCCTTAGATTTATTTTTGTCACTTTTCCTATTCATTCCCCGCATGTGCCCCTGAGGCTCTCTGCATTTTTCTATTTTGTTGCCTGAAGCCAACTTCAAATGGTCTTTGAACCAAAGGCTTTCTTGCAGGCTCAATTTCAGGCCCCACAAGCAAGATGTAAGCTCCTGCCTGGTTCCTTTATGTTGGGTGAACTTGATCATTCTATAGATTTCTGCTCCTGACCCACTGACATTTCTGTTAGCCTCCATGTCCTCATAGACCCCAGAGAAGGTCTTAATGGTCATGTCCTTTTGGGGTTTAGGGACAGGTGTCATGGTGGGAAGGGAAGATTCATTTGTCCAGAAGTAAATGGAAAGGCATTAACTGAGCTGAGCTGAGCCATGCTCTGCCCAGATGCCACAACTCTGGTTTAAAAACACAGCAACTTCAGAAAAATGTTTGAATGAGGCAAAGATAAAATTCACTTTTTTGTTTGTTTGTTTGTTTGTTTTAAAGATTTATTTCTTTATGCATACAAGAGCTGGGGTACAGGCCAGAGTCCAGGGAAGTGAGAGGATTCACCAGAGAGAGTGGGGAGCATAACAGACAGGCTGACTGAGACACACTGCCGAGGGTAGCAGTGGGCGAGGCAGGAGAGGTCTGCCCTGCCATGTGGGTCCCCTCCCTGGCCAGCGGCAGGGATCAAACTCGTGCTGCAGTGGCTGCGGTCTGCTTCACAGTGCATTGCCTAACCCACTGTGCCACCAGGGAGGCCCAAAATTCACTTTTGTTTATCTGCCAAATTTTTTAGATCCTATAAGGCTGTTCTGACTTTTCTGAGCAAGGTTCTGATTTGCCTTTGCTCATTACCTCTATCACACCATTCACAGCAAAGATTTAAAAAAAAAAAAAATGGGTCTTATATGCCCATAAGTAATAAACAGGCTTTATAAGCTCTGTGAGAACTACTATCATTTACAATATTTGAAATTTTCTATTAAATTATCAAGAAATAAGAAAACCAACTTCAGTGTAAAAACTAGACTATTGGAAATTAGAAAGTTAGATCTGTATCATTCAAACATAAAAGCTTTATCTGTTCTAATCCCATGGTATATTTAAGGACTGATTTAATTGAATTACTCATGAAAGACAATGATAAAAAGAAATTATTATTCCTCTAGAAAATGGAACTCAACAGTGGATAAAATAAAACACTCAGTTAAACTTTAGACTCTCCCTCTCAGGCTTGGGGGTGGAGGGGTGGGGGTGCAAAGTCAGCTGGGCTTGGGACACGTTTGTCCAGCCCTGAGTGAGGAAGGCTCAAGGCTCCAGGAGCTGGATTTTGGCAACTTTTTGAAAAAAATTTTGGATCTCAAAATTTAAGAATGAATGTTACACAACTGACTTTTGAACCCAACTCTTTTCATGCTAAAAAAGATAAAGGTTACAAGGAAAGCCATGAGATTTTTAATTATTGTTACAAATGTATCCTCAAACATTAATGACACAAGATCCCTCAAGATGACATTCGTGGATTTCAGATGGCTGCAGCCATGAGTGTGCGTGTGTCTGCGAAGGCATGTGAGGCAAAAATATAGGCACATCTGAAAAATAAATAAATGCACGTTAAATGATCTTTGAATTCATCGGTCTGTTTCTTTTTGAAACAATAGAAAGTGAAGTTACTTGAGAAGAAATTTAGACAGCAGTAAAGATTCGTGTAGTAAGTGAAGAATTTAGAGTGGAAATATCATCATAAACATATTACTTACCCCACCTCATGAAACAAAAGTCTCCATGGTGCTTGAAAAGTTAATCAATGGACCTTTTTCTGCAGGCTGTGATTTATGGTTAAACAGCAGCTGATTCTCACTCATTCCTCAAAGACCATTGTGCACTGGGCTTTAAAGAAGGGACACATACAGCTTTTAATTTTTGACCTCTTAAGATACTTTAGCATGGCAAGTAAGCATTTCAGGTGTTTTGTGCACTCCACACATTGCACTGATTGCCGACAGCAATTGAACAGCGGCTGCTGTTGCTCATGTCACAGCTGGACCAAAACCTCTTGACACAAACTCCAAGGAAGGACACATTTTCTGTAACTTGTAGAAACAAATGAAATCAATGCTTATTATTTCCTGCCTTCCCATCCCCAAATACCAGAACATGTCATGTATGGGGCCACTTAATCCAGCAGTGGGAAAATTATTGGATTTGCTTGAGGGCAGGGGCACTGGACCACACAGTTAAAGAGCAAATCAAGCTCATTGCTATTTCCCTGAATGGAAAATCAAAATTGATATCAAGAGTTCAACAAACACTAGCAGTCATTTAGAGCTGAGTCTAGTTCCTAGATGTGGGTGATCAACCCCAGTTTCACATGCATTTACATCAGTTTTAACCACCCTTCAATTTGGCAGAAAGTAAAAAAGTAATTCTCAGTTACATTCAACTGGAACATAACATGGTTGGAACAGGAAGATGTTTATTAGGGATTTAAGTATATATAATTCTATGAAACAAATATATATGATATAAATATATGTATAAAATATAAATGTTAGATATAGCTATAGATATAAAACTTCAAACCTAAACTCCTTTCAAAGACCGAATTGACGATCACCCATCAGACTCACGTGGATGAGGACTTCCAAATCATTTATTCCCAAGTGAAACTACTCTCCCCAAATTTTAGTTACCTTCTAGATGGTGAATTCCAACAGAAACTTTTTGGTCTTCTCAATATTGCTGCAGTATTTGGCACTTCTGGACTTGTTCACTTGACATTCTGGCTGCCATTGTGTTTATGGACTGGTCCCACTTGGGTTCCTGCTCCTACTGTGCTTATGGCTCCACATCTTACTTTGTGGCTTCCCCTTCCTGCACTCACTTCATAGGTACTGGAATTTGTTATGACTCCATCTGCGATTCTTATTTTCTTGTAACATCCAGTCTTCCTGGGTGATTTCACTTGACTCTGTGGCCTCTGCTGTGATTTGAGAGCTAGGCACTCCCTTCTGGCCTGGACTCAGTGGTTCCTCATGTTTTGATTTTCAGGTTAGGAAGAGTCAGTAATGGATACCTCTTCTTGACTGTCTCCAAAACACTTAGACCAACATGTCAAAAATTGAACATATCCTCTTCTTTCACAGACTGCTTTCCCAGTTATTTTCCCTCTTGCAGTGTCAGCCAGTCCATATTAACCTAGTACATTAAGTACCTCAATAACTCTTAATGACCTTTAACATCATCTAAGAGGGTAAGAGCTCATTATCTGGTCCCATTTGCTTGTCCAACATTGACAACTTGACCAGCATATTGATAATATCCACTCAGGTCTGCTCAGTAGAACAACGTTATTCTGGAGGATATGCAATGTTTCTCTTTTGTATCACTAGCACTGCCTTGCACATGGTGTGAGAAACCATAGCTTGAGAAACCCTACAGGTAAACAGTGTGCCTGCCAGAACCCGAAGAGTATAGAGGACCCAAAAGGAAAAGAAAATATGCTTCGCATTATTCATTTGTTGAGATAAAATCATATATCTTATGACTAATCAATCACTCTTGAAAAACAATGAACAAAAATATATGACCTCCTAACCTCTAATGTTGATTGCATGTTACACAATGTAACTCCATATTTTTATTTTTAGTGGGCTAGGAAAAGTTAGTAGTGCTGTAGAATTTGATTGGGAAGAGGTGGTGGCTATAGGTTTGTAAAAAATTGCACATATCAGCATCGAAAGCATTTGGAGAATGGAAGCTATGCCGCAGCAGAGTGCCTCCAGCAGGATGCAGGAACCATGGCAGGGGTGGCCCACCTTGCCCTGCAACTGGAAGACCAGTGAGAGGGCTTCGTGACTTCACTCAGATCAGGTTCAGTCTAGTGGCCTCATGACTGGTGGGTAATGTTGCAATTTGAGCTATGGACTCTGTGGTTTAATATAATTTTTGCTTAACTTCATTCACATGGGCCTTTAGAGTTTTTAGAATGCCCTTATAAATATGATTGCAATCATTCATTCTACAGAGAAAGAAAACAAGTCTCAGAAATTGAAATGTCTTGTCCAAATTCACAAGGCTAACAAATGGGTATGTGGGAAAATAGAGATTAGTGCTTCTGAATCCTTCTTTATAGAATATGTATCGGATTCAACAATGTCACACATGGGAAGAAGAACCTAGAAATAAATTACCTGGTGTGTGCTTTATACTTTGTTATTGTGAAGTAACAGGCAGAAGGGTATATGATTACACCTAAATCCAGTTTCTGGCCCTGATGGCCCAAGGAAAGAAAGAGCAAAAAAAAAAAAAAGAATTGTGGATGCCAAGGTAGTCATCAGGTACAGGAGAGGCTGGTGCTTTTGTTCTGAAGAGAAGACTATGTACATGTCATTCAGGGTCAGAAAGGGTACCTGGTTTGTCTCTTGGGTGGAGCTCCAACTATGAAGCATGACAGCTTGTGAAACAATTGCATTGGATCAGCCTCTCTTACAGTAATCAAATTATCATGGAATGTCCTTAGACTCCACCAAGCCTCCAAACTTCAGAAACAGCACACAGGCCCACAAGGAGAACTGTCTTCTAACAGTTTGCTTCCCATTCATGACTTTAAACAGCCCATGCTGATCCTTTTTATCTTGTCATGACTATTTCTTTTCCTGTTTTGTTCTGTGGGACAGCCCAAGGCAGAACATGATTCAGAGGGAACTATTGTCAGGCAAGGGTCTGACTGGACAGCCATGGCCAAAGGGAATTGAAATTTCCCAGGAGAAAGAAGAGCACCAGTGTGCGGTTAAGAAGTTAGTTCTGGAACAAGGAAAACTGGATTTTGAAATTTATCTCCTCTTAGGCGGAAAATAAGTTTGAACAAGTTGTTTAACCTTTCTAAGTCTCAGCTTTTGAATCTACAATGTGAAGGTAATAACAGTACCGTGTACCTACTGTAGTATGCTAGTTTTCCAGATGCACATTATCACACTGGTCTTACTTTAGCACTTGTGCACACAGGCATGGGTACATGTGCACCCACATATGTGCACAAAAACATGTGCCCATGAATGCACACACTAGGTGAGTCTAAACTGATTCCAAGAGAAATTGTATAATGCCCTTCTAAGACTGGGACATTTTCATAATGTTTGTTCTCATATAGGAGGATATTAAGTGGCAGTAATGAAAGTAATAGGATCTAAGAAACATTCAAACACTACAAGGATTATTTTGGCCTCCAAGTCAGTTGTAAGATTTTATGGACTTGAATCTTAGCCCAGACATTTACATTAAGGTTTGGCAAGCTCTAATCTTCTGTCTATTTTTTGTACAGCTGTGAGGTGAGAATGGTTTTTACCTTTTTAAGATGAGTTGAGAAAAAAGTCAAAAGAATATTTTATGACATGTAAAAAAATATAAAATTCACTTTGCTGTTCATAAATACATGTGTTAAGTATTATGCACCCTTATTCTTTTTCCTCTGTCTATAACTACTTTCACACTATAATAGTAGAGTTGAGTTGACAAAGATTGCCCTCGCCTACAAAATCTAATATATTTACTATCTGCTCCTTAACTGGAAAGTTTGTCAGCTCCTGCTTAAATAGTTAGGTCACTTAATCTTGTTATGTCTCCATTCTCTCATGTATAGAATGAAGAAAATTATTCCCAACTCACAGAGCCACAGCAGCACTGGATGATATAATATGTAACCCAGCACATAATAGCCACAGAATGAACTTCTTTCCCTCCTGCTCGCTCCCATTCTCTTCAAACACAACACAGATGTCACATATCCATATTTCTGGGATCATGTGTCAGGTTCCCTGGCTGAGGAACAGGTTAACTGTGCTATTACAAACATGCTTGTAGGTTTTGTTTTTTTCTGGCACATGGAGGTTCATGAATTCATAACAGTGAGGGAAGCAAACTTAGTCTTAATTCTCTCTCATCTCCATTCTGGGTTCTTTTTTCTCTCTAATCTACCAGTTATCTAGTACCACAATAATGACACACAATGAAAACCCCAAAATATCAGTGGCATATAGCAATAAATATTTACTTAGTTTATGAATTTGAATGCTCAGCTGATCTGGTGATTCCCTCATGTTTCAGGACTGGGCTGACTCTCTGTGGCCATGTTGTGGTCTCAGCTGGGTCAGCTGGTGCTGTGTGGCTTTGATCTTTCTTTCAGCCTCCAGCAGGCTAGCGAAACATGTTCTCATGATATTTGCACAAATGCAAGAGTAATCAAGCCTGGTCTCCCTCGTTTTCATTTTTTTTTTTCGAGCAGTTAATCTGTCCTATTGACCAAAGCAAATCAAAAGTCAGAATCCAGAGACTGGCAAATACAGACTTGATGAGAGAAGCTACAAAGTCAGGCGCTGATAGAGGGAGAAGTGAAGAAAAGAGCCACTAATACAATCAAGCCAGCACTCTTGGGGGCTCCCTAACCAGAATGTTACTGCTCATCTCCTCCCCAATAAATATTTATTTTCAAAACAGGTTTAAATACCTACTTCTGAGCAGAAGTGGGCTTGAACGGAGTAAAAATAAATAAATAAATAAAGTACTCTCTCCTTGTTGAGTAGTAAATGTTAAATGGGAACAAATTTTGCATTAAAGGGCCATCACTATAATTGGTGGATTTCAGGCAGCAAGAGGTAGTAGTTGGTAGAAGAATTGTGGGAGACGAGAACCTGCCTTCCCATTTCCTTTGGGGAACAACTTAGGTGGTCTCCCCTTGGCCAGCTGGCAGCAAGAGTGGAAATGGAAGCTATTTACTCAGGGAACTCTGACCACACAACTGTTAAAACCCAGGGCTCTGCTTGCCACTATTAAATGGCTTGTTCTCCCTTGCCAGCTGGTGGGCCTGGGGGTGACCCTCTTTCTCCACCCAGTCCCACTTTAGAATTCTGCCAAAAAGTACATTTGTCCTCCAATTGTCGTAGATGCACTGAACTTAGGAAAAACTCCAGACATTCAATTTCTGATTCTTCTAAAAATGCTATCTTTCTGGGAATATATTCCACTTTGAGAACCAGTGCTCAGGCTGAAGTTTATTTATATGTACTGTCTCATTTTATGTATATTTTCTACATCTATGTGGATAACATTGCCACTTTTTGCATATTCATGTCCAGGAATGGGAACAGAAATAATTTGTTCTAGGAATTTTGTGCACGTGACTGGGAAATCATGTGCATGTTGTTAATTTTTTTTTTTAAACTCATGTGGCTGAGAGTTTCCCTGGAACTATTCTGTGTATTTCTTTTTTTTTTTTTTTAAGATTTATTTATTTATGCATACAAGAGCTGGGGTACAGGCCAGAGTCCAGGGAGGTGAGAGGATTCACCAGAGACAGAGTGGAGAGCAGAACAAGCAGACTGACTGAAACACACCACTGAGGGGAGCAGGGGGTGAGGCATGAGAGGTCTGCTACATCATGTGGGCCCCCTCCCTGGCTGGCAACAGGGATCGAACTCATGCTACAGTGACTGTGGTTTGCTTCACAGTGTGTTGCTTAACCCACTGCACCACCAGGGAGGCCCTATTCTGTGTATTTCTATTCTACTCTGTGCATTCAGTCATTCACTTTTTGAAAAAAAAATTCAGTGCACAGTTACCGTGTCTCTAACGTGGTTAAAATGTCTTATGCTGTTTATGCAGAAGTGAATAAAGTGTGGATTTGTTTACTGAAAGCACAGTTCACTAAGCACAACCAATAAAAGAGAAATTTTTATATAATCCTTTCCTACATGCCCAGCAGTTCTCTGTCTTTCTGTGTTCAGAGACATAACTTAAATGAAGCTGTAACCTTGCCTTAGTAGACATAGCAGGGAAAGTGAAGTGGTGGCCTTTCCTGGGGTAGAGAGAGCATTTCCGTTCTCAGAAGTCTGTAATGTGCTATAATTGCTCTCTTTACTTCTCCATCCAGTTCCCTTCACTGCTTCTTCAAAGAGGATAAAAATTCTACCTATCCATCCAAACTCAGCCAAAGTTCAGCCTTAGCCCAGTGAATGAATATTCGCTGTTAGGTCCTAGGTCCAAACACCTAAGACATGGTCTTCATTGTCAAAAAATGTCAGAACTTCAGGACATATATATCTGAGAAGACAGTTGATGTTGATGGAGAATTAAAGATTTAGTGAAGTTCCACAAAGACTTTGGAACCACCTCTGATTGTTTCCTTTAGTTAAATTCCCTTAAACATGCAAACATTTATATAAACAGCAATGTTTCTCTCAGAAATTCTGTGGGATTTTCAAAATGTGCATCTATTTAGTCTAAGATGAAATACTGGTTATAGGATGAAAAAAATTAAACATGCATTCCTTAATGCTCGGACCTCAACCACAAACTGAACTCCCAAAAAGAGCCATTAACTCACAATGTGTGCTTAAAATAACAAATTTGAAATAAAAATGCTTCAAGACATTAAACATCAAAATGATCTCCAAATATAATATAATCCCTTCTGCTCCTAGGTCTGGACATCATTCGCAACCCCCTAAAACATCCAGGGAGAGATTGGCAGTGATTGTTCAGAGAGCACGCACAGGCTGTGCTGAATGGGAACAGAGCCATTGGGTGCTGGGTGACCCCATGGAATGTAACATTCTTAACAAAGAGTTTGTGTGTGGACATCAGAGTCTAGAATCAGTTTCAAGACCCACAGCTTTTTTCCTGAATATTCTGAGAAAGTCAAGCAGTGAATATAAGCAGTTTTAATTGGACCAGTGAGCTGGAATTCCTTTGTGGGGCCCAGGAGAGGCATGTCAGGGATCTGTCCTCACTGGGAAGAATAGTTCTTGGGGTGAGGGTTCTTAATCCTGGAAAGTCCATGTACATATCAAAGTCACCAGAATTCTTTTGTGAATTTTTCTCACCCTTCACCCCTCTAGAAAGATGGAACTTTCTGGCCAAGCCCACCCCCAACTCCCCATCTCAGATCCCTCACCTTAGGGAAGCTCCAGCCATCTTTGCCGGAAAGGGAGAAGTAAGAGCAACTACAGAACAATCCTGTGTCCCTTAATGATGGTGTTACATTCTAAGAGACCCATCATTGGACAATTCATCTTGTAAAAACTTCAAAAAGTATAATCACACAAATATAGATAGTGCAGCCTACTGCACACCTAGGCATGTGGGGTAGCCTACTGGTATCAACATCTTATATGCTCTCTAGTCCTGTCCACAGTGCATGACTTCAAAGTACAAGTCTCTACCCCAACCACAGATTGAACATAACCAGAAGATCAGATACATTTTATAACTTAATAGTAGTGATATTAAGGAACAATAACTGAGTGACTTTATTTGATCACTAGGTGCTAACAATTAATCAGAGGAAAGTGGAATGCAGGGTAGGAATGTGAAGGAAATTGCAAAGTGATGGGTAGCCTCACTTCTGTCCCAGACTTACCCAAGGGCAGGCCATGGCACCTGGGATGGTAAGGGAACCAGAAATCATGTCTTAAATGTAATGTCTAAAGAACTACATGTTTATTGGAGGCAAAAAGCGAAGGATAGATGACATTCCTTCAAATGTTTGAAGTACTGTTGTTTAGAGGAGGGAAAAG
>JAGFMF010011871.1:57568-159628 GCA_019455555.1 Galemys pyrenaicus | reverse complement strand
CATTCATAGGAACATGGATGGATCTGGAGGGGATTATGCTCAGCAAAGTAAGTCAGAAGGCAAAAGAAAAATACCAGATGGTTCCTCCCTTAGGAAGAATATAAGGGAACCAAAGGAGGATCAAGGAAAGGAATAAGAACAACAATAATAATAACAATAACAGCAATAAAGACACAAAAACCAAAAATGAGGAGTCAAGGACAGCCTGGGACACCTGGTGGGGAGGGGTGGGGGAGGGTTGAGGGAAGATAGGAGCACGAGGAACTGAGATGATGGTGCACTGGTGAGATGGTAATGGGGAATACATGGGGATTACAATTGATGGCAAGTATATGTAAATTTTTTAAAAAATATTTTATATTAATAAAAAAATAAAAACCTACTGTAACAGTTATAATATCAAAAAAACAAAAAAAGAAAAATAGAAATCTGAAATGGGAAGCTGCAGCATGATAAGCAGATGACACGTGCAGATTTTTGTATTCAGTCATTTACCACAGATGTTTTACAGTTGATCCTAGTAGAAATGATCTTGCTAAATCTCTTGCTGTTTTTCAAAAAGACTTCTCATGAAATAGCATTTCTATGCATTTCTTGTCACTGCATGTTAATTGGGGCCAATTTTCATGAAATAAGTGAGAGTTGTAAATTATGAGTTATAGAGTAGAAATGAACAAATTTACCTTGTATATTGATCTAGTGTGAAAGAGTGTGTGTCCATCAACTCTGAAAGAATTCTTGACAGGAAAGCAATAAATGTGGTCTCAAGTTTAAGTCTCCTAATTTGCTAGGTGAGGGGAACCTAGCAGAATTCTTCATCTGTCATGAGAGGGTATAGTGTCTAGCCTCCCTCACTTGCATAGTTGCATGAATAGATAGATACCAAGTATAACTTGAAAGCATTTATGAGATTTTGGGTGAATGAAGGAGCAAAGATCCCTCAAAAGAACAAAGATACATGGAATAAATAACACTTTTTATTCTGAAAAGCCTCCCAAATTCTAGAATCTGACAAGTTTAATCTAACTTAGAAGAGATCAAACATATGTAAAATGACTTGGAAACAAGCTCTGTTTCCAGGACATTTTTTAGAATGTATGTGTTGTGGTTGTGGGCAAGGGGAAAAACAGGAAAGGGAAGAAGGGTAAAAAGGCAACAGAACCCAAAACTTGATACCTGAAGAATCAGGACATTGTTGGGAAAGACACTAAGTAGAAAGTTATATGCACCCACACCACTTGGACAGTATCTCCATCACACACACACACACACACACACACACACACACACATCTGCCCAGAGATAAGGTTGTTGATGAATACCCTGACCCACTTTCCCTGACTGAATCATAGCCCTTATCTGTGGAAGCCCTTTTCTAGTAATTACTTTTTTTTAGATTTGTTCCTCTTTAATCACCAGGGACCCCTCCATTTGTAATCATCATTGCCTTTAGGTACCCAAATAAACTAGCATTCATTTTATCTATTTTGTATGAAGTACAATAATCTGAAACCAATTTTGTGCTTATCTCATCACTAACTTTCCATCGGGGTGGGTGTTATTATCTTTTTTAATGGCAGGACTAGAAATTCTGGTCAGCAAGTTTCAACCCATGAATTCTTCCAAACCAATTCATACTTTGCTCAACTACTAAATGTTCAAATGTTGGGACAAACTCCAGTCCCTGCCAGCTGAATCCTGGTGGAAACACCTCCAGGTAAAATCCTGTGTAACTACAGCTCCCTCAGGGTCATCTACTAGAAGGTACTGTCTCCAGATCTCTGTATACTCATTCTTCTTTCCAACACTCACTGCACAGGGTCACATACAGGCTAGCTACTCTTTCCTGAATATTTTTTTAAAAAGATTTTATTAATTTATGCATACAAGAGCTGGGGTACAGGCCAGAGGCGTGGGGGGTGAGAGGATTCACCAGAGACAGAGCGGGAAGCAGAAGAGGCAGATGGACTGACACATACTGCTGAGGGGAGCAGTGGATGAGGCAGGAGAGGCTGCACTGCCATGTGGGTCACCTCCCTGGCCCAGGATAGAACTCATGCTGCAGTGGCTGTGGAAGGACCACAGTGCAGTACTTAACCCATTGTGCCACCAGGTAGGCCACCTTTACTGCATATTTTAGAAATAATTTTAGAATAAAATTAAACTATCATTTCCAGTACTTACCATCTCACATTTCCACAATTAGTTGGCATTAGTCCACTTTTTAATTTATGTTTCTCATTTAAGTAAAATGTGATGACTGATAGTCATGGTAATTCATGTTTTCCTAATCATAATGGTTTTTAATAGCTCTTCTTATGTTTGTCAATATCTTGTTCTATTCTTGTACATACATTTTTTTTTCTTTTTTGCCTACTTGTATACTGGATCCAATCTTTTATTTATTTCTGCTAGGTTCTTAGCTGCCATAGATAGTAGTCTCATTTGAGGTTTCCTCTTCAAATATCTCGCATTCTGTCATACCTGCCTACTTTGCTATGGTGTCCCTCATTGAACATAAATCTGTAACTTTAATAAAACCATATTCATCAGTGTTAGTGCTTTATGGTAGTTTTTGTTTCCCTTTTTAAGGATATGTTTGATAGATAAGTCCTTCTTCATAAAAGATCAATAAAGTATTCTTCTGCATTGATTATTTTAAAGACTTTCAAAGGTTTTTCACAATTTGTAATACACTTTTATAAATGATATTGGATGAGAATCCAGTTCTATTTCCTCCATATATTAAGCCATCCAGCGATGTGATGGGGTTCATTATGCCAGGTGGAAAAATCTGATTGTTAAATACTTAAAAATTTTTCAAGCTGGTTTTTAAATTGAAATTGGCTTTAGTGGGGATATTTATATCACGTACATCAGTAAATCCAATAAAGTAGGTTTCTTTTTTTCCTGAAGAAACGTTTTGCTCACTAAAGTCATCTGCTAAATCATCCTTTCTCCACTGACTGTCCTGTTTATTTATATGTATAGTAAGTTCCTAAATATACAGGGATGTGTATCTGACTATACCATTTCATTGGTCTATTTCTCTGTCCTTTAGTAGTGCCATACTAATTTATTATTTTATCTTTGAAGCATTTCTTAATACCTTGCAGATCTAGATCCCACTCTGTGCCCCTCTTTTTCAAAGTTGACTTTGAAATTAACCATTAAAAGTTAGACTATCCCATGTACATTTTCTAATATCTGCCATTTGAAATTATAAAAAAATGCTGAGAGAATTAAGACCCTCAAAAAATCAGCCATTCAATCCAAGAACATGCTTAGTTTTATATTTATTTAGATCTACTTTATAAAGCTTAATTAAATTTTAGCATTTCCCCAAATAACCTTTATTTATGATTTGTTTATTCTTAATGTTTTGCAATTATTGTTACAGTTGTGATTGTCAGCTTATTTCCTTTCCAATATTTTCTAGTTGATCAGTTCGAAAAAAACCTATCGATTTTTGAAATTGAAGTGAACTTTATTTAAATTGAGTTTGCTGAGTGCTCCTATTGTTCGTGTTGGCTTAAGTTGAATTTTCTATGACCCCAGTATCTGGAAATAAGAATAGGTTATCTTCCTGTTTTAATCATCACATTTTTTTTTCTTTCTTGATAATGATGGCCAACAACTACAGTATCCAATTAAGTTCTAACATTGCTAATAAATTACAATAGAACTTGACACAGATAATGGAACTATCAAATAAATGATAAAGATTCATATAAATAAATTTAAAAATATTTAACTAAATAAGTACATAAATAAAAATGTTAAATATGTTAAACAATCTAGTACAACATGTATGAACAGATGAGAAATTTGGGTAAAGAGACTTAAACTACAGAAAGAGTACAGTGAAAATGCTAGCAGTAAAATAAATGAATTAGAGGCCAGGAACTCCTTCAACGGACTCATCAGCAAACTAGACACAACAGAATAGAAAAAAAATTCAATGAAAACTGCTAAGTATAAATGAAAGTAAAACACAATGATCAAATAGAAAACACAATAAAGCAAAGCACTTAAGAGTTGCAGAACAATGTTAAAAACATAATTGGAGTTGACAGAGAGAATGAATGACTGAGAAAATATTTGAGAGACAATGACAGAGATTTTTTTTTTCACTAATGAGCATCAACAAACTACTGATTCAAAAATCTTTGGGAAGTTGAAGTAGAATAAATAAAATCACACCTAGGTACATCATAACCAAACTGCAGGAAAGCCACAAAGACAGAGAAAGACAGAGAGAGAGAGAGAGAGAGAGAGAGAGAGAGAGAGAGAGAGAGAGAGAGAGTGAAGTAAACCAGAGAANAAACTGCAGGAAAGCCACAAAGACAGAGAAAGACAGAGAGAGAGAGAGAGAGAGAGAGAGAGAGAGAGAGAGAGAGAGAGAGAGATTGAAGTAAACCAGAGAACCAAGAAAACTTACACATAGGCAAAAAGATTTCTCATCAGAAATTAGTCAAGACTAAAGAAAAACAAGAAATATCTCTTAATTATTGAAAGAAAATTAATCAACTCAGAATTCTATATTCAATGAAAATCTTACAGAAATGAAGGAAGAACAAGTACATTTTAAACACCAACAAAAAAAAATCCTTAATATTCACTGCTAGCTAATATTGAAGAAAGATTTTTAAGTAAAAGAATGGGGTAGATGGAAATTTGGATATATACAGAAAAAAGGAGGGTAATGGAAATAATAATAATAAAATAGTGATAATAAAATAATGCTAACTATAATATAGTTTTTTCACTTTTAATATCTTTAAAAGAAAATTGAATTTCTAAGGCAAAATATTAATTAAAAACATGTGGTATTTTTATATAGAAATAAACCAAATGACAATAGCACCACACACACATGCACACAGACACTTGTGCACACACTCACATGTAAGTTTTCTATAACAGAAAACTTAAATAAGATTTGAATAAGTTCCAAAATATTATAGTAAAATCAAAAAAATTCCAGAATATAATTGAAAATCTCTCATCATACCATGTGCCAGAAAAATATAAACTTGAAAGACAATTAAAAGAAGCCAACACTGAAGTGACACAGATGTGGAAATGATCTAACAAAGATTTTATAGCAGCCATCATAAAAATATTTTGACTGGTACTTACAAACAAGTTTTAAACAAATTTAAAAACACAAAATCTCAGCAAAGAAATTCAAAGAAATGAACAAATGAATGGAAATTTTAAAACTTAAAATAATTTAATACTTAAAATAACTGAAATTAAAACCTCTAAGGATGGGTTCAACAGAAGAATAGAAAGGATGTAAAAAGGAATCACTAAACTTGAAAATAAAACAAACAGAAAATACCCAGTTTTAACAACGGAGAAAAAACATTTGTTTTAAAAAAATAAAATAAAAAGAGTCTCAGGGATTTGTGGTAGCAAAACAAACAAAAAAAATGTAATAATTGTGTCACAAGAGTCTCAGAAAAAGAGAAGATAGTAGATATGAAAAGATATTCAAAGGATTAATGACTAAAATTTTCCAAATCTAGCATTACAGAAAAAGAAAAATATTGGATGGTTTCACTTATAGAAGGAATATAAGGGAATTGAATAAGAGATCAGAAAAAAATAAATGAATAAAAAACCAAAATTAACAGGCAACTATAAATTAGAGACATTCTGTAGGAACGGGGGAGGGGAGAGGGGTATAAACAGGGGAAGGAAGAACACAAGGGACCATGGTGATGGTGCACAGGTGAACTGGTGGTGGGACTTTTACAGGGACTATACCTGAGAGAAAACAAACATTGTACAAAAATGAACATGATGTAATATCGTCATCATTGTTGTTGTTGTTGTTGTGTGTGTGTGTATGAATCAAGAAGATGTGGTACATATGCACAATGGAATACTATTTAGCAATCAAGAATAAAAAACTAGGGACATTTGTAGAAACATGGATGGAACTAGAAGGAATCATACTCAGTGAAACAAGTCAGAAGGCAAAAGAAAAATATAGGATGGCCTCGCTTTTAGGAGGAATGTGAAAATAAAAAAACAACAAACAAACAACAATCAAAACAAAAATAAAAAGGAAGAAAACGAAACAAACAAACAACAACAACAATAAAAAACAAGAGAAAACTAAAGGAAATGGGCAATCATAACCAAACAACCAAACAATCAAATAACAACTCAACAAGATCAAAAGATTAAAGATAAACCCAAGGGAGCATGGGGGTGGGTGGAGGGAGGAGAGGGCAAAGACGGTGATGAGATGTAAAGAGCACAAGGGACTGAGGTGATGTGCACGGGTGAAATGGTGGTGGGAACCCACTGGGGAAAACAAACGATGTCAAATACAATTAAATATAAAAAAAAAAGATGGCTAAAAAAAAAAGTACTGATTATACTTATAAAACAATATAAAGATTATAAGACAAAACTAGTTAAACTAAGGTAGTTAAAAAAAAAGAAGTTATGTGTGTATGTGTGAATCAAGAAGTTGAGTTGTGTGTGTGTGTATGAATCAAGAAGTGAGTGAATCACAAGTCCAAAAGAATTTTAAGACACAACATAATCAAATTTTTAAAAATAAAAGATGAAAATATCTTCAAAGCAGCAAGAGAAAAATAGCATGTTACCTAAAGAGAAACAAAGTGAATGAACACAGATTTGTCATAAGAAATAGATTTTCTCATAAGTCAGAAAAAAGTATCACAAGATTTTTCAAGTGCTAAAAGAAGAATTTTCAAGCAAGAATCCTATGTCCAGAATAAATACCTTTCATGAAGGGGAAAATCAACATTCTCAGATGAAGGCAAAACTAAGCTCACTAGCAGACCTGCTCTAAAGGAATGGCGGTGGGAGTCTGGGAAAACAAAAATGAATGAATAAATGAATGAATGAATGAATAAAATAAAAGAAGCAACTTTAGAAAATATTAGGAAGGATGAAAGAAGATGGCAAACTTACTGTTAGTCTTTCCCTCTTGAGTTTTCTAAATTATGGTTGATGAGCGGAATTACAGCATATTCTGTTCTCCATGTACATAGAGGAAATATTTAAGTCAATCTTAGTGTAACTGGGGAAAGTTTAAATTTAAAGGACTTAAAAGAAGTAAGATTCTATACTTCACTTAAATTTGTGCAATGCCCTCATGAATAGACTATGTATGATAAATTACATGTGCAATATAATTGTTAAGGAGCCACTAAAATTCTATAGAAAATCACGTACACAAAAACACAAGAAAAATCAAAATTCAATTCTAAAAATGTTCCAGTAACATACAAAGAGGTCAAAAAGAGGTCAAATTTAATCCTTACATTTCAATAATTACATTGAATTTAAATGATAATAATGTTTCATTGAATTTAAATGATAATAATGTTTAAAAGACAGAGATTGGTGGAGTAGATATAAAAGAAAAAGAAAAGACATATGTTCCAACTCTATGAAGACTACAAAAAGGAATTATCTTCAAATATAATTTAGGTAGCTTGAAAATAAAAGTAAATGAAGATAATCATGTAAACTTTCATTTAAAAAAGCAGGAGTTATTCTTTTAACTCAAATAAAATGTATGTAAGAGTCAAGAAATTTACAAGATACAGAGGAGAACATTATAGAACAATGAAAAGGCCAATCACCAAGAAGACACAGCAATCCTAAATATTTAAGCAAAAAAATAAGAGCCTGGGCCTCCCTGGTGGCACAGCAGGTTGAGCGCCACTCTGTGAAGCATCCACTGCACAGCAGTGCCAGTTCCATCCCCGGCCAGGGAGGGGAACCACATGGCACAGCAGACCTCTCCTGCCTCCTCCACTATTCCCCTCAGGAGTGTATTTCAGTCTATCCACCTGTTCTGCTCCCCACTCTGTCTCTGGTGAATCCTCTTGCCTCCCACGACTCTTGCCTGTTTCCCAGCTCTTGTATGGTAAATAAATAAATCTTTTAAAAAAAATCAGAGCCACAAAATACATGAAACAAAAACTTAAAAAACTGAAAGGAAAAATAGGCAATTCAAACAACTCTGATAGGAAGCTTCGGCACATCTCTCTCAACAACTGTTAAAACAACTAGGTAGAAAATCAAAAAGGAAATAGAACAACTCAGCAATATCATTAATCAGCACAATGTAATCAACATTTATACTATACCAAATAGCAGAATGCATATTTTTTTAAAAGTGCTCATAAAACATTTGACAAGATAAACCATATTGTCAACCATAAAAAAAACCCTCAACAGATAGTAAAGAATTGAACTCATACAAAATATACTATCTGACCACAATGGGATCAAACTATAAATTAATAACAGGAAAATAAGAAACCTTCAAATAATTGGAACTAAACAAGACACTTCAAAATAATCCATGGATGGAAGAGGAAGTCTCAAAGAAAAAAACAGAGTGCTGGTAGAGAAATTTTTTGATACTGAGTGTTTATGTTAGAAAAAACAATTCACCAGTTGTTCTTGGAATATCTTCCAACGATGAGCACAAGTTGATGTTTCAAGCTTGTGCATTTCTTTTTCAAGTCCCACAAATGTCTCACATATTTAAGAGCTAGTGGTCTATAAAATGATCCTGCTACATCATCTCTTAGGAAGTTCTTCCCTTAGGGCATATCATAACCGAATAAGGAATAGGTTGGTTTCCCCAAAATGTTCTGATCCTAAGCAAACACTAATAGGAAGACTGACTATGATATGATTTCTACTTGGTGATTTGTTTAGACTGTTAATGAGTGGGTCAGGGTATGCTATCCATTGCTGAGCCCTGACAGTGATCAGAACATGAAGGTAATTTAAGAACTCATCATAGGAACAGGAGGAAATTGAGACAGCACCATGAACTGAGGGCGAGTCATCTTACAACATGCTCTGCCTGAGCATATTCACAATTCCAGCAACCAGAGATTCTCAGTGTGATCATATACTTGCTTTTATTTTTCCATCTAAACTGAGCAGAAACCAGTGAGAAGCCTCACAGCATATTCTGAGTGCAGCTGGGAGGATATCTTTTCTGACTTTGGGGTTTATTTTGCAATTGATTCAGAACTTGGTATTTAGTAAGAACTGATTATTTTTGAGAAATGCTGTCTAAATTAGAATGGTCTCACAATAAGTGAAAGTTGTCATTACTACTATGGTTAATGTTGTTAATAAAGATGGTGAAAAAACTCCTGACTATGTAAGTAGACCAACTGGATGAGGAAATGAGGTAGTGAGGGGAAAATTTGGATAACACATGAGTTTGGGTCGCAGGACAATGATAAAAACTTACCTGGAATGGTTGCTTCCAGGATGAAATAAAAATATGTCTAAGGGTGCACTTTTAATCAATTCTTTAAGCAAATGTAATAAAGGATGTATCTCAAAAAAGCACAGTAAGTAAAAAGCATATATATATATATATAATTGCAGAAATTAGTACAAATATATCTAGTAATAACATTAACTACAAATTAATTTAACTTACATGTTGAAAAATAGATTGAATTTTAAAATTCAATCACCTGCTGGTTGTGTGAGTAAAAACAGATTTTGAAAATATGGTGAATTTAAAAGGAAAGTTGTTTTCTGCAATGATATCATTGTAGATAATTTTAAAACACAAAGAACAGAACTATATATTGTTTCTAAATATGTGTGTGTATAATTAAAAAGTCAGGAATATAAACTGGAGGGATACTCACTAAATTTGTGAGTGTAGCGGAGGTGATAGAGTTTGTGCTTGAGTATGTGAATGCAATGTTATTGTCTTCGACATGTTTTATTTCCAGAACAAATAAATGACTACATGTTAACTTTTTTTACCTTTATAATGCATATTTGTGTGTTTATATGATTCTTCCTTAAAAAGATAAAAAAGTAAAGAAGACCTTGCAAATAAAAGTAAGCAACACATACATTGCTGGGGTTGGGTTACTTGATGCAACAGGAAGGTGGGTCCAGTAAAGCTGAGATTTGGGAGGGTGGATTTCTAGACTTACATCTCAAAATGGCATAAATTTGCCCTTGTTTTGCTTTGGACATTAATAAAAATGGTGTACTATGTACAAAAGGGTACTTTCTCACTAGGAATAAGATGCATGAAAGAAAAATGGACAGCCAGGGTCTTCTTTAAAATTTTGTGCCAATGTACAACACAGTAGTCTACAGTAAAAACTGAGTGATTCAGACAAAAGATACTTGCCACAGTGGAAGCTTGGAAAACTCAATTGCCACAATGAGATTATGAAAGACATCATATGAAAGACAGCATTATTGATATGTGGACATATTTGCAGAGTCTCCTGCACTCTATAAACTAACATATATTGGTTATTGCTCTGTCATTACTAAACATTCAGAATTACACAATGGAATAGCCACACCCCTATTTCATTGATTTCACCTGATAATTTGAGATGATGACCTTGAAGAAAATTATAAAGTGTAAGAAGACTGGAATTTTGTTGGTACAGTGTATCTAAAAATTAAATAGTTTTTACTTCAACTATTGAACAAGCTGCTAGTATTTCTGTGTTCCTAAGAAAATGCAGTTGGAAAACCATATGTAAATGAGGATTCACTGAAAACTGTTTCTCTCATCTGAGCCAACTTTTCCTGGTTGAATGAGTTTTTAGAATCACATTAAAACCTATTCATTATTTATATAGTGAAGGCAAACCTCTCACAGACTTATCTACCCAGGGAGTCCTCACCATCAGCTGCCATAGCTGGGAGAACACAGAACTCTGAGAACCAGCAAGAGTCGATGTAATTATCTCTGGCAAAGCTCAGCATAGACACCATCTGTCTCCTTAGGTCGAGGAAGGTAATGGAGGATGCCAAGGCAAGAGGTAGCTCTAGGATGGAGCGGGCGCTACTGAGCAGTCCGCTCTCTGCCCTGTGTCTCTTCAGACACACACACAGACACAGACACAACACACACACAGTCACAATCACAGATACTCACACAAAGATACAGACCCACACTCTCACAAAGACACATACACCTAGAATGTTCTTGTCGTGTAAAGCAGAAGTTTCCAAATTATGTTTATGTTTTTTAATGCACATTTACTTGAATAATTGGGTTAAATAAAATCAACTTCTATTAGCCCAGACTCATATTTCTGGAATAAATGAAAACTGTTTGTTTCCACAATCTGGTTAAATACCACAAAGCTTGTATCTTAACAGGAAAATAGGATGTCCATAAAATATTTTCATGTCATCCTCTGAAGCAGGGGTTCCTGTTTCCCTCCCCCTCTGTTACAGACACAATGACTGAACATGTGGGCTTCAGAAAAGATTAAAAGTCCTCCTCCCCTTCCCCCAGCCCTGCTCATAATAAACAGACAGTGTACATTTCTCAGCTTGTGCTACTCATGCTAATAAGGAGGGGGTCACATAGCAATCACTCAAAGGAAAGCCAATTGAAAATCAATTTATGTCTAGAGTTGAAAGATATGAAAGGGCACCCTTCATTTCTTAGTGGTATTCTCTGAATATCTATTAAAATAAGAACTATCATTAAACTTTTAGACTTCATCTATTAAGAATGAATCTGCATGGATGGAGCTAGAAGGGCTCAAGCTCAGTAAAATAAGCCAGAAGGAAAAAGAAAAATATCAAATGATTTTACTCATAGAACCAAATAAGGGATCAGGAAAAAAAATAACAACAACAACAATAATAAAGTAGCAGACAATCATGGGGGTGGGGGAGGTAAGGAATCAAAACAAGGGAGAGAAGAACACAAGGGACTATGGGGTAGCTTCACAGGTGAGCTGATGGTGGGAATTTTAAGGGGACTACACAGTGATGTAAAAGATATAAAGAAAAACATAAACTATAAAGGAAAGAAAAGAATGAGCTGAGATCAAGAAACATAACTTTTCTAGGTTTCAGTCAGTCTAATTTCTCTTTCTCCTCTTTTCTTCATTAATCTAGTGAAATTGATTTTAGGAAGAAATGTCTTAAAGAAAAACTCTCTGCCCTATAACTGCTCCCATGTTGGGGCATTAGCAATTTCCATCTCCCCTCTTTCCAGCCTCAGTCTGGAAAGTATTATCTTTCTTCTTCTGATGGGAAGAGACTGCAGGGTCTGAGGCACAGGATGCCTAGGAAGATGCCAGGGCACCGGCAGTGGGCCACACGCTAGACAGTAGCAGGCAGTCTGTGCTTCTCTGGATTCTCTGGAGCTATGCTATTTTTATGATTGGTTTTTGACGTGTTCTGTTTGCTCTGGCTTCAAGGCCATCCATGATCTGACTCCACCATAGCTGTCTAGTTCCATCTGCCACGTCAGTATTCCTGTGGACTCTCATACAGACAAGGTCCACTGACAAACAATCCACACACCAGCAAACTGAACCTTTGCTTGTGTGTTCCTTCACCTGGGAGTGTCATTTCCTCCTCCTGTAGATGGACTACTGTTCTCTCAGACCCACCCTACTTGGTACTCCTGCTAACCACTAAAGGATGCATGTCCTCCTAATGCCAAACTTAGAAACGATTGACATGTGCCCCCAAAACATCCTGCTTCTCCTTAGCAGTACATAATCCATCACCCATTAATGAGTGGTGACATGGAGAGGAGGGACCTCCCTGGTGACGCAATAGGTTAAGCACAGCACAACGAAGCAGACATAACTACTGCAGCATGAATTTGATCTCCACTGCCAGTCAGGTCGGTGACACACATGGCACGGCAGACCTCTCCTGCTGCACCAACTGCTCCCCTCACCAGTGTGTTTCAGTAGATTTGCCTGTTCTCCTCCCCACTCTATCTCTGGTGGGTTCTCTCACCCTCCACACCTCTGGCCTGTACCCCAGTTCTTGTATGCATAAATAAATAAATCTTTAAAAAAGAACATGGAAAGGAGGCAAACAAAGAAGAAACATCATCTTAAACAAAAGAAGTAATGTTTGATCTCACTCATAACAACAGAAATGCCAAAGAAAACACATACCAAAATGTGATTTCTAATGTAGCATGTTGATCAAAACAAAGTTATATAAAGCAGCTATGTTAAAGCTGGGGGGCAAGGGGAGGGAGGTATTTTCATATAGAATTACCAGATGTGTAGTAAATAAACAAAACGACTAGAAATGACTATTTAGAAATATCTAGATTATAAATAAATCCATTCTTCAACCCTGAAATTCCACTTCTATAACTATATCCTACATATACAATGGTACAGATGGGAAAGTGTACGAAGTTATTAAAAACATCATTGTAAGTGCAAAATAGTGTAAACAGCCCAAATGTCCATTAGTAGGGAAACAGGAATGTTCACCAGTTATATTAGATATATTGCAAGGTATGTGCATAGCAGACAGTGATGCTCAGTGCCAAAAGAATGGGAAGCTCTGTAAGCATCAACCTATAAGACATTAGTATGCTGCATGCAAATAATATGGGTAACATTTTCAAAATATATTTTGCATTGAGAGGGCGTAGAAGAAGCCAATAATTATAGTTACTCATTGCTTTGTCACATTTTGGTAAGAGTGAAAATGGATAGATGGGAAATATGCTATGAAGATTTGGGGCATACTTTTTTTACATTGTCTGATTTTAAAAACATGTCAATGTATTATCTAATCAAAAATCAAACCTATTAATCTTCAACTATTAAGGTAGATTTAGCATGTCTTCCATCAACTCCAAACTTTGTAAATAGATTTCTGAAGTGCTATACTGAGAATTCTGAACCTTCATCTGAGCTCATTAAGGTAAGTTGCCACAGTCATATCCATAGCATAGAGGCATCCCCACCAGTGGAAGGGGCAAAGGGAGCAAAGATGGGGAAGACTTGACCTTTGCTTTCACAATAAAGCCTTCTTTTATGCTGAAACAGTTCTTAGAATAATTAGCTAGATAAATTTATTACCATCTGCTTTTTTGTTTATTTGAACAAAAATGGCACATTTTTAGGACTAATGGTGTTACTATGATTGTAGTTTTCTGTGATTGGAAAACAAATAAGCTGTCAATCTATTAAACACACCAACTGTAAGGACAAGACCAATAGAAAATGTTGGATTCAAATTGCAGCACAGCTCGAGAGAGCCCTGGCCATGCTGGAGGTCAATTAAAGATTCTGGTTATTTAGTTCTTTTAATGAAAAACTAGTCAAGTATATCTGTCTTATTCCTCCTCCCAGGACCTTGCCAGATTCCACTGTAGGGAGCATGTGACAGTCAGCTGGGAGAACATCTTCATCCCTGTGTCACCTCCCAAACCAGCCATACCTTGGGTGTCCTGGCATGGAGTTGCATCTCCCTGACGGCCTCACCTCCCCGGGACACAACCCAGTGGCCTCAGAGCCCTGTCCACCACAGACAGACACAGCAGCAATAGGGCCACTGTTCCCAGTTTCCTGCTCTTCCTGACAAGAGTCAGCTGTCAGTGACTCTTCTAGATGAGTGTAGAGCAAGGGCTGATGACTTCTGGTATCACATCTGTAGCAATACCTAGGGTCAGGAGCTCAGGGCCCATCTTCTTAGAAGAAAAGTCTATTCCCAAAGGCATTATTGTAGACTTCACACACAAAGACTCATTTGTCATGTTTCTCTGGGTTCGGGGGGAGCACTCAGATCACAAGCTGTGGTCTTTTCAGCAGACAACTAACCACTCATAAAACAGACACAGCAACTCCATAACTTAAAACCAAATTTCTAAACACTCATGAGCAGACATGTGAGTTTGTTACTGTCTTACTGATGCTGCTGACAGAAATGATGTTGGAGACTTCCAGTCTGACAGTACATAAAAGAAAGTATATTTTTATATCCCAGTTACTAAAGAACATGTGTTGAAGTGAGGGTCATATGCAAATAAATTCAAGGCTCTGAGAATGAAAGTCTCTTCACAGTAAACCTCATTGGTAAAATTTAATATCCCCCTGATAACAAAACTGTAGTTCTCTCTATACAGACAGAAAGGAGTAGGAACAACTGAATCCTAATAAATTAGCACAAATTTACTTGTGGCTTTGCAATACATCTCATACATACACACATCCCATATATACCTATATATGTATGTGAATGTGTGCAGAGTTCCTAGTGGTACTTTGATATGTTGTCCTCCCCAGTGGATAAACATATTGAGTTGAAAATTAATCTGTGTACATCTTCAAAATAACTAATGTTTCTGGAGAGAATGGATTATCCCAGGTCATGAATCACCTCTAAGAGACTCATGCCTATGAGTGAGACCCATATTTTTATTTCTCCTTCTGACTTGTTTCACTTATAGGAGGAACACAGGGAAACCATATAAGGAATCAGGGGACTAAAAGACAAAACTAGGGGTCAAACTATAAACTGGAGACATTCAGCAAGGGAGAAGAGGGATCAAAATGAGAGGGAAGAGCACAAAAGTCTATAATAACAGTTCATGAGTATCTTGGTGGTGGTAATTTTATGGGAATCTGAGAGGAGAACATTTCAAACATCATACAAAAATGAACAATGATGTAAAAATAAATAAACAAACTAAAAAAAACAAAAACAAAAAAACAGAAACTCACACCATCTCCCCTGTCTGGCATTCCCCAGATGCTATTGGGGAACCCAGTGATATCTAACCCTGCAGGGCCTTGAGAGAATGTCATTTTGGACCCTATATACTAAAAAATCTAGTGAAATGCCAGCGTTTAGCAGTAATATTTTCATTCTGAGAAAGTTTTGCCATCATGAGAAAAAAATGTTTCTTCATTCAATACTGCACTCCCTTCTGGTGAGGCACTGACTGGGTACACAATTTTAATTTTCAGATTAAAAGGTCCCTATGCTTTTGTAACTGGTTGGGTAATCCTTTGCCACCAGATCTATTGTCCCACTTGAACTCACCATAAATGGAGAATAAGCTCCTTCCATGAGCTCCTTAATTTCTGCAAAGGCTGAAAAAACTCCCCTGGCAACTCCTGTCCCACTATGCATCTGTGCAGGGGGATTTGCAGGCCAGCCCCGCCCCCCACCTAGCTCCCTTCCCCCCACACCACCCATAAAGCAGCTTTTTTTTTTTTTTAGGGATTACATAGAGGGCAGAGAAAAGAGCAGCTGAAACACGTGACTAAAGAGTCCCTTGAATGGGCTGGAGTGGGGCGCTTTGAGCCTGTGGCTAATTTACTGTGTGGGTTTCCTTTCCTGAGGCTTTGAAGTATTTGGTTGCACTCCACCCTCAAATCATTATAACACTACATATCCCTGAAATTCTCAGAGTGCCTTTTACCCAGAAAAGTCAAGGGCACTTTGTTTTATTAGAAATAAAAGGAATACGCAAAGAAATCCTTATCCCTAAAACCCACTGCCTCAACCCAAAGCTACCAGGTTTTTTTTAAGATTTATTTTATTTATGCACACAAAAACTAGGGTACAGGCCAGTGGTGTGGGGGGTGAGAGGTTCACCAGAGACAGAGTGGGGAACGGAACAGGCAGATCAACTGAAACACACTGCTGAGGGGAGCAGTGGGTGCAGCAGGAGAGGTCTGCTGTGCCATGTGGGTCACCCCGTTGGCCGGCTGCAGGCATCAAACTCGTGCTGCAGTGGCTGCAGTTTGCTTCGTAGTGCATTGCTCAACACACTGTGCCACCGAGGAGGCCCTGGATAAGGCATTTTAAGACTATCATCTACTCACTTTTAGAGTAGCTTCCACATTAATGCTTTGGCTTTGTTTTCAGTCACTCTGAGCTGTTTTGACCTACAGTAGGAGGACAAGCCTGGTTCATCCACAGAAAATGTTACCCTGGTTCATCTGTGTAAGGAGTAGGAAGGGTTAAACCAAATCTCTCTGCTTGGTCCCTAAAAGTCCACTCTTCTTTCTCCATGTCTTTTCAATGATCAGAGAAACCCTAACTAGGTAACAAGTCCAGTCTGGTCTTCCTGACAACAGATTTGACCAGAGCTAATTCTTGCTTCTGTTCCTGGATGTTCTGAGAGAGAATGGACCCTAAGAGGATTAAAAAGCCAGTAAAGAGAGATAAGGAAAACAAATGGCAGGAGTTAGAAGGAAAAAAAAAAAAGAAAAGAAAAACAGTTTAAACACATCAGGATTACAAAGTACCTTAAAATGTTCTTCAAATTGGCATTTTTATAACTTGAAACAAAGTTAAACCACAAAATAGTGCAAAATTAGAGTCAATTATAAATGCTGTTTATAGCTGGTATTTGTGATCATTCCACACCATTCTTTAGCTCAGACAAGAATTTTAAATATAAGATGATATGTCATTTATAAAAGAAAAATGAATTTGAAAGGGAAAGATGACAATTTGTATTAATAGGCCTGTGGTTATCATTAAGTATGCTACTTCCATTCATGCATCACATCTGAAAACATTCATTTGCATCTGTCTGTTGTGATCAAATGAACATTCCATGGTGTGATAGAAATGGTGTGTGGTATTATGTTTTAACTAGAAGATGTGAGTAAAACTTGGGACAAGGTGGTAGAATTGTACACAATTCCTGATGGTCTTTCAACTCATTTCAACATCACCCCACAATTGAATGTGTGTTGTGGAAGTCAGAGCATGGATCCTGAGCTCTGGGGAGTTGTGGGGTGCCATGGAGCCCCGCAGGTGGGTAGGTTTCACTGACAGATGCCTACTGTCATCCAAGCCTGGTCCTTTATGTGAATCCATTATGTTCTATCAGATTCATTATCGGTTATCTACTGGTGGTGAAGAATCTCTGAAGGCAAAATAAAGAGGAAATAATTAAAAAGGAAGAAAGAGTTCTCCAGTGATAGTGATGACTGCTCAAGCTGACACTGTTCTCTTAAAAGCAGTAACTTTCATACTGTGTTGTGAGTCAGTAGAAGAAGATAAGAAATTTCATTCTTCATAAGGAAAAAGAAAATTATCAGATGGTTTCATTTATATAGGAGGAATATAGAGGAACCAAATACAGGACCAGAAAAAAAATAATTATAATAAATTAAAAAACCAAAATTAATAGGCAGCTATTAGTCAGAGACACTCTTCAGGGGAAAGGGAGGGAGAGGGATCAAAACAGGGGAGGGAATGTGTTCTTACACAAGAGACTATGGTGATGCTGCATGGGTGAATAGGTGGTGGGAATTTTGTGGGGAATACACCTGAGAGGAGAAAGCATGCAATGTACAAAAAGGAAGAGTGATGGAAATATATATATATATATATATATATATAATATATATAATTAACTTTAAAAAAGAAAAAAGAGAAATTTGGCTCTATTGCATGTGAGAAGCAAGGCCAAGATCTAAGTTGATACATATCTTAAAGGCAACAAGAAGCCTTGTGTTACAGTCCCAAAGCCAGGTTTTTGGTATCTACAAAGGCAAAACTTAGAAACAACTGAGACTGGGACCCCCAAAGCAATATCAGCTTTCCAACAAAACCTTCCCCGCAGACTTCCCATGGCCATCAGCTCCCCTGTACCCACTTAGCAAAGGACCAACTCCCTGGGGTTCATAGAAAGGGTCTGCCATCACCTCGGTTGCGTACCTGCCACAAGACAGCTAGTCCCTGTGTGAATTCACAACTTGATTCTGAAAACCTGAGCTTTAGAAATAAATCAGTGCTGAGATGTGTATTCCTGCATCAGGCAGTGACACTGGTTTCTAGAAGGGAAGACAGCCCCTGCTGCAACATCACCCTTGAAAAAAATAGAAAGTGCATCCAAGGAAAAATGCTAGCCCCACGTGTTCAGACAGTGCCCTCTACCTGCACTTGTGAACAGGTGTGCACAGGGTCTCAACTGAGGACCAGGGTAGGGACAGGGAACCAGCACAATCCCTTCAGGAGGGCAAAACCAAAGGGCTTCACCCTTTCATGACAAGGAATGTAGATTCAGAGAGACAGAGAGAGAAGCTGAGCTCATTATCAAGAGGTCTTTCTTCCCCAGCCAGCTTCAGAGAATCATCTGTTGAATAGCCAGGAAGTTCTGGCTGGGAGCTGATGAAGGAACCCGGAGTTGCTGGCAGTCTGGCACCTGTGTAAATGTCTGTCACAGCAAGAGTGACCCCGTAGTCACCTTGACCTTGTTCAAGCAGAAGTTCCCCATCAACATGAGCCTGTTTTTAGTGCCATGTCTGTTGCTCCCTCCTCCCCAGGAGGAAACCAGCTGAGTCCCCACAGCCTCTTCACAGAGGTCTCACCTTCTCCAGGAGCAGGAAGCCGAGCCCCATTAAACACCTACCCCTGAGCTGTGGGGTAGCGGGAATGGCCCACTCTGTCTTGACATCAGGGCTTTACTTGGAAATACTCCAGCTGGGTCCTTTCGCCCGAGTCCTCAGCACTTTCAGCTGGGATGTTCAGGAGCCTGGGAGCCATTGTTTGTAAAGTAAACTCAGAATTCAAGTTTAAATGTTCAGAGGAAAGGATTCTTCCAAGCACCTTGGAACTCCAGCAGTTCTCAAATACTGCCATTTCAACATCCCCACTTGCCCTCTGCTATCCCCTTTCCTGCTTCCTCTGCCATGGGTTATGTGAAATGTCATTTTCAACATGTATTAGGATGAGCCCTTACATACTGAACTTACGCAAGAGAAACAATTGATGAACATATGTACATGCTCAGAAAAAATATATATACATCCAAATGTTACTTCTTGTGTCTTAACTTTCCCAAAGCCCAAAGTCCAAACTTTGTTTTATGGAATATAATAATTTAACCCATTGTGAAGACAGGTACATTCTACAAGAAAGAGATAATTTTATAGTTTAATGTTCCATAGTGCAATTTAAATCAGTACACAAACAAATGAATTCAAAAAGTAAAAATATCACCTCTATATTTTCAGTCAGTGCACACATGCAACAATATCACATTAAATTAAATGCCAATTAAAGCAGCCCTAAGGTATCATTATAATCATTACAAAGCTAACAAAAAAAAATCATCTAGGAATGACAAAACCTGGTATTGGTGAGTTGTGAGTAAACCAGTCAGTTTTCTACAGCCACGTGAATTATTTCAAAAGTTATATATTAAAAATAAGTTTAGTATTCGGACATAACCCTGATCATTTTAAATAGAAATACATAAAACAGAAATAACCTAAGAAAAATGAAATAACTTGTGCAAAAATAAAGGAAAATTAAAACCCACCTAAATATTTTCCAAACACTTTTTGTACAATAATATGCACCGTCCAAGCTATATTCATCAAAGTTAAGTCTTAGAGCTTTCAAAATAAGATAGTGAAGGTTCAAGATGAGAACAACATTACACAATGGTGTGTGCAAATGAAATAACGAAGCAAGGAAGATGTTTTCTTGCAGAAGAAGCTGTGCCCACCCAAACCAAGCCCCCAAGTTGTTCAAAGTAAAACCTAACTCTGCAGTGTCCAGGCGGGAAGGGCACACCCATCGGGAAGAAGTGTCCAGAGAATACTGGGCATCAGTCAAGAGCACAGACTAGGAGCCAGCATGCCTGGCTTTGAATTTAGCTGTGTGAGCATGGGTGATGACCCACCTTCGTTATGTCTCAGTTTGTCTCATCTGTAACATAACAGCAATAATAGCACCTCCCTCCTACTTTGTGATGAAGGGTAAGCACGTAGTTCTAAAAAAAATTCTGATCTTTTATTATGTGCTGTTTTTAAAAGTTCATGCAATAAAAGGCCACACAACTGGATCTTTTCCAATTCTCTCCTCACAGGTCAGGAACTTTGGGCAGCTTCTAAGAGCTGACCTCTAATTAGTCACAAAACAGAACCTCGGTTCTACTCCTGCAAGACACTGCATTCCACCACCAATCTGAATGGCTTTGAAGACAACACTGAGCTCCAAATGAGAACTGTGGTATGACTGATGCACTGACTGTAGTGCCATGAGACCCTGGACAGAGGGGCCGGTCAAGCCATGCTCTGACTGCTGAGCTACAGAAATGTCAGCTACTGAAAGGGGCCTGTTTCTTAAGCAATCCAACTTATGGTAATTTGTTATGCAGCCAAAGGTAACTAATACAAAGGGGGAAAGAATTCTCAACCTCATGAATAGAAACTTTCGAGTTCCCTCAAGGAGTATTAAGTTTGTTCTGCACAGTGTGGAAATAGACAGTTCTAGTGTCCAAAAATATTACATGATGAGATGCACATTTAACTGTTTTCTTCCTTGGAAAGAAAATTGATCAGCATGAAGGTGCAGGCACTGAATGATTTGAGTTTCTCAAGAATTGATTTTGCAAATGATACATCAAATCCTTTTCTATTTTCTCACGGAATGTAAGAAAAAGAGAAAACAAGAAAAGCCAGTGAAGCTAATCAGCCAAAAATAGCATCATTTATCACCCATCTCAATGGACAAAAGGATGTAAATCATCTGCATCATAAAACTGGAATTCAAGGACAGGATCTGCTTCTTAGCAGTTGTAATATTTTCAAGCTGATAATGTAACAGTGCCAAGCTACCTTTTCCTGAACAGTAAATGGGAGCCTCAGTAACTCCTAAGTCAGAGTGGTGAATCTCAAGTTAAACATGAATATAAAGTATCTGAAGCCTTGAACTTATAAGAATTCTGCAATTCGATTTGAATCTGCCTTTCTCTAAGAAGCTTGCATTATAGTCAAAGAAGATCAGAATAAATTCAGCTCAAATTCTGGACTTGTCTGGAGCTGGAAGGCTTTCAGGCCACTTCTTACTTGTTCCAGAGGTCAAACCTTTGAGTATTAGTCTTCCTTAGACAGAGGAGACTAATACCAAGAGTTATGCATTATGGGGCCAGGAAACACCCCAGGATGGAAAGCCACCACATGCAGCAGGTATGCACTCCTTGAAACAGGATAGGGGGCCAATCAGGGTGCAAGTATCATCATTTGCTTGGGGAGCCAATTCAAATCTACCATCTTGGCCAGCATTAAGTTCTCTGGTGAATTTTTCCTCTTATCTCAGAGGGTCTGTAGGCAAACAGGAGAATCTTATAATTCTGAGTGTGGCAAAATACTAACACTGTGTGTCTCAACCTTTTCCCCTCTGTGACCATGGTCAATGGCACCAGCAAGTTCATTCACAGCACACACCATCTCTGGTGGGGGATGTGTGTTTCCCAGTCCAATGGTGTGGTCCTGGACCCTTTCCTCTCCCTCAACCCAGTGAGAGTAGGAATAACCATGACTACACTCTAATTTATTTCAAACACTAAAGAACTTACATAATCAAGTTTTGGAATCATATTTCTAAAGTTCATTTCCTGCCTTCTAACCCCTAGCACCAGGCAAACTACTCATCCCCTCCACTTCATGGTGTCTTCCACAGTAAGTGGGGAAATCAATGGTACCAGCCTCAGCAGATCATTGTGAATGTTGGCAAGGACAGACACATAAAGTACATATGGGTCTGGAGTACAGTTTGTGCTTAATAAATATCACCAGTAGCAGCAGTGGTATGAAAAAGGCTATTTTGACTCACCTTCCCACTGAGCTATGGTTCAGATGTTTTTCTATGGAACTTCTGCTAAATGGAGTAGAAGAACCTCTTTCTCATGGACCATCCCAGTCTACCCTCATCTGAGATCTTTGGACAAGCGCTTGCCTCAGTCACTCATCTTCCTCAGATGTGTGTGGATATCCAACTGTACAATGCTGAAGATGAGAAATGCTTAAAGGCCACGCATGGTTTCAGGCCTCGTGGTGCAAATGAGGAGCCCAAACCAGACAGAGCACCACTTGTCTCACTGCCTATTACTAAAACTTATATGAAACAAACAACTGAGTGATAGAGTCTAAGAAGGATTCGGGTGACTTTAACAGTGCAAAGGGAAACCAGAATTTCTAGTCAGTGAACACCTCCTAATTAATGGAATCTTCTCCCTCTTGTTCATACCGAGCCATCACCATCAACTATTAATTGCCTTCAATGATATTCCCATTGACATTACCTTTACAGCATCCCCAGAGACTTTCACCTCTGTCATCATCTCTGCTTTCAGATAGAGAGACACCACTCTAAGGTCCTCCAAAAAAGAAGAGCCTTTTACTAGAGGAAGGCCCACTATTGCCTAGGAGTTTGTTCAGAGTACCAGGACAGATGTTGGCAGGGACCTCTTCTGGGCTGTTCTACATTCCCATTCCATCTAGAGAAGGATCACCTTCAGAGCCCCCCATAGCAGATGTAATTGGAAGGGCTGGGGGGAAGCAGTTCTAGGAACAGCTGCTATTGGCCCAGATGACTATGTGCTGGGCACTGCTCTTACCACGCCTGCCATCCCTGAGTGGCAGTGCCATGGGATGTGGAAGGGCCAAGGTGTCACAGGTCAGTGCTCATTGCATAGTAAGTGTTAAGGTCTTTTGTACATGCTTTTTCATTCGGTCTTAAAACCTTAGGAAGCAGAGATTTTTTTACTGAAAATGCACCCATAGACACAACCCGTGTTAAGTCTTTTCTCTGCTTTATTGTTCTCAGCATAGTTATCTTTCTACAGTATAGCATGTATTTTAGTTCCTATTCTTTATTCCCCTGCTAAACACAAACTGTCAGTTCCCACACACACACTTAGGTTTCCCATATTTTGAACTCAGAATGTAATTAATGTTCAAAACTGACTGAACAAATGCTTATATTTTCCCCGTGAGAAACTGAGTAGTGGTCTCACTTGCCCAGGGTCATGGAACTGAAGGTGGAACCTAGACCGAGGCTTTGAATCCTGGCATCTTGACCTGGGACCTCATAATTTTTCATTTAATTCTTCTCATTACCAGAAAACTCTTTACTACACTGACTTGAATCTTTGTGTTGTATTTCCACCATATTATCACAGTGGCTATTTAGAGTGCTTAAAAAAAAAAACTCTCATTTCCTTTCTTAACAATCTTCAACATTTGCAAACAACTATTGTTTTTTTTCTCACATGTGTCCAGATCCTCATACAAAGAAGCCTTCTACTTCTTCCCTTAAATACATTTTAATATATCCTCCTAAAATCATGTTCCAGATCTCATCTCACAGGTGCATAGAAGAAGAGCAACTCAAATGAAAGATCCAATTGCTTGCACAAAGGGTTTACTCACAGCCTCTTCCATGACAACATCACCACCATCTATACACCAACACTGGCTAGTTACAGTTCTTCACTATACTGCCAACAGACATGGCACATTCAAAATGGCAGCCTGTATACATGTCTTCTGCAAAAATAGTGTTGCTTGGACAGAGGAGAGAAAAGCCACAAGAAGTCTGGCAATCCAATCTCAGAGGCAGGATATGTGCCAACCTTCCTTTGCTCCTCTGGAGGCTAAAATCAAGACTGAGCAGGTCTGAGCCAACGTCCCCTGCTCTCTGTGTTCAGACTTGGTGCTATCACATTCCTCACATAATTCCCCGTCCTTGTGCCTGTGAGGCATCACTGTGTGGGAAGGGCACCCTTGCTTAATGATCTTGGCTAAATCCAGTATCTCTTATGTGTGTGGGTGCCCCTTTGCCCCTGGGCTAACCTAAAAAGTGGCAGTTAAAACTGAGTAAACAAAAGGATGAGATGGAAAACCTCTCTGTCATGTCCCGACTCCAGGAACTCCCACATCACATTTGTCTTTCTGCTTTGTGAAGAGCTGGGAAGTCTTTCCTTCACCTTTATTTCAGGATGGCATTGTTAGATTTTTGTTTGTGACAGGATCCTCCCTTAAATCATCTGCAAAAATGAAAAAGGCTGGGTTGCTCACACGTAGCCCACGCAGGCTCCTGGTTTTCCTGAATTTAGAACTTCCTGTTTGATTCTCTTATCACCTACTTTCTGGAGAGAAACATACCTATATTCAAGGCACTGCCATTGCCATCCTTCACAAAATCAGTAATATCAGTAAGGCTTACTGATATTGCTTCCCTCTCATCCCCCATCCAGCAAACCAGCTGGAACAAAGCTGAATGATAAGGGGTGTGTCCTGCCAAAGAACATCTCTATTTCTCTTTTGATAATAGTCTTTACCTGTGAGTGTCTTGCAGTGGCCTACATGACTTCAGTAAGTCTCATCCTTAGCAATCTTTCATCTGGAAATCTCCAGAACATTCTGTATATTATCATGCCTCACAACATTGTGACTTGGCAGACATTAAAATACCCATTTTTCAAATAAGGGAAGAAGATTTTTTGAAGTTAACTGCATTCAGAAGTGTCCTGGAAATGGCACCAAAGCAAGAATTTAAGTAGAAGTGACTGTTTTGATATTAGGAGTTACCTATGCAGCCTCTATCAGCAGCCATGTAGACCATCGGCAGCTGTGCACCAATGACTAGTCACTGCAGGTCTGCTGTAATGTTAGCAGTGGCTGGCGCCTCTGCTAAGAGGCTGGTGCACACGCATTCTCAAATTTCCCTCAAAAGTGTTGTTGGTGTTTCTATACTAGGTAGTTTGAATTTTCCCAAGGTCCTGGGCTTTGGTTTTTCCTTCAAAATGGAACACTATGGAAGTTGAAGAGAAGAATCCAAATCGTAACCATAGAAGACAAACTCCCCTCTCCTCACTTGGCCAAGAAAAGGGTGTTTGTCTTCTTTTTTAGGTTTATTTTTACTTATTTATGTATGCATACAAGAAGTGGGATTTAGTTCAGATATGCTGGGTTGAGAGGATTCACCAGAGACAGAGTTGGGAGCAGAACAGGCAGATCCACTGAAATACACTGCTGAGGGGAGCAGCGGGCAAGACAAGAGAGGTCTGCTGTGCCATGTGGGTCCCCTCCCTGACTGGGGATCAAATGCAGGTCCAAGTGGCCGTGTATTGCTTCATAGTGCTGAGACTTTAACCCCATGCACATTAGCTTGCCATGTCTCCCACCCACCTTGGGGCACGTCCTCTTCCCCAGTGTGCCCCAGCCCCCAAACCATCTTTTCTTTTGAATTTGCCAAGCATAATCCTGCTTTAGAACTTTAGCTTACTTTTCCCTTAGCCTATCAGTACTCTTCCACCAAATTTACTTATATTTAATTTATTGAAACAATACCAATATACCAAGAGATTTCTGGTGAGACTTACCTCTTCCCTGCTCCTCAGGTTCTTGCTTTTCAGATCTCAGCTGCTAGGCTAACCCATCAGAGAAACCTGTGTCAATCCCAGGCTAAAGCAATCACCTGTTCCCCACATTCTAATTCCTTTCTTGACAACACTGTTACCACTGCATGCTGTTTTCTTGCATTATTTGTTATTGTTTCCCTTTCACAAGCTGGAATGCAAACTCCATGAAAGCAAGCCTCTGTCAAGTCTTGGAGCAAGTCTCAATCATTCTATTTTGAAACATGAATGGGAACAGGGGACACTATAAGTATTTCCCTCCAAATTTCAGTGCACAGTTCCCAACATGGGCACAGTGATTTATTCACAAACATGTAGGAATGTGAATTTTATTTGTTGGTGTTATTCTGGCCACACATGGGAACTAAATTTTCAAATTAGATTGCATAATGAGAATGACCATTTGAATCCAGAAGTGCAGTATGTGTTCCAAGGGCACAATCATGAGGACAACGTTCTTGCCTGCAGGCCTTCACACCAGCATTTTATTTCTTAGGGTCTCTGATAAGACACTCAATTCAACACAAAACTTGCTTCCATGACAAAAATATATTCCACTCAAAGATCACCATGCATCTTTAAGAACAGAAATGCTATTTTGATCATATATATGTGTATGTGTGTGTATATGTATATATGTATATACATATATATAATAATGACCAAGGAAAAAGTAATTTTCCAGTCTTAAATTATCATTGACCATAGCCCTCAAAACTGAAAGGAAACTTGGGATTGTCTTCCTAGCTCAGAGATCTTTTCCTTAACCAAGACCCACAATAAGAATTGTATTTTGTATCCTAACTTGGAAATTATACATAAACATATTTGAAATAAATGTTTGCAGAACAAACTGTATCATAGTTACAAATAATATTTTCCAGTAGTTTCTATTTTATTTCATGCCAGCCTACCCAGCCTACCTAGCCTAGTTAATCCTATCCTATCCTATCTTATCTCATGTATTCTTCAAAAGGCTGGCCTTAATTCATGAAATCAACTTCACACCCTACTAATAGATAATAATCTACAGTTTGGAAACACTGCTTCTACTCCTATTTCTTTTCCTTGCAAAGGAGACATTAACTCAGAAGGTTGTAAATTCCCTAGGGTCCAATATCTAGCACAGGACCAATATAGAGCCCTGTGTCCAATTTACAGTTCCTATGTGAACAATTGAATCAATATACTAAGTAATGCTCTTATTACCTGGGAAATTTTTCCATTAATTCAAGGGTTATCTTTTTTAGCCTTTGACATTTCAGCAGTGTTCAGAAATTCACATGGTAGCAGAAACCACTCTTGTAAATTACACTTCCTGAATTCTGGAAAAGGCCAAAATGGGCCAATCAGGTGCAGGGTTGGAAAATGGACCAATCAGACAGTGGGGGGAGGGCATTTTAAAAGTGAATGTAAGGCAGGGTCAAAGGGACCATTGAAATTGGGATTCAAAGATTTGGAATTCAGAGCAGATTGGGATTTTGAGCAGCATTGGGATTCAGAGCGACCTGGAGGAGCAGGAAAATAAAATAGCAGAGGAAGAGGAGAAGATGGTTCCAGCCTTTGAAGAAATGAGGGAAACCTCCAGCAGCTGCCCTCTGAGAAGGGGAGAGAGACTGAAGGACTTTGTAGGGACTGGGACTTGGTCCTGTCTGTGACACTGACTGGAAGGGGCACCAAAGGCCCTGGGCCTGGTGTCTCAAAGAGTTGTTTGTTGGTGGTATAAACCAACAACTCACAAGAGCTGTAACACTAGACCACTGCCTCTGCAGGCCCGTGGTGGTCATTGCTACTGGACAGTGCTGCCTAGAACTGGAGAACGGTGACTGCCAACACTGATGCTGTACAGATGAAACAGCCAGCCTCTTGTGGATACATAAGCTTGTTTCCCCGTTTGTAAATAAACCCCATGGTTGTTGTTCCGGTAGCCTAAAATCCCTTGCAATTATGCGCGCGGTTGAGAACCCATAGACAGTGACCTGTATCAGACACTGTCCTCTGATAGGCTATATCCTCTGTTGCTATAACCCTTAATTCTGGTTTGTGAACTTTTGGCCTTTGGGAGCTTTTTGGGGGTCTCTGGCCTCAGACTGTCCTCTGTGCCCTGTTTCAGTCAGAGCATCACCTGCCTCTGTTTCAAGCAGTGTTCAGAAATTCACAGTGCATAAGTAAGCTATGGTTTCTGACACCACATATATGATGCCATTATGTCTCCAGGGTGACAAGTCTATCTGCCAATCCAGAGGTAATCCAGAATTAATGGCACCTGTACAAGACAGAACCTCACCTGGCAAAAAGTATATATATAGATATAGAGTATTGTGTCTTAGAAAACTAATTACATGGCAAAACAGTATGTTTTCTCACTTTCCGATTTATGATTGTGTACACAAAGGAGTTCATCAAAAAGAGAACTGTATGGTCAAAGCTAAATGGCTAGATATACACCAGAATTAAAATATCCATTAGTTTCTAATATGAGGTAAGACTTAGAACTCAAAAAGGAATGTTTTAAATATTCAGAGAAGGAATGAATTATATTTTTCCTGAGTACAAGGAAAGAAACAAGAAGTACAAGGCTCTATGAGTACACTGTGGATGGGTTTGGGGAAGGGCATCCAGCCTCCAGAGAGAGAGATGTTGCCCCTGATTTATTCAGAAACTCTGAACAGAATTATGTGAGTAACAGCTGTAGTTCTGTGGTAACTTTGCACAAGTATATGAATAGTAAGTTAAAAAGTATGAATAAAGTGTTTACCAGTACGGCTGATAATCAAAACACTTCCATAAAAGTCAACCAAGACAGACAGGCAGCAGAAGGAAAACACTGACTAATGGAATGAATATGGCTCAGAACGTGCTGGTGATTAGTTCAGCAGGGTCATTTATTTTTTTTATTTATTATTTTTATTAATATAAAATATTTTTTTTAAAATTTACATATACTTGCCATTAATTGTAATCCCCATGTATTCCCCATTACCATCTCACCAGTGCACCATCACCTCAGTCCCTCGTGCTCCCATCTTCCCTCAACCCTCCCACTCCTTCCCCACCAGGTGTCCCCAGTCTGTCCTTGTCTCCTCATTTTTGGTTTTTGTGTCTTTATTGCTGTTATTGTTATTATTATTGTTCTTATTCCTTTCCTTAATCCTTATTTGGTTCCCTTATGTTCCTCCTAAGGGAGGAACCATCTGGTATTTTTCTTTATCAGCAGGGTCATTTAGAAGTGATTTTTTACCTCTATCCTTGGTCACTGTACTCCAGGGCCCCAGACCATGAGCCTGCATGCTCACCTCGGGAAGCATGGACCTGACTTGCAGTTCTTTAGCCCAGGAGCTGTATCACTCACTGTCAAAGCTCTCCTCCCACACTGCAAAGCCCCGGGCACTGCACCTGAGCTAAGGTGGGTAGGGTCTGCATGCCAAGACTGGGTGTGGCAGTTCAGTTCAGATAGGACTTATTCTTGGATCTGATGCTTAAAGACAAAGGAACAAGTAGGAGAAAACACTTATGAGGAAACCAGTTCTTCCTAGTGGGGATAGGAATGAAAATGTCAGGCAGTAGGGAATCCAGATTTGGACAGAGAAATGACTAGCATGGGATTATATCCCAGGTCAGCTTTTGAAGAATTGGATAAAGTAGGCAGGATAGAACAAGACAGGACAGAATAAGAGAATGTTATATATAGTAAGGGTAGGAATCCTCCTGTGAAATATTCATCTTAATTATGTATGTATATGAATACTGTGTGGTTGTTACAGGGCAGGGAGAGGGGCACCCCAGAACCCCAAACCTATCCGCTCTAAATAGGTTCTGCCATCTGCCACATTAAGACAAAACATATAAGACCTTTAATGGAAAGGAATTTAATATAACTAGTGAACAATACAGAAAAGACAAAGAATATAGTTACTAAATCGAGCATCCAAAGTTACCCATCCCATCATGGGTAAAAGTCCAGCCAAACAGGATTGGTCCAGAGCAAGGCCCGAAAGCCTGCCACAAGTCTAAAGCACCTTTCAGTGAAAACCCAGAGAAAAGGGTCAGAAAGGGTCAGATAATTCTGGGAGGAAAAGAGTAAAATCAAAATCAAGATAAAAGCTTCCATACTTAAGCTCCCCCATGGGTCTCTCACCCACATCTTTCCAACCAGTCCAAGATCAAGAAGCAAGTGCAGTTTCTTCACATGTCCCTCTGCTCTATGTTTCTCCTCCAGGTCCCCTTCTTTCTCTCCATCCTGCTTCCTTCCTTTTCCAGTCTCCTCTCTAGCTTCTTCACCCTGCTCAGCTATACCCTTCTTTGGGTAAGGCAGGGAACCTGGAACTTCCCCTTTTCCTGGGAACCACTGTGTTACATGGTGATATAAAATGGTTTAAGAAAATGGACTTCGGTCATCTACTGTTGAGTGTTTGGAAAGTTGTGCAGGTATGTGCTTTATTGAGTGGGTTCCAGTTAATAGCCTATCCCCTCAAATGTGGACCTAGCACAGAACTCTACATAGCCACAGCGGTCAGAGTTTTCTACTTGGTGTCAGCTGCATTAGCTTATGTACCTCAAAGGGTTGATCTAGTCTGTGAAATATATATTCATCCCCCTGACCCTTACACACCCTCAGATGCCCCATGTGGTTGCTCTTCCTCAAAATAGAAGTATGAAATTAGCCAAGAATTGTTATTGCACAACTGAAGGGCACTCAGGTACCCCAAACTGTTAAGGAACACATGCTCTAAAAGGGATCTTCCTTTTCCTGTGTACAAAAGCCAAGGAAACAGAAAGTCAGTGTGAGATTTTTGTGTGAGAGAGAGAAGAGAAAGGAGCAGGGGACAGAGAAGGGGGAGGAAGGATTTTCAAATGACAGCAAACTTGGAAAATTACCCATTCTCTTATGATCAAATTCCCAGCCAAACAGGGTTGGTCTAAAACAAGGCTACTTAGGCCTAAAAGATTGCTACACATGTAAGGTACCTTCTGGCAAGGAACTACAGAAAAGGCATTAGGAAGGTCCCAGAGAGCTTGGACGAGAGAAGTGAAAGAAAATGCAGCTATACCAAATAATCCAATATGAAGCCAAGATAACAGCTGCCATTTTCTCTGCCAAGGACCAGGAGTTCCATGTGTCTCTTTTCCAAGTCTCTCCTTCATGTATCTCTACATGTCCTTTTTCTATGTGTCTCTCTCCAGTAGTACCAGGGTGCAAGTCAAAGGTGAAAAATCAAGGAAACCCTGAGCCTGCACTTGTTCAGTTATGAGCCAAGCATTGTTGTTAACTCCACCCCTAGTTCCTAACAACCCTCCATTTGGGAAGTCAGATTCATGGCATGCTGGGAGTTGTAATCCTCAGTGCCCAAAATGTCTTCAATGTAGAGATGAAGGTGTGTTATAGGGCAACCCTGATATAAAATAGGTTGCCTGACCTGTGCGCTTAAAAGGCACTTATAATAAGACTCACCTACAGGCACACACAACAAAGGTTAAAAAAGGGTTTGTTTACAAAAGAAGGGGAAATGAGAAATGAATAACTCAGGGAGAAGAGAGGGAGATAAATCCATAAATACGGTGTACCAGTTCCACTGAGCTGGAAACCAACAGCATGCTGAGAGCTGATGAAAAAACAAGATAGCCCCAACGCCCACATGTCTGGTTATATACCAAAACTGGCTACTTAACTTCACCCTCAGGTCACAGCGATTCTCCCTTTGGTGATGATGACCTTATGGGATTTGTAGTTTTTGGTGTCTTGGATATTGTTGATCTACAAGTTTGTAGAGTTCATACAAGATATCTTTCCCCCTAACAGGTGAAATCTGTAAAACATTAAGGGTGGAGTTTTTTAGGATGTTATTCACAGACTCAGAGTTCATACCTTAATCCAAAAGAATGGTGATCTTGAAACAGGGGCCAGAGGGGCTCTGAGGCCAGAGAGCTGCCAAAAAGCCCCAGAAGGCCAAAATGCCACAAACCAGAATCAAGGGCTATAGCAACAGGGGCTGTAACCTAACTGAGGAGAGTGCCTGATACAGGTTATTGTCTCACCCATATTCTCACCCATGCTCTCACCCATGTGCACAATTGCAAGAGACCTCAGACTACAGGAATAACAACCATGGGGTTTATTTACAAATAGGGGAAACAAAAACACATATCAACAAGAGGCTGGCTGCTGCATCCAGACAGCATCAGTGTTGGTAATCACCAGTCACCAGGATTGCTAAGCAGCACTGGTCAGTAACAATTACTACTTGGCCTACAGAGGCAGTGTTCAGGGACACCCAGTGTTAACAGCTCTTGTGAGTTGTTGGTTTATACCAACAACAAATAGCTCTTTGAGACACCAGGCCCAGGGCCTTTGGTGTTCCTTCCTGTCAGTGTCAGAGACAGGACTAGTCCTAGTCTCAGCAGAGTCCTTCAGCCTCTCTTCCCTCCTTAGAGGGTGGCTGCTGGATGCTTCCCTCCTTTCTTTGGAAGCTGGAACCCTCTTCCCCTCTTCAAGGCTCTCCTCTTCCTCTGTAGGGGCTCTTCCTCAGAGCTGCTGCTTCTCTCTTCTTCCTCTGGGCTGTTGCTTCTCTGCTCTCTTCTCTATCTGTTCCTCCGTTGTCTGATGAAGACTGCTGAATCTCACCAGGCTCCCTCCAACCCTGGCTTATAACCACTTTCAGGGTGCCCCCCCCCCACAGTCTGATTGGACCATTTTTCAATCCTGCACCTGATTGGTCTGTTCCATAATCTAGGAAGTGCACTTTACACAAAAGTGCTCTGCCACCACTGACTTGTGGTGAGAAGTGGAACCTTGTCAACAAAGCATCAACCAACCCACAGCAAACACTCGATTGTTCTATTCCATGATCCAGGCAGTATACTGCTACATAAAAGGCCTCTGAGGAGCAACTGCCACAACAAACTTGCAGGGAAGCAGCACACAACTGCTTGTGCCTGCTGCAACCCAGTAACAACCTGACAATGAAGAAGTCATTGATGTGCTTATGAAGTGCCTTCACTAAAGAAGTGAGTGAACACCTTTTCTCTCTCCAAAATCATACAACTGCTTTCATAAGTCATGATACCTTCCATGGATCCACAAAATTTTTATAGTATGTGTTTAAATCAAGTTGTATCAAAAGACACTCCATATATATATATCCTGAAAACCCTTAAGCCATTCCTGGTGAGGAAGATAGTCACTTGGTCTTGACCTTAACTTTGTTTTTAATGCTCCTTCTCAGTGGCCTCCTGAAAATCGTGTCTGTTGGTCCATAGTGCCAGCACAGCACCCACCATACAACATGTTCCAGGACACAGAGAGTGGGTGACACTTAGTAACACCCCAATGCTTTTTCTTTGATCTCCTCAAAAGCATATGAAGAAATTATCCTAAACAATGACATAAATGGTGTCAATTTTACTTGGTTCTAAAAGGTGGTAACTGAGAAGGTCAGATTTTAGGCAGACTTCGGATACAAATTTATTTTTAGATAAAAGTAAGGTTTTGCCTGAGGTTTCTCAGGGATGACACAGTGAGGTGGCAGGAGAGAGGCAGAATGTCTCCTTGACCTCTCCCTGACTGGCCAATTCTACTGTCAATCAGAAACCACAAGACAAACCACAATGGGAGTCATATCAGCTAAGGGACCTACTCTTGAACGATAAACCCACAAATGAACATACAAATTCAGCATTTGTAAACATTCCAAACAAGACACAAGGCTTTAAAGAAAGTATGCATTTCATTACTAGGAAAATCTTCTGATTTGTTGCAGTTTTAAGTCACTAAGCTGTATCCTGGCAAGATTTCCATGTTCTGATCACTTCATGGCCCTGTTTCTGATTTTTACCTTCCCTAGCTGTTACCTCTACTGGAACTCCTGCCCCTGAACTCCCGGCGTGCCAACGTGCTGCATGGTAAATCAGGGCAAATAAGCAATCATCACACTTAAAATTTCTTTGACTTCTTGCTTTTGAAATTTGGGTTTAGGGTCTCCCTGGTGGCACAAGGGTTTGAGCCCCTCAATGTAGGGTTTCTGCAGTCACTGCAGCACGAGTTCATTCTCCCACCTGGTGACCCACATGGTGCAGGAGACCTCTCCTGCCTTGCCTGCTGCTCCTCTCAGCAGTGTACTTTGGTTGATCTGCTTGTTCCGCTCCCCACTGTCTCTGATGAGTCTTCTCATCCCCGCAGCTCTGGCCTATACTCCAGCTCTTGTATATGTAAAAAAATAAATCTTTAAAAAAAATTGGGGATTAAAAGGAATTTTGAGGGCAAAGTATACTCTTAATAAGCCGAGACCTAACTAGCAATTTAAACTGCTAAAATGGTTGCCTGTCTAGAAATCTACATTTATAAATATGTGTGACAACAAAACACATGACTAGAGCCACTGTCACATACCTTCTTGAAATTTGGCTGCACTTTTGATACCCTGTCTTCCCTGTCTAAAACCCTAGGACACACTTAGATTCTGAGAACTAAAGGATTGACTATTTTTTATTAGACATAATTTTTTCGCAATTTAGGAAATGGTGATATAGACTATTGTTTTTTCAAGATCAGAAAATGGCAACGAACGATCTTCCCAGAGTTTGCCACAACCACACTGCCTCCTGCTTATTGATATATATCACTGTATCCACTGTGTGTGCCTCCCAGGCAGCCTCCACTCAGTCTCTCTGTAGGAGGCTGTAATCTATAATTGTGTATCTCTGAAGTTCCTTCATGGAACTGTTATATATGCATACATTTTTGTAGGCTGAGTTATACATGAACAAAATCTCCTATGGACAACTTTCTATCCCTGTAATGATGGACCCTGTGAAGGTCCACTGTCTCATGACATACTAGGACCCTCCATGCAATAATCAGGTAAAAGGAGCTCCATGGACACAGAAGTAACCTTAAAGGCATGCTGGGAACACATTTCCCAAGACCATACCTTGGATCTTGGGATACAAAAAATATATCAGCCCATCTAGAATCTAATGATCAATGATCAAATATGGATTCTTATCAGATTCCCTTTTAACCTACTAACAGCTGAAAGACAAAGTTCCAAAGGATAACAAATGTATGCTGACAGACCAGACAGAGCCAGGGAGAGCATTATCCAAGGCCAGCAGTGGGGCCAGAGCCTGCAAAGCTGGGTGAATGGGGCTGCAAGAAAACAGAGATAACAGAGATGGTAGGCAGAAGTAGCACTAGTCAAGGGACATGTATTTGCAAACTAGAGATCTCAAAGATTATTGTACAAAAGGAGATCAGTTCGAGAACCAAAGTCAAGTAAGAACTGAAGGACAGATGATGGGAGAATAAAGATGAGGTGGGGACACTAAGAAAAATTTCCACTGGGGGAGTTTGCTGAACTCTTTGGGAAGCCCCTGGTTCACATCACAGGTTCAGCTTACTGCATTTGGCATCTTGGACATGTATAATAAGGCTGAACTAGTAGGCATGGTCTGAACTGCTAACACAAAGGGGATCCCATAGTAGCCTGGGAGTAGTTAGAGGCTGGTCCCTGCTGGGCATAAGGTGCAAGGCAGTCTTGAAAGGTAGAGAGAGGCAAAGGGTAAACCCAAAGATTAACTTCATAGTCTTCTCACCTTCCCCTATATCAGCTCATCTTGCCCCTGTTGAAACTGAAGGACACACCCCTTGTAATTAGCAAGACAAAGACACCTACCAGTCACTAGAAAAGATCTGTTCAGTCACCAAGCAGCTGGTCTCTTTTGGATCAGAGCAAGCTATATCAAAGATGGTCACTCCTCACACAGCCATTTCTAAGGCCCTCGCCTGTTCCTGAAATTTCGACTAGCACACCCTAGCTAGCCAAAGGTAAAAAGCCCGCTTGACTTCTGTTTGCACAGCACTAGTAGAGAAATTGCACCAAGCTCCTAATAAGCTGGCTGACTCACACTGAAACTCAGGATTTATTTCCACTTAGCAGGGATGTTAAGTAGAAGGTGCTCCTCAGGCAGCCTTGAAACACTCCCATTGTGTCAACACAGTTCAGAAAGATTATTTGGAAGCACTATTCACCAGTGCACCAAAAATGGAGAGAGGATTAATTCGGAGCAGTAGAAATTCATCTAAACACCAGTATTAGTCATTTTAGAGTATACCCAAAGACTGACAAAAGTCAAGTATGCGCACCACCTCACTGATGTGAAACTTGGAACAAAGACTAGAAAAAGCAGACATACACAGGGGCAGGTTAGGAAATATATTTTCATAAAGGAAATATAATAAATGATGCTCACCCTCTGAAAAGAGACAAGGTGCCTCCCCTAAAGGAAGTCAGGAACTGAAGCTAGGTCTGAGCACAGCTGCTAGAAACAGCTTCTCATTACCACCCTATCCTCAAGGTCCCTATAAAGACCACTACATGAACACCATGCCCACCTAACACCTATGGGGATGTGAAAAATACTATATAAATATTAGTAATGAGTTAAAGAGGTTCATAGAACACATGTGCTGTCGGGAAATGTTTAATTACTTCCACTTGTTGACAGCCTACCTTTGGCCAATCATTTAAACTGCCCAAGTCTCAGTCTCTTCATCTGTCAAATGATATTATTATTATCCACCCAAAATGAAAGTCATCCCTTAATCTTCAATGCCTGATTCTTCAATTGGTCAAAAATCTAGATGGTTCTGTCTCTCAGTGTATTTTGCTTCTTTCCCCCCTCGCCCATCACATCTCAAGTCCCTGGCCACAGGTCACAAAATCCCACCAAAATCAACAGCAGCTTCCTCCTGGTGTGAGTTTCACCATCTTCTAAACAATCATTCATGTGACTTTTGAAGTGATTTTCCTAAAATGTAAATGTTTTATATAATTCTTATTCACCGAGGGTCCTTTTATGGCTGCTAGTGGTTCCCTGGCTCAAGGAAAAGCCCCTTGACGAGGTCCCCAGGTATGTCACCTGCCCACCTGTCTGGTCTCATCCCTATGTTCCCAGGTGAACAATCATCCTGGTCCACCCAGGACTCTCCTGGCTTTAGTACCACATCCTTGGAAGTCAGGAGGATTGACCACCCTTACCCCAACCTCTTCTAGAGTCCTCAGGGTTACTTATAGCTCCCTGGAGTTTCCCTCACCAGAACATCGCCCTTGCGATTTTGTAAGACTAGCATGGTTCCCTCTTCCTCCTACTAAACCCACTAACCTTTTGGGAAAGTGATTCTTAAAGGAGAAGAGAGAATGGTAACCCCGTGAACTCATCAGAAATGCAACCCCCTAGACCTTACATCAAACCCAATGAGTCAGATGTGATTAAGCCCATCACTCTGTTTTAACAAGACCAGTGGGATATTTTGATGCCCTCTGAAGTGTGACAGGTCCAGGAAGCCTTCCTGTCCAATGGACCCTCCCCAAGCAGTCTTGCCTATTCCCTATTCATATCATCACTGCCCATTGCATACTTCTATTATTTTCCCCATCACACTCCAATGACATTATTCGCTTACCTGTTTATCTCCCCAATTGGACTGAAATTCTTTGAAAGCAGTATTGCCACTTTCCGCTGATTTCCAGGAAAAATCAATCTATGTATAAATCCTTGGCAGTTTTATTAACTCTTTTATTCAGAGAACAGACTTCTTAAATTATGTTTATTTTTAAAAGATTTATTTATTTATGCATACAAGAGCTCAGAGTTGCGGGAGGTGAGAGGATTCATCAGAGACAGAGTGAGGAGCAGAACAGGCAGATCAACTGAACTACACCGCTGAGGGAAGCAGCAGGCAAGGCAGGAGAGGTCTGCTGCGCCATGTGGGTCCCCTCCCTGGCTGGGGATAGAACTGGCACTGCTGTGCAGTGGATGCTTCACAGTGCGGCGCTCAACCCGCTGCGTCACTAGGGAGACGCCTGTTTCATTTCTTAAGTCAAGCCATATTGCAGAAAAGTGTGTGATCCTAGGAGAGAATGGCAGAGACTGGCAAAGGAGCAGGTGCTCACATGCTGCCTTGAGCATTTGTAAGAGTGAATGTTGCCCTAATTGTCATCGAAAGCCATAGATCATGCCTTCTCTCGATTAATTGTAATGATAGACAATCTTTTTCTGCTCAATAGATTATCATGACTTTTCAAAATATTTTATCTCTTAAACACAAATGTTTAGGCATAAAAAAAAAAGCACCAGCTCTGGTGGGTTTTGTATATTTCACAACCTCTGAATTTATATGGACTTTGTACTAGGAAGAACCCACACTTTTGGTCTCAATTAAAAACACTGCCACATGTTTGCTATTAATAATGACAGCAATTTACTTCTGTTGAAATTGAAAGCCTTCAATTCTCTTTGAAAAACCTAAATGCATTTCACATGGTTTACAGACATGTTTCAAAGCTTTCTTCTCCTTTATAGTTTTTCTTTTTGTTTTTAAAATAGACTTAATCTTCAAAGTTTGTGATTGCCACTTGGTGTCTGAAGATATAGATCTAAACATATGTGTATATGTATATTTATACTGATATTTTTATGTTGTGGTCCAATAAATAGTTCTGCCCTCAGAGACAACTTGTTATTGTTCATATGAATATAATTTATCTGTTTTTTCCTAGCATTTTTTCCTTGACATTTTAAGAGTCAGTGAAACTATGAAAAAAAGAAAAAGACTTTCAATGAAGAAACATAATTGTTTTCAGCAAACCACATGTGACTCTTCTGATGTATGTTTTATATGGCATTGTCTTGCAAGAATATACATGTGGGAAGATTTCTTAAAGTAAATCGTTAGAAGCAAAACTAAAACAACTAATTAACATTCATTAAATACATAAGAAGAGATGTGATTTGGACCACATCAAAAGCACCAGCCTTAATAATCTAGTTTCATACTGAAAAAACAGATTATGATCCAAAGAGATTATACCCTCCCCCAAACAAGTGCATATGTTCTAGAGTCACTGGTTTGGGTCAGGAAAAGGCATCTGGAAACAATTAGGGCAAGATGTCCCTGATACTCAGTAGGAAGCAAATCCTATGCTAGGAGTTGGATTTCTGAAGGACTCGAAAAATTGGATCAAAACTACGTAAAAAGTTTTTAAGGCAGTAAATTGGAAAATACCTTTAAATTATCCTAAATCCATCAATAACAAAGTTTGAGATTTTGTTTGGAATTTATTCAGTTTGACTGTCGTTATTGATCATATTTTTGAAATAGCAGTTAGTGCAACAATTAATGCAATTGTTCCATTTGGCTAAATAGACAGTCATATAACTACCTACAACATACCTCATATAGAAAATATTCTATATTTATGATGGATTACATGGGCAGTTTCACTTGTTGGTTTAATTACTGGTTCATTACCAAAATAACAGTTCATTAGAGATGCTCAGTATTTTAGAAATTTTTGTACTTGTTCAGGAGCTATTGTAAATTTCTAACATGTAACATTTTGTATTATATTGCCTTTTCCACTTAAATTTGTGTATAGGAGTTGAACAGGCCAAATATTTATTTTTCAGGGGTATCCGACTTGGTTATCTGCAAAGACATGATGTGAAAAGTACATTTAGATGTGGGGTGACGGTTAATGAGAAAGTAGTTTTAAGTAACAGTATGTTAACGGATCAAAAATAAGCATAAAAATAGACCGAAAATCCAAATACTGCTGTATTACTAGTGCCATAAGATTCTATAATTAAAAGTAAGATATTAATCATAAAGGGCTGAAGTATTTAGATTTCACTAAACATGTAAAATATACAAATCTTTGTGAAAAAGTTAATGCAGTATAAACACGCTCCCATGTTAAAGCATATCATTTATAGGATTCCTTATAAAAAACATATTATTTAGTAAACCATTATTTAAATGCATCAGTATTAAGACTAAGAACAAGTCTTTTACAATAAATACTAATTAAATTAAGCAGAGCATAGTTCCTTTTATTCAATCAACTAACAACTTCTGTATTACTGTTATTTTTTTTAAAGATTTATTTATTTATGCAAACAAGCACTGGGGTATAGGCCAGAAGTGCAGGCGGTGAGAGTATTCACCAGAGACAGAGTGGGGAACACAACAGGCAAATTAACTGAAGTACCTTGCTGAGGGGAGCAGCGGGGAGACAGGAGAGGTTTGCTGCACCTTGTGGGTCACCTCCCTGGCCAGCGGCAGGGATCCAACTCGTGTTGCAGTATCTGCAGTTTGCTTCATAGTGCGTTCCTTAAACCACTACGCCATCAGGGAGGCCCCCATATTATTATTTTTAATCTGCTGCTACCAGCTATTTTTTACTCTTGTTTATTCAGGTAATGTTTAAATATTGCTAATATTTAAAATGTTTACAAATAATTCAACATATACTATCATATACCATCTCAAAATGGATACTCTAAATTTTATCTTTAACTTCACTTAAGACACATTATTAGTAAACTTTAGTAACCCCCCCCCAGGGGATTTAATTTAGTTTTATATGATGCAAGGATAGCCGCCTCTGTCCAGTCGAGGGAAGATCAGCTTTCACCTCACTCCCTTATAGGAAGGAAACTTAGCAGTTTGTTTTGTTTTTTTCAATCTTATATCTCTATAGGTTATATTTAGAAAAAAAGAGCATTATTCTATTACACCCTCCGTAAAGCACAAATGAAGACTATGGTTTTTTAAAAGGTGGCATTAAAGATAAACTAAATAACATCCTAAACATGATCAGTAATACACAACCATTTTTATTCATGAAATATTTCCTTTGAAACTATTTCACTAGTACTTTGTGATAAAGAGTCCAATGTTTGTCTTGATTCTCAACTGTCATATCTAGGAGGAATAAAGAAGGCAATACTCAAGATCAGATAGCTCCAAATGGAAGAAACTCTATATTGGTTGTGTGTTCTAAAGCATAAAACTCATTTTTTTAAAAAGATTTATTTATTTATGCATACAAGAGCTGGGGTACAGTCCAGAGGTGCGGGGGTGGTGAGAGAATCCACCAGACAGAGTGGGGAGCAGAACAGGCAGATCAACCGAAATACACAGCTGAGGGGAGCAGCGGGTGAGGCAGGAGAGGTCTGCTGCGCCATGTGGGTCCCCTTCCTGGCTGGCGGCAGGGATCATACTCATGCTGCAGTGGCTTTGGTTTGCTTCAGTGTGCTTTGCCTAACCCACTGCGCCACCAGGGAGGGCCCCAACATAACACTCATTTTTTAATCCTATTCACCAAGGTTATCAAGGTTTCCACTGGACTTGGCTAGAAAAATTTCCATTTCCTAGTGTCAATCAAGACTTTATACTGTTCTGTTTATTCGCAAATGAACAAAAAAGGTTTGCACTTTAATGTTTGGGCATTAAATTGCAAAGTTTAGAAAATTTCCTTCTAAGTGTTTTATATATTTTATATTATGTAAGCAACAACATCATAAATTAATTGAAACTAATGGAAATATCTATTTTCAGTTTTTCTGGATAGATAGCAAAAATTTCTGCAGAAAACCAGTTTCTTCCTCATTTTCATTTATTTTTAAGTCACTTTTACTTTGCAAGTAACATAATAGATAATTGCTTTATTTTTGAGCTTTGCTGGTCCAAGAGATTGCTTTCTCTGTACCTCCTTTCCCCACCCCAAAAAAAACCCTCTTAGAGTGCTTTCCATTGATAGGGACTTATATTACAGAGAGCGTCAGAATTTCTGCAGATGTTGCCCTTTATTAATAAGAAATATGCCCTACTTATTTTGTGTTAAACAACTCTCCTAAGACGTTTACCATAAGATAACAGCAAACCTCAGGTGGTACAAAAGATTTTCACAGTAACTCACAGTTAATTGCATTACAAAATGTTGTAAATATGTCTCATTTAACAGTCGTATTTTGTGGAAATAGCGCATTGGTGGCATTCAGGACACATACTTCCTGGTTGCAACGGACTGAAAAGGAAATGAGGACAGTGGCTCAGCCTGCAAGGGTCGTGCACGGATTGTGCGTTTACTCTGTGACTTGAACTCCCTGTTGCCCAGATCAAACGAGGAGGTATGTCAGCCTCTGGATAAAAATTAGAGGAACCTTTTGTCCCCATTTTTAAGCAAAAATAAATTGAAGTGCTTCTATTTTCTTCCTTCTGTATGGAATATGTGAAAGAGGCAATGTAAAAGCAAATCAAGTCCCACTTTGGAAATCAAGCCTGTTCTTGAGGGGCCATTCTTCCGTTCAGAAACAGGCAAAAATGTAACCACAGTGCCTGATGTAAAATCAGCACATGCCAGTTACACCTGGAAAAAGCTGACAGCGGTACCTTTTTCCCCTCCATGTAAGGGTAGAGGAAGCAGTAGAGACCTTTCACGGGCTTTCCTGGCCGGTGACTGGGAGTAAAAGTCTCATGATCACCCACCTGGTAGGGACAACCCTCACCAGAACACAGATTGGAACTCAGAGTGCAGGCAAGAGATACAGAACAAGGAATATTGTGCTCTTGCTGAGCTCCCCGAGACCCAGGTGTTCACCTGTCAGGAATATAGACCCATGGAGCTTCTGGATCTAAGTCAGTTCTCTCCACAGACCTCTCTTGTCAATCCCCAGTAATATGTTCTACCATATTCCTACCCTATCATATTGCTTTCTATTCCCAATAAAACCATAAATTAATTGAAACTAATGGAAACACATTCACTGGGCAACCATACTGTGTGAGGAGCTTAGGGGTCACTAAGCATGTGATCAAATACCTCCCTGTCTTGTCCCAGCCAGTCCTGACCAGTGGGTGTTACATCAGGCACAAACCACATCTCTTTTGGTACATGTCTTGAGACTGGGTGAAACCATCCCTGGAGCTGGAACAATAGTCGATCTGAGCACTGAATGCTCCTTCAAGGCAGATGCAAGTTCCAGTCACGCTCCCTGAGCACTGGTCTTGACAGATGGTTTAGTTTAGTTTTAGATGTTACTTCATCTAGTGACACCATCCACTCTTTGTACATTTCGTAGAAGTTCTTTCTGAATGATATTGTTTTAATATTTTTACTCTTTGTCTGAATGTTAGTGTTCAAATGCTCACAAGATATTGTCAACTGGCTGCAGTTCTGTTTTGTTTATCTCCAGTTCGCTGACGTTACCATGTGTGTTCTGTGAAAGCACTAAGCAGATACCCTACATACACACACACACCCAAGTCTGATTGGTTACCAAGTGCCTAAAGATGGCTTCACTGTTTAGTAAGATATAATATTGTTTAATACTATTATCATTGTTCTTTGCGTGCATAATTTCAGTCCGGTTTTCAGCCATTCTGTGTATGTTATGAACTCTAAGTAAAACTGCATCCCCAAAAGCAAACGAGTTAAAGCAAATAATTCCATTTCTCCTTTGTAAGTCCTTCTATCTCTACTTGAAATGAAATTAACTTAATGCATTGAAGATGCTACATCTTCATATTACTAGAGGTTGTTCCACTTTGAAAGAAGAAAATAAACAGAAGGAAATTTTTAAATAAACATGGACGGCCCACCTCTCAGTAGGACTAAAAGAAACTTTTCTTTCTATTTCCTACCTTTTAAAGAGTCAGGTTTACTGCTTTCAGGACAAATACTTTTGGTTTACTGTTTGTTGTCTGTCTTTTTATTTCTACTTATTTTAACTTCAAAGGATTTTGTCCCTAAAGTAGTAGAAATTGTGAAAAATTGCTTTGGAGCTCTGGTACAAAGCTATCTCTGTTTTCATATGCAATAACAAAACTCTTTCCAAAGGAAAAGAAGTGATCATAAAATGTCTGTTAGAATATACATTATTCACTTATTTATTCATGTAAGCCAGATACACTAATTTATAAACTAGTTGTTACTCACATTTATGATACCAAAATCCCAAATGCAAAAATAAACTGTCTTTTCCTTAGTCAATAATAATTATCAGATTAATTTTCTGAGATCTTGGGCCACCTCATACCCCATTCCTACCCACCACATCCCATCGCCATTTTCAGGGTTTTTGACCCACCTGAGATTTGCCTAGAGCCTGCAAAACCCATAATGTCACAAATGCAAAGTCTGTAATATCCCAGCTCATGAAGTGTTCTTGGGCAACTTGAAGTACCATCAACATATACAATTTTATGAGCTCATGGTCCAGCTCTTGAAATGTACCAATTTCCCATCTATCATAGGAGACCTCAGATGTGTGCCTATTGACTGGTAGGAACAGAAAACCCAAATTTCAAATCCTAATTAGCTGATGATAGAGAGACTGCCCCCAGAAAATGGGAGAGGCATCAGAGCAGAGCATGGAATAAAAAGTAAGTAGATTTCTAAGTTACTGCCCTTTGTGTTGTCTTTACCTCAATAATACCTTATAGGAGATATAGTTACTAGTCAAGGGTTAGTTTAATAAGAGAGGGAGAGAGGAAGGAAGGGGAGGGAGTAAAGTAAAAGGGAAGATAGGATAGAGGGGACAGAGTAAAGAGAGATGAGGAGGAAGGGGAAGGGCTAGAAGAGGTAGGAAAAGGGAGAAGATATAAAGGAGACATGGAGAGAGAATCACTACAAAAAAGCAAACAGCTTATACGTCTAACTACATGTGTATGGGGGTTATCTGCAGTCAAGTCCCACTCCTCTTGGCTTTCATATGGAAAAGGTTTTGCAACCTGATTCATGGTTTCCATAACGTAGATACTGAATTTATATTACACAAAGTAGAATACAGAATAGAACTAGATAACATTTACAAGTTAGAACAGAACCAAATGACAACGCTCTGATGGTGTTACTAAATTCTCCACCCCCAGCTAAAAATAATAAATAAAACAACCAGAGCCTCAATGTAAATGAAAGAGAAATCTGGCTTCCCCAGATTCAAAATAAACACAGCAAGGCCAAGTCTCCTCCACTCCCTCCTCACTCACACCCCCCAGGGGGTTGGAGGCTAACAGCCTTTCAGATTTAAGCACAGACATTCCGGGTAATGCAAAGCTCAGCAAAGGCGAGGTGCCCTGGAGTAGGTATGGCTGTGCCAGACAGTGCTCGGAGAGCCCTCTGTATTTCCAAGCAGCCGGAAAATTCTACCTTTCCAGTTTCATTCTAGCTCAAGGCTTCCTCTTCAGTTTAAAGGTTGACACTTCAGACTCATTGTATTTCTGTGGGAATGAGTTTGTGAGAATGATTTTTGCTTGGTTAGGGAAGAAGGGCAGAGGGTCTGAGGGCACACGGGTGTCTCAGGGGAGGGTGAGGAAAATCAGGAAGCCCAGTCAGGTAGATGTTAAGGATCCTTCTAATCTTGATGCTCCTTTGTGTGATGTTCTGGTAAAAGTAGTAATATATTTATGTGGATAGTGGCTGAAACACAATAGGTGCTAAATAAATTCTTATTGAATAAACAAATGAATTCAAGCAGACTCAGAAGGATCTCCCTCAGCCTTCTGGTGTGTGTCCAGCAATTGTCACCGCTGGAGGCCCAGAACGTGAGACAGAGGAAGGAAGCTCCTGCTTCCCAGTGCCTTATCATCTGTGAGGCTCTTCAGAGGACGCAGCGTAATCCATGTCCTGAATCCACCCAACAGTTCCTCTAGTCAGCTATTTCAATACTATGCTCATTTCACAAGTGAAAAGTCTGAGGTCTATGATGTCAAGAGCTCACAGGTAGTAAGTGGTAGTCATGATTTTAGTCCAGTTCTGACTAAATACTATGCTCATTTCACAAGTGAAAAGTCTGAGGTCTATGATGTCAAGAGCTCACAGGTATGCTCATTTCACAAGTGAAAAGTCTGAGGTCTATGATGTCAAGAGCTCACAGGTAGTAAGTGGTAGTCATGATTTTAGTCCAGTTCTGACAGAGTCCCAGGCCTAATCACAGGGTTCTGTAGTCTCTGTTATTGAAAAAGCAAAAATAGGCATCATGTGCATGATGCATGCATTCTTCTGATTGTATATGAAAAGGGGGGGGGCAGGAGCAGAAAGAGTAGATGTCATTGTGCCACTGGGTACCACATGTGCTCTATCTTTCTACTTCTTTCACAATCAATGTCTGCAGACACACAAGGATGGGGTGGAGTATGCTCCCTGGGTTTTCCTCGTGACCACTGGTTCTGCTCTGTCCTGGCCCAGAGCAGCCAATTGCCTCTCTATCTCATGTCTCCCAAGCACTCTGTTCCTTGCTGCCCTGCACATGCCCCATCTCCGGGTAACAGCACCTACCTGCTCAAGTACTCGAAGTCTCTACTACCAGCCCCAATCACATCTCGTTTATAAGGTTTTTTCCGACCACTATTCTCTGTGTCATAAGCTTTGCTTCCTCATGCTCTGCGACCAGTACAGTGCCACAGATCTGGAATCAGGGGCCTCTGGAACAAGTACAGATCTGGAATCAGGGGCCTCTGGTGGTGCAAGGAGTTAAGCACTGCATTATGAAGCTATCTACATCCATAGCAGCGCAAGTTTGATCCGCGGCCAGGGAGGCGACCCACATGGTGCAGCAGACCTCTCCTGCCTGACACGCTGCTCCCTTCAGCAGTGTACTTCAGTCCATCTGTCTGTTCTGTTTCCCACTCTGTCTCTCGTGGATACTCTCACCCCCATACCTCTTTCCTATACCCCACTTCTTGTATGCATAAATAAATAAATCTTTAAAAAAATCTGGAATCATAAATTTTGGATCTGAATCCTGGTCTAGCCATTTTCTAGTCTTGGAATCTTAATTATCACCCCAAGTTTCTTTGTAAGTAAGATGGAGATAATAATAGCTCACAACTCACTGGTTATAAAGATTAGATGAACTAATCCGGGTATAACTGGGGCTCAGCATCCAGAAGGATAAGGGACAGAATGAGTTCGCAGACTGAAATCTCACTGCCACTCCTCTCTGCCAGTGCCTCAGCTGGTCAGATTTCCACTCTTTGTAGAATGATGCCAATACTAATCGAAAGGTTAGAACAGTTATTAGATAGTCAACCACTGTCATATGGGGTTATCTATTCTCTTTATCTGATATATACATGCCCTAGCCACATATATCATTGATTCTAAATTAGAAAGGTTGAAAGAGTTATACCTTCAAAGACTTTATAAGGGTTTTCTGCATAGTGCTGGGAAATGAACAAGTGATGTCAGAATTACTTTTGGTTTCATATTTTTTTCTCCCTCCTAAGCCAAGTTGATATAAGTATCTTTCTGCTCTTCAATGCCAGGAAGGGCCTAAGGGAGCATTTATCTCACTAGTGGGGATAGGGGGACCATGAACTGTTAGGAGCAAAGTGGAAAATAAAATGCTCTACCTACTTCCTTGTCAACTGACAGCTTGCCCTGTGGTCCCATTGTGCTCCTTCTCAGGCTACCCACAGAATGTGCCCAGGATAAGACATAACTTTCAACACATTCTACATGCTGGTTGTGAGCTACCAGGGGTAAGATGCTATTTGATTCACATTTCTAGTTCTAGCACCTAGGTAGATGTCTGGAACACAGTACTCATTTGGTGAATATTTGTTTAATGCATAATTGTGCCATGCCTTGTCCTAGATCCAGGTTCAAGGCCCACCTTCCTACAGTTACCCATCAAGTGAACCAGCGTCACTCAGAGCTGATGGTCAGATCAGGGGTACCGTGGGGCAACATGGGCCAGTTGTGAGGAAGTCTCTGGTCATAGACATGATCCCCCTGAATTAACCTGGCTAGCCCTATAACATCTACATCAGCCTTGTGATACCACATTCTCTGCCCAGCTTGGGCTCTGCGTTAGTGCCTGGATGTCTATGCCTATGTCCACGGCAATGACATTTCTCTAGGGCAGAATGAGCATGCATATGTAGGAGAGGAAGAGAGAGAGTCTTCCATGCCAAGTTTTGTGCAGGGGGGGGGGGGGGTTGGGTCAAAATTTTAAACCTAAGTTACTGCACTGAGTATAATTGTGGAGTCAGACCTCTTCAAATGATCTTCTAGGTAGCTGGCCCACCTCTAAAAGTATGGGTCTCTTGTGGTCTGTCTGATCCAGTGGCTTCCCTGGAGCTTATGACAATGTCACACCATGTTAAATGCACAGGGGGAACAACCTAGCCTCCTCTTGGAAGCATGGAACACAGCAGCTTCTCTCCTGACCCACCATGTTCTTGGAGAGCTGTTAAGTCTTGCATTCTCAGCATATCCAGCTATGCAATATCCAGGATATGTCTCTGTACTTCATTTTGCAATAGAATACTGAAAGGACAGATCAGAGGATCTGTACAGGTGTGGATAAATGTATATTGAAATGCATATATTGAAATGCAGTCTCATTTCTCTCCAGGCCTGCCCTGCAGTGCGCACAAAGACTTCAGTATGTCTCCTCACCGTCACCTTCACAGAATCATACAGAGGCATAAAACACTGCTGTTGGAATGGAGACATTCCTCAAAAAACATCACAAGAAGCATGGATAAGGCTGAATCATAGAGTTTACAGTTAGAACTTATATAGAGATCAAAAATGGGAATTTTTTGTGAAGTAGAAATCTTGGGCATTGGGACAGAAGTATCTAATAGGGCCCCAGAAGCAACAGAATCAAAGTGATGAAGAGAAGAATAGCAGTGAAGACACATTCAAGATGAAATACAGAATACAATTCATTTAATAAACATAATACCTCATAAGGGTCTGCTTTCCAAAATTTTAATCATTGTGGAAGAGAAAATAAGCAAGAGAGAAATGGAAGATGCGAAAAAATGAGACAGGGTGACCTTGAATCTGGTACCATCTTCAGACCTGGACCCCAAGTGTGTGCCTTTGGAAAGTCCGACTTCAAGGGGCCTCACTATCCTCGTACCTCTGAAGCATCTGGGCTGTGACCCCAGGCTCTCTGCCACCTGTCACAGGAGGCATAGTCTCCCTGAGTTTAAAGTACTCATTTCTCCCATCCCCTCCATGGGCAGTTGTTTCCCTTCTGACCATGTAGTATTGCCCACCCGCCCTCATTGATGACAGTGAAGTGGGAATGGGAGGCTGACTCATCAGCTGGGCCCGGAGCATCCACAAATACCACGTAAGATGGTGAGACCTTAGACCACAAAGTGTTCTAAATTATAAACTGGGCATTTTACACATAAAACGGTGAGCTGTCACACCAAGCATCCAGTTGCCAACTGCTATAGTGCCCCACTAGTTATACAACATCTCCTTTTAGCTTAAATGACTCAAACACATCGAAACCAACTTTATACTGCTGAGAGGTAAAAGACATTCTTTTGGTATAGCCTTAGAGCTTAAATAGAACCTTAGCGGGAGTCCAAAAACCCATGATATTACCCCTATAAAGTTTTATGACCTTTAGACAAATCAGTCACTCTCCTTGGCCTTCATTTTCCTACCTGAACGAGTAATAGCTGAAGTATCTAAACCAAAGGCAAGCAAAATTGCATGTAAATTACTCAGATGGAAGAATGCCACAACAGAAGTAAAAAATATTTGGTTTCATATAATTAAAACAAAGCCAGTGAACTAAAAAAATTAAGTTGTTTGTTTGATATATGATTAATTATAATAGGATTCATTGTGTATCCTGTTCTCCAGTGCGCTTTTTAAACCTTTCTACATTGTTAAAATTCAGGTGACATGGACACCTGTGCCTTGTATCTGTACAAGCACTGTATCAACTTTAAGGTCACATGCTAAGTTTTTTTCACACACTTTCCTATTGAGAATCAATCTTCATCCTGATGAGGGAAATTTTGAGAATGTATGGTCTAGTCTAAAGCCATCTGGTTGGTGAGGTATTTTTTAGGGAACACAGTGCTTGACTATGCCAAAGTAGGGGATTGTAAATGGGGACACAATTCCCAATTGTAAATGGGGATATAACTCCCACTTTACAGCTGAGCAGAGTAACTCACCCAAAGCCCTACGACTGAGAGAATCAAGCCTAGGGAAGCTGGTTCTTGCACAAGGGTGCCGTCCTGCAGTCATTTGTCAGAGTGTTTGAATCTTGCTCTGTGTGCCCTAACCTTACCTGGGAGTGCTCCCACTCAACACTGGAGTTGCATTTTCCCTTCTTCTGGCGCTGTGTGATGCAGTGGCTTGGGGTGATGTCTGCTTCATAAAGACTCTTCCTTGATGGGTTGACTTTATCCTGCCTCATTTAGCAGCCCAACAAATGCTCATTATGGAAGGACTTGTGAAGTCCTTCCTCTCTCCTGGGGGAGGAGATGCAAACATATACTCAATTTTCTTCCTACTTTCAAAGAGTCAAATGACCTAAGCAGATAAATCAGTTAGACACATACAAGGCAAACAGCACTGTGAGAGAGAATGAGTCCCAGGAAAGCATAGACAAAAATGGGACCAAAGTCCTTTATTTCTTCCTGCCCCTCGTGGTCTCATATTCCCTCTCAGTGCTAAGGGTCCTCAGTCTTCTCATTAGCCCTCCAAATTTAGGCCCTGGGATGACTGGATGCTCAGCTGAATGACCTTCATTGGTATCTATCCCATTTTCACATGATTGTGGTTGCAACTGAGCTCCTGACTACTCTGCTGAAAATCAAGATGCCCCCCCCCCCAAGAAAATCAAGCCAGGGTAATCACACAAGCTCTGTGCCCAGGATTAGAGTCTAGAAAAGTTGCTTATGATTCAGAGTTCCTGTGGATCAGCAAAGGACTGACTCTGCCTGAAAACTAAGCCAATGGTAGAGGCTCTTCCTTAGGATGAACAGTTTCATGGAAAAAGACCACTCAGTAATTGTGAGGTCCTGTGAGCTGGTGACTGAACTGCCATTGGAGTGCCAAGTGCAGTGTTCTGTGCTGTGACCCAGCACTCAGCACCCCTGTGTGAGACTCTGCACCATTTTCAGGGGACCAGATTCTGAGTAGACACTCATAAATAACCACCATTTTTACATCTCTGGAAATGCCCTTTTCCCAATTGTACTACTTTTAGCATACATCCACATAAAATCACTACCGGACAACCTAATTGTTTTTTCTTCATCACTCTTCTCCAGAGTGAGTACACTAGTGCACTAGTGTACGATAGCAACAGTGAAAAGTGATGCAGCAAGTGACCTTGGCAGCTGCAGCACAGACCTGCTAGGCACAGAATGTGATGGGGTATTTCTGGGAGCAGTGCCTCTGGCAGGATGTTAGTGAGCATTTGTCTTTGACACCATATGTCAATAAACTGGCAAACCAGTTTAAAACTGGTGATATCATTTGGGCTATGTTATATCATACCAGTAAAACCAATTGGGAAAACAAAAGTTAAACCAACTTGACGCTCAAAATGGCACCAAATTCTGACTGGCTTGTTGGTTTTACTCTTTTTTTTTTTTTTTAATCTTTCGAAAGCAAAATCAAATAATTGTTTAAATGAATATATCACCCAACAATGTCCGACTAACATGTGATGAATGACCTTAACAGCTTTAAGTGCTATCAGCTCAGATGCTTGTACATAGACACTCTTATTTGCTTGTTTCAAACATTCCCTGATAGAATAAAAGTTATCATGTGACTAAAAGAGCTAAACTCCACCTTGAATGTGTTCTTGATGACAAGGTTAATGTTCTTAATGTTGGCTTAAGCAGCCAACTATGCCATTTACATCATTTCTAACTGCCCAGCATGGGTGAGGAAATCATGTTCCCACTTTAAACCCAATTGACCCTTGGCAACATTCAAATCCTGCAAGCCAAATCAGCTACCCAAACCTTACAACAGGGAAAAGCAAGAGACCAGGAAAAGAGTCCACCCAGAGAGATGCTGCAGAGAAAGATCAACTCAAAATAATGTTCCTGCTCCTAGGGGATCTTTCTTTTATCACACATGCGGTGTCTTTCATCTTCCAGATTTGCAAAAATTGGCACATAGAATCCTCACAACAGTCTTGTGAGCTAGGCAGGTGGTATGTGTTATGAATCCTTCATATTAAAGATGGAGATGATAAGGAAGGTGATAAAAATTAAAATACATCAAACAGTAGCATCACATTAAAAGATCCACCACTTTTGAATGAAAAAAGTAGAACTGTCAAATGTATTCTCATCTTTTTTAACTAAGTTTTACTCCAATGTTAAGGTCTGAGTAGTTTTGAAAATCAAAAGCATAAGGACTTGAATTATTATTTAAGGGGGCAGAAAACTCTCTTGGGAGACAGGCATTCTTTTTTAAGTGTTTTATTTATGAAAAACGCCAGCAGAATTGAGTTAAGAAATTTTCTTTTGATTTCATCCGGGCCCAGGTTGCTCTTTATCCCACAGCGAGGAGGCGGCAACCTTTAGAATAGGAGAGTGGATCAGCCAGCCATCTCACCGAAGTGGCTCAATGGCCCAAGGAGGGTCTTCAGAGGGAGAAACCTCCAGAGGCATCTTAGAGCCCAGGGCTCAGCAGCCCAGCAGGACAGCCACTACTTAACAAAGCAGGCTGAACCAGCGGAATTAGGGAAGAGCTTGGAAGCTGTCCCTGCCCTCAGATCGTAAAAGTCAATATAAAATTGAACATACCCTCAAAGACCCCCAGGGCATAAATAAAATCAAGATTTGGAACTTCGGAGAGAAGCAATCAGAAAAGGGACCTAGATGCACTTTCTTGGAGACTGTTTCCCAGAGATCGCCCAGGTTTCAACAAGTCATTTGCTTTCTACAAGGGGCAGGAAAAAGAAAGCGCTCCAGCTGCCTACACTGTTCCCTCCACAGGTTGGGGCCTGTGACAGGGCTCCTGTGCCACCGGGGCAACCCAGGCACTAACCCCAGTAGCGATTTTCAGTTAAGATACTCACCGCACGGGGACCCGGGGGGTGGGGGGGGTGGGGGGGTGGGGGGGTGCAGAGCAGAGCAGCGTCCCCACTCAAAGCAACTTTCAAGAACCCCTCTCCCTTTTAATCTTCCTCTTCTCTCTCCTCCCTCCCTGCTGACACCTCCTGCCCCCCCACCCCCACTCTAAAATCTTTGCCTGCCGGCTTTTCTCCAATCCCACTTGAGACCCAGGCTGGCCGCGCCCCACGACCCCCCTTCCCCGTTTGGAACACTTTTTACAAGTGTAAAGGAAGAAAAGGCACGAAGTGTGAAAGCAACATTTCTTTCCTTGCCGGCGGGTCCGGGCGCCGAGGGCTGTAAGCCCCTCCAGAAAGATCTCGCCGAGTGGGAGGCCGGGGAGCAAGAGAGAGAAAGAGGGAGCAGAGTACAGAAGAGGGGCGCAGAAAGGAGCGCCGAGTGGGAGGCGAGGGCATGGAGACCCAAACCCTGCGGGGAGGCGCGGCGGGGCGGGGGCAGACGGCTGGAGGGGGTGCGGGGTGCGGAGGAAGGGAGAGGAGGCGGGGCCCGAGGGGGGAGGCGGAGCCTGAGCCCTTTCAAGTCCCCGCGCCCCCTCCCCGGGCGCCCCCAGCTCCGGCCCCGCCCCTGGCCCCGCCCCCGCCCCGCGGCCCGTCGGCCCCGCCGGCTGCGCCCTGGAAATATGAAGAGACGCGTCGGCGGCTACGGCGGCGGCCACTGCAGCTCCGAGCGGCGCGGGCGGCGGCCGGGGCGGGACGCGCGGGGGTCGGACTCGAGGGGGCCGGGCGCGGGGCGGCCGAGCGCGAGGGGGCCGGGATCGCTTAGAGGGCCAGGCCGGGCGCACTGGGCCCTACGGCGCCGAGGGAGTGCGCTCCCCGCAGCCCCTGCGCCGCGTCCCCCGGGCATGGGGCGCGCCGCGGCCGCCTGAAGCGCGGGCCTGGCCCGGACGCTTCGGGCGCTGGCGGAGGCGCGGCGCGGCCCCGGGTCCCCGCGCCGGAGCGCTTGTCCCGATTGCCCCACTCGGCGCCGCCGCCGCCTGGTCGCATCCTCCGGGCGGCGGGCGGAAGAACCGAGCCGCTGCGCCGCGGAGGCTCCAGGGGTGTGGGTCTCGGGACGGCGAGCGACCCGGGCTGTTCGGCGTGCGCGAAGGTCAGGGACGAAGACTGGAGATGTCCGGGCCGGGCCGCCTCCTGCTCACTTACCTGTTCCCGGCCCTGCTGCTTCACGGTGAGTGTCCCCGAGAGCAGGATGGGGGTGGGGGCGGGAGGCGGCGGAGCTGCAGAAATCCCTCCACGGGCCAGGGATCCAGCGTCTCGAGCTCCTTGCCCCAAGTTTTTCCTCCTGTCCCCCGCAGGTCCGTTCCGAGCCGGGTTTCCTCTGGTCTTCGGCGTCGGAGGCGTTTTTCCCCTAGACGCCGAGCCCCTCTTCCCAGAGGCGCCCCAAGCTATTTTGTGACTGGCTTTTTATTTCTGGAAGGTTGCAAGCTCTCACACACAAACCCCCTCTGTCCCCCAAATCTGTGGCATCGAGTCCCCGGTAAAGTTTTTATTCGCCGTATTAGGTTTTCAAGCTGTGGACTGTCAGGAAATCGCAGGCTTTGTGATTCTTTTTGCAAAGTGTCAGAGTGCAGGAGAGGCGCTTGATGTGGTCCAAGCTTTTATGGGGCTGTAAAGAGAAACTATGATCTTCTAAGGGGGAAAACAGTTTTGGGCTGTCTCTGCTCTTCTGAGTGTTTGTTGAAGGAGTGGTGATGGGGTTCTGTCCCAAGTGGACTGGATGCAGTTTCACGGAGCTGGGGATTTCTCTTGGCCAAGGTGTACTAATTAAAAACAGTCTCCTCAGTTCTCCGGAACTTGACTCCTTATTACTCTCTTGCTCTGGCATGATCGTTCCGTTTCTGTGCTTCATGTGCCACATTTTCTCAGGGGCTCTAGTAAACCCTTAGCCAGAAAACATCAGCACTTTTAAGAGCTCTAGGAATTGCACTGAGAATAATGTGACAGAATTGTATGGGGTCACCTAGGCATGTTTCTGTGCTTAATCGGTGTAGCCTGTAGTCAGGACAGGTGATGACAGAACAGTGTGTTGACTCAGATCTCCTGAACTAACTTTCCTTTGATGGTGGACATGAGACATTGCAGCCAAGTGTCTCCACCAGGAGCATGATTTTCCTTCCTGGACACCCACCGGGCTAACCCCAAACATTCCCTGATGAGATCAGCATTCTCAGGGTGCTGAGTTTCTGGGCAGGACCAGTACCAAGGGGAACATCAGAATGCATTATATCAAGCACTAAACAGGCTTTGACACATCCCCCCCCCCAAATACCCCTTGAAAAAAGGGGGGAGAAGTCAATGCTCAGCTCTATAAGACCTGTAGGGGGCTTTCTTTAAGGTCTTGCCCTGGGACAAGGCAGGGCTCCCAGACACTTGCAGACAACCTGTGGGGTGAGGAGACTTGCGCTGCCTGATTGCCAAGGTGCACTCTGAGCCCCAGTGATCTCAAACTTTAAAAGTTTGGATGGAAGGCTTGCAGTTCTAGGGCCAGAGAAAGAAGGTATAATTATAGGGCTGCACTCCTAGGCCCATCTGCTTAGAATTACAGAGCAGTTTTAATCTTTGGCTGAAACATGAAACAAATCAGAGCCAATGAGCAGATCAAACGGCAGCTGCCACACACACCAGAAAAAAAGAGGGCGAGAGAGATGAAACAGGGAAAATTGTCCCCTTAAAAGAAATCAGTTGTAATATCTATGAGGAAAAAAGATGATAATATGGTCAAGTCACTTCAAAGTTAAAAACTTACTTTAAAATTTGGCATAAACAAATTTTTACATGAAATAATTGCCTTCTAGACTACAAAGACAGTCCTCTGAGATGTGGCCTGGGCCAACTCAGACAGCTTTTATTGACCTTTTTTTGAGAGGTGAGTGTTATACTGAGACTTCTTACCCCCAATCCAACCTGGGATAGTAATAGCTGGTAATAAGAGCCCAAGTATCTCCTTAGAGAGGTTTGAGTATAGCCTCAAATCTCCAAAATCTGGTCTGAGTTGACCTAGACTCTGAAATCTTGAAAGGGGGATTTACACAGACCTATAGTAGGCTCAGGACAGAGCAGCATCAAGGGGATGGAGGAGGGCTATTACACATAGTAGGATAGCAGGACTAGGCCCTATGCCTGTGCACAGGTGCGCACACGTTATGCTGCTGGTGTACGTGTGTGATGAGATAAGATAAAAAGGAAGTTTGCAAGGTTTAATTGGATGACTGAAGTAATCCTATAAAAAGTTGTCCAATTTCAAAGTGAATTTGCAATGGCAAAATTAACCCTGAAGTTGCCTGAAGATGTACTTCAATCCAGCAGTACATGTTGGAACTCCAGTGTGGATAATAAACAGGGAATAGTTATTCAGTGTATAAATCCTCAGGATTTCGGAAAGGCTTGTCGTAATTTGTTAGGATAATATAAAGCACCAGGAAAAATTGGGTATTCACCCTTCCCCCTTTTTCTTTCAATTTTTAATTGATTGAAGTACTTTTAACATAAAATGGATATTAAATGACCTAACTCAAAAGAATGCCCTGATGAGTATGTTCTACTTGATAGTTAATGGTTTTGTAATGATTTAAGAATTCTGTAGTAACAGATGGACCTGGTTCATATATTTTAGTAGGAGTTGCATGTGTGAAGGATATTTAGAGTAGCTTGATGATTTTACCCTGATAAAGAGGAATTTTATGTTGCTAATCATAGCGTGGTCATTAGTCTATGGTATCAGTAGATACCATAGACAAATGCTTATTAAACACAAACTTATTATACCACAAACTATGCTTATTAATATATTTGTGACAAACATTAATAAACTTAGTTTCTGGCACCATTTATTAGTTACTTGTAACAAGTCACATTAATAAGATTAAAAAGTGTCTCTGTGAAGATTTTATAGGAAGATGCTATAGGTCTATGATGTTTGGCATCCAATGTTTGTTCAGTTAATTGGTTACTTTTATTTCTACTCATTGCAGGTCATAAATCTCGCCCAGGTTCTATTGATGAGTAAATTAGACGAGACTCCAGTCTGTTTATTTTTTAGCATAGTTAATGCAGTGTAAGGCCCAATTTCAAAATTTGATGGTGTAAAAATGTACATGACAGTTTTTATTTCCCACCCCTTCAACTCTGAAAACAATTGCATTTCTTAATCCAAATAAAACCTATTGAATGTCATGGAGGTATGCAACTGGAAAACGTCCATTATCACTGTTTTCTTTGCTTAGATGAAAAACCACAAAAATCATCCAGCTTCAGAAACACAGATTAGCCTGAGGTATTCCAGAATAAGTGGTGCTTTAAGTAGCACAGCAAAGAGCTAATTCTCTTCGCTAATGGAAATATTTGGTTTTAAGTTTTGGAGTTGATGTTTGGAGAAGTATTCTATTCTCTAATTCTCCAATGCTGTTTACTTTCATAGAATTCATTGACTTTTCTGAAAGATGAGGTATCTTTTGATTCAAGCATAGTCTATTAAAACTTTAAAAAGTTGTAGATAACCAGCAAAATGTGAGGAAACATTTAAATTGGGTTAAATAGAAATCTGTGAAATATTTTGTTGAAGACAGTTTATGTAATCCAGAGAACTTCTGCACCAGTTGCCTCTTAGTCATAAATGAAATCTTGGAAAGAAATGTATGACTCACCTGTACCTAACAGGGAGAAAAACATTAGAACAATGTTAAATTTTCTCTAGAACAATGTTAAATTGCTTCAAATGTGTGACTAAGCCATGATCACTCTTTTTCTCCCTTTATGAGAAAAGAATTAAACTAAGGGAGAGATCTGACTGTAATTACATACTATTTAGGAATGGACTGATAGACTCAATGGCAAGTTGATAGACTCAATCAAAGTAAAGCATGAAACATTTAAGATTAGAAATATAAAAAGATGTAGTGTGGTTGTATACATCTACTGAAAGCTTGGTGGCAGAGAAAACTTCAATAAAACACCTGTCATTGTTGTCCATGCATGACTTTGCACCATCAACACTTTCAAGTAAAGGTTATTGTTTATTTCTCTCCAATTTAAGAGTAAATTCTTCTGGAAAAGTATGTGATAGGTATCCAGGCTGAGAAAGGGTATGGTGGTACCCTGAAATTGTTAATGGTATTCTTTTCTGTCTGGGTTTTCCAGTTTTGCTCATTCAGCTAACCGGTCATTCAGCAAGTCAGTTTATGAGGCCATACTATGTGGCAAGTGCCACTGCTAACTCTGGACAGGGATAATGCTCACAAAAGAGCATTTAGGGGCAAATGACATAAGCTTATTATAAAGCTCCAGACTTGGGAGGATGTCACACTGCAGTTGTCTGCAATATTTTCCCTTTCAAGGGTCCCAGCACACCATACCAGATGCACACTCACACCGCACATCTGCCCCCCCCCCCACACACACTGTGCATACAGACCATATCCATATACATGCACTATATTATGCACACTGCACTCACTGATGCCTGGGCTCAGCAGCAGCAGTTAAGTTAGAGACCCAGCATGCAAACTTTCCAATCTGGATTCAACCCCAGTGTCTGGCTGGGGACCAGAGCATTAGAAGAAAACAGTATAGTAGATTACTTCATTTTCAACTAAAACTGGATGGAGCCAGGAATTTGAGATCTTTATTGTATTTCATATAAAGGAGAAGTATTTATAGAGAGGAAGACTTAAAGGCCAGCAAAAGCAGATCTCTTAGTTTTATCTAAAAAAGGGGAAATAAAAACGAAAGCTTGATAAACACAGGTATGTAAAATCCAGTGTGTTGGCGATATATACTTGTTTTTATTCCAAAACATGGAAAGCTGTGCTAGAGTTTATCTAGCAACATCTACTTCAAAGCACACATTTACAGTAATGACTGCTTATTTAATTGGGCAGGGCAATTTCATGGCTAAGTAATTACCTGCATTTAATCTAATCAGTCACATTTTATCTGCTTCTCATTATTTAAGTTGCACTACCTGCTCCCTCATTCTGAATTCAGAGCACTTTCTCTCTTTAATTACCAAAGTAACATGTTACTTTGTCTAAAATAGTCCAAACTCTCTATCTAGGAAGAAACAACCATTATTAATATTTTGACATAATACCCTTTTTTTTTTGTAAAATAGAGAATAAAATAGAGACCTACCTAATCAAAGATTAGTTTATTCCCAAGTGTGCTTGAAAATTGTTTTCTTCCCTTTTAAATTTTATTGTTTGTAGAACACTTTGGAACTATTCTCAAATAGATAGGTGGAAAGCTGTGGAATAAAATAGATTTTTAAATATAATTCAGATTTTTAAAAAAATACTACTGAAAAATCAGGAACTTGGAACTTCTGCTTTACTTTTCCATTCAAATGTCAACAATGGTCCATGCCTATAACCTTTCTTGACTAATGACTCATAGATATAAGAAGTATCTGCAGCCCTTTCATCTTCCACTCCCTTCAAAACGCTCTGGTCCCTGTCAAGGCATCCACCTGCTTATTGAAAACACCATGGGTTTTGGAATAAACTGGACTGTGGATGACTGTGGAAGTACTTGTCTCCTTTGAAAGTTGTGTTTAGGACTGCTCTCTGTATGTATTCAGTGCTGTAACTCCAGTGAATTCAGTGATGTAAACAATCACCTGGTCACATAGGCCTTGTATTTAGGGCTTATATTGCTGTACAAATGGTCAACCCTTTACTTCATTTCGCTTCTTGAAGTCTTATTTTTTCTTCAGTATTTTTTGTTATCATTTTCAGTTTTCACTCTCTGAACAACAGACTACTGCAGTTATGAATCTTCAAAATCATTCTGCAGTCAGTTAGGACTACTGTTGTACAGTGATTTATTTCTTGGAAATAAATGTCTTGTACACACACATCAGATCCTGCACAGGTGCACCTGCATGTGAATAAACCGTTTAGAGCTCCAGGATCTCATTTAGTTCTTTGGAAGTGGCAATCTATAACATTGTTCCTAAAGTTTTTCAGGAATTAGTGTTTTTAACAGGTGAACATTTTCCTTCTAGAGTCTCCATTTTTCCTCCCACACTCATTTGAAAAGAACTACCCCTTAGCCATACTAGTATTATCTAGACTCAGGCCATGGACAACCAGTGTTGAAGGCCTATTATAGTGGAGTTATTTTAATACTCTTATTTGCATTCCGTGGGCAGGGGACACGGGAACAGTGCCATGGAGTGCTTCCAGTTCAGTTGGTGTCACCAACCGGCTGTTTATAGAATACTTCACATTAAAGACTGCATCTTTAGTTACTTTTTTCTGTACCTTTGTAGAAGGTATATAATAAATGAGATAACAGATGCATGAAGTGAGTTATCAAATGTTATACAAACATCAATCACTATCACCATTATTAAAATTATAACATATACATAAGTATAACATAATTATAAAAAAGGCACATGTTAGAAGACTTACCCAAATCCACCTTGAAGACTGAAAAGTCACAGTTGTTGTTTAAGCTTTTGAGATACTCTTTTCCTTGGATTTAACAACAGCAAAAGCTTAATGAATGGGAACTCAATTAACTCTTCTCAATTATCTAAAACATCTAGAATCCTTAGTTAACCAAAATGTCGATGTTATTTGCATGTATACTCATATGTATATACCTTACCTTACCTTATGTCATGAGGAAAATAGGGAGGGAGAAACCTTTCCTAGCTTAATTGGGGTTGTTACCTATTTACTCCAGTTCCTGTGTATCCAGAGCACTGACCTTCGGGGACTGATGTTCCTAATAATGACCTTGAGTTGCTTTAAGAATTTGAGTCATCAAAGATCTGCATTTAACTTACAGTGGCAGAATTTTCAACAACCAAATATTGTGATTAGGAAACACTTTCAATTACACAAATAATACAATTAAGCAGAGGATTTTGGAAGTTATATATAATAAGCATACTATGATAAATACCAGGTATACTCAGATAGGAAGTTATTACAGTTAGTGTTCATGCTTGTGTGTTACATTGCTAAGTTCCAGGATGATTGATTTATACAATTTAAGATGTTTTAAGTTAGACTACAAATATCTTGCAAAAGTTTCTTTTATTAGTGTAGACTTTTTTTTCTTTATAGTGTAGACTCCATCTATCTTTTCTTTTTTTTTGCCTTCTGTTCTTCTTTCTTTTAGTAGTTTCTTGACCTTTGCTAGTTCCAGTTCCTACCCCCTCAAAACATTGCAAAAGATGGCGGGTACCACTCTAACACTACAAAAAGAGCTTACTGCAATTTATTAAAAGAGGGCCTCTCCTTTTTCTCCTTTATTCAGGTAAAGGTGATTCACTAAGTAATTGGAGAAGCATCATAATTAATCTTTCTGCTTCCAGTCTGCTTCTCATCCCTACAAAAAAAAAAAAGGATAGGTAATCTTTCCAAAGTGGAATTCTTATCATGCTGTTACATTGCTCAAAGTCTTTTGGTGATTTCACTTCACCTATTCAGTCAAATGTGCATTCATTATGACACACCTGGTGCTCTTGGTAATGGCCCTGCTTTTCTTGTGTTGCTTCTTCCCTCCCCTCCTGGAGCCTCTCCAGTTTCTTGACCATGAACCTCTCCTGCCTGTGTTCTTACATTTAATTGCACGTCCTCTGCCTAGACCACATCTCTAAGATCTTCAAGGCATAGTGGCTTCTTCATGAAGCCAGGAATGCATTTAGAACCTCTTCGTCTGTCCTCATGAGTTTTGATAAGCCCACTGGGGACCTGTTTCATCATCTAAGTGAGACCAAGGAGCATATTTATAGTTTATGCACCTAAACATTGTTTCATCCTTCAGAGACTTCTTGGCGTTTTAATGACTGGGTTGCTAGTTCTGGTTCCATATTTATAATTGACATACTCTGGACATGTTGCATATAATTGACATGTTGCAGTGAACATGGGGTCCCTGGGTTCACCAGAAGTCTAAGGCTGGTGCCTTGGAGAGCATCAAAGATCTGCTTTTAACGTACAGTGACAGAATTTTCAATAACCAAATATTGTGATTAGGAAAAACTTTCAATCACACAAATAATCCAATTAAACAGAGGCCTTTAGAAGATACTATATATAATAAGCATACATACTATGATAAATAATAGGTCAATTCTGAGAGGGAAAACTTGGGGTATAAAAATATAGCTGTTCCTCTTGACCTCTGTGAAGTTGAATTTGGTTTTTCAAACGACCTTTGAATAACCTGTCATTTAATAGAAGTACTCTTGTGAGTACAAGAAGGGAGTCCACATTTTCCATACCAAGTAAATATTGGAACCAAGTAAATATTGGAGACAACTGTCAGTAATTGATTGCAGACCTGAGAGACAGTTTATCCTACCTTACAGCAATTCCTGTTTACACTTGACCCGTTTAATTTTGCCCCTTTCAGCGTAATCAAGATGGTGGGTACTTTAAAGGAAAGAGGTGAAAAGGGGAACATGTGAACCCCATTTTTTTCACCTAGGGTGAAATCACACACACAATGTGTGAACCAGAAGTCACTACCCTAAGGGAAAGGTGTGGAGGATGAGTTCCCTCCACTCATGCTCTCCTGCACCGATAGTCTTGCCTGGTTCATGAGTTTTCAAATAACAGCAGTAACAAAATGGAGATTTGACTTTAGAAGCCCTGAGTAACTTAATCTTTTTTCTGCTTTCTGATGAATTTGCATTTTGGTGGCTTTGGGATTTTACTTCTTTCACTTCTGGTTAAAGAGCATACCCGTGGACTTCTACCTGTGTGAATCCAACCTAGGTGCATATATATAATCACTACTTCCTCTTCCTCCGCCTTCAACTCCCAGCTTTCTCCTCAGAGCCCTCCTTCATCATCTCTACCCTTGTTCTTTCACATCCAGGCTACTTAGATTGAAAGAATCTCAAAGTTAGAAAATTTATTTTATCCTTCTGGCTCCTAAAATGTTTAAAGTTATAGTACATAGGGGGGGCCTCCCTGGTGGCTCAAGGGGTTAAGAACCACACTGTGAAGCATCCACAGCCACTGAAGCATGGGCCTGATCCCCTAGATAGGGAAGTGACCCACATGGCACTGCAGACCACTCCTGCCTCGCCCACTGCTCCCCTCAGCAGTGTATTTCAGTCCATCTGCCTGTCCTGCCCCCCCACTCTGTCTCTGATGAATCCTCTCACCCCCGCACCTCTGGCCTATACCCCAGTTCTTGTATGCTTAAATAAATAAATTGTAAAAAAAATATATATAGGTGTTAATCTAAGTAGAACTTGCTAACAACCACAGAGTCTGTTACTTTGGGTCACACCCTCTTCTATATCAGGGTGACCAGTTAATTTTGCCAAGGGATCCCTTGTTTGTACTCTGAACTCAGAGTAAGCCTAACTCTGGATAACTTTTCACATTATTCTAACTTTGCTATTAGTTAGGAAGGGCTTTTTGAGGCCAGTCTAAAACCCTAGTCATTATTTAAAATAATTGCTGCTAACATTTAATAAAAACCATGTGCCAGACACTGTGCTAAAGAAAATAGTCTAAGTTAATCCTGAAACCAATACTAATAGGTAGGTAGTAGTATCCCCTCTTTACAGATGGAGAAACTGAAGCTTGAAGAGGTTAAGTAATTTGTTTTTGGTCACAACACTCTCTGTGTTTCATCAATTGTAAGCATGTATTTTTTTTTTTTTTGTCTTATCTTAAAATGCTGGTAGTGGATGTGCATCTAATGGCCTGTGGGAGTATGAGAGCAGCCATGAGAGATGACACTGGCTTTGGCTGTGTCTATCTGGACACAACTGCTTAGACTGTCACACGTTACTTCCTGTACATGCTTTCCTAGTATGCTATATCTTGAGTTTAGTTATAAGTAGACTGGTTTTGAAAACAGTAAATGTTTGAGCCAAGCATGCGTGGTTTTTCTCTCTATAACTCACTGTAAACTAGCCTCTCAGCACTGAAAATAAGAACCACTGTGAAAATCAGACAGGTCTTTAAGAGAGCAGAGGCGTATCCTTGTCACTCTAGTGACAGTATTTATCACGGAAGGGGTCATTAATTCCATATTTTCTCACGTAACTTCAGTTAACTGCTTAGAAAGGAAGATAATCACAAAAAGATGAGCCTCTGTCTATATTTTGTTATGGAGGTTTGTGCAAAGCAAAAGGACGACTAGTCACATGTGAGTAAGGCACCACCTTGTCAAGACATCCAAGACTGCCAAATCTCTGTGTGGATTTAAAAAAAAGGTCAGAGCAATCGGAGGCTGTTGTGCATGATTCATGGGTACCTCAGAACTGTTGTCAAGACCTTGTTCCATCGTTTAAATGCAAGTGTTTTTGTCACTGATAATAAAGTAATGATGCATCTTAGCAATCATTGAAGTCTTGCATCAATAAAATTCATCAAGTAGCAGACCCAGTTTTGAACTCAAGCAGCCTAGCTTGGAGATTTCACCTAAATCCACTAACTCCTGCCTTTTGTTATCTTCATGGGGAAACAGTTGCAGAGTTTAAAGGGGCTTACGAATCAATTTTTAGAACATAGCTTTGTTGATAGTGAGTGATGATTCATTATTGTGTGTCACACTTAAAGCAGAATCCTCTTCCCTAGCTCCCAGTGCCTCAAAACCTGAATTGAAAGGTATTTTAAGTTAGGCACATCATAATTGATCACACAACTAACCGGACAGCAACTTGTATTGTGTTTCAGTCCCTGATTTTCTAATAGGGAAATTAAGAAAATGCTTCCAGTCATCAAGGTAAGTTCAACTATTGGGGTTGGCAGTAGTACAATGAATATTTCCCTGTTCCCACCCCTATTTCAAATCTGACACAGGTGCCCCACAAATGGAGATTGAAAGGTCAGAATCATGATAAATAACTCCATTGGAGGACAGTATACACATAGATCCAGATAAGGCAGCTAATAGTTCCCCCTTAGATTTTTCAAACTTTGAGAATGGGAACTGATTGAAAATGTATTTTGTAAACAGACTGGTTTTGCAAAAAGAAAGAAAAATGACCAGCTCCTGCATACTGTTTCCTGCTCCATCACACATATACACCACTCTATTAGGGAGGCTTGAATACAGAATACAGAGAGAGTAGCTGGGATCTCACTCTGGGGAAGTCCTGAACCTGGTAGAAAGTATAGGTCACAGGAGAGGTGTCCTCCCTAATAACCACGGGTACTAATGTCATCACTGGGCATAGACTGCTGATCTGTAGCCTTTGTTTTGGCTCAGGTTCAAATCACATCATTGGACTGAAGAGGGTCGGTGGAGAGGTTGCATTTCATTTGAACAGGACACCGTCATCTTGTTTAGAGTCTCCTCACAGTTTCGTTTAGTTGAATCATTCCCATTCCATTGGTATCTTTTCCAAATTCCATTTCATTTTACTTAAGATTTACAAGAATAAACTGAACCTACCGCTTTTTGCTGAGGCCAGCACTCTACTCGGGAAAGTGCCCAGAGGTCCCACGTGGAGACCACTGCCAAAGATGTGATCAGAGATCAATGTTCAACCCTCTGGATCCTGGCAAATAGCTGAATGTTTTACAAATGTCAGAATGTTGTCAACCTCTGTGTCTGAATTTCTCTAGCAGATTTTTATACAAATCATTGTATTCTGAGTCTGTTTTTTCATTTTCAAATAGGCCATGGTTTCTCTATGAAGTTTCTCAGGTATTAACATTAAAAAATGTATAATTACCTCCTCATAGTTAGCATTCTAACAGGTGCATTTTAATTTATGTTGCATATATTTTAATTTTATTTATGTACTTTGTCCAATGTCTTTTTTGCTGAAAACATTACAGCCACAATAAAAACCTGCTGATTTGTTCATTACTTTAGGAGTGATTCTCAGGAAGGTGGGCTTCCTGATTCATCCCTCATTTGTTTGTATTGCTTTTCTCTGATCATGAAGCTGGCTGCCTGTGTGAATTTTGGTCAACCTAAACTGCTTATACCTAGTTTCCTTTAACCCATGGAAAAAGAAAATAGGCAATCTTCTTGTGATTACTCTTAATTGTAAACTCTAAAATGTATTTTAGTTTGTTACCAAATCTGTTGGGCTGAGGGATGGGGAAAATGTCACAGCATCTCCCCATTGTTGAGCAGATGTAAGGCACACAGATCTTTGCTGGGCAGCTAATTAGAGGTTGTTAATTTTGTGTGGCTTGATGTGAGCAGGTGGGATCCACGCTAGGCAGCAGATACAGCTGGGAGTCTTTGGAGGTGTTTCCTGGACATCTCTCCATCTCTGCCCTGATCAGTGATGCTCTCTTCCTTTCTCATCTACATGTGACAAGTGCATGTTTTTCCTTGCTAATGACACCTTTCTTACCTCTCCACTCAGTTCCATCTCCAAATATAGATGGCAACTCTTAATAATGTCCATTTTTCTCTTCGCAATCCCTGTTACATTCCTTTGCCTTTACCCTACAACTGCGTGAAGATGCATTACCTTATTTGCCATTTCGTAGGTGTATGGACTTGACTCAGGCTGTGCCAGGAACTAGCCAAGTGACATCATGCAAGTCATATTTATTATCTCCAATACCTAGAAAACTGAATTCTCTGAGGACAGAGGCAGTGGTAAAGGCAGTGGAATAGAAGAACATTTCCCACTCACAGTCTCTTTGCTGCTGAGAGGTGCTTCTCCAGCTTGATTCCTATCCACTGCTAGCTTTCCTTTTGGCTAATTTCCATTTTTCTTTTCCAGGGCTGGGAGAGGGGTCTGCCCTCCTTCATCCAGATAGTAGATCCCACCCAAGGTCCTTAGAGAAAAGTGCCTGGAGGGCTTTCAAGGAGTCACAATGTCATCACATGCTGAAACATCTCCACAATGGTGCCAGGATCACTGTGCAGATGCCACCTGCCATCGAAGGCCACTGGGTGTCCACTGGGTAAGAAGAACAGGACAGGAGGTGGCAGGATGGGACCACAGACCGTGTTTCTATGGAAGCTCCTTCTTAGGCCTTCTTAGATGCCTAGGCACTGTGTTACACACACACACACACACACACACAAACACACACGTGCCTGGCCCTCTGTATCTTGCATCTGTGGATTCAACCAACCATGGCTGGAAGATCTGTATAGTAGATCTGTGATGGTTATGTCTATACTGAATCTGTACAGATTTTGTTTTCTTGTCATTATTCCTTAAGCAGTACAATATTTTAACTGTTTGCACATTTAAACTGTATTAAGTATTATAAGAAATGTAGAGATGGTTTAAAGTGTTTTTGGATTATTGTGTAGGTTATGTGCAAATACAGCATTGTTGTAGGTAAGGGGTCTGAGTATCCACAGATTTTGGTATCCAGAGTGCATAGTTTTCCCCCTCAGATACCAAGGGAGAATTGTACAGTTTAGTTGTGTGTGATTTAGATGTTGTCTGAGTCCTAAGTGCCAAGCGACTCTTTGTAACTCTGATTGGTAACAAAACAGCTCAGTGCTATAGAAGTCTTATGTAAGACAGATGATAATACTGTGTCACTGTTCACCACAAGGTGTGGGTGAATTTTCCTTTAGCAAGGAAAATCAGGAGTCCATGTTTCACCAACTCCTAAACGTGACTTATGAGTTTCTGATGATCCAAATATTATAGCCATATTCTGGTAAATTAATATGGCTTCAGGGTTCTAATAGTAAATTAAAAGAGACTCAAACTACCTTTAGTAGCCAGAGCATAGTTCTTGGATTCTTTTCCAGGCTGTAGAGCTGAGATTTATCCATTTGAGCTCTGGTTTATATTCCATTAGAGCTTTAAAAATAGCCTAGAGGCAGACCTACAGATTTTATTCTACTCCTTAAATTGTTGAGAATTAACGAGGCTAACCCTGGGATCTGATCCTTCTCCCTAGCAGCCTCCAGATACCTTGGGGAGGGATCAAGTAGAAACAAAAAGAGAAAAGAAAAGAAAAAAAAGAGGAATTTTATAAGATGATGAAGACCCAGAACTTTTTTCTTCTAAAAATGGGCTTTCTCAGAATAGCTGGATGATATATATTTGCACAAACAATATTAATGTGATGTTCTTTTAAATAATTTATCATTTTATCTAGCAAATATTTATCAAGTATACAAACATGTACTGTGTGCCAAGCACTATTCTAGGTTTTGTGAACAGAAAAGACATGACCCCTTATTTAGAAATTTTACAAATTAACACACAAAGTAGCACCATAAAGAGGGGAAAACAACAGGTGCTACCAGGGGGCCCTATTTTAGGATGGGGTGGGGTTAGGAAAGGCTACCAAAGAAGAGGACACTTGAGCTGAGATGTTCTTGGCTTTCCAAAGCCCAAGAGAAGAGCTTTCCTTCTGGAAGAACTGCAAATGCTGGATTGGCAAAATCACTGACCCGGAGTCGTGTACCTGGGGTGCAGTAAACCAGGGAAGAGCAACCCCCAAGAGGCTTGCAAGGAGGATAGGGCTTCAGGGTGTCTTGCAGGCCAGGTCTCATCATGAGTTTGGCTTTTAATCTAAGAGAACTGGAAAGTCATTGAAGAATTTTCAACAACAACCACACTTAAGGCACAATTCAACTTCATTAAAAGCACTTTGGCTGCTCTGTGCCAAATGGATAGTAGAAAAGAGTGATTTGGGGATGACCAATTAAAAGTCTTGCAACCGTTCTGGCTCTAGATGCAGCAGGCTTAGGTGAGGGTGGTGGTGGGGTTGGAATGGGCTTGAGACAGGGTGAGCCTTAGAGGAAGCTAATCATCATCATTGTTTATTACATCAAATACTATAATTAAGTGATCTGCTTGTGTATCTTAAGCAATCTTATCACTTAAAAATAAGCGATCTTATCAGACATGAATCACAGCTCACACTAAACTTCCCTCTTCTCAATAGGGGAATCCTGTCTCCTTTTACTCCTTTCTCATAGATGAAGAATGTTCAAAGCCTGGCTTTGTATCCAAATTGTGTTGTTACTGACAGAACCAGAGCTATAAGGTCCGAGTTAAACAAGATAGAAGTCATGACGTCACTGAGATTAGGCTCTAGCACCAGGTGGGAAATGGACAAGGTCTTTGGCCAGTGTGTCGAGGAAAAGCCCTGCCTTTCTCCTGAGGGCTGTGCTCAGGGGTACAAGTCTGTGACAGCACAGGGAGGACTGCGCTGAGTCAAAGCCCATGAGCCCTCTGTGCTCTGTAGACACAGCCCATGTATCTCTGGCCTAGGAATCTAGCAATTATCTAAGCCACAGCAAAAACAACAAAAAAAAATGTTGTCCTTTTCAACAAAACAAACAAAAGGAGGGAGGGATATTTCTGTTATGGTGATTTTTCATTCATTAATTCCCCTCTTATTTTTCTGCTCAAAGGAAATTCACTTTGACTGGGTGAGGCTGAGTTTCTGATTGCCTCCAAGTGACACCTCCCCAAGAATAGACTCTGTTTTAGGATAAGGGACATGGGGCACCGCCCTGCTCTGGACAAGGTGCGTAAAATGGAAGTGTCCAGGAAAGCAACCTCTTTAAAACTAGCATCAGGGTACTCTTTTTTTTAATGGGCTCACACTATGCTATTCTTCCACCAGAAGGAAAGAAATTTCACTGTAATTTGGGCCCATGGATGAAACTGGGTATGGTGGGTTTCTGCTCTCTGGAATGTTCATAGAATGAGTGAAATAGCTTCTGGGTCAAGTGATTCCTTAGCATAGGGGCTAGAGCTGGAATGTCCAAGATCAAGGTCTGGGCAGAGCTGGGTGGTTATGTGACTGTGGTATGTTCGCTAATTTCTTGTGCCTCAGTTTCTCCATCTATGAGATGTGGATGATCATGATACTTACCTAGTTCGTAGCTTGCTGTGAAGATTCATTTTGGTGTTTATAAAGGACTTAACAACAGTGTTTGGCCCAGCATAGGCATTTTTTTATGATTAATGTTACTTAATACTGTAATGAGGCTCTTCCTCCAGCCTTTGGGCTAAGGAAAAGTCTTCTTTCTCATTTTCTTCTTCTTCAGCTGTGAAGTGAGGTCAGGCCCAGAGTTTATCACAAGGTCTTATAGATTCTACCATAACAACACCTTCAAGGCCTACCAGTTCTATTATGGTGGCAACCGCTGCACAAGCCCCACCTACACCCTCATCATCCGGGGCAAGATCCGCCTGCGCCAGGCCTCCTGGATCATTCGTGGGGGCACCGAAGCTGACTACCAGCTGCACAATGTCCAGGTCATCTGCCACACAGAAGCTGTGGCCGAGAGACTCAGCCAGCTGGTGAACCACACGTGCCCGGGCTTCATCCCTGCGGGGGGCGCCTGGGAGCAGGATGTGCCCTATGACCTGTGGCGGGAGGAGAATGGCTGTGAGTGCACCAAGGCCGTGAATTTCGCCATGCACGAACTGCAGCTGATCCGCGTGGAGAAACAGTACCTCCAGCACAACCTGGACCGCCTGGTGGAGGAGCTCTTCCTTGGAGACATCCACACTGACACAGCCCAGAGGATGTTCTACCGGCCGTCCAGCTACCAGCCGCCCCTGCAGAATGCCCAGGTACCTGCTATAGCTGCTCACCCTGCATTAAGTGAAACGGGTGGCCCTGTGTGAAGACATGTCAGATATGAGGGGGACTATAGGGAGGGAGAGCCCTTGCTCATGGAAGAAGGAGCTATTGGGGGTGAGCAGAGAGGAGACAGCAGCTTCGGGGCACAGAGTCGGGGGTACAGATCGGCTACCAACTTACACTGTGACATAGGCCTCTGATTCCCTTTCCGACATGGGTGGTAGTCGTGGGGTTGGTTGGGGATCGGGGCTTGGTGTGGTTCAGTAATAGCCATGCTTTCAGGATCTACTTAGGAGCTTCCTAGTTCCTAGGGTTCTCCTCAGTTCTAACACTCTAGGAATCTCTAATATGATTAGAAGAAAGTTTGAAAGAAACACAGAGATATTCTAATCACAGTGGGGCAAGACAATGGAATAACAATATGGTCCCAACACTGGAGACAGTGGCAAGGCACTGGAGGGGCAGTCGTAGTGCTGTGAGCATAGGCCACCGCTCCTGTGAAGATCTTCGCACCACACGCAAGACACACCCTCACAGGTGATTCTGCTTTCTGTGGTTTCAGTTACACACAACCTTCCAAGCTCTGAAAATACTATATACAATATTTTGAGAGAGAGAGAGAGACCACATAATACTTATTACAGTATATTGTTATAATTGTTCTATTTTATTATTGGTTACTGCTGTTTTATTATTTTTACTATTTTATTATTAGTTAATCTCATATTATGCCAAATTTATAAATTCAGCCTTATTCTAGGCAGGTGTGTATAGACTGTTACATAATATTTACCAGCTTCAGTGCTGAGCTGGGTCTCAGCATCAGTGGCGCTGTGAGGAGAGTCTTGGGGGACATGTCCCCAGGGATAAGGGAAGCCTTCTGAAGGCTTTCAGTCCTCATACGGACCTCAACACTGCCACGCTCTTAGGCAGAAGCAGCAGAAAGGTTTAAGGGGTAAGTCCTGCCCAGTGTCCCTTGGTCCATGAGTTTCAGTATTGAAACTTGAACCCAGACCTCTTGCTGGACCCAACTCTTTCCATTTGACTACATGAAATGTGAAGTCACTGTGATCAGAAGGGAGGATGGAGGGGGCAGGAAACAATTAAAACCTTATAATGTTCTTTGTTGAATGATAGTCCATTAATTATATTTGGAATTCACAAAGCATTTCCTTCCCACAGACTCAGACTCCATGTCAGCCTGTAACTGGACCCTTCCCGCCATGGGAGCTGGGGAAGTTCAAGGCAGGGAGGTGTGCCGGACTCTGGTCACGGGCAGGATGGGCAGGGAGTTTTCCTGGAGTGACTCCCAGACCATCAGATTGGCTTTTGTGGAATCCTCTGGAACAGTTTGGTGGTTTTAAATGTTTTTTAGTCCTTTGAGCTCATTCATGACTGGTGGAGATATCACAGGGTATTTCTCCTGCCAGAGACCACAGGTGTTATCTTCTTTTTATCTGTGTTATTGTGAGCTGGTGTAATGAAAGCCGCCTTTATAATAATTGTGGGAAATCTGCTGAGGAAGCTGGCTTGGCAGAGGCTGCTTCCTGTGGAATCAGCTGGCTCGGATGATCCTAGCCCCTGGTGCGAGATGAAGCCAACTGAAGGCTGAAGCCTGGACCCCACTCTCCCTGGGCCCCTGCACTCTGGCAGCTCAAAATGCCACCACGGGAAAGTCTCAGGACAGAACCAGAGCCAGGTCTTCTGTGTTCCTTCTGTCTTTAAGTTCCAGCCATGTTACCTGAGGAGGACAGGTGAGTCAGGGCAGAGAAGGAAGGCGGCCTGCCCACCTCCATCCCAGATCCTGTCTCAGGATAGGACCGAGTTCTGCCTGTCGATGCTGCCACACAAAGGTAGTTGAGGGGAGGTGGCCACAGGCTGGCTCTTGGGCAAATGGTGTCTGGGCAGGCTGTAGTGGAAAAACTGATAGGAATCATAGGCTTCCAGATCCATCATGGGATGTCTCCAGTTGTTAGCATTGTCCAGAGTTAGCAAACTGACATTGATGCTGTAGCTAAGTGACACTTCTGAAATCCCCAGTGTGAGACAGCACTAGGGAAAGGGGGTTTTTACATGCCTTTGGCTTCCTTGGAGCATCATCTAGCCAATTTTTAACTGGCCTCTAGTAATGGGAGGTAAGAATGTCATGAATAAAAATGGTACAGAGATAAGGCAGTGGCTTCATGTGAAGCCAAGATCACCAGCCCTGCCTCATGCTGAACCTCTTCTGAAATTTGCTAAGCAAGCAGAGGCCTTTCAGCCTGGCTCACCCTTCAACAGAGATACTAATGAGCAACAAACTAGCTCAAATTTGGGAGCAGGAGGTGAGGGAATGAGGATGAGTGAGGATGCTAACTTTGTCAGGAGGACCTTGCCTGGGCTGGAGTCTGTCTGCTGCCTGCGCTCCTGCTCCGTTCCTGACCATCGGGGAGTCATTTGCCCACACTCAGGTCAAATTGTTTCCTCACCTGCAGACGCCCACTTGGGCTCTTTACTCTCTTAAGCACTTTTAGAGCTGAAAAAAAAACTTAAAAAGGGTTATCGAAAACCACCATTCTTTTCTTTCTTCACCTCCACTCTTGTACTGCCAATGGCAAGGTTCTTCAGGAAGAAGTTAAAAGGTAAAATTCATATTCCTGAGACTTGCAGCTCCAGATGATTCTTTCCTGCTTACTCCACTACTTCTCATGCTGGTCAGTATCTCTCCACATATGTCTTAGAGCCTATCTGTCAGGAGAGCAAAGCCACACACTTGCGCCTCCTGAGGGAAGACTGTCTTGAAAGTGAGTTATTAAACATTGGCATGGGAATTAAGGATGACAGTTGTAAGACTAATCTTCTTAGAATTCTTATAAACAAAAAAGTTGAAAAGGCTTTTTCCCCCATGCTGTCTGGATAAATTGGCCAGAATATGGAGTCCAGTTTTCCTTCAGTCTCGGCTGCAGGGTGTTGGGTGTTTTGTGATGCCCAGCTGTAAAATGTTTCCTCCCGTTTTCTCCTCTCTACTCTGCTGAGACAGTTGGGAACACGTACCAGATTCCAATAAACGCTAAGCCTGACTCTGATTCAAGAAATACTAAGGTTGTAAAGAACAGTAGGAGCTTAGAACTTACGGAGGACATTGTTAAGGAAAAAAGGTGAAAAAGGAAGAAACAGAAGAGCATGAATAACCTAGTATCATTCTGCAAAACTCAAAATAAGATTACATAGGAATCTGTTTCTGGAAGGGAATATAGGAAACAACAGTGATTGCCTCTGAGGAGGGGGTAGTGGAGCAGACATGGCACTGTAGTACCTTTTCATACCTTTTGCAGTTTGTGCCATGGTCCAATATATTATCTAAACACCATCAAAATTAAAATAAGCTTCCCAAAGTAAGGACTCTGAGGCTCAAGGAGTGCTATGGTTACAGATGAGGCTGGTGACCGGGCTGGGAGCACACAGGCAGGCATGCGGGGCCTGAGGCCTGCATGTCTCTGGGAGCTGAATAGACCCCTTCTCTTGCTGTCCCTGGCCTATGGTCTTGGCCTTCAGTGCGCATCAGAGTCATCAGGAAGTTTCTAGAGCCTTCCCGGGATAGCTAAGAGAAGGAATTAATGGGTTTGGTCACTGGTGTATTTCCAGACACAGCAAACACAAAACCCCAGGTGCTCCCTGCCTTGCTGCCTGACAGGTCAGGTTGGCCACCCCGGGAACTGGCTGGAGGGAGGCCGGCGCACATCCGGAAAGATCCACAAGCCAGCTGCCCCCTTCTTTGAATTCTGCCTTCCCTAATTACAGGTCCACAGAGACATGGCTGAAAATTAGTTTAAATGCTAAATTAAGTTTGAAACCACTAGTCTCGACCCCTCTGAAAATGGGACACCATGTGAAAATAGAAACTTTAAATCAACTTGTTTTTCTAAGCTTTATACAGCTTTGCTGTGAGGTTCAAGAGTCGTTTGGCAAATAAATTATGTTTGAAGAGAATCAGGTGTGCTGGGAGGATTCTTTCAGGGTAAATTTTAGCTACTCTTCATTAAAAGAAACCAAGACTGCCTAAAATAACTTTGAAGGAAGATGGTTTGCCTGAATTGAGTTTAATGTCAGGACAGCCATTACTCTGCCTGGATCCTTAGGCAGCTGAGGGGTTATCGAGACTCATTCTTTCAGTGGTGGAATCAAATAATTTAAAGCAAATGATTGCCAGAGTTGCTGGAAACACTAGAGCCTCAGGATCAGACTTGTTAGCAAATGGAATTGGTCTTTCTCCAAACACAGTACTGATTTAGCCACGGAGTCATAAATCTCAGGGGTTGCCTGAAAGCCAGACAACTTTCCCCAAGCCATGTATCTTGAATATTCTAACCCAGCACTTTTACAGCAGCAGGGCTTCCCATCGGAAGGAGAAAAGCACCAGTGGTTTTCAGAGTAGCTGAAATGAAGAAAAAAGTATTCAAGTACTTTCTTACTTGAATTCTGTAGAAATCGCTAGCTCTACAGCTCGGGGGACAGTAGCGGCAGGAAGGGAGCACAGGAGCAAGGTTCAGGATGGTTCTTGGCAGACGGGTCAAGGAAGGAGAGTCTTGGAGCCCTGGGTGGCTTTTCATACTTTATTTAGTAGAGGTGGCCAGGTACATGGCAGGCAGGGGTGCCGGGGGGCCGGGAGGCTGGCAGGCCTCCCAGGCCCCGGTGCATCTCACCCTCTTGGCTGCTTTCTACTGCTGCTGCTCGCGTTGGTGCTCTCGCTGCTGCTTGTCAGTACTGTAGGTCCTGTTGGTCGGTTGGTCCTGGCCCTTTCTCCTTCTGCTAGGATGGAAGGAGAGGGGTTCAGTGAGGCAACAGGAGATGAACAGGTAGAGGAGTTTCAAAGAGTCATGACTTAGAAGAGTTTCAGAAGCCCATCTGAAAGAAATCTGTGACCTCACTCATTGGGGCTGGGTGTTTTCCATAAAGCAGCAAATATTGTACATCATATGAAAAAATGGAGCTGACAATTGGGGAGGAATGCCAGGTTTGGGCTATGAAAGCCTGGCTGTGTGGACATTTTATTTGGGCCAGTGTGTGAAGTATCACATCATGTCACACTGCATAGCTGCTGGTATGCATTTTAATTGCAGAACTAGTTCCTTATATTTCTTGATTCCAGCATATTCTAGTAAGTAAATAGGCATGCAAGATTGCTTTACATAAGGAGTTAGCAGACCCGGAAATACTTGTCAGGGACAATGCAAATGGCAAACATTTCATCCCTTAAAAGGCAAGAAAGCAGAGAGGACAGGGTTAAGGCCTGGGCATGCAGGAAATCAGCCAATCTGAAGTTTGTACTAACCCTGCTGTATAGGAGTCCTGACTGTGTGGTATGGGAAGTAAGGGAGAAATGATACAAACCATGGCCCACTGGATTTCCAGCCAGTTTATTTATTAAAATGAGTCTACTTTGACTGATTAAGTAAATTAAAATTAGTAGTGGAAGAAACAAGTGAAAATAAAAATCTTATGAAACCATTTTTAAAGTAAGCTCTACTAACGACTCAGTGTCTTACGATGTTTTTCACCCGTTGAGTCTCCTCTTTGAATATATAGGCAAGGTGAAGACAAAATTATCTTTTTGTGTGATTTACTGAAAAATATTTCATAAACTTGAAAGACCTCCATAAGCTGACTTCTTAGAAAAACCATTTCTGGAAATGTAATGTTTCTCCAGATCCACCAAGTGCTGCTTCTTAATTCCAGGATGCAGAAGAGAGTTCAGTTGACTTTGGCTGCCTGTGTGTTTGGTAGTCAAATACAAAACCCAAGGACTCAGCAGCCCACCTTTCTTGGCTTCTCCCATCCTGTGGCTCAGACTCCTTTGTGGGTAACTATCAGACTGTGGGTTGCTACACAGTGAGGTTTCCTAAGTCCTCTGCCTTAGAACACGTCCTGCCTCCTTTCAGGAAGTACCCTGAGTGGGGTGTAGTGCCAGCAAGGGAATAAGGCAGGTTATCTATGATTCCGAGCAGAGTCCTGGAGCCCTTGGTGGCTCTTTCAGGCTTTTATTGCTTCATTATATCAGAGGCGACCAGGTACACAGCAGGCAGGGGTACCGGGGAGCCAGGAGACTGGCAGGCCTTCTAGCCCCTGGCACATCTTCACTCTCTGGGTTCTCTAACCGCTAGTGTCTCTGCTGCTTGTGCCGTTCTCTCTCTCTGCCTCTTTCTTCTGCTGGCGTCCTTGTGATGGCGCGCTTATACGGCCTGTATCTCAACCCAGGTGTACCCATTTGCGCATGCCCACACCCTACTGAGGCGCCCACCATCAGGCACGTGTGCAGCAGGGCCGCAGGTATCCATTATCACACCAGTGGCGGGAGGGCAGAAAAGCCTGAGACTTTTCCATTTAGCCTACAGGTAGTTTCCATCATCTGTTCCTATTTCTCCTCCTCCTTGAACAAAGCTTTAACCCAGAAAAATGCTTAATTCCGTTTGCGTCTCTAGTTGATTTATCATGTGATCATTCTAGATAACGTCTTCCAATCTGGGACAGTCTGGAAACAAGTACAGATGGTCAGCAAATGTTCTTGATGAACCAGCTTTCCAGAAATAGATATAGGTGGGGAGCAAGGGAAAGCCTGGAGCATCCCTGTCTGTCCTTGGCCAGAAAAGACCTTTTCAATGGACCAGAGTCCTTGATAGGGAGACACTATCTTTGCAGGTTTGCAGCTTGAGGCTGCCTGGGGGTGGGGCAGCACCCACCAAGCCCTCAGACTAAATGATACTCAGATTTTGCTTTGGGCTCACATTGGAACCACATTATTCTGTCTCTGTGCTTTGGTGACCTCATCTGTAAAGTGTACCCACGACCCTTTTTAAAGCTTAAGGAGATTATGCATTTGAACTCTGTAGTGCCAGAAAGGGCACAGAGCAAGTTATCTATGATTCTGAGCAGGGGTCAAGGAGGAGTCCTGGAGCCCTCGGTGGCTTTTTCAGGCTTTTATTGCATCATTATATTAGAGGCGACCAAATACACGGCAGGCAGGGGGGCCAGGGGACCAGGAGACTGGCAGGCCTCCTAGCCCCTGGCACAGCTCCACGATCTGGGCTCTCTAGCTTCTGCCCCCTTCTTTAGCTTTCTCCACTTGCTCTCTTCCCCTGCAGTCCTCGTCACACTGCCCTTACATACTCGTGTCTCTGCCCAGGTGCACTCACTTGCGCATGCCCACTTAGGCATGCGTGCAGGACCTCGGGTGTCCATCGTCACACCAATGGCGGGAGGGCGAAAAAACCTGATAACTTTCCCATTTACCCTACAGACTCCTTAGAATCATGTGTCCCATGTTGCAAGCTGCAGTTATTCAATGTGACCAGGATACTGGGGGTGACCAGAAAGCAGAGTGGGTAAAAACTTCACTGTGTCTGCAGCATTACTGACTTATAAAGTTTTAGGTTGATTTTTCATTTTTAGAATGAGCTCGATTTTTTTTTTCTTTTAAGAGATTAATTCTATAGGCTCTTTGCTCTTTTCTCCCTTTGTAACTAAAATTTTTATAGTTGATGTAAAGAACAAAGACACACATTTCAGTTCCTCTGCTGTAACCTTCAGATCTTCTGTGTACAATAACCCTGACCTTAGATAGCTCTTTTTGAGCTTTAGGGAAAGCGAGTGATGTAGAAACCCAGTTGGAGAACCTGGGAGAGGATAGCTGCTCAGATGAGAAACAGGCATTGGAGCTTGGGCCAAAAAAGGAGAAACTTTCTGAAGCAAATGATATTTCATAGTACAAATCACTGCTTATGTTGAAAAACTCCACACACTGAAAGACTACTACTTAAGGAAAACATCTTGGGAAGGAGAAATCTTACAGCCAGTACAATGTATGGGGCTTAATTTCTACGTTCCCATAGTTGTTCTTGTAGGTGTTTTAATGTTAATCCAAGCCAAGAATGATAGGAACTAAAAACACAAATTATATTTGAAAGAAATTTTTCTATAAAACAGAAGTTTTCTCCTTATGAACCATAGCTAAAATGGTTCTCTTGCTTGCAGTATCCACAGAGAGGTCAGAAGTCACCCTTCATATGGTGTCTTTGGTTTCTTAATACAAACTGAAAAGTTGTTTTAAAAAGTAATTAATCAACCAACAACAAAGCCTGCCATAAAAGACTTAACTAGATATTTCTCCAAAGAAGGTGTCTAAATAGCCCACAAACTCTAGAAAGGATGTCAACATCACGAATCACTAAAGAAATGCAAATCAGAACCACTGTGGAATACCACATCACATCCATTAGAATGGCTGCTATCAAAAAAGGAAATAACAGTTGATATAGAGAAATTGGAAACTTTGTGCTCTGCTGGTGGGACTATCAAGTGGTAGGTAGTCATTACTGAAAATAAGGTGGTGGTTCTTCAAAAAGTCAAAAATAGAATTGCCATGTGATTTATTGGCCATTCCATTTCTGGGTATCCAATCAACTGAATTGAAAGCAGGGTCTTGAAAAGATATCCATCCACCTGTGTTACTAATGTATATTATTCACAATGGCCAAAACAAAGTGGGAGCGAACCAAGTGTCCATCAACAGATGAATGGATAAACAAAATGTGATATAAGGTGTATATATAACAGCTTTTAAAAGGAAGGAAATTTTGACACATTACAACATGGGTGAGCCTCAAGGATATTATGCTAAATGTAAGAGCCTGACACAGGTAAAGAACAAGCACTGTATGATTCCACTTATGTGACGGACCTAGTGTGGTCAAGTTCACAGAGAGAAAGTGGAATGGTGGTTGCTAGGAGGTGGGGTGGAGGAAGGGGAGTTAGTGTTTAATAGGTGGAGAGTTTTAGGTGGGGAAGGAATTCTGGACAGGGTGTTGCTGATGGTTGCACCATGTGCGTGTCTTTTGAACACCACTGAACCTTACACATAAAATGGTTAAGACAGTAAATTTTATCTTAAGTATATTTTACCACAATTAAATGATATAACCAGTATAGGAATTTGGCAAGACCAGTACTAGTAAGAATAACACCATGTTATTCCCTGTCCTTGCTGAATTCTCATAGACCCAATGAGGACTGCCTAACCTGCTTTCCTCTTGCTGCCTGACAGAACACTTCAACCCAGGCCCACCATGCTCCTGAAACCAGTCAGTACTGGGCTTTCATCTTGGGATTTAGGACCACACCCTGTTGTTCTTAAAGAAAAGCACCCATCAAACGCCTGATGCTGTGCACTGGGTGTGGCGCCCTCTGGAACCACCTGGACCTGGCGGCTATGCCCCTCACTGAGTCTGTTTCTTAACTGAGTCAGTTACCTCAGAAGCAGCTCTTACACAAATTCTGACCCTCTGTGCTCCCCCTCCTGTTCTCTCAACCCTACCTAAAAGCTTTCTGGGAAATTTCTAAAGTGATTTGTTGGTATTGAGGAAACAAAAACATATTTTTCAAGGATTAAGACTCACACTTTCCTAGAAGGGCCAGAAACGAAATGATCACAACTGATGCTTCTAAATTCCCAAATTACAGATAGCAAACCAGGCCTGGGAACCAGAGGGGTGGGGAAGCTGGCTGGCAGTATCCTTGGGCCGTTTGGTGGTTGAGCAGGAGCGGCAATTAGCAAGCTGCCAGTGGTGGGGTCCTCAAGGGTAACATGGACACTTTCTGGCACCGCAATTCTGATACTGGCCCAAGTGTGGCCCTAGAAGGTCCTTTCTTTTCCCCAGGATCTCCTGTACATCTGATTATCCTTGCTCACTGGTAGCAGCCAGAATGCTGCTGTCCTATGTGCAGGTTTTTCCTGTTTTCCTCCTTGTGCCCCCACAGTCCTTTATAGGAAACCACAGGCCACCAACTGCACTAGGACCCCAGTGTATGTGTGCACACAATATCCTCACAGCACCCCTTGTGGGAGAGGGAAGAGTGGACAATGGCCCTACCATTCTGCGAGCCCGTGGCTCACAGGCCCTGTAATACGCCAGACAGCTGGACAGTAGCAATGAGGTTAAGGACCCCACACTCCTGCCTTTCAGTCATTGACTTTTCCAAACAGCATTTACATAAGCTGCTTTGGGGGAAGCAGATGGACACCTCTCCTATAAAGACCCAGGTTCAGTGTCTGTTTCCTCCCTGTAGAAGCATAACCAAACCTGCATAGCTCCCTAGCTAGCCAGTTCAGACCTGCATAGCCCTGGTTCAGGATCTATTGCTGTTACAGAAATGACTGAGCAAGAGAGGCCTCTGGAGACACAGCCGCCTCTATCTTGCACTAATTAAATGGCTCAAAGCGATCTAGCCAGAAGCATATTAAAAGCCACTGAGACCTTCTAGCCCTTAAGGCCAGCAGACACACATGGGCAGCAGGTGTGCACACCAGCTTCTCAGAGACCTCAGACTCTTACCTTCTTTAAGGCCCCCTCCACTCCTCTTTTGAAAGGACCCCTACCTTTCTAGCAGCTAGGCAGCCATCTTTTTGCATGTGCATCTCATAATTTTTTCACAGAAAACTAATTGGGATAAAATATGTGTAACATTTGCCATCTCGGCCATTTCTAGGTGTAAGGCTCCGGGAACACTAACTACTCACATGTAACCCTCAGCACCTTCTGTGTGCAGGACTTTTCAGCTTCCCAGACCAAAGCTCAGCAGCCACTCAGCATCTCACTCCTTGACCCTTACCTTTGGCAACCTCCATTATGCTTTCTCTCTGTGAATTTGACCACTCGGGGTGCTGCCTGTAAACAGAATCCCAGGTATTTCCCTGTCATGACTGACTCATTCCCTTAGTGTGATGACCTCAAGTTTCATCTGTGACATCCATGGATGTCAGAATTTCTTTTTTGGAAACTGAATAATATTCTATTTTGTGGATACGCCACATTTTGGTTATTCATTCATCTGTTGATGGACACTGGGTGGTTTCTGCTTTTGGCTAATTGTGAATAATGCTGGTGTACATGGTTGCTTGAATATCTCTTTGAGACCCTAATTTCAATTCTTCTGGCATGAACCAGAAGTGGAATTGTTGAATCATGTGGTAGCCTTTCCTCAGCAACTCTATGGTTTCACATTCCCACCAGCAGTGCACAAAGGCTCCAGTATCTCCACATCCTCTCCAACACTGTTATTTTCTATTTTGTTTTTTAATAGTAACCATCCTAATGAGTGTGAGGTCTATTTCTAGAGCATTTTAAAGCTTGAAGTGACCTTTCATTTTGAAAACTGTGGTTTGTAAATGTAATGGGATTTTTTTCTCTTATTATTTTTATTAATAACGTTTCACTATTTTACATCCTTGTTTCTCTTTTCACAATATAGTTTCTCCCTGAGGTCTGGTCACTATGCTTTTCCTACCCATAGTCCTCCACCATAGTCCATTGTGCTCCTCCCTCCCCCTGCCTCTTCCCAATCTGTTTCCTCCCCTCTCCTCCTGGTAGGCCTCAGATCTATGGTCAGCTTTCAAGGATCTGTCTTAAAGTTCATCTTTGTCTGATCCTTTGCTTGATTTCTCTGTATTCTACATATAAGTGAAACTATCCAGTATTTCTCTATTCTCTGGCTCAGTTCTATGGCATGTTCCCTTTCAACTCCATCCATATTGTCACAAATGGCACAAGTTACCTTCTTTGATTATTGATTAGCATTCCATTGTGTGTGTATATACCCCATCGTTTGGGGGCACTTACTTAGGTTGTTTCTGTATCTTGGTGGTTGGAAATAGTGCTGCTGTAAACAGAGTGCCGGTTTCCTTTCAAATTAGTGTTTCTGTATCCTTTGGTAGATACCTAGGAGTGAAAGTGTAATAGAATTCTAAAGAAACTCCATATCATTGCAGGATATTTGCAGGCCCTCAGCCAAACACATGTGAGCACTCACACATGCACATGCACATTGCTTGCCCCTCACCTCCCTGCCAGGCCCCTCAGCACTGCCCTGAATGTCCAAGCCAGTGCACAGGCAGGACTCACCCAGTCCCTCGGGGTGAGCCGTGGAGGGAAGCATGGACACATCTCTCCCTTTAAGGCAACAGTCTCAGTGTGTTTGTTTCTTGGCTTCAGAACCACGACCATGCCTGCATAGCCTGCCGCATCATCCACCGCTCAGATGAACACCGCCCACCCCTGCTGCCCCCCAAGGCTGACCTGACCGTCGGGCTGCATGGCGAGTGGGTGAGCCAGCGTTGTGAGGTGCGGCCCGAGGTCCTCTTCCTCACACGCCACTTCATCTTCCATGACAACAACAACACCTGGGAGGGGCACTACTACCACTATTCTGACCCCATCTGCAAGCACCCCACCTTCACCATCTACGCCAAAGGCCGCTATAGCCGGGGTGTACACTCATCCAGAGTCATGGGAGGAACGGAGTTTGTGTTCAAAGGTAGGACTCTGGCCTTGGATCCGGGATAACTGCCAACGGGTGGGGACACGGAGCAGCAGCGGTGTGAGGATTTTTGATGAAGCAGAGCCTCAGGCCACCTTTCTGCCTGTAGTATAGGGGAGAGATTAGGGAGAACGCTCTGCCTCGAGGCCATCTCTGAGCTCCTCACTGGGGACAGGGTCAGGGGGTGGATGGCTCAGCCCTAAGACCAGATGCCACGCCGCTGCTCACATGGAGGTGTGGCAAACGAGAGTGTTCCTGAGAACGGAATCTCAAGTTTACATATTTTAATTATGGATCTTGAGCTGAGATGCCATCACAGTTGCTGCCTAGAGTATGCTTTTCTCAGTGGGAAACACAGCAAGTGTTAATTACACTTCAGAGTTGTCATTTCTAGCCTGAGTTCGTCATGTTCTTGGAAAGTTGTCTTGTGCGTGAAGATGGAAGTTCAGGCTACATAGTAATGACCTACATGAGAGAGGTGAGGGGTGAGGTTCTCTCAGCTGTGGTCAGCCAGGAAGATCTTGTGGTTGTCCTTTCACGGCCAAATGCAGTGGGGTAGCCTAGACCCTGGCTGGGACCCTTCCCGAGTTACATGGTTCAGTCTACATAGTATAAACTGTTTCTCCAGCCCAGTAAGGCCCAGTGCATCTGGCCCTTCTCAAAGGAAGCAAGGTTCACTCCAGGTAGAAGGTGACCTAAAGAATACCATCTTTATCCATCCCATTCCCTGTGGGAGACACAGAATGTGTCCTGGAAAGCGACTTCAATAACTATACAAGTGCTGGGATCTTTATTTTATGTATTTACTCACATTTTTTTTGCTGACTCATGGACGAGTATTAATTTAAAAAATGTTAAGTAGTCTTAAGTCTGACACCTTAACTATTAAAATAAAATGTCAAACCTTAAAGTCTTTTCATAAAAGCAGAATTCCCATTTTTGGTGAATATTTTGCCAGTCCCAAAGAGTCAGTATTATCAAGGACAACTCCTTGGAGACACTTTTGTCTGTGTGTAACACACATGCCAGCTCAGTGTTTATGTGCTAAATGTAGACTTTCTTTTGCTCACACCTGCAGTATACTTGGTCTCACCCCCATTCAAGTGAACAGAGGACTTCTTTCTCTTGGAGCATGCACTGAGAAGGCCATGGCCATTGTGGTTTAGGGGAGAAAGTGTGGGGAGATAAGCGCTGTCTGTGTGGGTTTTCTGTGCTGCCTGCAAACTCGCTCTGGGTCATAAAGGCACCCTCTCTCCCTCACAGTGAACCACATGAAGGTGACCCCCATGGATGCTGCCACGGCCTCATTGCTTAATGTCTTCAATGGGAATGAGTGTGGGGCTGAGGGCTCCTGGCAGGTGGGTGTCCAGCAGGACGTGACGCACACCAATGGCTGCGTGGCGCTGGGAATCAAACTACCTCACACAGAGTATGAGATCTTCAAAATGGAGCAGGATGCCCGCGGCCGCTACCTGCTCTTCAATGGTCAGAGGCCCAGTGACGGGTCCAGTCCGGACAGGCCTGAGAAGAGAGCTACATCCTACCAGATGCCCTTGGTCCAGTGTGCATCCTCTGTGCCCAGAGCTGAGGACTTCGCTGAAGACCACAGGGGCTTCCAGTATGGGAGCCGCGCCACAGCTGGGGGTACCCAGCCCCTGCTCCTGGCCGTGCTCGCTGGCCTTTTGACTTTGCTGCACTGGAACATTTTCAGATAGTTTTTAAAATGTTTTATTTTTCCAAGTTAGGACTCCTTACAATTTGACAGTTTTGTATTTTTAACAAAAGAAAGGATAGTTATGATGCACTTGAATGTCCAGAACAGTCCTGTTTTCTTCTGATTCTCCCTCCCTCCTGACCCAGTCATGAGAGCACTGTTTGATGTCTCTGCTCTGCACACCACCCAGTGGGATCCCTGGCCTGGTGGCCTTTCCAGTAGTCCTTGCACTTTAGGACCAGAGGGTTTGGGGCTAGTGTGTTGGGTGAAGGGAGCAGGGGTGAGAACTAGGTTCTCTACTTCCTTGAGTTGCTGTCTTTCTGAGTTGAACTTAGAAGACAGTTACCAAACTCTTCCTGCCACTTGACTGTGGTTGCTTCCTACCCTCCTTTGAAACTGTTTTACTCTGAGATTCACAACCCAGAACCAAGTACAGAGTTGGTTTGGGATCACACCTTCTGTTACTAAAGAAGAGATGTGGGTGTAGATATGTACATAGGAAAAGACACAAAGCTTAGCGTAGCCACCGTGACGGCCTTCATGCAGAAAAAGGAGAGAATCCAAACTTTTAAATGTTGAGTAGAAGTGTTTCTGTAATTAAAATTTCAAAGTAATTTAAACTATTGTTGTTTTAACTTGTTGAGAAAAGAGACATTTGTTAGTGCTGGTTCTGGGTGGTGGTAGACAACAATGGTCATGCAGATGCCAGAAACAGCCTGGCAGTGCCCAGGCTGGGGACAATGAGTTAAGTGCAAGCGAGTGATCAAGTGCCCCTTCACTTTGAAGTTTCCTCTGCTTGCGACCCTCCCCCTGGCCCATGCGTGTCTGATTAGGGTTGGGCAGAGAGCTTCACCCATGCGTGTCTGATTAGGGTTGGGCAGAGAGCTTCACCCCAGCATCTCTGCTACCTTTACCATTGAATACAGAGACCTCTTGGATGCTTGAAGATCTGGCTGTGCAGACACTGCAGTCAGGGCAGCCAAGCTGGGTGCTGCGTTAGACCTTGGACTTGCGTAACACTCAGGCTCTAAATGAAAGCCCTGGTCACGAGACATGCAAGTTTGATTCAATTTCTGTCCTGCTGTTGCCTTGGCTCTGTCAGGCGGTGTGTCTCAGGGTCCCCTTGTAGAGAGCCTGTGAGCATCTTCCTCACAGGCATTCGGAGGGCGCTAGAGGTGTGTCTGCCCTTGCTTTGGATTACTAAGATGGTGCTATCTGAACACTGAGTGCTATTGCAGTGGAGATTGCTGGAGGCAAGGAGTGATGACCGAAAGCCTGATGGGCTGAAAAACAAACATGGGAACTAGGATTGAGGTCAAAAGTCATATTTAAGAATTAACTTTATAAGATGCTGTAGCATTCAGTGTGGTGTTAAGTTATAATAAGAATGACATGGAATACCAAAGTGCTTTATCTTTAGATTATATTTTAAGTTGTGGTGCATATTGAGGGGGGTTATTCAAAGGAAAATACTAACTTAATGTCTGCCAAGTTAAGTAAACAAAGATGTCAAAAATACTCCCACAAAATACATTTTACCTGTGGATCTATTTAAATGATACTAATTTTGTCTTTAAAGGATCTAATAAAATTATATGAAAAACTATGTTCACTGCTAAGGGATACCTCAGTGATTTACTGTAAAAGTGATAAATTTACAGCCTCTTAATTCAAAGCCTTCACTTAGACTTAGCTGTTCATACTTAATGAAATGACACATACACAAAGTCAAATCTATAGTTATTGACATGTACACATATTTAAATATATACACGTAGAAATGATCTGAAATTCATGTCATTTTTGAACGCACTGTAAATTAGACCTTGACCAATATAATTTTTAACAGATTTCTGATACTTTAGATTTATACCTCTTGCTTGCTGTTTCCCTCATATATTTCGTATCTTACTTTGTTATGTCATGTTAACATGAGTAAGGGTTTCTAAAAGTAAACTGCCTGAAATATCCATTGAAAATCTTCATTTTACATAAGTTAGCTATTAACCCTGAAGAAATATGGGGACCTGTTGATCTATTTTTAAAATTCATTCAGGTTTGAGAATCAGAAATTTAACTTAAGACATTCTCTGAGGAAGGTCTGACTCATTAGAATGTTTTATAATTACATTAGCCCATAATAGGCACCCAGGTGCTGGCAAGTAAACCGTAAGTTCTAGTAAATACTATATGAAAGTAGTGAGCATGGGCATCCCTGGTGGCGCAGCAGATTGAGCACCACACTGTGAAGCATCCGCAGCACAGCAGCGTGTGTTTGATCCCTGGCCAGGGACAGTACCCACGTGGTGAGGCAGACTTCTGCTTCGCCTGCTGCTCCCCTCAGCAGTGTGTTTCAGTCGATCTGCCTGTTCTGCTCCCCACTGTGTCTCTGGTGGATTCTCTCACTTCCTGCAACTGTAGCCTATACCCTTGCTCTTGTATGCATAAATAAAAAATGTTTAAAAAACATAAAATAAAATAACATTTAAAAAAAAAAGGAAGTAGTGAGCACAAAAATGGTGGCTCGGAGAGCCTTGGTGGCCTGCTGGAACTGCAGGCCGTTCTTGAGCAACAATATGTAATGTATGTAATTTAGGCTTCAAGCTCTCTAGAGCCCACAAATCCCTGGACTTGCAAAGGAGCTCCTTGGAACAACGGTCTACCCAGTACAAATGAAGGTAGTTTGTTTAGACCAGCCTCGAACTGCTTAGGGGCAGCACCTTGTCCGCAGCATCTGCCACTCCCAGCTGATGTCCATCCTCTAGTCCATCCTCTAGTATCGCAGCTGCAACCACCCAAGGGCAGTTCAGTTGCCCCCACGTGATTTATGAAATGACTTCATGTAACACTCTGCAGTTCCTGCTTGATGGGAAAGCTTAAATAATAATAGAAGTCTCTCTTCTGCCAACTCTTTGAACATATTCTTGAAAACACAGATAATGTTCATAGTAGTCCTCACAGACATTGCATTTTTTTTTTTAAATAGTACATCTGAACCCTGTTAAGACATGTGATTCATGGCAGTGGAAGATAAGACCAGCAGATAGCATGTGATTAGGCATCTCAGAACACTGTCCTCAAGGGAGGTGCTGGACAGCCGAAGGTGGGTTATTGAGGAGGGTTGTTGAATGGCTGGAGGGAGAGGGAGTCTGCTCCAACGAGGAGTCCTCTGCCCTACACAGACTCTTCTGGCCCTTTTAGAGAAATCTTACAAAATATACAATTGCATCAAAAACAAAGGTAGCTGAGCTAGAATAGATGTCTTCTGCAAATTTCTAGCTTTGAAGGAAAAACATGCGTTCTTTTCTCACCAGTAGGAGATTTATATGTCTAAAACACTGATTCTTCAAATTCCTGTGAGTGCTTCTGGTACAAAGCAAAAAATTAGTAGATTGCTGCTCCCCTATAGCTTGTAAGTACAGCATTAAAAAAAAGTGTATTATATTAGAAGAAAGCAACTTGGACAGCTTGGCAGGGTAAACTAAGGTAGGCTAGAATTCTATGGAGTGAATAAATGAATCCTGAATTGTAATGAGAACATAGTGTTAGTTCCTCCACTACAGCTACCATAAGGTAACTGGAAATAAAGGCACCTTTGTAAAACAGAGCTGGCTTGCCTTAAAAGTCCTTTGCACATATTAAACTTTTGAGCTGGATTTTCTTCCCAATGGAGAGCACAATACCAAAACTTAAAGTCTATTAAAAAGCAATGATTTTTTTTTCTTTTTTCCTTTATTTATATATATTTGACATCAATTGTAATCCCCTTGGAATTCCCAACACCGTTTTACCAGTGCACCATCATCTTGTGCTCTTTCTGACTTCATCCCAGTCTCTCTCCACCGCCCCCCACAAAGTACCTCTGATTTGTCCTTGTCTTTTCATTTTTGTTGTGTTCTGATTTTTTTAATTGTTGTTATTCTTTTCCTTGGTCCCTTAATTCCCTTATAGTCCTCCTAGAAGTGAAACCATCCCATATTTTTCTTTTGCCTTCTAAGTTATTTCACTGATCTCCATCCATGTTTCAACAAATGACTCTAGTTTATCCTTTTTGATTGCTGAATAGTATTCCGCTGTGTGTATGTACCACATCTTCTTGATCCAATCGTTTATTTTGGGGCATTTGGGTTGTTTCCAGGTCTTATCAATTATAAATAGTGCTGCAATAAACTTAGGAGTGCAGGTATTCTTTTTAATCAGTGTTTTTGTGTCCTTTGGATAGATTCCTAGGAATGGGATTGCTGGGTCATATGGTAGCGCCATTTGTAGTAGACTGAGGAACCGCCATACAGCTTTTCATAGTGGTTGGATTAACTTGCATTCCTACCAGCAGTGTAGTAGAATTCCTTTTTCTCCACATCCTTGCTAGCATTTGTTGTTGCTACTTTTTTTAATATGTGCCATTCTTACTGGCATCAAGTGGTATCTTATGGTAGTTTTAATTTGCATTTCCCTGATTATGAGGGATGTTAAACATTTTATCATGTGTCTGTTAGCCATTTGCATTTCCTCTTTGGAGAAGTGCCCCTTAAATTCTTCTGCCCATTTTTTGACTGGGTTGTTTACTTTGTTTTTCTTGAGTCTTGTGAGTTCTTTGTATATCTTTGTTTTTTTAAAGATTTTATTTATTTATGCATACCAAATCTGGGTTACAGGCCAGAAGCATGGTGGTGGGGGTAAAAGGATTCATCAGAGGCAGAGTGGGGAGAAAAACAGGCAGATCGACTGAAATGCACTGCTGCTGGGAGCAGCGGATGAGGCAGGAGAGGTCTCTGTGCCATGTGGGTCCCCTCCCTGGCCGGGGCTCTAACTCACGCTGCAATGGCTGCAGAAGCCCCATAGTGCTGTGCTCAACCCCTTGTGCCACCGCCATGGGGAGAAGCCCCTTTGTATATCTTTGTAATCAGTCCCTTATCGGTTGTGTGGCATGCAAAAAATTTTTCCCAATCAGTGGGGTGTCTGTTTGTTTTGGTTAATGTTTCTTTTGCTGTGCAGAAGCTTTTTAATTTGATGTAGTCCCAGCTGTTTATCTTCTCTTTCATTTCTTTGCTTTGGGGGATGCTTCTTTAAAGATGTTACTGCGATGTATGTCTTATAAACTTTTACCTATGTTTTCTTCTATATATTTTATGGTTTCGGGTCTTATGTTCAGTTTTTTTTTAAAAAGATTTATTTATTTATGCATACAAGTGCTGAGGTATAGGCCAAAAGTGTGGGGGGTGAGAGGATTCACCACAGACAGAGCGGGGAGCAGAACAGGCAGATCAACGGAAGTACACTGCTGAGGGGAGCAGCGGGCACAGCAGAAGAGGTCTGCCACGCCATGTGGGTTCCCCCCCTTGGCCAGCAGCAGGGATCGAACTCGTGCTGCAGTGGCTGCAGTTTGCTTCATAGTGCGTTGCTTAATCCACTGCGCCACCAGGGAGGCCCCTGTTCAGTTTTTTTTTATCCATTTTGAGTTGATTTTTGTACATGACGTGAGGTGGTGCTCTGATTTCATTTTTTTGCATGTGGCAGTCCAGTTTTGCAAGCACCATTTATTGAATAAGCTGTCCTTGTTCCATTGCATATTCTTTGCTCCTTTGTCAAAGATCAGGTGCCCATAAATGTGTGGTTTTACTTCTGGGCTTTTTATTCGGTTCCATTGGTCCGTGTGTCTGTCTTTGTTTCAGTACTATGTTGTTTTAATTATTATGGCTTTGTAGTAAAATTTGAAGTCTGAGAGTGTGATACCTCCATTCCCCTTCTTTTTAGTCAAGAGAGCTTTGGCTAATCGAGGTTTTTTGTGACTCCATATGAATTTCATCAATATTTGTTATATTTCCTTGAAGAATGGCATCGAGGTTTCTATTGGAATAGCATTGAATCTGTAAATTGCTTTTGGTAGGATGGCCATTTTGATAATGTTGATTCTTCCAGTCCATGGACAGGTGATGTATTTCCATTTCTTTGTGTCTTCTTCTATTTCTTTTAGCAATATTTTATAATTTTCTTTGTATAGGTCCTTCACTTCTTTGTTAGATTTATTCCCAAGTATAATGGAAGGCTACTGACTTATGTGAGTTGATTTTGTATCCTCTGACTTTGCTAAACTGGCTGATTGTTTTAATTAGATTTTCTGTAGAGCTTTTAGTGTTTTCCAAGTATGTTATATCATCTGCAAACAGTGATAGTTTTACTTCTTTCCCTATTAAGATTCCCTGTATGTTTTTTTCTTGTCTTATTGCTCTGACTAGGACTTCCAGTTATTATATTGAATAGCAGTGGTGAGAGTGAACATCCTTGTCTTGTTCCTGATCTTAAAGGAAATGCTTTCAGTTTTTCATTGAGAATAATATTGGCTATGGGTTTGTCATATATAGCTTTTATCATGTGAGGTATGATCCTTCTATTCCAAGCATTTTGAGGGCCTTCATCATGAATGGATGTTGAACTTTGCCAAATGCCTTCTCTACATCTATTGATCTGATCATATGGTTTTTATTCTTCTTTTTGTTGATGTGTTGGATTACATTGATTGATTTTCGGATATTGAACCATCCTTGTGCCCCTAGGATAAATCTCACTTGATCATAGTGTATTATCCTTTTGATGCATCATTGGATTCTGTTGGCAAGGATTTTATTGAGGATTTTGCTTCAGTGTTCATTAGGGAGATTGGCCTGTAGTTTTCTTTTTTTGTGTTGTGTTTGTTTGGTTTTGCTATTAGTGTAATGTTAGCTTCATAGAACATAATTGTCACTATTCCTTCTTTCTCAATTTTTTGAAAGAGTTTGTGTAGAATAGGTACTAATTCATTTTTGAATGTTGGTAGAATTTACTTGTAAAGCCATTTGGTCCTGGACTTTTGTTTTTGGGGAGTGTTTTGATTACTGCTTCAATTTTACTGCTTGTAATTGGCCTGTTTTCTTCTTTGTCTAGCTTTGGATGGTTATATTATTCTAGGAATTTCTCCATCTCTTCTAGATTGTTGAGCTTGTTATAATATATGTTATAACATATAAATGTTCATAGTAGTCTCTGATTATTCTTTTGATTTCTACTAAGTCTGTTGTGATTTTCCTCTTTTGTTGTGATCCTATTAATTGTGTTTTCTCCCTTACTTCCTTTGTTAGTCTGGCTAGAGGTTTGTCTATTTTGTTTATTTTTTCAAAGAACCAGCTTTTTGTTTCATTGATCTTTCAGATTTTTTTTTATGTCTATTTCATTTATTTCTGCTTTTTTATTTTTCTTTTACTATTTTCTTTTTGTTCTTTTTCTAGTTCATTAAAATGGGAAATTAGGTTGTTTCTTTGAGTTCTTTCTTGTTTATTTTTATGAGCCTGTACTGCTGTGAACTTCCCTCTTATTACTGCTTTTGCTGCATCCCATACATTCTAGAATGTGGTGTCCTCATTGTCATTCAGTTCAAAATATTTTTTAATTTCCTCTGTGATCTCCTCTATAATCCATTGGTCTTCTAGTAGTGTAGGTTTCAATTTCCATGAAGTGGGTAGCCTTCTTTTTTTCTTTTCATGATTTGTTTCTAGTTTGATGCCTTTATGATCAGAGAATATAGTTGGAATGATTTTGATTTTTCTGTATCTGTTGATGTTGGTCTTGTGACCCAATATGTGGTCAATTCTGGAGAACGATCCGTGAGCACATGAGAAAAATGAGTACTCTGATTTTTTTGGGTGCAGTGTCCTATAGATGTTTGTTAAGCTCATGAGTTCTTGGTCTTTATTTAGGGTTCTGGTATCTTTGTTTATTTTTTGTCTTGTTGATGTATCCATTGGTGAGATTGGAGCGTTGAAGTCTCCTGCTATATATGTATTTTCTGTAATGTTTGTTTTCAGACCTGATAATAATTGTTTGATTTTAAAAAAGCAATAATATTTTAAATAATGTATTTATTTTCTTATGTCATCTCATCTTTGTACAATATTCGAGTTCTCTCCTCAGGTGTAGTCCCTGTAGTTCTCCCACCACCACAGCATCCATGAACCCTCACCATATTCCCTTGTGCTCTTTCTTCCCTTGTTCTGACTTTTCCCCTCACTTGCTGTATGCTTCATCCATGGTCTGCTAAAAAGCAACACTATCTTTATAGAGTTCTCTGACATTAATGTAGAAAGAGAAGCAACCAAGATCTACTTTCCAGTTTAAACCTTTACCTATTTTCAGTACATTTTACCACCATATCAACTTGAAGATCTTTTTATTTCTCAATTATGCGTGTATTTTGTCAATTCAACATATTAAGTCTCCTTCCCCAGTACATGTTCCAGATTATATTTGCCCAAGAAATCTGAGTAGTTGTAAAAATGTTTACTAAAATGAGGCTAGTTAATGGAGCAATAAATTCGTTGGAAGCTTTTGCCAGCTATAATGAAAACCAAGAAAGTATTATTCATTTCACTTTATAGATGATAGGAAGCTACTTGAGGTTGAGGATAGGTAACCAAAGAGCTCTTTTTGGCCTTTTAATCTTTAGAATTTCAACCTCCATACCATACTAAATATGTGACATTCTATTTGGTTCTTAATGTGCATTATCTTACTTTTCCCAACAACGTAGTGTGGTACTTTAGAGTTTCAGATTCTTATTGAAAAACTCCACTTAATGTTTTGCAGTGTGCTTAGTGTAACTACTTAAAGGCCTTTATTACCCACCCTTCAGAACACATAGAGAAACAGCGAGACTCACAAAGTTTACATCTAGTTCCTGACTTCAGGAAAGATAAAACAGACACTAGAAAGGTGTAGATCTTTGCTTTTCAGTTACACAGAAGATCCCCCCAAATCTTCCTCTTCCCACCCAGATTTAGGAAAGCCAGGAGAACCTCTTTGCTCCAGAAGGCTTTGGGAATGGCGTGGGGAAAACAAGTGCCCACTTTGCAACAGGTTGCAATTTAAACTTCCAAATATCCTCAGGTTTTGCTTGAGCGATCCTCAGTTGCTCAGTCAATCCAAGGTTTTCTTCCAGATCTTCCCTGATCCTAGGTTGCTAGACCAGTGAATAACAGTGTCACCTGGCTGGTTCCTGCCCAAAGCACACCTTGATATCCCGTTTATTTGACAGTAATATGAGCACCTCAGGTTAAGTTGCAAAGAGATGTCACATGCTCAGTGAAACTGTGTAGATGATTTTGCATGTGCTGGTGTGTTATCCTCTGAATGGAAATGTGTGTACTAGGGTCTCCACACTTGCAGGCCACCAGTATATGTTATTGAGTTGAAGTTGACCCTGACTTATCACATCCTTCAGGTAAAGCCACTTTGCATGTGGCTAATAAACTCACCCATTGCCCCAGTCAGTCATTTGGCTCTCCAAAGTTTTCCCCAATGTTTGTACCCAAATCAAATGTTTAGTCCTGGTAGCCATTTATGGTGTGTCACCCAGATCATAATCTGGTCATTTCAGTATAGGGTTTGTCTACATCTTGTAAATGAAGTGCTCAGAAGGTGAAACCGCATTCAGCAGAACAGGCAAAGAGGGAAATCCAGAGAAGCACTCCATGATAAATTGAATAGCCTGTTTTCCATTGATCTCTCCAGACTTGCCCACCAGCCTTCCTGCTTCTCCATACAGACTGCAGCGGTGGGATCCCTGGCCTTCTGACTTGTCTATGGAGTCAGCTAACTGGACCATCAGAGGCACTCTTGTCCCAGAAGCAGGAGGATATGAGTAGGGTTATTTATCTTCCTGCCTTCAGCTGCTGGGTCACCATAGGTTAACGCCAAGAATCCACAGTTCCCTTCAAGCAGTTGCCTTGTCTGGGTTATAGTAACCACATTGTCCATCACCTTCAGACTGAGGGGTCACTCACTTCTGTACCTAGCCTTGAAGTAGTTTACCCCTCCTGTTTCTTTTCCTAAATTTTCAGTAACATTTTAATAAATAATCTTCATTTCCCTCTTGATGATCAGTGTTTTGAGTTTTTCTCTCATTGTACCAGGTCAGACCTTAACAGAATGAACAGACAAATATGAGTATGAATTAACTTTTTAGATAATGCCTTCGTGCTTCTCAGACATCCAATCAATGGCAGTCTTTCTGAGGAGGTACTTCCTTTTACAAACAGTGAAGTTCTTTCACTGACCGGATGTTCCACTGCTTGTTCACAATTGTGGTCTCCCTCATAAACAAACTCCATTTCTGTGGTTAGCTGCTGGACAAGAGGGATGAACACAGGAGTGTGTGAACAAGAAGCTGAGCTGCATGGATTACATGAAAGCTTGTTAAATGAAAAGTACCTCACATATTACACAGAGTTCACTTCATTTGGGGGAGGAATATAGCTGATAATTTAATTCAGATCATATTTTTTCTTTTTACTCCATGCTATTTTCTATATGTTGCGATTTTCTATCAGTTTCCCATAAGTAAGTTCTGTAGTCACTTTGAACTAACTTTCTTTTTTGAAAAAAGATTTCTTTATGCCTACAAGAACTGTGGTGAGAGGGGGTGAGAGGATTCACCAGCGACAGAGTGGGGAACATAACAGGCATATTTACTGAAACACAGTGCTGAGCGGAGCAGGAGGTGAGGCAGAAGAGATCTGCTGTACCAAGTGGATCCCCTCTGGGGCAGGCGGCAGGGATCGAACTCATGCTGCAGTGGCTTTGGTTTGCTTCATAGTGCATTGCTTAACTTATTGCGCCACCAGGGAGGCCCTTGAACTAATCTTCAACATGAAAAGTTCAATGCCAGGTCATGCAGTATCAAAAGAATTAATACTGTTAGATTGTCCATACTACCCAAAGAGATCTACAGATTCAATGCAATTTCTATCAACATTTTGATGGCAATTTTTTCATAAATAGAAAACAAAAATCCTAAAATTTATTTTTATTTTTTAAAAGATTTATTTATGCACAAAAGAGCTGGGGTACAGGCCATAGTCGCAGTAGGTGAGAGGATTCATCAGAGACAGAATGGGAAGCAGAACAGGCAGATTGACCAAAATCCACTGCTGAGGGGAGCAGCAGGTGAGGCAGGAGAGGTCTGCTGCGCCATGTGGGTCCCCTCCCTGGCCGGGGATCAAACTCGCGCTGATGTGCCACAGATGCTTTACAGTGCAGCACTCAACCCACTGCGCACCAAGGAGCCCCCCGCCCCTAAAAAAGTTCCTAAAACTTATATGGAACCACAAAACACCCTGAATGACCAAAGCTATCTGGAAAAAGAGGAATGAAGCTAGAGGCATCACATTGTCTTGATTTCAAAATATACTGCAAAGTCACAGTAATTAAAACTGTAGTACTGGGGCCTCCCTGGTGGTGCAGTGAGTTAAACAATGCACTATGAAGCAAACCACAGCCACTGCAGCACAAGTTCGATCCCTGCTGCCAGCCAAGGGGGGGAACCCACATGGCGTGGCAGACCTCTCCTGCTGTGCCCGCTGCTCCCCTCAGCAGTATACTTCTGTTGATCTGCCCATTCTGCTCCCCACTCTGTCTGTGGTGTATCCTCTCACCCCCCACACTTTTGACCTGTACCCCAGCACTTGTATGCATAAATAAATAAATCTTTAAAAAATAAATAAATAAAACAGTGTAGTACTGGCATGAAGACACCTTCAAACCAAAGGACCAAATAGTTCAGAAATAATTCCACACTTTATAGTCAACGGGTCTTTGACTAGGGTGCCAAGAATACACAAAGAAAGATACTATCTTCAAAAGATAATGTTGGTCCTTGTTAACAGGAAACATCTAGTACAATTCCTGTCCTAGACTCATGAAATATCACCTATGTAGAGAGGAAGTATGTAACACACATTTTGCTTTATTACTACTTTTTGTTTTATTTTTCTAACATTTTTACCTCTTATTTTTCACTTTGGGGTTGGGCATCATAATTTAGGCAATGGTGTTTCTGAATCTTATACTTTCTTTTTTTTAAATCTTATACTTTCTTTAAGAGATAATATTGTACAATTAACTTTAGTCTAACATATTTAGATATGTTGATCGTATGTACTTATTAAACAAAATTATAATGGAAATCCATAGTGGGGGTAGTAAAAATCATGGAAAACCCACCTATCAAATAATACTCAGTGGTTGTTAATTATGCTTTTCAATAGTTTCTTTTTAATGATCAAGCTATTTATTAAAAGAATCAAATGTATACTGAAGTCAACTAATACAAACTTTTTATTAAAAAATCATCACATCAAAACAAAAAGATTTATGTTGGGAAAAGTGGATATTCATACACAAAATAATGAAATTGGACCCTTCCACTATTACAAAGATCAAGTCAAAGTAGATTAAAGAATTAAACATAGACATGAAACTGTAAAACTCCTAAGAAGAATGTAAGGGGAAAGCTTTAGTAACTTTGATCTCGGCGATGAGTTTTTGGACCTGACTCCAAAAGCACAGGCAACAAAGCAAAAATAAACAAGACTACATCAAACTAAATATTAGCTTCTACATAGTAAAGAAAACTATCAGTAGGTGAAAAAGCACCTATGAAAGGGGGAAATTTTGCAAATCATATATCTAAAAAGAGGATAATGTCCAAAGTATAAAAGCAAATTCTAGAAATCAATATAAAAAAACAACAAATAATTCAATTCTAAAAATAGACAAAGGACTGGAATAGACATTTCTCAAAAATATTGTATTTCATGCTGTCTCTTCCTTAACTACTATTTTTTTTTTTTTTGCCATGGAAACAAATGCATGATGTCACAGATGGATTGCATAAACATGGAAGTTCAGACTTCACAAAAGAGTTGGTTAGAGATGAGAAATAGCTCTGATATCCAAATACAAATCATTTCTATAGCCAAGAAAACAAAGCGCTGGTACGATAAAATACATTCTCTAAAGAACCTCCTTTGAATGTGTTCCAGCACAAATGTCTATCTACAGTATTCATAGCAAACTCTAGCCAACTTCTGCATTTCCTTATTAGCTTGAAACTAAATGGCAGGAAACACCCAGGGGCACCAATAACACTTCAGAATCTTGTGCCAATTTCAAACTGGGTAGACAATCCTATGGAGCTAGTTTCTTAATACTTTGAAAAATTCCATTGAAATGAGAGATAACAAACTTAAAAGGAAAGTGCTTTTTTTCATCAATAAATAAAACATCAAAGTGATTATTGAACCAAAGATCCAAAGAAGTCATGTGCAATTTTCAGCATAATGAAGCAGTGAATATGAATTCAAATGAGGAACCTGATTTTAAAAAAAAGAAAAACAGAATACCTTCTATTTCTGGAGCAACCTTTCTCTTTAGGGAAGGTTTAAGGCATTAAGTATCTTTCTTTACCCAGTTGTTCACTTGTTTCTGATCATTTTTCTAGATAGCAGAGTCCCAGTAAGTTCATTTTTCAATTTCAGCTCACCTGAAGAACACCCAGATGTTGACAGTATATTTAAAACCATCAAAAACAGACATAGAGGACAATGAAACATGCAATATACTCAAGGAAAATAGCTGCAAGCCCAGAATAATCTGCTTTTAAGAATAAAAGTATTTCAATTGATAGCTGCAAGCCCAGAATAATCTGCTTTTAAGAATAAAAGTCTTCCAATTGAAAAATGATTTCTTTTTTCAATTCATAAAAAAAAAAAAAGAACACCCAGATGTTAATGACATTGGTGGGGATAAAAATAATTAAAATAAGAATAAGAATGCTGGAAATTCGAATCCTTGGGACAATATGGATGTTTCAGGAAGAGAATGTAAAGTCCTCTACCTTTAGCTGACCTTTGTAATGATTTGTAAGAAAGAAAGTCACAGACCTTGCCCGAAACTTTTTTTCTACCATTGCTGTTTCCTCTGAGCAAGTTGTACAGAATCTCCACAGCCCTTCCATAGGTTCCTATACTCTCTGCTTTAGCCTTCCTGGACCCTCAGTAGAGAGAGTTTGGGATTTGGAAACAAATGCATCTGCTTTTGGATTCCTGCTTGTCCGTTGCCCACTTGCCCCTTGGGTAAGTCCTTCAGCTTCACTGTGCTCAACTTCCTTACTTACCTAATGTGAATCATAGCCCAGTAGAACAGAAGCTTTCACAACAGACCTGCATTTACCAGTGTCCTGGGCTGAAGGCAAACAAACCCATTGATACCATGGCATGCATTTGTGCCTTGCTCGGCTGACCCTTGACCAAAGGTGCTGTATCACGTGGGAGTTTGTTTGAAATGCATGTTCTCAGGTCCTCACCCAGCCCTCTGAATCAAAGCCTTCATTTCAAGATCTCTTGCATGTGACTTTACTCAATAGCTCAAGTTCAAATATTTATTTTAATAGCCATTTATTTTTACATGACCAACATAAGTAAGATGAACATTTAGATTAATCTTTTCCATTATTGGGAAGAGCAAGGACATTGCAATAAATAGAGGATTTTATACTCAGAGAATGTTTGAATCTGTCTAGCTGTACTCTACAGCCAATGCAATGATCTCCTCACAGCAGAGAAGGACATGCAGTGTTAGCTTGAACACTTCCAGATACATTGCTCAAATCTCCAAGGTATGTGATTCCATTTCTGACACTGGTCATTCTTTAAAAAGTCTTCCTAAACTTGATTGAAATCAGTCTGTTTCTACCCATGGCTCTAGTTCTGGTAGAATAAATTAGAGTCTTCCTTAATTTGATAGACTTCCAAAAAACTTTCTTCCAGATTTTGTTCTTTGGTAAAGTTTCTTCACAATTTTGTACTGACTTGGAAAGCATTGCTTCATATCACTCCATTGTAGGCAATCTCCAGTTTGACAAAGCAACATTGCTTTGAAAATGCTGAAAAAATAGCATACATAGAACAATGCAAATAATATTACTACCACCATTTCCCCTATTTGGGCCAGTCCTGGTGGAATCGATAAGTTATAGTTTTAAAAATAAAACTTACAATCAATTTTGATTTAGAAATTTAGAAACTAAAGTTGTTTCTTTTGTGTTGCACACCATAGAAGTGTCAGGACTTAACATACCATTCCAAGAAGAAGCAACCTGAGAAGATTCAACATTTTTCATAAAGAATAATTTACATATGAACTGTGTCTGTTTAGAAGCTATTGCAATCCAATCTCTTCACCACCCTCATGTCTGGCAACTAAGGTATATATAATATATAATGCACAAAATTATGGACACTGCTTGAAGATACTTATTACAATATTATACCTTTCGCAAATCAAAGGCTGCAGAAGATAGTTGATTGCAATGGATCAACCAACTCAGTGTGCAGGACAAGATATTAGGCATATTTGAGAATTACTAGAGGTAGGACCACTGGATTTCATTTTCATGAAAGACCAAGAAGTTTAAGAATTTTATATCTTTTCAAGTTAACATAGATAGAGAACATCATCTTGGTTTAATAACAAGTGTTTCATTTAGAATAGAAAAGTGGTCAGTAACATGTTTTGCTTATCTTAGTGCTTTATTGCTTGTGCTTTGAAAGACTGATCTGTATTCTCAACTTTGATCTTACTGCATTAGTTCAATATGACTCAAATATTGTTTGAGTTCTCTAATTTACAGTCAATATTTCTTTATTTACTTATTTATATCCCACTTTATTCCAAAAATGATTCAAGGCAGTTTACGGAAATACCTACAATTCAATAAACCCAAATATAATATAAAAATAGCAGAGTACATCAGGGCAAACATAATGTAGGATATACAAGAACAATCCAGACGTGACCTGGAGCTCTCAGGATATGCTAGTAAAGCCTGGCTTTGTGATGGAGAGGAACCATATCTAATGCCAGGCTTTCTAGAAGTCAAACTGGTAACATGACTTAAATCTCCATCTGACTTAAATAAATTTAATTTCTCAGGAAAAAGAAAATCTGATTCTGAAAGCAGAATCTCCTTCTGGAAACTTCTTTAATAAATAAGAATGCACCTATTTATTCCTCAGTGTTGTACACTCATTTCATTTCAGGAATGCAGAGAAGTAATAATCTTTCTGCACATGACACTGAGCTGGATACCGTGAATATATTTTTTAGAAGGTGAGGTAAGGATGTCTATGCTGCAGTCAGTCCAAATATGGAAGTTTTCACTTCCATTTTAAAACCCAGGTTCCCTCTGAATTTAGCCCTCACTGGTCTAGGCATCGTTAGCAAACGTAATTCTCTTATTTGTGTGTACCTTTGATTTATGTGGCATTCGTATTCAATTACCATGGTAAATGCAGCAGCCTTCGTTTCTTTGTGCATCAAAATTTGACTCTCATCCTTTAGTTAAATCTAATTAAGGAAATCAACTGAAGAAACCCCATAAAAGTGCAGTGTTATTATGTGCTAATGAAAGGCAGGTTGTCTCCTAGTTATACCAGTCATAAACAGGGGCTGCACTCCCATCAAAGGCTCTTAATTATCTGTCCCCAGAGCTTTCCCGTAATTACAGTTGACTATAATCAGGTGTCAATAAATGCCCAAACAGGCAATCCAAAGCATAAAGCAGTGAGTACAGTGCGGGCATTTGGTGTTATTTTTTGTTAAGCCTATCCATGTAGCAAGCCCTAAACTACTTGACTTCTTTATAGAAAAACCACTTACGGTGTAACCTCCAAGTGGAGGTATGCATGCCTTTGTGTGTGTATTCAGGGGTGTTCTTGGATAAACCCACTGTGGAGGAAGTTGGGCGGGGTGGCGCTGGGGTTCATCTCAGCCTTCATCAGGCGGGTTTTGCGCAGACCAGCCTGGCTGCCTTCTTTTCAAACCCTGAGTCTGTTGCAGTGTCTCACCTTGGGCCTCAGGCAGTGGTTGGCCTTGACGAGTTAGTTTTCCTCCTAGGAGGCTCCTGCTGTGGATAGTTTAACCCTGATTGGTTTTCTCAAAGCAAAGCAAGATGCGATCTCCTTGTGAAGAGACAGGTAAGTCTCAGCAAAGTGACAAATATCAGAAACGCTAATTTGTACTACAAAGTAAGTGTTGGGACTTCTAGAATCAAGCCCTCTGTGCCTGCTCCTTCTGGCTTTCCTAACTGTTCCCTTTCTTCAGTTCTCTTTTCTTGCAGAAAGGTTTTTTTTTAACGTCCTCAATCCAGGCCATCTCTGGGAAATCCTTGTTATTCACTGGGAGAAGGATCTTTATTTGTGGGTGTATGATGTGCACATATAGGGGGTGGTGAAGATAATGTGTGTAATGTGTTTCTGCAATGGGCATGTCTAATACATGTGTGTGATGTGTCTGTCTCTGTGTAATGTATACATGTGTGCCTGTGTGCAACGCAGATGTGTCTCTGTAGTATGTGTATTTTGTGCTATATGCGTGATGAGTCTATGTATAATGTGTACGCTGTGTATCTATTTTGCGATATGTGTATGTAGTGTGTGTGTGTGTTGTATTACAAAACTTGCCCTTTGTCTTACGGGCTACTGTCTTGGGCTTTAATAGCAGGTTTGTTCTTGGCTGCTCCCAAGCACAAGTTGAGTGGCTGGGGGATGGCCCCCAAATGAGTTCAAAATGACTTGAAAAGTGAGTTCTTCACATCCACTTAGTTTCTGCCTAGCCTGAGCTAGGGATTTCCTAACACTTTCTTTAAACACTGTTAGGATACATCTCATGCCCCTTCCCTGGAATTACTTACAATCCAAGAGTCAAACCAAAAAAGGCTGATTTTCTTTCTAGTCTTCGCCCTCCTCTATTCCCTTCTCTTAATACAGCTGCCAGTTCATCTTGTGTAATTACGGGAGCCACATAGAAATCACCTACTAGTCACTCAAATATCAATTGTTCTAAAGAACAACCATAAAAGATAATAATTTATGGGCCTCCCTGGTGGCGCAGTGGGTTAAGCAACGCACTATGAAGCAAACCGCAGCCACTGCAGCACAAGTTCGATCCCTGCTGCCGGCCAGGGA
>JAGFMF010011871.1:7407-56955 GCA_019455555.1 Galemys pyrenaicus | reverse complement strand
CCCTCCCTCTCTCTCCTCTCTCTCTCTCTCTCTCTGTCTCTCTCTGTCTCTCTCTCTCTCTCTCTCTCTCATATCTGTCACTTTGCAACAGAGTGCGCTCTTCCAGAGAAAGGATCATGCCTGCTCCCCCAGGGTGGGTCCCACTATGAAGCCCAGTGCTTTGCAAACATGTTCTAGAACAGTAAGTAAATACCCAATGTGCTGTCTGTTTTCCGCAACCAATGGTAATGCCCAGTTTCATTAAAAACAACCTGGTGGCACAAGGGATTAAGTCTCAGTGCTATGAAGCTATCGCCAGTCACTGCAACACAAGTTTGATCCCCATTAGGGAACTGACCACAAAGCCCAATTGACCTTTCCTGCCTCGCTCGCTGTTCCCCTCAGAATTGTGCTCCAGTTGATCTGCCTGTTCTGTTTCCCACTCTGTCTCTGGTGAATCCACTCATCCAACAGCACCTCTGGTCTACACCCCAGCTCTTGTGTGCATAAACAAATAAATCTTTAAAAAAACTGCACTATATTGAATTCAGAGTTACAGAATATTACAAAGTTTGAGCATAAAGCTAACAGATTTTCTCATAGCTCTGGCAATACAATCAAGAGAATGCTAGCATCTAGAAACCCTTGATTCAACTCAGAATGTTGGGACATGCATAAAACGTATAGACTTTTTGGTTAAAGAGAATGTTACTCTAATTGTTCATTTGACACCCTTATTAGAAACAAAATCAAGTGTAAGTGCTCTTATGTGCAGACACCCAATGCATGCCAAGAAGCACAGGGCTGCCCATGGTTAGTCCTGGACTCGGAGATAGGAGCTGTGGATCTGAAGTCCTTTCTTCAGGAGGCAGAAGGAAAAATCTTGTCTGGGAAAATCACACACAAATACTCTCAGCAACAGTTGTGGAGATCTATGTCATTTTTTTCAATGCCCAAAGAACAAGGAGCAACAGCTTTACCGAACTTGACAGTCCAAGGCAAAGGCCATGCAAACAACAAAGGCTTCTGTTGACATGCAAGAATCTTAAGAAACATGTTACACTTGATCTTAGTGTTTCCCCTTTTTATAAATATTTTTAATAAATGATATATAGAAGATTATAATTCAGTAAGAGGTTTAATTTGAAAGACAATTTTGAACATCAAGATGTACTCTGTGATTTAAACTAGAGATTCCCTTCTGGGTTGATGTTTATCTAAATTATATAGCCAGTCACGGACTTAAAAGTCAAAACCATAAAGTGAAAGTTCTGCGATGGTGTCACAGTTCTGAAGAGTGACTCTAAGGTGGGAGTTCCACGCATGCTCAGAGAGCCCTGTTTGTCTGGATGACTCTACTGCTTCTTCATACTGCACCACTGGCACAGGCACTTCCTCTGTGTGCAGGATCACCACTGATCTCTGGAGTTTGAATAAATCATTGCTAAGGTAGAAGAGTTACCCAGAACCCTCCACAAGCACAGCACTCCTATCATCCCGTCTAAGCTGGGCTTTCAGTGTTGCCTGTGTCCACTACATGGAAACTGCCAGCTCATCTGTCTTTCTGTCCCCACCCACCCCACATTTGGTGGGTGGCAAAAAGCCAACCAAGGGCAACATGAAGCCACTTAGGAAGAGTCCTTCCTAAGGTAATGAGGCCAGCGGGAGAACAGAAGTGAGGCGGGCCTATTAGCCAAGTAGACAAGAGAAACCACGGTCAGCCCTGTGGGCACTTGGATATGGGAGCTATGGACCCAAAGGAGGAACATTACCTGGAATGATAGGCAGAACTTAAAACATGGAGAACAAAACAATGGGAGGAGCAAAGCAGGGAAACAAGTCTGGTTTACGAGTGAAAGTGAAAAGTCCGCTGTGGCTGCATGGGGTCCCTGAGGCAGAGCTGAATTCCTCGGGGAGCAGAGATGTTTGAAGCATCTGCACGGGAACTAATGCACCAGGTCCCAGCTTGGTTGGCAACACGTGAATCTTGACTAGAAGTCTCTCCTCTCCCAGTTTTTGCATTTTGCTTTTACTTTTAGCTCTTCCTTTCTTTATTCAAACAGAACTATCGGCTTCTGGTACCTTTCACCTACGTGGAGCTCTCAGGTCAGGACCCATAGGCACGCTCTGAGAAACATTAAGGCGTCCTCAAGCAACAGAGCCTCCCATCCCACAAAATGAACTGTTTCTGTTACCTTTGGGTTGTGTCATTCTTACCCTCATCCCCCACTTTTCCAGACTTCCCCTCCTGTCTGGAGGTGGGCAAAGCATGGATCCACACCCCTGGTCAGAGCAGGTGGGGATGGCCACAGGACCTGTTCCTGGGAGGTTGGGCCCCTCTCTCTGGAGTTGCTGCACTTTCTTCTGTCCACAAGGAGCCACTGGAGCAGGTGGGACAGGGTGTGTTGTCACCACACAGTTATTCAAAGAGATTGCGCTGCAGAGCGGACAAGGCATCTACAGAGTCTTAGTGGGGAACCACGGTTTATGGCCCAGGAATCCAAGCAAGAGAAGGTGTTGAGGACAGCGGCAGTGGCAGGGACAGGCCAATGGGGAGCTCGGGGAATGGGCACGCACCTTTCCTTGGCATTCTGAATTCTGTATGTTCACTACATTCAAAGTATCTTATACCCTAATATTACCAGTGCCTCAGCGGTCCCCACGGCCTAGTGGAATCATTGCAAGGGACCAGATGAGGTCGTGCCGAGAGTTATGGTGACCATGAGTTATGAGAGGCTCTCAAGCTGACATCAACAGCTGCATCTGAAGCTCTCTTAGGCCATGGTGCCTTCTTTAAACCAATTGTGTCTAGTTACTGACTCTAGGCAGTCAGGAGATTTGCAGGAGAAAAAGCCTAGAGCTGCACCACAGAAGCGGTGATGTCCCTGGAATGCGGGACCCAGCACGTCTTGCTCAGTGAGAGTGTGTGTTTGGTGGAGATGCCAGCAATGGCTGGACTTAGTGGTTCTCCTTGCACCTGACTTGCTTAGGCCAGAGAGGCTTTACAATCCTGAAGCCTTTGGACTCACGTGAGTCAGCTGGAAGGGATTTCTCTGTCTTCTGAAAGCTCAGAGGGGATTCTCTGCCCACATTTCTAGAAAACTGTCTATGGGAGGAAAATAAAAACAGCCATCATGACGGTGGCTACTATTTAGGGAGTGTTCACTCTGTGTCACCACTGGACTAGGAGACTTGTAGGTATTATTTGTAGAATTAATAATAGTGTCACAGGATGCACTTTGAACACTTCACCAATGTTCAAGCTCAGTGACTTGAAACTACAATTTGTTGTTGTTATATCTCATGACAGTGTGGACAGGAACTGGGATGAGACACACTCAGAGAGGCTCACTTCTACTTCATAATATCCAGAACCTCCTCTGAGATGTTCGGCATGGCTCAGGCTGCAGGAGCTGGGGCCGGCTGGCTGCTTTGCTTCCAAGGCATTCCAACAATGTTAGCAGAGACACCTCAGAGCATGACCGCCTCAGGGCAGTGGACTGCTCAGGGCTCCAAGAGTGGCAGAAAGGGCAACTGTCTGCACCCTGGAACAGCATCACTTCTTCCACATCACAGGACTCATCAAGGTTCAGGGGAGCGGGAACCCACCCCAACTCTCGGTGGAGGGTTGTCAGAGATTCAACCACCATTTTCTCATCCATCACATTTTTATTATTCTTATTAATGGAAGAGGAAAATGAGGCTCAGGGAAACCAAATCCATTACATTCTATAAGAAACACATCTGAGATTGGAAAGCATTAACTCTTACTAAAATGTCTCTCTTTCTAGTACACAGCCCTGCTCTCTCAACATGGAACATTTGGTCAATCCTGTTGAGAGGCAAACTTCTTTCCTGACAAGAAGTAGAATAAAACACAACAAATCACTTCGCCACTGTCTTTCCTGACTTTGCATCACTCACTGCGAAGACCCCGTGCAATATACAGCTGTAGAACCTAAAGCTTCTCTTCAGTTTGCAAGGTTGTTCTAGGTAAAAGAGAGAAAAAAATTACAAATGAATAAAATCACCAATTTAAATGAGAACTACCTGGCTCAGGATAGATTTTTCCCCCCAGAGGATAGAAATAGATTTACATTATGAAATAAGCTGGAATCCAATGGGAACCCTTTGTTATTATTAGATTTCCTCTTGAGAAGGATTTATAAATGAAAACATAACTTGCTATTTTAGTATTTTGTTTTTCAAGGAAGAAAAACCCTTTGCAAAAACAAATTGAAAAAGAAAGACATCCATTTCAAGCACTTGTTTATTTTCTTATTTGCCAGACTAAAACCATCTTCTTTCATCCCTGATTTTGTCGGGGACTGGGAAGAAGAGATTTTTTTGTTTGTTTTTGTTTTTTTTTTTACTTTTTTCAGACCTGAAACGTCTCTTAAACTGTCAGCAGTTCTAAATGCTTTCCTATTCCACCGCATTTCTGAATCGGCCCCCACCTCCCTCGCAGCTGTGTGCCTAGAGCTCCCCACAGTGTCGGGAGAGGGACGTGCAGGACAGGGGATGCGCTCACCTTGGGGATTTGCTGGTACCTGCTACTGGATGTTTGTGATCATAGTTCTCTCATGATCTTGTTTAGTTTTTAAATATTTTTTATCAAAGTGCAACTGCATTATAATATTATGTAAGTTTATGTGCATCATTATTTATCAATATACACTCGTATATATCACATTAAGTTTACCACTTTCAATTCTATCCTTCATTATACCATTGAATCCTCTGCTACCACCACTTCACCTTCCTCTTTCCCTTCGAGTAACCCTAAATGGGTCATACATCCTTAAAGTTTATTTTTTGTTTTATTTCAGTCTTTTGCTGCTTTATGAATCAGGTGTGAGTGAAATCATTTGGTGTTCAACTTTCTCCATCTGATTTATCACCAAGGTGTTTTTCTGCCTATCTCTTCACCTCTACGAGCATCTGGAGAAAATGAGTCCTGTAGCTCCGTTTGCAACCTTGGTGCAATAGTGGATTGGAAAATGACCTTATAGATTGTAACTACTTTATCCTGTTTGTTAACATTTGTTGACTTTCAGTCACACCAGTCCAAGGAAGCTGTATTTAAGCAAGAGTTGTGCCCCTGAAGACTTTCAGACACATGAGAACACTGCCTGATTTGGGATGGATCTTGATAAAGGAAGGCAAGTATTGTCTCTTTCGTCTAGACAGAATCTCCATCCTTCCTTCCTCTCTGGCCCCCTTACACTCCCTGACCTCACAAGTATGTCCTGCTACTCCTTATCAACAGTTCTGTTTGTCCAGAGAGCCCCTGATAGGGGCTACCTACCCACTGAAGTAGCTGCCCCATCTTACCCCGCCACTGTCTCAGTCTCTCACCCTAGATTTTCCCCAGGCCTGGATCCCATCTAGTATTACATCAGTAATGACTTACTTCCTGCTCATTGCCCACTGCTTCACCCACAGTCCTCCTCCTCTTAGCATGTAAGTGCTGTTACAGGTTTCTGTCTATTATGTTCACGGCTGTATCTCCAGAGTCTGGAACAGAGAATCGATTCCAGAAATGTTTCTTGAGTGAATGTGCAGAGCAACTAGTGTAAACTCAACTCAAAAGTCTTTATTCCTAACTGGTATATTGATGGGTTATAGTTATAAAACAGGAACATTTATAGAATGGAATCAAGTCATCTGCAAGCAGTGCAATAAAATGCACACAAGGAATCAACTAAATCAAATTTGTAGCGTGTTTTTCTTTTTCATTCAAAGGTCACTATAGTAGAAAAGATCCATCTCTTTCTGTTTTTTGAAAAAAGTAATGTTCATCAAAATAATAGTGTTGTCTCAAGTGATTGTGAAGCATATCTATTATTGATGCTACAGATTTTTTTACTTAATAAATGTCACTGGTTTTTATTAGAATTTATAGTTACAGTATTTTCATGCTATCTTTTTTTACTTTATTTATATATATTTGATATCAATTGTGGTCCCCATGGATTTTCCACCACCGTTTCACCCATGCACCATCACCTCAGTCCCTTGTGCTCTTTCTGCCCTCAACCCATTCTCTCCCCTCTCCCCACAAATTGTTCCCTATTTGTTCTTGTCTTTTTGTTTTTGTTGTGTTTTTATTATTATTGTTGTTGTTGTGGTTATTCTTTCCTTGGTCACTTATTTGGTTCCCTTATATTTCTCTTAAGGGTGAAACCATCCACTATTTTTCTTTCACCTTCTGACTTATTCACTGAGCATAATCCCTTCTAGCTCCATCCATGTTTCTATGAATGACTCTAGTTTATCTTTTTTGATTGCTGAATAGTATTCCATCATGTATATGTACCACATCTTCTTGATCCAGATATCTATTTTGGGGCATTTAGGTTGTTTCCAGGTCTTTACTGTTTATAGCAGTAAAGAGTGCTGCTATAAACATAGGTATTCTTTTCAATCAGTGTATTTGTGTCTTTTGGGTATATTCCTAGGAGTGGAATTTTAATTGCTGGGTCATATGGAAGTTCCATTTTTAGTAGTTTGAGGAACTGCCATACTGCTTTCCACAGTGGTTGGACCCGCTTGCACTTCTACCAACAGTGTAGTGGAGTTCATTTTTCTCCACATCCTCACCAATATTTGTTGTTGCTAATTTTTTTGATATGCGCCATTCTCACTGGTGTGAGGTGGTATCTCATAATGGTTTTGATTTGCTTTTTTCTGATGACAAGAGAAGTTGAGCATTTTTTCATATGCCTGTTGGCCATTTGCATTTCCTTTTTGGATAAATGTCTTTTAAGCTCTTCTGCCCATTTTTTGACTGGATTGTTCTCTTTGTTTTTGTTTAGTATGGCCAGCTTTTTGTGGATCTGTGTGATAAGTCCTTTGTCAGTAGTGTTGTGTGCAAAGATTTTCAACCAGTCGGTGGGGTGTCACTTTGTTTTGGTTAGTGTGTCTTATGCTGTACATAAGCTTTTAAGTTTGATGTAGTCCCAGTTGTTTTTCATTTCCTTCACTATCTTTGCTTTGGGTGCTGTGTCTTTAAAGATGTTACTGAGTTGTACGTCATGTAGGGTTTTGCCTGCTTTTTCTTCTATAAATTTTATGTCTAATTCCTTAATCCATTTTGAGTTGGTTTTTGAACATGGTGAAGGGAAGAGGAGGAAAAATAAGAGAAACTTAGTAATTTGCCCAAGTTCATACAGTCAGTAATTTGTATGTAGCAGTCCAACTTAATGCTACAGATCCTTTTTAGTCTTACACTTATGCTGAATTTTGGGGTAACTTTGGGTACAAAATAGTGAGATATATTACTTTATGTGGAAAGTTCAGTTATGAATGAAAAATGTTTCCAATATCTCATTCCAGTCCAAAATAGCAATCACTTGTTTGGAAACTGGCTATAAAAGTATGTGTAAGTCAATTTGTGCCACCGTGTGTTGACTTGGGGGAACTGCAACACCAGCCCAAAGACCAAAAAAACTCCAAGAGAGTTGCCTTAGCGGAATGTATTCTCAGTAGGATATGCTGATTACTCCTGTTAGAATTTTTTTTTCCTCAGCCATTTGACAACAAACTTCAGTCATATATAATAAGCTTTAATTTTTCCCAGTTATACTCATTCAAATATGAGTGAAGTTTTAGAACAGCAACAGATACATAGTAAAATGCACTATGACATTTTTCTTTAAAGACATTTGAAAAATCTATAATGGTTCATGCAACTGAACTGGGATCCTGTGGAGCTGCTATAAAACTACTACAAAATAGAGGCTATTTTAGAGTAAAATGGTCTGGGCTCAAGTCCAACCTCCCCATTTACTGACTATATGAACTTGGGCAAATTACTAAGTTTTTATTATTTTTCTTCCTCTGTGAATGACATAATAATTGTACTTCTAAGGTGCAATATATAAAATACATAGCAGAATTTTCTGACAAACAGTAGTTATTCAATAGCTGTTTGTCTCACAGTTACCAGGAACCACCAAGGCTGGGGTCTCCACTGCTGGCTTTGTTCAAGAGCCTACAGACTCAGGCCAGCTGGACAGTACTGCCCGCCCTGAGCACCACTGCTCCCACCCTCCCCACTGAGCTCAGGCAGGCAAGGCTGGTTGCTCTACTTTGGTGCAAGCCACTGCCTGCGCTGTCCTGTGCTACGGCTGATGACCTGTGACCCACAATCCACACACTCACTTCCTTACTGTTTTGAAATTCTGAAAAAAAAAAATGAAGAAATTGAAAATGATGATTCTGGGAAACAATCAATGAGGAGAGGCCAGAGGAACTAGGGGACCAAAGGGATGATGCTCCCTTCTCCCTGCTTCTTACCTCTCCACCCCCATTCTAGATGCCTTAGCTCTATTGTGAGCTTTCAAGCATTGGTTCTAATGTTTGTCTTTATCTGACCCTTTGACTTCTCTATATTCCACATACAAATAACATCATCTGGTATTTATCTTTCTCCTTCTGACTTATTTTGCTTAGCATAATCCCCTCCAAGTGAGACTTGAGACTTCTGAGTGGAACTGTTGAGCATACTTCATATTCTGGAGAGATAATGATAATTCTCTATATTAATTTCATAGATATTTAGGGTTTTTTCATCGATGAATCCATTAATACTAACCAAAAATTATACAGATCCTAATGGCATCTGTCAGTTTTACCAAACAAAGTCCAAGAACAACTTTATAAAGTCAGTTCAAGAATATGTGATCAATAAGGACACACTTAGTTCACTCTTGGCCACACCAGACCAGGGGAAAGGACAGGTTTGCATGTGCAAGGAACTTGGGAACCCAGGTGCAAAGAAATCTCCCAGACTGAGCACATGTTAGAGAGAAATTTGGTGTAGCAAATTCTATTTTAAGCCCATTCATGTTTTGATGTGAATCACTTTGATCAGGTCCAAGAGCGTAGATAGAGTACTTGGTAATGCAAATCTTTATCAAGGCAGAATAAAGAAAATGAATGTTTAAAATAAGAGGAAACGTTGGACTCAGATGGGGTCACTTGAGCCTGAAGCCTGGGGAAGGCAGGGTTCCCCAAGTTAAGTGTCTGAAGGGGTCCAGGAGAGCAAGTCGGGTAGAGGAGGAAGCAGAAGATGGGTTGAAAGCATGGAGACAACATTTACTTAGGTTTGGTGGCAGGCAGCTGCTGTGATATCAAGAATTATATTCATAGTCTTTGGGTTCTACTACCAGGTCTACTTTGGAAAACTATACTATTTAATCTTATTTAATCTTTTTTCAAATGAGCAAACTTTCCATTCTTAGCTCTCCTGAACTGACATCTTAATTTATTTTTAATTTTTTTTGTTGTTGTTTTCTTTTTTTAAATTTTTTTTTAATTTTCTTACATCATTGTAGTTCTAATAGTTCTACTGCTATGATATCACCTGTGAACCATCACCATATTCCCTCGTGTCATGTTTTGCACCCCCTCCATCCTTCTCCCCTGCTTTATGGTCTATGGTCAGTTTGTTAGTTTTTTTCTATTTCTTGAGCTTTTGTTTGGTTTCTAATTTAAATTCCCTTGCTCATTTTCTATCTCCACTGTATGTGGGGAAGGGGAAAGGAAGAAAATGGGGGTACCTGTTATACTCCTCTAGTATCCCTCACCCATTCTCTCACCCCTTTTCTGTGAGTTGGCAGTTTCCTGGCCTATGGTCTTTGGGAATGTAGAGATGTCAAATGCCATGTGGCTGTCATGCCCTTCTTTCTCTTTTTCATCCTTTCCCTGTTGATGTTTAAATAAAATTAAATTTAATTCTGTGTTCCCTTTTTGATCACAAATTCCATGAGGACAGGCATTATGTCCTTCTTGAATTCGGAATATGCTACCACCAGACATGCCATCTTAGCATATTTAATATTTTAAGTTGAAAGAATTTGACAAACAGCAGATGCAGAAAAGTGGAGGTTGGAGGGGATATTTTCCTCTATTCCTCTAGGTCTTTCCCAGGCTGAGTAATCAAATCAACATCAGCCATATTAGTAGGAAGTAAAAAACAAATTTAATCAAATACATATGAGGAACCTATAAGACTGTAAATTCTAGAGTAAATTGAACAGATTGAGGGTTTTTATCCTGAACTGGGAATGGGATAAGAGCCTGAGATGTCCACAAGAGGAGGAGGAGCTGTGGACAGGGTGACTCATGAAAACCAGATGCCCTGTGAGAGAAACTCAAAATGGCATCAGAGGTAGTTCCTTGTTTTATTCCCTAGAGGAGCATACAGATTAACCAGTAGAGTACTGCAGTCCAGAAAGTCTCATGGCATGGAGTAAAACTAGAATGTCTTTTGGACATCAGAGACCAGGAAGACTGTGCCAGAAAAGATACAGAGGAAATTCATGCTTCTGTGAGCAAGAGGTAGATGGAGAGAGACACTTGATGGCTGTAGTCAGGAGAGGTTGCTGGTGGTCACAGGGACAGGAGAGCTACATGGAAACACATACTCTTGACTGGGAAACGTGCAAAAGAGCTGGGGTGCTCTCAGTTGGCCAGATCCTCACTTAAAGGAATGAAGTACTCTGGGTGGCAGTAGTATTTCCCCACCCCTCAGGATCTTTACTGACCTTGAAAGATTCACTGAGAACACACAGAGACAGCAGAGTCTCAGATCTGGCCACTGAGAAAAAAAAGGCTTGGGGGTAGGAGGTGAGGTGCTACAAACAAGAACCTCCCTTCATACCCCAGCATTCACACTAGCAGCTTGACCTCTCTAAGCTCCTCCCCCACCCACTTACTCAAGAGCAAGTCTCGACCTACAGAAAGAGCAAATATCCAAAATCAGATAAAACTACAGTTCTGGTAAGGTAGAAGTAGTTCGGTTCCCTAAGATCTAAAACTGCAGAATGGGCAGACAACAAAACACAACACAGGGCAACATGAGACCTTGAAGAAATATGACACCAATAGGAGAAAACAACCCTCCAAATGCAGAAGATACAGAAGATTTCATCTTCTTATCAGAAAAAGTGTTCAAAAATGCCATGCTAAAGAAATTCAAAGGAAAAGAGAAAAATGCAAAAAGCAAGTCAAAGTGATTGATACTGAGAGTTCTGAAAAGCTAATCAAAGAGATCAGTAATATTCAGAAAAACAAATGAATGTCATGAGAAATGCAATTAATGAACATAAAATGGAAAGTGAAGATTTAATAAGAGGGTAAGTAAGGGAGTAGCAGGATGTAAAGAGATGAACAGAGGAGTTCTAAAAACTTCTGCAGAAAGCTATGAAGGCAGAATACACAAATAGAGGATCGAATTGATGACCCTGAAGATAATACACAAAAGATACAGGTGGAAGAAGAAAAGGAAATATGAAGGTAAAAAATTGAAGATTTGAAAACTGCATTATTACATAAGGATAGGCAACATAAGGCTAACAAGTAACCCAGAAGAAAGAGAGAAAAGGGAACAGAGAATTTATTTGAAGAAATAATAGAGGATAATAGATAAAAGAATAAATAATAGAGAAATAACAGAATATTTAAAGTGATAAGGGGAGGATGACATCACCTACATGGCAGTGAAGGAACACTAGGATTAACTTCTATAAAAACAACTGATAGAAAGAAATAACGAGTTCCTGACAGGACTTGGATGTATTGGACAAAGTTGGTGAGCCAACGGAAGCAGAGGGAAAGTGTGGGCGACAGGGGAAAGAGAATCATGGATCTAGAATCCTTCCCTCTCCCACCCACAAAGCCAGTCCACTTCACCCAGGAAAAGAAAAGAAGGAGAAAAAGATTGGAGGCTATAGGAGAATCCTGAGACATCCAAGAATTCCAGAAGGTGACAGGTGGGCAGACGGGGCATTAGGGCAGACACAGAACTGGCTGTAATCCCCTTTGTTGTGGCACTCCCCCCCACCTCCTTTTCCCGGAGACCTGTGGGGGTAGTGGGGTGGCGGGGAGAACACAGTTCTGAAAGTTTACTAGGAGATGTCTCTGGCGCCACCTAGTGATCAGAACAAAATAACCAACCACCTGCTCCGGAAACTGGGAGGCTGTAGCTGAGGTTATTCCAGGAAGGACTTACTTACTGTTTAACTGGTCACACCTACTGGTGAGAGGGGCATCAGGTGAAGCCTCGAGGGACTTCTAGATACCCCAAGGCCTCAGGTGGAAGGAGCATCAGGAACCTTCCTCAACCTTGCTCAACGACCTCAGAAACCAGAAAGAGTACCAATCCTCCTTCACTTACATCTGCAGTGGAGACTATCAGAGACTGTTGGACACTCCATAGTTTACACCTCGCCTCTCAGTACGTGTTCTTTATCCTCCCTCAATACACCACAAGGGAGATAGTGGACCCTGCGAAGACTATCCTACCCAGCCTCCACACTCCTCAATGGACCAGACTAAAAACAGCAACAACTAACTCACTGGGAGCCACCAGAGGTCTGAGAAGCAATTCTCCCTCAACCCATATGTGTGTTTGTTTGTTTATTGGTTATTTGGTTGTCTGTTGTGTCTCTCCTTTGCTAACTCTGTTTTCTGTTTCTTCTAGTTTTCCCCATCTACCCTTTAACATTATTATACTATTTTCTTTTCTTTTGCTTTTACTTCCCCTCCTCCCCCTTTCCTCTTCCTCCTATCTTGTCCTTTTCTTCTCCCACCTTCATCCCTTTTACATTTCCATCTTATCCTCTTCTTTCTTCTTATCTCTTCTTTCACTCCTTATTCTCTTTCAATCCCTCTATTTTTCCAAGATATGCCTAGAGGGACTTAGCAGCTCAACAGAGAAGTACATGCCACCCAACCTGCAAGCCCCTTCCAGTGGACTTGGCCTCAGTGTGTGTCTGAAGGTGCAGCGCCCCACGTGAGACTCTTGACTACCAGAGTGAGACATTAGATCTTACCCTACAAAGTGGGGGCTGAAAAGCAGGGTCTCCTGAGGCAAATCACAGCTCAAAAAACATCTACCACAATATAAGACAGCCCAGAGAAGCACACAAATGGGAACTGCAGGAACCCCCCCCCAACTCCTAAGTCTGGTATCCCCCAGTTCCCAGGAAAGAGCATCAGGGAGTAGCACCTGTCTTGAGCAGAGTATAGCTGAAGACAAGGGAGAGGGAAAACAAGAACCCCCCACCTACACTTCTACTCACTTGCCCCAGCAGCTCAGACACCAAGCATATACATCCACACCTCAACAAGAGAAACCAGAAGTCATGCCCAACAACAACAGTGATATTGGGGCACTATGAACATAGCAAAACTGAAGCCAAACAATAGGAAGAAAGTAAAATACAGATGATCAAAATGGCCCTTCTGGGAACAATACACCACAGAAAGAAAGTCAACCTCTAGAACCCAATAATATGAACACAGAAGAACATCTTTGTTTGGCAAAAAAGAACTCAGGATTGCCATAATGAAAACACTTAAAGAATTAAGAGAAAACATAGAAAGGAGAAAATATAAACAATAAAATGAGGTATGCGAATGAATCCCTAAAGAAAAAATTGAAGGAAGTGGAGGATATCCAAAGGTTAGTAGAGGAGCTCAAAAATTCTGGAAAAAGCCATGAATGTAGAATAGAATAACTGGAAGAATGAATCTCAGTACTTTCAGAGATATAGACATAATAAGAACCAAAAAAGAAAAGGAGAGAGAAGTACAAAGGAAAAGGAATAAAGAGACACTTCAAGAACTATCTGACACCATGAGGAAATATAAAAGTAATAGGCAATCCCAGAAGGTGAGGAGAGAGACTGAAAGGAACTGAGAAACTATTCCAAGAGTCCAAGACAAGGAAAAAATAATGAAAATAATGATGACAGTGAAGAAACAGATAACCTGTAAAGGAAAACCAATCAGGTTGATGTCAGATTTCTCTGATAAAACGCTACAGGCAAAAATAGGATAGAGTGATATGTTTAAAAAACTCCAAGTCAACAAATGTCAACTGAGAATACTTTTTCTCACAAAGATCTTTTTCCACTATGAAGAAAAAAATAAGTACCTTCTCAGACAAACAGAATCTCCATAAATTCATTATTACAAAACCCCTACTCCAAAAATGCTACAATTCAATAAATGTCACTGGGATAATTGGACTGCTACTTGCAATAGAATAAAGCTAGACTACTACTTTACACCATGCACAAAAACCAACTCAAAATAGATGAAAGACCTGAATGTAAGACCTGGTTACAAAATATCTAGAAGAAAATATAGGCAGAACACTACATGGCATGCACCTCAGTAACATCTTTAAAGACACATCCCCAAAGCAAAGAAAGTGAAGGAAAAGATAAACAACAGGGGTTATATCAAACTAAAAAGATTCTGTATAGCAAAAGAGACACTAACCAAAATAAATACTGATTTTTGTGTGAGCATTTTTGCACACAATACAACTGATAAAAGTCTGATCACAAAAATCTACAGCGTTCATAAAACTCAAAAACACAGAGTAAACAATCCAGTCAAAAACAAAAAAATGGGCGAAGAACTAAAAAGACACTCTCCAAAAAGGAAATGCAAATGGCCAATAGGTATATGAAAAAAAGTTCAGGGAAATGCAAATCAAAACCACAATAAGATACCACCTTACACCAGTGAGAATGGCACACATTAAAAAAGCAGACAACAAATGTTGGTGGGGATGTGGAGAAAAAGGAACTCTCCTAACTTGCTGGTGGGAATGCAATCTGGCCCAATCACTATGGAAAGTTGTGCAGAGGTTCCTCAAACTACTAAAAATGGAACTTGCATATGACCCAGCAGTTCCACTCCTAGGAATCTACCCAAAGGACACAGAAACATTAATTCAAAAAGATACCTGCACTCCTATGTTTATTGCAGCTCTGTTCACAAAGGGTAAGATATGGAAACAACCCAAATGCCCCAAAATAGATGACTGGATCACATCAAGAAGATGTGGTATATATACACAATAGAATACTATTCAACAATCAAAAAAGATAAACTCATGCCATTCACAGCACTATGGACAGAGGTAGAAGGGATCATGTCCAGTGAAATACATCAGAAAGAAAAAGAAAAATATTAAATGGTTTCACTTATATAGGAGGAACATAGGGGAGCCAAATAAAGGATCAGGGTAAAAATAAAATAATAACAATAAAAAAGCAAAACTAGCTGGCGATCTTAAATAAGAGACTTTCTGTGAGAGGAAGAGTTAAAGACTTTCTGCAAGGGAAGAGAAGAGCACAAGGGACTATGGTGATAGTTCACTGGTGAACCATCCCATGGGTGATGTGTGTATTCCCCAAATACACAATGTTGTAAAAGATATAAACAATAAATAATAAATAATAATAAAAATGTTAAAAGTAAAGTGATACGGGGGAAAAAAGCAGGTAACCTATAAAGATACTCCCACCAGACTTACATCAGAATTCTCCGAGGAAACCTTTGGGCAGGGAAAGAATTTAATGACATATTCAAAATACTTAAAGGTCAAAATTGCCAGGTAAGAATACTATAGCTTGCAAGACATTCTTTCAGATATGAGGAGAACTAAAAGCCTTCTCAGAGCAACAAAAGTTGAAGGAGGGCCCTCCCTGGTGGCGCAGTGGGTTAAGCAATGACTATGAAGCAAATCGCAGCCACTGCTGCATGAGTTCGATCCCTGCCGCCAGCCAGGGAGAGGACCCACATGGCATGGCAGACCTCTCCTGCCTTGCCCCACTGCTCCCCTCAGCAGTGTGTTTCAGTCAGTCTGCCTGTTCTTCTCCTCACTCTGTCTCTGATGGATCCTCTCACCCCCTGCACTTCTGGCCTGTACCCCAGCTCTTGTATGCATAAATAAATAAAAATCTTTAAAAACAAAAGTTGAAGGAATTTGCCAACATTGATCTGTCCACAAGAAATGTTGAAAGGAGCACTCCTATCTGATTCAAAGGGAAGAAAATCCACAATTACTGAAAAGGAAATAGATAAAAACCAGAAACTAGAGACAAAATGGCACTGGCAATTCCCCATATATCCATGATCACAATAAATGTAAATGGATTGAACTCACCAAACAAAATATATAGGATGCTAGTTGGATCAGAAAACAAAGCACAACTTTCTATTGATAGGGAAAGGGAGAGGGAATTCTCCATCTGAATTCTAAAGGAACATAGGCTAAAAATAAAGTGCTGGAAATCAATCGTGCAAGGAAATTGACCATAAAAGGCTGGCATAGCTATACTTATCATATAAAATAGACTTCCCACTGAAAAGGTAACAAGAGACAGAGATGGTTATTATTAGGGGATCAATAAATTAGGCATATATAATACTCATCAATATATACACACTGAATTTAGTAATATCAAAATAAACAATAATATATAATTAATGCATTAATTATTTTTTCTTTTTTAATTTTGCTACAAAGTATATTAGTCTTGTTTGAGACCAGAGGGCAGAAAATCTAGTTCCGCCTCTGGTGTCTGGGAAATATTTAATATTTAAATAAAATATTTATCAGAAAAGAATATTTAAATCAGATAGATAGATAAATAGACAGACAGACAGGCAGGCAGGCAGGCAGGCAGGCAGACCTCAAATAATGGGCTCATGAGATGGCCAGGCCAAATAGATCTGTCTTTTTCTGTTAAACAAGAAGTGAGAGCAGGAAGGGTGATTGTGCTGGAAGAGGATGTGAACAGCCATGCAGTGAATGGGGGAGTGATTTGGTCAGGAGAATGTAGTAGCTGCTTAGCAGCATGGAAGGTCTCTGTGATATTTATGATCATAAAACTAGTAATGAGTCAAGTTAGTGTGCTGTTTTGTTTGTCTGCATCATATATTCTTGTTCAAGGGCAGTTACAGAGTAGGTATAGAGTATGAGGTTATTTCAGGATAGGAAAATGGAGGGAGAAAGGACTGAGGTTGAGGGTATATAAAGAGTATATATCCTCCTTTATGATGGAACATAGGGGAAAGAAGGAAGTGTGAAAAAGAGTAGAGGAAGTAGAGAAAAAGGTGACAATTCTGTTGAAGATGAAGAATTATTGTCACTAAAAGGGTGGCACTGGAATGACAGGAGGAGGTCAAGTGGATGCTTGGAATTAGCACTATGGAGGGCACAGAGATTCTAGTATAATTAGTAAAGTAAGGATATGGTCCTGAGAATAGATGACTGAACTAGTTGCAGGTAGAAACTGAGAGGCTGCATAGACACTTCAGGAATCATCTATGTGCGTATAAATTACAATGAATTATAAACTGAGTCAACTGAATTACTGGCTATTATATCTGTTGCAAGGGATTTTAACTCCCAACTTCTCATTCTGTGCACTTATTGTTTTTAAGAAAAATAATTTAATAATAATCAAGGATAATTCTAGTTTTTTTTTTTTTTTACTAACTGTCATATAATTGGCGCTCAAAGGGCAGAATGAATGAATGAATGCTATTACAGCTATGGAACAGATGTAAAAATTATAATGCCAACGCGTTTTCAAATAAATTGGAAAGCTGGCGCCACGAAGACTTTTTTGTTTCGTTTTTGGTCTACTGTAGTCCGTGAAGGTTTTTGGGGGCTTAGTACTGTGCTTGACACGTCCCAAACGTTCACTAAAAGCTGGTAGATGAAGGAGCTAAGAACCCACCTCAGTACCAAGCCAGCGATAGACGCCCAAAGGGCTGGCGCTCTGCGCCTGCGCGGCTCCGCTCCTCCGCCCCGCCGGCTTGCTTTCCCGCTCCGCTACAAGAAGTAGGGGCTCTGTAGGCCTCCGTAGTCGTGGGTGGGGACGCCTTCTCAGCTTCCCACACCAGTGGTCGGGACCGTTGCGGTCCACGTCGGGGACCGGACCGTGGAGATGGCGGCTCAGAAGATAAACGAAGGCCTAGAGCACCTGGCGAAGGCCGAGAAATAGTGAGTGAGAGATCCTCCCTGGGCCTTTGCGCGGGGGCCGGGTCCCTACTCTTTCCCAGTCCTTTGGATTACCCTGCGGGTTGGCCGAAGGGCGCGGAACTGTGAACTTGGGCCCCGCCGCCGGTCGCCCGGAAGGCTATGAGGGACCTCGGCGTCTGGGCGGCGGCCTCCGGTGCCGAAATCTGGTCGCTGCTCTGACGGAAGCGTGGTTTGTCTGCTAGGCTTGAAGTCATCTGCGCCTTTCATCTGGTCTCGCTTAAGCAGAGCTTCTCGATTTCTGCCCCCTGAACTGGATGATGAGTTACGAGGCCTTCCCTGGGGCATGGTTAGTGGTGCTGCTGACCTCTACCTACTAGGTGGCCGAAGCATTGCTCTCCTCCCTGTCCATTTGTCATAATCAGAAATGCGCCCTGGGAGATCAAGTCGCTCTTTTGAGAATTACTGACCTAAAACACTCTTGTTGGGGAGGAGGCTACAAGTTTACCCAGAAAATTACTGCTGCACCGTTGTCATTCCCTATCACACTGTTCGTGGGGGCAAGAATTACACTTGCTCAGTCTCCTTAAATGAGTGTTGTGTAGCTTCTGTAAGCACACAACAAATATTTGTTGGAACTGAGCCCCATTAAGCCTTTTGACACTTTCCTCTTCCTCAGTTTCATTACTACAATGAGTTTTTGTTTGGCAGTTATAGGTTATGAAAAGTCTCCATCATTCCCTGTGTTGAATGCTTCATATATCTAATTGTGAGCGCTCCACAACTTTCTAAGTAGAAATTCTTAATTATATAGAAGAGGAAATGAAACTATAAAATGGACTTGATCCTCAGTTCTAATAATTGAATAACCGGTGGACCAGGTTAGATTATTTTTGACAAATGTGGCAGTGTGGTCAGTGACCTGGGGCTGGGCATTGAGCATTTTGTCATTAAATAAAAATTTAGGAAGTTGTCTCTGTGTTCCTCTATCAGCCACTGGGGACACTGGGGTGTCCCTTCTGTAGGAGTTTAGAGTTCACAGGGCACATTGCTAAAGAGATAAACATAAGGTATTTTATCCATTCTAAAACCACATTAGAGTGGGAGGGGATCTTTTGCTCCACCCATCCATCAAACATATGTCTCTAAGCTGGGTGTCCTATAGTTCAACTCAATTCTAACACTACATGGAGATAGCATAGATTCCATAGAGTAAGGGTTCAAACCTTCAAGATTGCCACGACCCCACTTTAGATGTTAATCAGAAGTCATAGGTTCCCAGGTTACTGACAACATCTATTTGACTTCGGTCCAAATCAAGGGTTCCCAAGCTAATTTGCTTGAGGTTCGGTTAACTTGCTCAGTTAATTTACTTAGGTAGCCCACAGACTCTGAGAAACACCTTTACCATTTTATTAAAGGATGTGATAAAGCATATGGATTAATAGCCAACTGAACATAAGGTGAGGACTAGGGGAATTCTGAGTGCAGAAGCTTCTCTCCCTGTGGAGCTGGAATATATTGTATTTGTGCTAACCAACCTAGAAACTCTCTGGACTCCCTGCCATTAAGATTTTATGGAGCTGGGGCCTCCCTGGTGGCACAGTGGGTTGAGCGCCACACTGCGAAGCATCCACGGCACAGCAGCACAAATTTGATCCCCGGCCTCGCCCGCTTCTTCCCTCAGCAGTGTATTTCAGTCAATCTGCCTGTTCTGCTCCCCACTCTGTCTCTGGTGAATCCTCTCAACTCCTGCGACTCTGGCTTGTACCCCAGCTCTTGTATGCATAAATAAATAAAACTTAAAAAAATTTATGAAGCTGCCTTCAGGTGGTTATGATAATTAATAACTCCATTTCTAGTTCATCTCCCCTTTTATGGAGACTGAAGCTAAACATTTCATGCTTCAAATCATGACTTGGTCTTTCTGGTGACCACTCCCCAGTAGGAACCTGTCAATGATGATCATTTTACCATCCATACAAATACCTAGTCATTATGTTGAGTACTTGAAACTAATGAAATGTTATAACGTTAATATAAACATATATACAAATGTTATGCTGTAAAATGTTAATTATACCTCCAAAAAAATGATTCCCCTACTACTCTCATCACATAAGATGTGATAAGAAGGAGGATGTGATAAGATAGGAGGAGCCCTGTAAGGAATGTGGGACAGAGACCAACAAGTATTTTATGTTATTTCACAGGGATTAAATGTTCAAATAGAGTATACAGTGGCTTCAGTAGAGATGCGAGTAAGGAAAAGTTGTATCTCCAGGGTGGAGGGAGTGGAAGAAGGCAGAGCTGTAAAGGTGATTTCCATGACTCTCCTTAATTAAAGTATAGGTACAAGGGGCAGGGCTGGGTCACATTTGCCAGATGAAGTTGGCAAGCTTTAATGATTTTGCTGGCTATTGAGGAAAAGGCTTGCTTTCTAGGTTTCTAATTCGACAGATGAAGTGGAGAGAGAGACCTTCAGCCAAGACAGGGGGTGCAGAGTACAAATGAATGAACATGATGATAGGTGGGTAGGCCTGGAGTTGAATTCAGGTTTGAATTTGTTGTATTTGAAATGCCTCTAGACAGAGTTGTCAGTAGGTGAACCAGGAGTTTAGGTGAGAAGATTTGACTTTATTCTACTGAAAATGTGGTTCAGTACTGCCAAGTCAGTTTGTAATTGTAATTAATACTGCAAACAGAACTGGGTTTTTTTTTTGGTTCATTGGAAACTGATCATACTGTTTTCTTTATTATTTTCTCAATAGAATTTCTTTTATTTATTGACTCTTTGACAAAAGTAGTTAATGGTCTTTAACTAGGCTAAGAATGCCTTCTCTCTTCCTAATGTGTTTAGTTGAATGGGAATGATTTGCTATACTTCTAAATCTTTGACTCTTTGTACATGTAGCACATATGACATTCATGACATCATTCATATGACAATGAATGATTATATCTTGTTTGGTGGGATTTTAAAAATTACGTTAACAATATAGCATATATTGAGTGTTTTGGTGTAGGAGTAGACGATTAGAATTTTGCTGTATTGAGCTTTCCTTGTTTTGTGGATTAGACACTATGAAATATAAGGATTTTATTTTTCTGAACAGTAGAATGCTTGGTAAGCTCGAAAATTGTGTAAGTAAACCTAACTGAAAGAAAATATGTTCGTTAAAAGTTAGTTTGCACAGTTGTCACTGAATATACTTCTGATGGCCCTCAGGGATTTTCCCTTTTTCAGTTCAGGAGCTCCCCAATTCCTAGAAGTACCTTGTAGTTTTGTATGTAAGCACACTTTCACTAATTAAATTAAAATTTAGTATTTAAGATTTATGTTTACTTAATTCTTTTGCACATTCAAGTTTGACAGTACCTGACTTAGTTTAAACTAGAATTTAAGGCTGGAAATTGTTTTGAAATTGAAAAAATAAATATCACTGAAAGGAAAAATAAGATAGGGTCTTAAAATTGTCTATTGGCTTGGATCTTAGAAGAAGTCATGTATATCTCTTACTTATAACTTCTTTGTCTTTCTGGTTTCCCCCAGTGGTGGTTAATGACAGCCTCTTTTGCTGATTGTTGTTCTGCTTGTTTGTATCCTGTAGTCTTTTTGACCTCTCTACAGTCTCTGGGAGATTTTATCTAGGCCTGTCTTGTGCTGTTGACTCTTCAGTGTATATATACCCTCTCTTGAATATCAGTCTCACTATCCAATGGTTTATTTGATGCCTTGCTTCACAGAGACCCAAACTGTAATGTGCTTCAGACTTGTTAAAGGTGTTGTTGCTCCAGCCAGAGTTTTTGGGTTCTGTACGTCTGCCACATTTCCAGGTAATGCTGCTGCTTGCTGCTCAGGTGACCATGTACTGAGAATCTCTGCCAGACTTCAGTATTCTACAGATGTATCAGTGGAGGAAGACCACCAGTGGGAGGGAGAGTAGAAGTTGGTTTGAGTTTGGATGGCAGTGGGTGAGATGGAGACTTGGGGTCTGATGACTCTCCATCCTCTATCTTTTTCTAATGACCTACAAGGTCATTACATTCAGGGTTCTGACTGATAGATGTGGTTGGTAACTTTTTTTTTTTTAAGAATTTATTTATGCATACAAGAATTAGGGTACAGGCCATAGGTGTTGGGTGAGAGGAGGATTCACCAGAGACAGAGTGGGAAGCAGAACAGGTAGATTGACTGAAATCCATTGCTGAAGGGAGCAGTGGGCAAGGCAAGAGAAATCTGTTGCACCATGTGGGTCCCTTCCCTGGCTGGGAAGGGATCAAACTTGATCTTGTGCTTTAGTGATTCAGTCACTGCAGAGTGCGGTGCTTTATGCCACCAGGGAGGCCGTGGTTGGTAATTTCTGTTAAATATGTCTTCTTTTCATTTTAGCCTGAAAACTGGTTTTTTAAAATGGAAGCCAGACTATGACAGTGCTGCCTCTGAATATGGAAAAGCAGGTATGTATGTGGGCTCTAGCCCTCTCTTTGAGGAGGTCAGTAACTTCATCTTACCATGATACTTCCTCAGTGCTTCCTATACTATTGTAACAGTTGGGAAAAGAATTCTGCCCAAGCCTTGCATTTTTCCTACTTGCTCTTTTCAGGTGTTGAGGGCTGAGTCAGTAGTTCTCTCCTTTTCCCTCTTTTGTGACAACAGAGATGGGTGTGGTTTTAGCATCATTTATGTATTTTTGAACTTTAATAGTTATATATCACTCCAGGGGTTATGCCATATTCCGTATTATAGTTGTTATATTAAATTTTATTTTTCTTTGTTAATCTTTTTAAAAAACTCGAGCCTTTATTTAAACAGATCTATAAATCATGTTTGGTTTGCCCATGGTTTTTTGAGCTTAACTGAGATACACTGATAAATATACAAGGTGTTAAGTTATATAAATATTTTAATACATTTATCTGTATTTAAGATAAAAGTGATTTGAAGTGTGGAACAGGTAGGGATTTAATAAAAATTTCTTTTAAATTATGGAATGATAGCTTTCAATGTGTTCATTGTTCGGGTATGGAACATAATTCAGTGTTGAAGTACCCTGAACACCAGTTTGCAGTTGTGTTTGAACAATACCAGCAGCCTAAGTAGATCAAATTTGATAGCCTAGTATAGGGAATATTAGATAAAGTGCTTTTGACAAACTTTAGTTTTAGTGTAGCACCAAAGGAAGAACTCTGGTAAATTGATAGTAGTCACTATAAGATCCTCCCTGGTGGTGAAAGGGGTTAAGTCTCAGCACTATCAAACGATCAGCAGCCTCTGCAGCATGAGTAAATCCACCTGCTCTGCTGGTGAATCCTCTTCCTCTCCCACCCCTGCCCCCTCACCTCTGGCCTACACCCCAGTTCTTGTATGCATAAATAAATCTTTAAAAAAAAAAAGCACTATAATATAAAATTTATTTTTTAGATACTGAAATAATTGACAGCAAGTGAATCTTTTAAAGCCTGAGTAAATTCACTGTTGCATTTTGGAAATTATTTCTCATATTTGAAAGGAAAATTACTAGAAGTTCAAAGGTTTTATAAACATCTTATACAAGAATGCTGTTGTAACTGCAGGGCATAATATTTTGCAAATCTCCGTGAGAGAAAGTTCACACAGATTTGTTTTACAAATCTGAGAGCATGAACTGCTTGTAAAAATAAATAGTTCAGGATAGACTTTTTGTTGTTGTTGTTAACTTATCCTTTTTTTATTTTCTAACATCTCCTAATTGCTTTGTTGAGATGAGGACACACCAGCAAGCAAAATACTTTGCTTCTTTGGACATTGACATCTTTTTCCACAGAAACTTGGGCAATGTAAAAGCTTTCTTTTTAAAAAATGTATTGTATTTTAAATATGTATTTAAAGGTTGTGTTTTTCCAAAAGGGTTTGTTATATTTAATGTATTTATTGGTCTTTGGTTTTAAAATAATTTAAAATATGGAATAAGCTATGAATAATGGACTGTTTTTATTATTGTTTGTAAAGCTGGTGAAGTAATGTACTGTCTTATGTCATAGTTCCCCGTTACTTGGGAGAATTGTATTGATTTCAGTTTCTTGATGCTTATTTGTTGATATTAGAAGGACTTCTTGTTTTTGAGTGGAAGTAGCACTGATTTATTCCCAGTAACCTCCAATTAAAAGAAAAGTTGAAAGTACTTCTAAGTTACTGATAATTGAAACAATTGTAGGAAAAATGCTGTACAGAAAAGTAGTATTTTATAGTTAAGTGAAAATTCCTGAGTGATATTTGACTAAATTAATATATTTTCTAATATTACACAACAGCACAGATCTTGGTAATGATTCATTTAAGATTTTTTTAATGATCAAAATAGAAAGTATGTTTTTTTGTTCTGTTTCAGCTGTTGCTTTTAAAAATGCCAAACAGTTTGAACAAGCAAAAGATGCCTGCCTGAGAGAAGCTGTTGCTCATGAGAATAATAGGGCGTATCTTTTTCATCCTTTATAGAGGAATTCAACAGTTCAATGATTTTGTTAGAAACACATTATTTTTTCGTGTTATGCATTTGCTACATGTGAGACACAGTGCTATTAAATCAGAAAGTGATTAGAAGAATTTTGCATTTTTAACTCAGAGCATTTATAGAGACTTTTGGTCATAAGGTCCACAGTTTTGCAGAACTACATTTGGGAATTTATTTCTATTTTTTTCTGGATTTTCTTGATGATGGCTCTATTTGGGAAAAAGTGAGAAAAATCTGTAGATAGGTGCTAAAGAGTAAAGAAGTATACAGGTGTTGGAAATGTAGAAATGAAGTTAGTATTTTAAAGATAGTCATCCTTAGTTATTTGAACTATGATTTACAAGTAGTTTAAAATGATATATTTTCTTGGGGTATTTTAAAACTTGTTGGCTAAAAAATGTCTATTTCATTTTCCAAATTAGAGTTATAATCTTGCAGTTTAGTAAAACGCTTCAGATTAATGGATAATGGAGTTGGTTGAAAGTATGTTGTATTTTGATAGTGTTTTTGTGAATTATGTAGTTTGAAGAGACATCAACAGGCTTTAAATTACTTCTTTATGTGTTTGTCGAATTTGTTTTTTTGGAACTAAGTGGGTCAGCGATTTAGTTAACTTTGTCTTACATAGTAGATCTTCAGAACCTATTGATTTGCTTTTTTTCCTTAATTTTGACTTTGTTACATCCAATCAGTCTTTTTCATGCTGCCAAGTAAGTAAATATTCCCCGTATTTTCTTGTATTTACAGAATACTGTTTTAAATGTTGCTGTTTTTTCTAAGTTATAAATTCATAAATAATGATTTTCTGTTAGTCATTTCTTTTTGTTTTAGTCTTTTCTTGAACCTTAAAAACGAAGTCATTTCTAAGAGTGTTTAAGTTAAAATGTACAGTAACCTTTTGAGGTTATTTTGTTCAATAACCTGTGAAAAAACAAATAAGTTAGAATCTCTTTTCCCTTTTTCTCAATAGTGCCCTGTGGCGAGAAGCAGGAAGCTTTCTCCTTACATGGAGGGTACTTACTTGTTTTAATACATGGATTTAGGTTTGTCGAATAGAAAGATTTAATCTTTCTGAGCTTTACTGAAATTTGCATCTGTGAAATAAAATCTCATTAACTCAGATGTTTGATGAAAGGGAAGAAAATTGTATCGTGTGGTAGTACAAGGCTGAAGTAATATACAGGGGCCCTGCACCAGTTTTAGTTGCTTAAATTTCCACTGTGTATGGTAGAAAGTTTTTCTTCCCCCTGTATTATTAAGAACTCATCCAGGAAATTATATTCTCTTTACAGAGCTTATGAGCAAGCCGGCATGATGTTGAAGGTCAGTAATATGTTCCAGCTGTTCCATAGGTAAAATGAATTGACTACATGGTGAACTCAAAATTTTTCTCTTGATATTGGAAAGTCTCCTTGCTGTAAGACTGGAGAGCCTTAGTTAAGATTTCTCATCTGGAGGTACATTTGTGTGTCTGAAGATAGGTGGTTTTAAAGGTGAAATTTAAGAGAATGTTTTAGAGAGAACTTGGAATGTTCTAAGTTTTGTAATCAGGAAAGAGTATCACTAAACAGTGTACTATGTGGGAGGTTACTCTTCTTTGGATTTTAGGGCTTAATGTATTAAAAACTTACAAATATATGTTTGATACTGTTGATGGGTTATAAAAGAGAGATTTTTGCTTGTTATATAAATATGTCAGCGGGCATTAAAAAGCATCACAGGCTTAAGCTTTGCTATTTAACTCTGATTTTCTTTGAATGGAATATTTGGTTAATGTGCCTATACCACTTTTCATATTTCTGTTTCTTAAAAGCAGGTTAGAAATTAATGTTATGTTGACATTTTATGGTACTGACTTTCAAAGTATGGCAAGTAGCAACTGAAATTATATTTTTATGTTCTCTAGCATGGTAAAAGCAGTTTTGAATTATTTGTTATAAAGATTTGTTTTAAGAACTTACATTTTAGTAAATCTTTTGTTTTTAGTTTCTATGACTCAGTTTTGCTGAATTTTTAAGCAAATACATACTCATTTAGAGCACTTAGAAACACTGGAAAGATTAAAGCATGTTAATAATAACATGTTTAATACTTTCCATCCAGTTATTTTACTGTACACTGCATTTTCTTATACACACACAGTGATAATGCTCTGCGCACAGTTATGTATCTTATTCTCTTTTTGTTATATTCTGCCATTCTCTTTTTGTTAACAATAAACATTTAACTTTTATGAAGATTTTCTAATGTCATTTAAAAAAATCCTTTGTTAATATATTTCAAGGACTTTAGGGTTTTTATAGCCTTTGGCCCAGGAATTCCAATTCTGTGAATTTATCATAAAATAAAATAAGTACAGATTTATTTTCTTGCCACAATGTTTAAGAAAGAAGGCAGCTATCTAAACTTTTGGTAACAGGAAAATATTTAAATTATGATGCTTCTTGTGATAAACTGTTTTGTAACTATAGTGATAAATCTTTTTTGATTAAAAGATACAACCAAATTGATACGTGGTGATACTAATCAGGTTATTGGCAGCAATTCCATAGCAACTAGAACTTTTCTATTTGCTGAAAGAACTAGCTGTCTGCCCTGGCCTTGCTCCTTTCTTACCTTCCTCCAAGAACTAAGGAGCTCCCAGGTGGGCGCTCTTGTAGTCTTGTATACTTTGGCCTACTACCAGGATGCAGAAATGCTAGAACACTAATTATAAAATTATCACAGACTTAGCTTATGTTCTAACAGCTCTATAGTATTTGAGTCTTCATCAACAGTTAGTATTCAGATGTTTCTGTTGCTGTAGAAATGTCTGTTTCTGTTCAATTTGAGAATTTAAAAGGTACTTCTTTGAATGAAAGAGAAGTAAACCTACTGGATAGGTAAAAGGACAAAAGAAAATGCTTTCTGGCATGTGCTGGCATATAAATTAAATGTCTTGGACAGTCCTGGGCAACAATGGGCGTCTAGCCTATATGGCCCACAGTTAATTTTGTGGGCTAAAATTTCTACCAAACTGTCATACACACCTTCATGTTCATCCCCCAGCTATGCTTAGGCTGTAACAGTTTGTAGCTGGAGACATAAGGAAGACATGGGGACTTTGGGAAAAGCCTTTGGTTCTGTCATTTTATAGCTGCTATAATTCCATATCCTGTTTGCTGCACAAAACTGATAATTCAATTAAGACACATAAGCCACTGAAAATAGGCATATTTCAATTTTATCTGTGATTTTGCCTTGCTGGAACATAGCAAAAAGTATAAAAGTGTAACTTTGAAGTAGACTGCCTATTGGTTTTTATGGGGAGGTATGATTGGGCCTTTACTCCTCACTATCATGCTTGATTTAATGCAGTAACAAGGATCTTAATTTTTGAACATATGACTCAATGGTACTTCATATTACTTTCTCTATAGTTATTGCTCTTTATGTCTTATCTGCAAAAGCAAAACTCATGGATAGTGCCCTGTGTTGCAGTTCTTTTGATCCCCTCTTCTCCCCCCAAAAGGGTGTTTTGCATAATGTAGACGCTCAGTATAATTTTGTTTTTAGTTAGAGGATAGGTGAATTAGGGGGAAGAAATAGTCTGTAAATAGTAGAGTGAACCTCAGGACTAAAGTGGGTGAAACAAATTTTGCTGAATTTACCTTCCCTTCCTTTCCAACATTCTTAAGCATATGCTATAGATTATTTATTCTTTCCCTGACCTTTGGTTTCTATAACAAAAGATTTTTTTCACTGAGGTTTGGGGATATATTAACTGATATAATTTCACTTAGGTTTGATAGCAGTTTTATTTTGTGTAGTATTTGTCAGTCTGTTTTGTTATTCTTCATAGATAATAAAAAAGTTATACCTTGAAGTTGGTAAGAATGAGACCAAAGTTTTGTAGTCAAATGGATTTATCAACTTAGTATGGGGCTGAATAGGCAGATTTGAAAACAGCCCATGAATTGTCACTTGGAGCCTCCTTTGATATACTTACTGCCTGTTATATAGCATGTCAACACTAAGTAGATAATGCCTGTATACTTTATATCTAAGTTCCAGGTGATTTTTTTCAGGTTAAAATTTTTGATTTGAAGGTAGTAGATGCTAGTACCACATGATTCTGAGACTTGGGATATAATAATAAGATAAAGATTTTTTCTGTGGTTGATACACCACAACATGGAAAAGGGATGCAACTTAGAAGCCAGGATTGAGGGGAATGACTGAAATGAAAGTGGCGAGCTAGATGTTCCAGGGAGTAGAGAGTGGGGGGAAATACCGCCATTCCAAGATATTTAATGGGGGGAGGTACAGCTGCGGCTCAGCCTCCTATTGTCACGCGGATGTGCAGACTTGCTGATGCCATAGCTTTTGATAATGTGCACACACATAATAGGAAGCTGTGAACAGAACTTTTGTGAAAGTGTCTGATTCAATCAACGTGTACTTGGGCTACCTACAGATTTTCAACCTTTGACATAGACCTCATATGGTAGGGACTCAGTAAATGTTTGAAGAATTATAAATGCTAAAAAAGTAATAAGCCAGTTTGTACTATTTGTATAGTTTTCCTTTTTAAACTGAAATCGTGATGAACTCTGTAGAAATAAACTAATACATTTTTGATTTGGCTAACGAAACTTGATGGAGAAAATAACTATGTAAAGGCATTTCATTTTAGATATATTTATTGTGGTAAAGTTTTTTGAGTCATTTACTTTCATGAGTTAGAGATAGAATCATTAAGTTTCAGATTAACTCCATTTCTTAAGTTGTGCATTTACTGAACCATGCTATATCCCTTACCTACAGGAGATGCAGAAACTCCCAGAGGCTGTTCAGTTGATTGAGAAAGCCAGCATGATGTATTTAGAAAACGGCACGCCAGACACAGCAGCCATGGCATTGGAACGAGCTGGAAAGTGAGTGTGGGACACAAGTCTCTGTATGGAAGTCATTCTCTTTTTGTTAAAGTCCTGTGAAAGACAAGTTTTTTCCCTCATGTAAGTCAAATTTTCTTGTCTAATTTAGGCTTATAGAAAATGTAGATCCAGAAAAGGCTGTACAGTTATATCAACAGACAGCTAATGTGTTTGAAGTAAGTTTGATTTTTATTTTTTTCCTAAAGTACTTAAAATTAGACTCGTAATATGTAGGAAAACAGAAAGACATGTGATGGCTACTTTTTAAAACTTCTGTGCTCACGACTGAACTCTATTTCTAATATTTTTCTATTAATGAATTGGACTAGCAATGTTGGTGTCTGTCTTCTTTCCTAATCAAGTTCTGTTTTTTTTTTTAATCAAATAATTTCATGGGAGAAAACATTAAAACAGCCTGCCTTCTCTTTCATTCCTTTAGAATGAGGAACGCTTGCGACAAGCAGTTGAATTGCTAGGAAAAGCATCCAGACTGCTAGTTCGAGGACGCAGGTATGTCTTCTAAAACTGTCCTTTCATGTCCATGTGTATGAACCTTCAGTCCACAGCTGGAATAATTTAGGGAATGGCTTCTTAATCTTTCTGGTGCAAGCCTATCAGTAGAAAAATTGAAGTTTATTAGATGGCACACTGAATTAAATATTATTAACACATTGTTTTCCTGAAGTATAATTCCAAAATTTTTCACGGATTGTGCTTTTATTTTTAAGACCCTGCTCAGCATCATGAGAGATAACAGTTTCTTTATTTGTTATTTGGTTGGATTGTAGTACCTTTCTTGAGGATAAATGTCTAAATAGGCATAAATGACAAGAGGCCCTAAATGGTGACCCATGGGTATAGTTTTTACTTTTTTATCCTTTAAACATAAAACCTAAAGCATGAATAACTAGACCCCAGAAAGCTAGACTCTTTCTGTCTTTTCTGCTTTACATAAGCCTAATAAACTATTTCTGTTATTAAAATAAAGTTATTTTTGTTATTTCTGTTATTAAAATAGTTATTTTTCCTAAGACCTCATCTAATAATCTTTAAAATTATCTAATAAACATTGAAAGTCTGACGATGGATGCTGTAATTGAAACTTGTCACTTCAATAGTGGTAGAAAAACTTAAGATGTATTTTGTCAGGGTATTGAAAAACAAATGATCAAAAAATCTCTTAATCCTTTCTGAGACTAAATTCAAAATTTTCTTCATGAAGACTGAATTTGAAAATAAGTTGATAGTAGCATCTGAGTAAATTTAGAACTGATAACCTGAATATTTTCATTTTGATATATTACTTTATAGGACCTTGCTTCATAGATTAGTTTTCTGTTGATCTAAATAAAATAGCATTTTTACTTTGTTTTAAAATTAATACTTTTGTATTAAAGCCTGAGGCAAAATTTAATTTCTAAGTCAACCTTGGGTCATTATTTCTTTTCTGAATATTGTTGGCTCTCTAGAAATCAGAAGGACTGAAATGCTAACTCTGGCAATTCCCAGCTTGTAGTTGGTGGTCTAATGAGTTCTACTTAGTCTCTGAAAAGATTGCCCTCCCTCCACACACGCACACAGAATGTTTGATGGTGATGGTCCCAAGGTGGCACAGGCACAGAGTAACTGAACTGTAAGGGGAACTCCAGACTTGTGAACGGGTGGGGGAGAGATGGGGGGGGGTTGTGCTGCACACAGAGGGATGATGTCATTGCCTCTTTTAGTAATGCAAACAATAGGTGCATTCTGGCAGACTTTTACCTCCTTTTCTCATCTTTTCCCACCTCCTAGTACTTTCCCTAGGTGTCTCGATGCCTTCTTAGTGCCCAGGATCTCTTTCTATGAGCCACACTGAAGGCCCAAGAAGTGAAATTGCAGTGGGGCCAGCACTAAGTAGTTGTGAGCTCTGCTCAGCTTCCCTAAGTATTTCTGCTTTGCACATCTTTTTTCCTTTTGTTTTCCAAACCATGGATTATCTAAGACTATATTTTAGGGTGAGTAGGGATGAGGGGCTAGGATCTCTCCTGGAAGGTCAACTGAAGAAAGTTTGCTTGCTGTACTTACACAAGATGTTCCTTGGGACAGTTCCCCTGGGGTGGCAACCACCATCATTCTGAAAAAGTTACTATTGGTTGTGATGTGTGTAATGAGAACTGTTTTATAGCAAGTACAGAGTTTATACTTTACAGTGTCATTGAAGGCAGAGAAGGAGCAACTGAATGAGCAGCAGGAGTTTCCTGTTGAGGTGTTTGAAAGGCAGACAAATCTAGGACAACCATGAAACCTTTTATTTGTCTTGCAGATTTGGCTTATTGCTTTTTTACTTTTTAGTAAAAGTGCACTAAAAATGACAGCATTTCAATATGCAGTGTTTGGTCAAAATTGGAAATTTTTTTCAGTTGTATGACAGTGTAAAAATTGCTTTATTTAAGGAATTTGAGATTGACAAGTATCACTAGGTATGTGTGGTATGAAAGAATTAAAAGCCAACTGCCAAAAAAAGTCAGCTGCCACAGTACTTCTAGCAGGAATTTAAGTAATACAAACTAAGAAAAGTTGAGAATCTGTACTAATGAAAAGACAGTTGAGGATCGATCTAAGATGGTAGAATAGCAGCAGCTTGCTGTCCTCTTCCTCCTTGGACACAGGTACCAGGACCACCGAGCGCATTTGCCCTTAAAAGAAAACTGAGGATTTGGCAATTCTTGTCTCCCCAGGGAGATGAGACAGAGACTACCAGAAAGGGAAAGAAAGCCCAAGAAACAGTCTTGCCAGGAATGATATCAGGGCACTGGGAGAGACACGGTGGACTCTTCCACTGTCCATATCCCATCTCTTCTTTATCTACTCATTTGTGTGGAGAACTTAGGTTGTTTCCATGGCTACTATAAATAGTGCTGCAGTGAACAGAGAAAGGACGTATCCCTTCAAACTAGTATTTTTGTATTCTTTTCCTAGGGATCCAGTAATCCCTTTTGTGGGCACTACTGTATTAGATGATAGATCTAGACACAAACCAGAATAAACTCTTGAAATCTAACTATGATATAACCACAAGGGGGCTGGGGGTGTGGAAAGCAAAGTGTGGAGAAGTGCAGTGGACTATAGTAGGTGATTATCAGGAATTTGGTGGGTGTAGTATGATACCATACATTTGAAGAGTTGTGAACTATGCCCCTAAAACATGTGTAGTGTTATAAACCCAATAGCACTACAATAAACATAACAAAAACATTTTAAAAATAGTCAAATATAGTGTTTTGAGCCTTTACTTTGATTATAGTCTCAAATCGAGGCTGTCAATTGCCTTAAAGAACAAAAACAGGTAATTTTATACTTCATGAAAATAGCATCTAATAGAATGGCATGAAATGTAAATTTTTTGTTATATTTAATTAATACAGTTAACTAATACAGTTAATTAACATGAGACTAAGGTATGATCCTAACTGAACAGTATTTTAGTTTGTATCTTATAGCAAAATCAAATTGCCATTTAGTATACAGATATTTATCTCCTGCTTTTCCTCCTTTTTTTTAAAAAAATATTTATTTATTTATGCATACAAGAACTGAGGTACAGGCCAGAGGTGGTGGGGGAGGTGGGGTTAAAGGATTCACCAGAGACAGAGTCGGGAACAGAACAGGCAGATTGACTGTAATACACTGTTGATGAGAGCAGTGGGTGAGGCAGGAAAGGTCTGCCTTGCCATTTGGGTCAGCTCCCTAGCCTGGGATCAGAAGTGTTGCAGTGGCTGCAGATAGCTTCATAGTTCTGCAACTTAACCCTTGCGCTACCAGGGAGGCCCTGCTCTTCCTCTTTTCTGAGCCATAAGTCACAAGCAAGTTAGAGTTTATTTAGGTAGTAGCATTGGGGAGGCCTTAAGTCAGTCCCAGAGCGTGTCTTTGTTCATCCTGGGACAGACCTTTCCAGGCAGTTGATAGACTTATTGGTGACACTTGAGTTCTTGTGCCTTCCAGAAAAGATCTGAGGTAGCTGAGCAGATTGGTATACTTTGTAGTTGGTTCTTAGTGATCCAGATCCACAGCTGTGCTGTGATTCTCCAAACAGGAAGAAAATCTAATCCATTTCAATATCCCTATCCCTACTTCTAAGACTCATTTAAAGAAAAGTACTTGCTACCAATTGACAGTCACTGCATAGAATTGCTGGGAAAGCTAGATGTGTGTATTGGAGGAGGGGGATACTATTTAACATAGTCATTGGAGTTGAAGAGTTAATTGGGGCCAGTAGAAGAGTTTTCTGTCCTGAGGAAGGTGTTCCCTGACATCGGCATGAGTGAGGTTCCATGATAGTTCCTATCATGTGCTCATAGCTTTTTTGTGTGTTTTACAGAAGAGCAATTTATTCTCTTTTCAGTAGTCAAATATATTTTGTTTTGTTAGGAATACTAAGCATTTCCTCTGAGTTTCATTGTAAGTAATGAAAAGCTTCCTGGATATGTTGGAAATAGATAGACTTATATGTCTATTTCATGGATTCAGAGTTCATCGAATTTCTTTTTTTTTTTGCTACAAACCCATATAAATACGTAGTATTTCATAACAGGAGGCTGTTTTGTTAGGTATCTATTAGTTCATGGAAATGCTTTTTATGCCACAAAAATGAATGATTTGTTTATTAACCTTATTAAAAGTTTGAGCTACTGAGAGTTCTACTAGAATCTGGATGTTAGCATCACAGAATATTCCAATATAATTTATTTTATAAAATAGGATCTGTGATAAATTCATGGTCACAACTACAAATGACGCAGGTAGATGTAATCCCCTATATTAATTTTCTATTTCTGCATAACAAGTAACCACAAGCATGGTGGTTTAAAACAATACTCACCTGTTGCTTGGTCCCCTCCTCAGGTTTCTCCAGTCTGGAATCATGGGTATGGCTGCCATCTCATTCCAGCTCCTGCCTGTAGGCAAGATTCCTTTCCTTGCCACTGTGGGGCACACATCTGTGTTTCCTTGTTGGCTCCAGAAGTGCCTGCAATTCAATCCTTCTGTGCCTTCTGGGTGCCTTCAGCATGATAGTTTGCTGCTGCTTCCAGGTCAGCAAGAACAGTGTCTATTGACTTCCATCTCTGTTCTTTTAAGGATGTGCCTAATTAGGTCAGGCCCATTCACTTGATCTATCTGATTAACTGAAAATCGGTTAGTGTCCTACTCATAAGTACGAGTCCCATAATATTTCAGAGGTGTGCCTGAATTCAAGGGGAATTTTTTTTTTTTAAGATTTCTTTATGCATACAAGAGCTGGGGTATAGGCCAGAGTCACTGGAGGTGAGAGAATTCACCAGACAGAGTCGGTAGCAGAACAGGCAGACTGAGTGAAACACACTGCCGAGGGCAGCAACGGGCGAGGCAGGATAGGTCTGCTATGCCATGTGGGTCCCTTCCCTGGCCAGCGGCAGGGATCGAACTCGTGCTGCAGTGGCTGTGCTTTGCTTCAAAGTGCATTGCTTAACCCACTGCGCCACCAGGGAGGCCCTCAAGGGGAAATTATGTAGGAAGTATATAGTGAGGAACAAGATTCTGCAGGTACAGTCTTAGAATTCTGCTACGTTGTCCTATTTATAAACTGACTTTGTTCCCAAAACATAGCAAGTTTGTCTTTGGAAATTTACCATATGCGTTTCACCAGTAAATATTATTTTATGAGGCTTTAAGTTACCAGAGCAGAGCCCACAAAAATCCATTTTAGTGTATAACATGAGTTAAACTAAGCCTATGTGTGTTGGGTTGCATAAACAGCTACTTTGATTGTTAACATATAGATTGAAACAGTATAACAATTTTGCATTTTTAATTTGGATCATAGCATACCTCTTACTTACCCTTTTTTACTGTTGGGATGAGAGACATGGGGAAGACTGCTAGTTTTATCCAGTCATAGGCTAGGTGATAGTAATGAATTCCTGGACTCAGACTTACTGCAACTTCACAGGGAGATGAAGTTCTGACTTAACATGACATGGGATCATGTCTGGGGATATATGAAAAGAGGTAGAGCCTTGGGAGAAAGGGGAACAGTTTTGGTGAGCTTTTCTTCTTCTGTCATCTGAGTGGATTAAAAAATAAGGAAAATGTGTGAGAGCAGACTGAAAAAAATGAGTGGATGTTGAATATGTAAGGTGTCAGGGAATGACTTCCTGGCCATCTACCTGTCTCCCCTCCACTGCTGCTCTTCATGGCACCAGGTATCTCTTTAGGCTCACAGAGGCAGGAAACATGGAGTATGTGACAATGAGGACAGAGCAGAAGTAGTTCTTCAGCAAGGAGGCATTGCTCTTAGGGCATCTGTATGGCCTTTTAGTGGAAAGAAAGAAATTGGAGATGAATTGGGGATTATCTAACATGTTTCACATTCACGAGGCAGAATTTAATATATTTGTTAGTGGGTGATCATTACCAGACTTAAAACTCCCCACTTTAAATGACTTTTCCTTAATTGCTTTCACTTTGTCTGCTTGATACCTACCAGGAATAATGGAATGCTTAAAAGACAAGCCAGATGAGCAAAGCTTAAGGAAATGTGAATTCTGGAGCAGTTGCTAAAGGCCTGATTTTTCCTTTATTTCTGAAATACGTGATAACAAATATATTACGAAAGTTACTTCTACTGTGGAATACTTATACCTGCCTTGTTTTATATTTCTTTGTTTTGTCTTTAGGTTTGATGAGGCAGCGCTCTCTATTCAGAAAGAAAAAAATATATATAAAGAGATTGAAAATTTTCCAACTTGTTATAAGGTATTCTTTGAAAGTGCTTATTTTTGTTTTTACATTAGGTGATTTTTCACTTTGGGGTCATGTACCCGAGACTAGGTCCCATGAATATTTGTGTATGTTTTAAAATAATACATATGGTCCTGTATTTTTCGCTAAGATAGAATGAACACGCTATAGCCCATTCTGCTGATCACAACTAAAAATTTTGGACTAAGTGCAAACAGCAATTACCTATGGATTCTCAAAAGTAAATAAAATGAGGAGGATTGTGCAGGGGAGTGAGAACTTGTAGAAGCAACCAATATGGGAATTGGTTTCCCTCTTTTGTCTTGCAACATTGCCTTGAGAGCAGGCTCCTGTCTGTGCAGTACAGGTCCAGTAGCTAAAATGCTCAGTGAATCCCAGCTGCCCCATCTTTGTAACCAAACTAGAAGAGTTTTCTTTTCTTTTCTCTCTCTCATGGATCTTCAGCAGTGTGGGGTGCAGATAGAATGCAAAAGAAACACAGTCTTTAGCCAGAGACCTGGGAAGACCAGCTAGGAGAGCAAGGAGAAAGTTCCACAAAGAAGAGTAGGGACTGGAATCCCCTGACCATGTGTGGGACCATCAAAAATTGTGGATTTATATAGTAGATTTGTATGTTTGGGACACACCCAGAGGGGCAGAACACAGGCCTCCAAATAAGATTAAATTTCTGTGAAGGACTCCTGCATGGGGCAGAGCCAGAACAGCAGAAGGAAGGACTAAACTTAGACTCTAATCCTGTCTTTCAAAAGACAACCTTCACTCTGAGCCTAAATGGCACCAGTGCCTGCTAAGAACATCCACACCCTCCTGAGAATTAATGGAAGGGTTCACACAGCATAAGAGTGTTCAGGATATAATCCCTAGGTACTCACATAGAAAGAACCAGGAAAGCACGACTAGGTTGTAGCCACATAACTTGTATTTAAATGAAAATATAAATATATATATTATCAGTTGTAACATTTTCAAAAGTCAGTAATAAGAAACCTTTATTAGAAAGCCCTCTCACAAGTTAAGAAATTCATGATGATGATATGAGCCAACTCGAAAATATAGGTGATACATTTGTAAATTACAATGTTTTCTTAAACATCAGGGAAAAATACAGTGTATACATGCAGTAACCCAACAAAAGAATCCCAAATTAGTGTTGTTCAGTAACAATGCAGTATAAGCCACAATGGGAGTCACAAAGAAATTTCAGGTTTTCTAGTACCATGTTCAAAAAGTGAAATTAATTTTAGCTATTTATGGAAATATTATACATATCCAAAGTTATGCATCTCCAAAATCAACACACAAAAATCAGTAGCCTTCCTATACACAAACAGTAAGCCTGAAGAAGAAATTTTTTTAAAATATCCCTTTTATAATTGCAACCAAAAAAAAAAATCAAATACCTGGGAATAAACCTAACAAAAGAGGTGAAAGACTTACACAAAGAAAACTATAAAACACTATTAAAAGAAATAGAAGAGGACACAAAAAAATGGAAAGACATCCCCTGCTCATAGATTGGAAGAATTAACATTATCAAAATGGCCATCCTACCAAAAGCAAGTTACAGATTCAGTGCTATTCCAGTAAAAATTTCATTGACATTCTTCATAGAAATAGAACAAATACTGATGAAGTTCATATGGAGACATAAAAAACCTCGAATAGCTAAAGCTCTCCTGACACAAAAGAAGTGGAATGGAGGCGTCACAATTCCGGACTTCAAACTATACTACAAAGCCATAATAATTAAAACCTCATGGTACTGGAACAGAAACAGGCACACAAACCAATGGAATCAAATAGAAAACCCAAAAATAAACCCACAGATCTATGGACAAATTACATGTAACAAAGGAGCAAAGACTGTGCAATGGAACAAACTGTGCTGGGAAAACTGGACCTCTACATGCAAAAGAATGAAGATAGACTACTACCTCTCACCATGCACAAAATCCAACTCAAAGTGGATCAAAGATCTAGACATAAGACCTGAAACTATAAAATATATAGAAGAAAAGATGGGGAAAACACTACGTGACCTACATCTCAGTAATATCTTTAAAGACATCCCCTAAAGCAAAGATGGTGAAGGAGAAGATAAACAACTGGGAGTACATTAAATTAAAGAGCTGTACTGCAAAAGAGACATTTCCCAATACAAAGAGACACCCCACTGACTGGGAAAACTTTTTCCACTCCATACCACTGATAAGGGACTGATCACAAAGATCTACAAAGAACTTACATTACTTAACAAAAACAAAGTAAACAAGCCAGTCAAAAAGTAAGTAGAAGAACTCAAAAGACACTTCTCCAAAGAGAAAACACAAATGGTCAACAGAAGTGAAGAAATGTTCAACATCCCTCATAATCAGAAAAATGCAAATTAAAACCACAATGAGATACCACCTTACACCAGTAAGAATGGCACACATTAAAAAAAAAAAACTAGCAACTATAAATGTTGGCGAGGATATAGTGAAAAAGAAACCCTCCTGCATTGCTGGTAGGGCCATAAACAGGTCCAACCACTATGAAAATTTGTATGGAGTTTCCTCAGTCTACTAAAAATGGAGCTACCATATGACCCAGCGATCACGCTCCTAAGAATTTATCCAAAGGACACAAAAACATTAATCCAAAAGAATACATGTACCTCTGTGTTCATTGCAGCATTATTTATAAGAAGTAAGACTTGGATTCAGCCCAAATGCCCAACAACAGATGACTAGATCAAGAAAATGTGGTATGTATCACACAATGGAATATTATTTAGCAATCAAAAAAGTTAAACTAGAGACATTCATAGAAAAATGGATGGAGCTTGAAGGGATTGTGCTCAGTGAAATAAGCCAGAAGGAAAAAGAAAAATAACAGATAGCCTCACTCATAGGAGAAATATAAGTGAATAAGAAAAGAAAAATAACAGTAACATCAACAATAACGACAAAATCACAACCAAACAAAACAAGGATGAACAGAGGCATTAGGGAGGGAAGGAGTTGGGATCAGGGCAGGGATAGGAAGAACACAAGAGACTGGTGATGGTGCACGGTTGAATTGGTGATGGAAATTCTAAGGGGACTACACCAAGAAAAGCAAGCAAACGTATGAAAAATAAATGTATTAATAAATAATTATGTATCTCCAGGATGTTAATTTAAGATCTAATCAATACAATTATTGATGAGATTCTTTAATTTCTAGTTTTTTTACAAAGTCTATTAAATCTGATATGTATTTTACATTTAAATCTTGATTTGAACTAACTCCATTTCAAGTATATAATGATCCTATGGCTAGTGATTACCTCATTGGTGATTGTAGTTTTAGATTACACCAGTATGAGAGTTTGCATGACCAGTTTTTTAGAGAAAAGACAAGTGATATGAATCAGACATGACCAGATGTTGGGATGCTCAAATTAAGGCTTTGAAGCAGCTGTCATCACTGCCTCATGAGATAAAAGTAAATACAACTGAAATGAATGGACTAGAGGACTGACTTAAAAAAAAATTTAAAATAAAAAAGCTATTTTTCTAGAAACTATATAAAATTTTAGACCTGAAAACAGTTGTCTTAAGTAAAATACTGAATGGGTTTAATCTGATTATGGAGATAAGGAAAGATTTAATTTAAAGATAGAGCAATGTTATCTTAGTGAGAGATCTTAAAAAATGAAAAATGTTTTAAGAAGAGATATTATGACTGCTTTAATTGACTTTAGGGTTTTCACTTGTACATTTTTCCCTAGTAGTTCTTTTAATAATTCTAAAGTGTAATTGTACAGGTATTCCTCCCCATCACCATTTTTGTTCCCCTTACAAAATTAAACCTGTATAGATAGCTAAAATAAATTTGCCTTTGTTAGTCCAGGTGTGGTCCTTGGGCTGGCTGTATCAGGACCACCTGGGTGTTTGCTAGAACCCCCAGCAGGATCACAGGCTGGCCTCCAACCTATTAATTCAGCCTCCATTTTAACTGGACGGGGTGGTATATGTGTACTTTATAGTTTGAAGTGTTCTATTCTTGGATATTTTCCCTCAGATGTCTTTTGGAAGTCACTGCAAAATTTATATAGCTTCTTCTTTATAAACCAAGGCTCTGAGAGTTAAATTCCAGCTTTTCAGAAAAGTGACTTCATTAAAAAGACAATCACTTCTTTTGTTTTAGAAAACAATTGCTCAAGTCTTAGTTCATCTCCACAGAAACGACTACGTGGCTGCAGAAAGATGTGTCAGGGAGAGCTACAGGTAAGATGCTGACAGCTCTTTTCTTGACTAGTGTTTCCATTTTTCTTTAATTTAAGATTGCTCCTTAGATGTATATTTATGGCCATGAAGCGTCTGTATTTTTTTTTTTTAAATACATCTCATAGTGATACTAGGAGCCCTTGACCACCCTTTCAACTTTTACAACAGAGACTTCACAAATTGTGTTCTTTCCTTTCCTATATTTTTCTCTTGGGAACCTCCATCAGAGTAACGGAAATGATTTTGTTATATTTATTTTCGAAAAGTTCTCATATTATGTGTTACTGAAAGATCAGAATGAGGGCTTTTCTTGTTAGAGATGTTCAAAATGGGCAGCCTCAGGCTCAACACTATCAGCATTTTGAGCTGGAGAATCTTTGTTGTCAACCTTCATGTGTATTGTGGGGCATGTGGCCACATTCCTTGGTGTCAACCTACCAGAATCCTATAGCACCCCTTGTAATGATTAAAAATCCCCCAGACATTGTCAGACATCTGTCAGGGGCAGAATCATCCCTGGTTGAGAAGCGTTCTGTGAAGGAACAGGTGGAGATAAATGTGATTCGTCCTTGCTGTAGCATTCCAGGGTTCAATGGTAGTGAAGATTGTGCTGCACTAGAACAACTTCTTGAAGGATATGACCAACAAGACCAAGATCAAGTTTCAGAGGTCTGCAACTCACCTCTTTTCAAATACATGGACAACGATGTAAGTGACCTTTTGGTTAACTTTCTCCTGTGCAATTCGATTATTTTTCTCTCATGTACTTGATATTTTCTCCCTCTACTTTTCATCTCAAACTAGTATTCAAAAAAAACTTACTGTGACTTTTACAAAAGATGTTAGCCCTGTGGGTTTCTAGCCATTTAACCATTTAACTGCTGTCTTGATCTTTTGCAAATTCAATCCCATTTCTCAGCTTGTCCTTCTGTCTGTTGACCTTCATAGGTTGCTTTTAGTTTATTTTCTTTTAGATTTGTGAAAAAGGCCCATTGTGGCTTCTGCAGCTCAGTAGCCTTCTTAAAATCCCACTTCTGTAACAACTAGTTGTATGATGTATAAGTGTATAAACTCACTTACCCATCTGTAAACATGGAGCAGCACGTCTCTGACTTGCCAGCCTGTCCTGAAGATTAACCTGTGTGTGAAAAGTGAACTTGAAGGATGCCCTTCACACAGTGCGCAATGGCTGTAGGTTTTTCTTGTACTTTATTCATGTTCAGTTACATTTCAGTGTTTCAGTTTGTGAGCTCTTGTTCATTTTATACTGAACCTTTAGTGTTGTGCAGGCATCAGAACATTAAATACCTTCGGTTTTTTAAATAAATGATATTTATTCAAACATAGGCATGTGTAAATTTGTATCTGTTTTAAAAGTTGTCCCTAGTTTACATTCTTCATTTATTCAACGGATCTTTATTTTATAAGTATTATGTAACACAGTATGTTCAGATTACCTCACATTCCTAAATGTGGCACATTGCTGATAATCTGAAGGCAAAGTAGCATTGAATGTTTTTCTGGTGGTTTTTCCATCTAAAAGAAAGCACTGGTTGTGGCCTCCCTAGTGGCATAGGGTTGAGTCTTAGTGTTTATCGCTGTTATGATCTGAGTTCAGTCCCCAACAAGGCAGCTGATCACATGGCGCATTAGACTTCTGTCTTACCTGCTGCTCCTCACTCTCTCTCTGGTGAGTCTTCTCATTCCCCTTGCCTCTGACCTGTATCCCAGTTCTTCTATGCAAAAAGAAATAAAAACCCTTAAAAACAAACAAGTGACAGCATTGGTTTTCATGAAGTGCAGAACATCTTACAGATCTGTATTGTTACAATACTATTGTTGAACCTCGGTTATCAAGATTCTAGTGATCCAGCTTTTGAGATTATACTTTGTCATTGACAGTATGCGAAGCTTGGCCTGAGTCTGGTGGTTCCAGGAGGGGGAATCAAGAAGAAAACAGCAGCAACACCACAGACCAAGCCTGACAGTGCCACTGCCACCGCTGCTGAGGAAGATGAAGATGAATATGCAGGAGGGCTGTGCTAGGATCCTGGTTTACAGAAAGAAAGGGAATGATCCCGACACGCTGATCATTATGGACATAGACTTCTCAAGGGGTAGCTAGACTTTATTGCAGTCGTGGTTTTGAATGCTAATAAAGACTTAATTTTTGGTTTCCATTTCCCCAAATCACCTGTTGTACCCACTACCTGTGAAGCATTTTGTGGTTTGTTTTCATGTTAAAATTTTTTTTCTGAGACACCAGCGGAAATTAACAGAAAAATGCACTATCAAAATTGATTTTACATTTGCAAGCCAAATTCTAGAGATTGTGTTCTAAACAAATATCAGATATTCTTTCACTTGGGCGCGTGTAATTTATTGTTAGAATTTCTTTGTATTTTATTTAATTATTGCTGCTAAAAGTAAAGTTTACTGGTTACACAAAATAGTATTTAAAATTTTTTGTTTTGAAAAGAAATTTTCCCCATGATATTACATACATTTAAAAAATATTACATACAAGATTTAAATAACTTCAGGGATAAGATTGAGACAGGAAGCTATTTTGAACATTGCAAAATTATTTAGCCCAATAAAAGAAACATTTCAAAGTCTTGAGTTTTAAAATTTTGGAGGTAGCATGTTAAAGTGACTTTTTAAATGTCTTCAGTTTTCTCTGGAGTATGGGTATTTTTTCTACCAAAAGAGCATACAGTGGCTATCTCTAAACTCACTTCATTCTTGACTAAATGTGAACAATGTGAAGTAATGAGGGCCTTTTTAATGCATTCTAGCAAAAAAGTAACGTTTCCATCAGCCTCTCTCTCTGTCTCTTTTTCTCTCTTACCCCTTCCCTCCCTCCCTCCTGTCTCCTCTCTCTCAATATATATAATCTATATTATAAGTAAATATATATTTCCTCTAAAGTAATTAAACGTGAATTGTTATATACTATAAAAATTTAGCTGAAAAAAATTTTGAAGGACATATATTTAAGGTACTATACTGCCAATATTTTAATCCTTAATGATATTTCCTCAAAGATTATTTTTGAAGCATTCCTTTTTCACCCACATTTCTAAGATGTGACTTAGACCCATCTCCCAATCAGTTATTGGAAAGAGACTCCAACCAACAGTGTGTTGGTTGCAGATGTTACCGACTCTGTAGTATGCTCTGTCTCTTCATAGACTCTTACCTTCTTTGAGTGTCGTATGTTTAGTTCTGCTAAGATTTTCCCCAAACACTAAGGAAGATTATTGTAAATGATTTTAGCCACCGTTGGTTCCGTGGGGAAGCATAGACAGACTAACCACCTTGTTTGGCAGGTGTGCTTGACAGGGAACGTGTTATGATAGAAATCTTGATGGACTGTCTGACTCAAAACATTAATAAATTTAATATTCTGATTCTCAAGTTACCTGCATACTTCAGGGAATAGCTCCTTTCCAGTAACTATATAGAGGTTAACTTTGAACAGTCTCAACAAAACCATGTTTAAGAATTTGTGTTTAAAGACATACTAATGTTTCCAAGATTTCATCATTGCTGTCATACCCTGCAGCTCCAGTCAGCAACTTCAGGAGTCTTTGACTAATGTTCATTTGAGCTAATTAATAATTTTCCTAAAGAGATTTGGCAGCACTTAAGAGATATTTCAGAACATTGGTTTATAGACCATACTGCCCATTATAGCCTTGGAGAAATTATTTTTACTTTTCTTATACATTAAAAAAACCAAAATGTGGAATCGTTCAGTGCATTCTGAAACAGCATTGTGACTGAGCCTTAAACAACATAGGAAGCTTTTTAAAAGCATAACCTCTTTCCACCCTCCCTGCCCACATTTAAGAACTAGTGTGCAGTTCTTAACTAGTTTAAGAACATTTAATAACTAGTTTAAGAACTTGTGATGTCAGGGTTAGTCTATGCTGTGTCTAGTAAAGAGCATTTGTTCCACCTTTATGCATTTTATTTTTCCACTTAAATCTTTTATCTTGAGAGTTTAGTTAGAAGTGGAAAATTTGGTGTTTACAACAGGAAATTATTTTCCAGAACTTGTTACTTTTACCGAAGTGGAAGCCTGCATGAATATGCTCAGAATCTAATACTCAATGTTCTATAATATTATAAGAGAAGTCAGTCTACAGAATTTATTTAATATATTGAATTTATTTGTACATATGCAGAGTATGGTATTTGTGGATGCAATCTGTGCTTTATTCCTATTTTTTCCAGCTCTTTGATGAGTAGAATATTAAATATGTAATGGAAATGTAGATTATTGCTTCTATAGGAAGATAATTATGAAAATAAAATTTGAAACTATGGGCATGGTTTTCTTTTTTGCTATAACTCATTTTGCTTTGCTTGTTAATTTCCTTTTTTTCCCCAAGGGCATGTCCTCAGTTATATGATTCTAGTTACAGGATACAAGAACAGCACTTAGGATGCTCCCTTCGGTTCTGGAAGTCAAAGTCCTTTTGGGAGTGATTTTAAACTATTCTAAGATATTGATCATTCAGTTACTGTATTATCCGCTACTTAGGGGAGATGGAAGACTTTAATATTTATTTCAAGGAGATAATTCATAAATTACATTAAAAGACAAAATCATGCCATTAGGAGCCTAAGAAAACTAATGTGAAAAGACATTATTTTCCATTTGTACTTTGTACCTTTATTTCTAGTAATTTGCCTATAAATTATTTATGGAGCATATGCTATGTAATGTATCTGTCTTTCATAGGGTAGAAATTGAGCGTATGTAATACATAAACTTCATGTTGAACTCCAACATAAAGTTGGAGTAGGAGATAGAAATAACGCAGAGGAAGGAGCTGTTCTTGCCTGTAATGTGAGTCTGCATTTCTGTCAGGACACTGTGGGGGTGTTCTGTGTATACTCTGTGGTCACCTGGAGTTTGTAGCACTAAAATGAGGTGGCTAGGTAAGAGAAGCAAAATCTGTCTTCTCATTTGACAAGTTGCTCTCATTAGACCAATAAAGGATTCAATATTGAATTTGATAAAAAATTTAAGGACATTAAAATTTTCTTGAAAGGAAAAAGAATGGAGACAATTTTGAAAAAGGAAAGTAAGCCTCTTTCACTGGAGTGTTTGGTTTTTGTTTTTTATGTCCAATAGGCTTTTGTGCATAGAAAGAACTTATGTGACTTTTAATTAATAAATAAGGTCACTGAATAAAATTCCACCATCATTAGCTCCACTTGCATAAATCATCTTAGAGTTTAAGGCTTAAACATTTTAAATTACCTTTATAGATTGGTTTTATCTGATTCCCTCAAAGCTTTCAAGGAGCCTAATGTAGGGCAGTCTTAAGACTTAACTTTCAAAATCTTTGCAAGCTATAAATCCAGTGTGTACATACAAATCATAAATTAGGTTTCCAAATTTTCAAATATTTGTAAACTTGAATTCTCAAATGACTCAAACATTTAAAAAAAGTGTTGTCAGGTTGTTAAAATTTTCACCTTAACTATAAATATGTGGATTATCATAATGATTTTAAAACTTCTTAAACTAACAAAAGATATCACAATGGGGCTGATGTACTTTATCAATATGAAATATTTCTGTATCTGCCCAGAGTGAGTTATGTAATTCAGCCAATTCAAGGGAAATACATGCATTGACGAGTGGGTCAAATATTACTGAAACCACAATAATTTACTGTTTATGAATGTCTGCTGTGGGTGCTAAATACTTGTACAATGATTCTCCACATACCACAGTTGAATAAACATGGGTTTTTGTCGGTTCTTTGTCTGTGGAGGCCACCAAACTTGTACCCTTCGGTTCTGGGTTTAGTGCCACAATATCAACCCTCTGGGTATATTTAAAGCTTCTTCCATATGCAGTAGTGTTTTTTTTTTAATAACGTTTGTCAGCATTTTATAGTCTGGTAAAGACTTCTGAACCTAAAATGGTGAAAATAACTTCCTTTTTTGATTTAAATTAAAGATTTGTCTTTATTATAAAACTTGGGTTTTCCCAATTGCTTTCTGCACCTTTTCACATTTTGTAGATTTAGGCTGTGATTCACTCTAAATATTTTATTTTAAAGATTTATTTATGCATACAAGTGTTGGGATACATGCCAGAGGTGAGGAGGGGGCCAGGGGTGGGTGAGAGGATCCACCAGAGAGAGAGTGAGGAATAGAACAGGCAGATGGACTGAAATACACTGCTTAGGGGATTAGTGGGTGAGACAGGAGAGGTCTGTGGCACCATATGGGTCACCTCCCCTGCCAGTAGCAGGGATAGAACTCACGCTGCAGTGGCTCTGGTTTGCTTCATAGTGCATTGCTTAACCCATTGTGCCACCAGGGAGGCCCCTGAACACTTTTTTTAAAAGACTTACTTATGGGCCTCCCTGATGGGGCAGCAGGTTGAGGGCTGCACTCTGAAGCATCTGAGGCACAGCAGGGCAAGTTCAATCTCCTGCCAGGGAGGGGACCCACATGGTGCAGCAGACATCTGTCTCACCCGCTACTCCCCTAGTAGTGTATTTCAGTCCATCTGCCTGTTCTGCTCCCCACTCTGTCACTGGTGAATCACCTCCAGCAACTCTGGCCAGTACCCCAGCTCTTGTTTGCATAAATAAATCTTTTTTTTTAAAAAAAGACTTTTTTTTTTATGCATACAAGAACTTCCATTATTCACACAAACCTTAAAAAAAATCTGGGGCCTCCCTGGTGGCACAGTGGGTTAAGCAATGCACTATGAAGCAAACCGCAGCCACTGCAGCACGAGTTTGATCCCTGCTGCCGGCCTGGGAGGGGACCCACATGGCGCAGCAGACCTCTCCTGCTGTGCCCGCTACTCCCCTCAACAGTGTACTTCTGTTGATCTGCCTGTTCTGCTCCCTGCTCTCTGTGGTGAATCCTCTCACTGCCCCCCCCACACCTCTGGCCTGTACCCCAGTGCTTATATGCATAAATAAATAAATCTTTATTTTTTTTTCTTGCTTCCCCCACAGCAGCAGTTTCCTTTTTCTGTTGGTATTCTGCTAAATTGTTACCACTTGTTAATCAACTTCAGATCACACAAAATTAAGTTGACATCTCTCGTCTGCTCTATCTCTCCTTGGTCTAAATGGGATTTTGATTTTATTTCTTTATTGTGATATTAATGAAGGATTGGAAGGAAGTAATTTTTTTTTTTAGTTATTTTGAAGAGCAGGTTTATTAGGGAAATGAACAGAAAATTAAAGGACACTTTTACAGAAATAAGTGAGCAGAAAGAGAGGCCCTAAAGGAGCAGGTTTGCTGAGGGAGGCCTGCATGGTTGCAGGTGGTGGCCTTGAGGAGAGCTGCCTTTCCTGAGGGAGGTCAGTGAAGGGAAGCCCCAGGATGGTACAGGCCATGGGCAGGCAGGAAGACTGCCGCCCTGCTGAGAAGAGAGCTGGTGAAGAGAACCACCTGCACAGACAATGCTGGGCAGAAGGACAGTTGCTGGGATGGAGTAAATTTAAAAGCTTAAGTAACAGAATTATTATTTGATATTACAAGCTAGAGCAATAATTAATCCAGGAAATACTTAATGAAGGAAACTGAAATCTTAAACATTTTTTATCTGTTAGTGACATTAGATGCTATTCATTCATCTTTCATATCACATATTCTTTCTTGGACTCCGTGCTGACTGCAGATTGCAAAACAGTGAACATGAAAAATAAGTCTCCCCTTAGAAAGTTCTAGTCCAATAGGCAATACAAATAGTAAGTTAATATAGCAAATACAGAAAAGACATTGTTTTTAACTAATTAGAAGTATTAAGACAACTAAGATAATATGATAGTGGTGAGTAGATGATTGTTGTGGGTGAGAACACGATATTCTAACCACAGAAAGGAGTGGGGTAAATATTAAGAGTCAAGAAGTAGAAATGGGCATGCCATTTTAAAGAATGGTAAAATATGGCTGAGAGTAGTATGAGATGAAGTGTGTTTTGGAGGAAGAAAACCATAACTTGCAAGCTCTGTATACCACAGTGTATTTGGATTTTCTTCTCCACTCAATTGAGATTTAAGCATCAGAGTGATATTCACTCAGCTAATGTTGATTGAACTCCTACCGTTTGTGAGGTAGTGTTCTAAGAGCTAGTAAGAGAGTCTGTATCTCATGGGTCTCATGCCTCTGCTCTGCTTATTACATGTCTTCCATCACTGTGAGGCCAGCTAGTCAATTAGCCTGAAACAGCCTCAGCAGAAATGTCTGATCTCTGCCATATGGGGATTGGGATAACCTGGGTTTATTCACAGGTAGAACAAGGGCTACATTATGAAAACAAAGACTCAGGGCTGGTACAATGTCTGCTAGTCAAAGCTGGTCCTGACTCAAAAGGAGAACTCTCTCTCACACACACATGCATGCATGCACACACATTTCCAATGGCCTTTACCCAATCACTTCCAGACTCAATTTCTTCAATTAAGGGACACCTTTTCAATCAAATGTGTCTCACCCTTCTCTTCTGAAGACACCTTTGTGCATATCATGACTTCCTATCTTAGATTGCAGCTCATGCGCACATGCACGCATGCACAAATACACACAGAATGCGTTCTTACATTCTTCTGTTCTACATATCACACACAACCAGGACCATCCTTCCATACCATCACAGATGCACACATATTTGTGACTTTGTTCCTTAGGTGCTCACCCACACATGCAGAATCAAATTTCTCACCTTGCCTATGCAACATGCACATATCACTTGTCCTCACACTACTCCCATTTATACACATCATTAAATATTCTCGCCTGGTACCATTATTTCTTTTTCTGTCTCTCTCTTAATATCTCTCTCTCACACACACACACACACACACAGAAAGATCCCTTCAGTCCATACCATCAAAATTTGCAGGGTTATATCTTTTTTCCTAACCAGCTCACACCCACATGCATTTTGTGTTTCCCAGCTTGTGTCTCCCTCATGTACATATCATCGGTTCTTTTTCCTAATAATTCTCTCATACTTATTTCTTCATTCCCTTCTCTTACCTGATATCTCTCTGTCGCTCAGTCACCACACAATCAGTTTTTATGGTTTACACGCTTTCACCTCAAGATTCTAGACACACTCATGTTAGAACACTGTATGTTATGCCTGTCTCCTCTAGCTCGGCCCGATTTAGATGATGTCTTCATTTCTCACCCGTGTGCTCACAGCACTGCCACACTCACGCATACAGACTATCTTACTGCATCTGGAGCTAGCCACACTCTGACACAATAAATCCCCACATTCTATTGCATCTCAAGCACACAAAGGGTAATGAGTTTTTCCTTAACTG
>JAGFMF010011870.1:22703078-22717750 GCA_019455555.1 Galemys pyrenaicus | reverse complement strand
ACCAAAAAGCAAGCACAGTTTCTTCACATGTCCCTCTGCTCCACGTGCCCCATCCAGGTCTCCTTGCTGTTCTCCATCTTCCCTTCTTCTCTTCTCTCTAGAAATCTTCTTATCCTCAGCTCCACCCACTTAGGGCGGAACCAGGATTTTGGGAACTTCCCCTTTTCCTGGGACCACCCTGTTACACTGTGTCCACCTGGCAGAACGTAATCACAATAAATAACCCACTTATTACCCAAGACAATCTGCCCTGTTTTACACAATCCTAAAGTATCTTGGAAGCAAATCATTTACAAGCAGATATCACTGTTCTCTGAAAACCTGGCTCCAATGTTGCCAACCATTGCTGTTTAAACATTATAAATAACCTATTTTTTTGCCCTTTGTATAAACTTAGTCAGTTTAGTTCATTACACTCACACTTCACAGCTCTGTAGACACATTTGGGAAATATTCTCATTTTAAATGTATGGATTTGTAATTTATAGGTGTTTTTTGCATTTTACTGACAAGGATTTTCTTCCTGGAACTGTTGTCTAGCAAGTTTTCACTACTCATACTAGCTGTCTTCTGAGCTGAATTTTAAAACCAATTCATCTAGAAATCTTAAGTCTTATGAGGTAGCTATCCTGTCACTAAGGGGTAAATGGAGGCACAGAGAAATTAGTAACCTAGCAGAATATGTAGAACTGGAAAGTATCCCAGTAAGGGTTTAAACCTGGGAAATCTAGGGTCAAAGTCCATGTTCTCAGCCACCAAGCTATATTATCTCTCACCAAGAAAGTGTTCTTCACTGTGTATAAGTTCAGCTAGTAATGAGCCATTGAATTAAATGTGAGGGCTTACGTGAGACATCCAATCCAGTCCCTGACTCTCAGTAGAGGCTCAGTAACAACCAGGGGATGAGGACTGATATGTGTCACGTTGACCCTCCATAGTCATTCAGTGGAGAGGTTGAATGCACGGCGTTGAAAAGAACTAGGGTATTTCCAGGTCTTTCGTTACTATCTGTGTGGCCTTGCTCAACCAACTTACCCACACTCCACTCAGTTTTCCTGCCTGGAAGTCTACCTCATAGAGCTGAGGTCAGGATAGATGAGCTAGTGCACGTAGAGACAGAGTCTGACACAGAATAAAAGGTTGCTCTTCTTCTCTTCTATTTCATTTATACTCAGTTTTATTTAAGGATTTAATCAGTCCATAGTATTGTATAACAGCAAATATTCACTCAAATGTTCTCTCAAAATAAGGCCAATCAAGGGGCAAATTCAACTCTTTTTGGAGAGACACAGAAGCATTTGGTAATCAATATTGATTGAGGGTCTTAAAGGGAAAAAAGATTAAGAGCACTATTAGAAAATCAGTTATGGACTGAAATTTGGCAAGATTTACAGAATCTCAAGTTCAATACTCCTCTATAGATAATACTCTTTAATGTGTGTAAGAAAAAGCTAGAAACTCTGCCCTTGATGGGATCAGAGAACAAAGAAACCAGAGAGGAGAAGCTCAGATGCGCCATATTCAAAACCACAAAGGAGGAAGAAGGCCTCACCTCCCTCCACACACACCACTATCCTACCTCCTCTTCTCATTTCCTTCCCATTTGGCCTGGCCTGCCTCTTCCTCACCATAGCTTCTATGGAATTTCTATTAAATGGTGAAGGAGCATAATGAGTTGCCTTTGCTGGCCAGGAGCTGTGACAGGAGCCAGGTGACCTCAGTGAGTGACCAGGGCTGATCAAGTTCTGAGGTGGAGAAAGAGTAATTTCCCTCAAAGCACCACAGATGTGTGATGGCCTTGGCATCTTTACGAAACGCACTCCTAAAAGTTGCCTTTTAGACCTTTTCATGGACAATGACTGGTGATGAAAATCAGTCTATTGTCCCTGTGACTGTGCATCACAGGGAAACAGCACTTACATTAGTTCTTACTGAGATTCTCATGGGTTTATAGGCAACTTTTAAGACAGGATTTCTAACATTGCTATCCTCTTTGCTATTGCTTGAGGATTTCTTTCTTTCCCAAGAAAGATTTGCCACTTAGGAGGATCATAGTCTACCAAAATACATGAAGGAGAAGAAAAACTATGGGAGTTGTTGGGACTGGTGGGAGTGAAAAGCACCAGAGTCTCCTAATGACCCACAGGACTGGAGACTCTACTTTGTAATATGAGTCCTGTATTTGGGTTCCCAGGGGCCCCCAAAGAACAGGTGGGAAAATTTTCTCAAAGCTGGTAAGAACTAGATGTCAAAAATATTTCACTCTGCAACTCATTAATTCCTTAACATTATTATAAACTCCCAATTTCTACCCAACACTGAGGTAGGAGCTGTAGAAAGGAATGAGGCAGAGTCTTGTACTCCAAGGGAAGGTGAGTCAAGGAGACCAACCTTCACAGAGTGTGAAAAATGCACTAGAAGGCATATCGGGGGTGCTTTGGGGACCAGAGGCACCCAACTTGGCTGAGGCTATTCCAAAAGATAGCTTTGCAATCCATCTGATCCTTAGCAAGCCAGTGGGTCCAGAGGAGGAAAGAGAAGTGTGTGCCAAGGCGTCAGGAACGACACCAAGGCATAAAAGCCCTGGGAACTGTAAGAGGCAAGGCTTGTGCATGAGGGAACATGAAAGATGGCTCTAGAAAGGTGATCAACGTCTAGATTGTGACGGGTCCCATAGATAATGCTGAAGAAAGAAAATGTTACCCTCTAAGCAAAAGGAAACCACTACAGTCTGAGAGTGGTGTGATTGGATGTGAAGTTTGAAATCATTCTGCTGGGAGGGTAGGAACTTACCATGAAGGTTTGCTCTAATGCTAGAAAGAACGTTACTTAGACTCATTCTACAAGTCCCTTTCCAAAAGTGAGTTTTCACTTTGTATTATGCACATGTCCTGGCAATCCAAGATATAGGATCTCCCGACCCCAAACTTGCTGCCCCCAACACCATCTGTCGCAGATTAAACAGAATAATAAATTTTTTTGCCTCTCCTCCCATCCATAAGTGGAGTCCATTTCCTAGCCCCCTTGAATCTGGGCTGGCCTTTTGATTAACTTTGACCAACAGAATGTGACTTGGTGAGACAAAGGCTTTAAGAGATCTTGCCATTTCCAGCATCACCCTGAAAGACAGCCCAGACTAGCCTCCTTGAGAATTAGAGACCAAGTGGAGAGAGAGGGCCAAGGTCAAGCCACCAGCCTCCCTGGGGCCTTCAGAGACCAGGCTGGACACAGGAAGAACTGACCACTGAACCGATACAAATACCAAGTCCAGAGCAGAGTCTGGTGATTGTTTTAGTTTCCTATGTCTGCAGGCAGTTAGGTTCACAACAGCAGATACCTGGGCCGCCTCTGAACTGCAGTTCCTGAAAGCTGGCATGGCAACAACAAACTGTCCAAGCTTCACTGGAATTAATACCGTCTGGAGGGTAAATATACTCCACATACCTCCACACACAGAAAGGGCTTCTGCTGGGATAGTCTGAGCACCCTCCCTCCAGAGTGCCAATTAGGATGCCTGACTTTCTCTAACTTATAGCTGACTATAAATGCACTGCCCTGATTGATGGCACATCAATATTAATTAATAATTCATAGTATGGTCAGACTTTTTCATATGTAATCACAACTTTAAATCTCAAGAAATGCTCCTATAGATAGCTGGAAAAGCAGCTTTTCCTTTAAATCCTGGCTTAAAAGAAAAGGTTATCTTAGCTTCTGAGAAGAGAATTTGGGGAGAATGTATGAAAAAGTCAAAGCTGACCAGAGATGCCCTTCCTGCAGAATGTAGCTTCCAAGTGAGCAGACCCAGCACAGGGACAGAAAAGGAAAAGACAAATGAGTGGTCTTCACAGCCTCTCTCATAAACTACCTGGTTCCATATGGTGGGGGGAGGGCACTGACATGAACACTTGAAACCAAGTTGGCGTTATGAAATTCATGGCATCTGAATTCATGCATGTACATCAAAAGGCAAAGAGTCTTGTTGCCACACACTTGAACTCATTCTGAACCTGCAGGAATTCTCTGGAGCGCACTACTGTGCCTCATCTTTGGTCTATAAACCTAATGTTAAATTTTTATCTTTCTGCTGTCACCACGTCATACCAAAATGGCTTGATAGATTTTGACAAAGTTTAGAGGCTATGTTTGGGATGTCCTGAATTGGAGGACACAGGTGCTGCAATTTGCAAGTGTGAAAGTCACCTCAGGGGGGCCCAGGAGGGCAGGTGGAAATTTCTTAATGAAAGACACTTATAACTGTCAGTCGGAACAAGAAGGAAATAAGAATGCTAGGGCAAGAGAAAATAAAGCAGGGTTTTAAATATGAGCCCAAACTCAGACTCAGCAGGGCGCCCACTGTAGGTGCAGCACTAGGGATCTGCTGTTGACGCGTGTGATGTCCTCCAGGGCAAGGCAGTCAGCATTAGTCTGTTTAGCAAGAGGTAAGTGTCCTTCCCAGCAACACAAGGAGACCAGTGAGGGTCATCAGAAGAACCCAAAGGAGAGATGCTTCTGGAAAAAAGATATTCAAATTGACTTCAAATCCAAGAGTTGATGCCTCCTATTCTGTTAAGTGCAGTTTTTCCTTGCAGTGGGGCAGTTCAGAGCTCACTCTCTGAAATCAGTGGTTCATTGTAGACTGTTCTGTCAAATACAACCCAAACTTTCTGAAATCACTTGCATGTTTTCATGGTGACATTAAGTAATGTCTGAGTATTTACATTTATGCTCACAGTGGCAATTAGGAAACAGTAGGTGGGTGAGTGAATGATTGAGAATGAGTGAATGAATGAATGAGTGTTGTCTGAGCAGCTGGGAAAGGTAAAAACTGAAAGGAAGCATATAACAAAACCCTGCACTGAAAGCCAAACCTTGTTAGCAAGGCTTTAAATTGAATGGCATTTTTAGCTCCCTTACTTAATAGAGTGTTGAGGTTTTTTCAAACCATAGTTAAAGGATCTAAAATATAAAACCGTGCTCTAAAAGGCAAAGATTATAGTGCTTCCATAATACTTTTTATAAGAACGATTTACCTAATGTTTAATATTGGCACTGCCACTGTTCCTGCAATGAATTGACAAAACAGTTCAATACACCTCATTTAGAACCATTATGGGGCATTTCATCAAAGATCTGGTTATGAATGTCTCCAAAGAAAGGATCAATGAGGTTTTTATTATGGTTGGGAGGGATTTATTTAAAAAAAAAAAAGTTCCTATAAAAATGAAGGTAACTGGAATAAAGGATGACCTGGGCAAAGTATATGTTCCATTTTATTCCATAGATGGTAAACATAATTTTTATTTTTATAATAGTCAATTCCCATATATACTATCCATGTAATTGTTTCTGTTTCAAAACCTACCCAATAGCTCTTTTTTAAAGCAGCATAGATAGACTATTCTTGAGAGTTTGTGCTCAGGGACTGCCCTTAAGAGAAAACTGCCTTATAATTAGCACATTTGGTTCATTAGCAATAAAGTACCCCTTGGAGGGAAAAACAACTCTGTAGCTGACTAGAAAGAGTCCTGGTTGTTCCCACCTTGTTACAATGTGGTCAAGACTTCTTTGCATTGTGCTCTTAATTAAAGATTCTTTAAAACATGGTACATTGAATCATTTATTTGTGTATCTCTTTATACAAAGTGCATTAATTTAATCTTAGTGTGCTTCATTTAGTCACAGATAACTTGGTAAGAAAAATATTTTTAACTGACTTTAATACTTTTCCTTAGTTGTAACTGCCAAGTCAATAATTTGAAGGAAGCTGGATGAATTTTTCAGAAATGTTGTTTAGCCTTATTAATAAATGCTTAATTAACCTTTATATACATAACCAAAACATGTTAAGGAGGCATCTGAGAAAAACAAATATAATTTCCTGGAGGGTACAAGGCAAAGAACCAACCTTGGCTAATACAAGTCAAGAAGTAGGCAGTGGGGAGGATACTAGGGAGCCTGGAGGAGGAGAAGAAAGTGCTGTACAGCCAGCCGCAGGAGGGCCCCCCAGCGCTTCCCACCAGAACCCCAGCCTATGTCCACCCATCTTCATCTCTCAGGATAGGGAATCTGATTGGCCCACCTGGCTTGGAATGGCTCCGCCTGAGTCAAGAGAGGCAGGGAGGAAACCACAGACAGGGTGGCCGGGTCACAGTGAGCCTGCATCTCTACACTCTGATCTTATAAATACTGTCTTAATAACTTTGGTTGAATCATAGTGGTCAATGCTAAGTGCTAATATTTTTTTCAAAATTTCTCAAAAGCAATAATAATAATAGTAGTAGTAGTACCTGGTCTTTGTGAAGAAATTTACAGTTTCAAACACTTGTTACATACATTTATAGTAGTAGCAGTAGTGCATTATTAGTAATAGTAAAAAGCCATCATTTATTGAACACTTATTAACTTTCTGATGGTAAATGACCATTTATGGGGTGCTAACTATTGACTGGTGCTAAGCATTCTGCATGGATGATCTCTATCACTAGATCATGTCTAATCCTCACAACTAAGTAACAGGTTTGTATTATCAAGTTTGCCATATTTCTGGGATAAGACAATGTACAAATAAGGTACAATAATAAACAGAAACTTAAAGGGACATTTTACATATGGTGGACTCATTTGACCACCCCAAGACCTTTATGAAATTGCAATTATTCACAGTACACTAAAACAAGAGACCGAAGACCCAGGGACACAGCTTACATCCCAAGCCCATAAATGAGAGTTAGATTTACATCCTTCCATACCTGAAGAAAGATTCTGGAGAAACCTTGAAATAAACTCTAAATCACTTTACCTCATAGGCCTCAGCACCAAGAAGCATCTATCGGGGACCTCCCTGGTGGTGGAAGGGTTTGAGGCACAGCACTATAAAGCTATCCACAACCACTCCACCACAAGTTCGATGCCCGCCAGGGAGGGGACCCACATGGTGTGGCAGACCTTTCCTGCCTCGCCTGATGCTTCCCTTAGCAGTGTATTTCAGTCTGCCTGTGCTGCTACCCACTCTTCTCTGGTGAATCCTCTCACCTCCTGTGCCTCTGACCTGTACCCAGGTTGTATGCATAAAGATTTAAATAAATCTTTAAAAAGAAAACTAAGGCTAAAAAAACCACTTTTTATACCATTTTCCACGTTCAGATAACCAGTAACAGCAATGTGAGGGTTTAAGCCCAGGCTGACTGCAAAGCCATGTACTTCAGAAATGCCAGACATCATTTCTTTTACCACAGATCACAGAGGACACTTAATGGCCATTTGTTAATGAGACAACCTTCCTGCTGGAATGTCAGTCTAACTGAACTTTTTTTTCAGGCCTGGTTTAGATTAATAAAGAAACCTGCCGCAGTCTAGTTTCTCCTGGTATATCATCTGTAGTCCAAGACATATAGGTAGAAAACTAACAATGTAAGCATAAAAAATGACCACTTGGTAATTTTTACCATATCTAAAACATTTTGGTGATTAAAAGCATTAGGGTATTACATCATATGTTATCAGTACCAGCCCTGTAACTACACCCATGTTTTGCTCTTGCAGTTCTTAAAAAAAATATTAACAATAATCACCACCATGACCATGATTATTGGAAGTGTTTTTTCCCCACATAAACTGATTTCTGTGTTGACTGGCAGCTACGTGATTCAGTTTGGCTACTTGCGCCCATACCAAAAGCAAATTTTCTTTTTACCAAATCCTATTATATACCTTATTACTGGGGCATAGGAAAATATTGCCTAGTATTTCCTATTTAGTGTTCTTAGAAGAGAATCATCTATCTTCTCTTCTAATCAAAAAATAACTGGATATGTTTTTTGTTAGTATTAATATTCCAGTCACTAAATTCCAAGTGCTACAATGGAAATAGATTATTGAGAATAAAAACGAGAAAGTTTGACCATAACCCACATGAAATATACTGCTCTTAGCACTAATGCATTATTTCTAAGCTGATTTAAGGTTTTTTGTTTATGCACTCAAAAAGCCCAGCAATTCTTTCTTCTGATGCTCTTTCTAAACTTTCATCTCAGTCAACTTTGCATTAAGTATCTGAAAAAAAACTCATTATAGTAATCATGCTTTTATTGGAATCCAACTCACTTTTTAAAATATACATCCTTCACATTCTCTAAGAGAAAATTTAAGATCTTTCAAATGATACAACAGAAAACTAATGTAGACTGATAGATAGAAATTGTTCTCAGAAAATCATACCACATATGTGGAGATGCTGTCACTACTAGCAATAGCAGGATGAACTGAAGCAACCAGGTGGGAAAAGAGAGCAATTTGCTAGTAATAATTTGGGCAAAACCAGGTTCTTAATTCCTACTAGTTCATTTAAATGTAAATAGAGCCATTTAACTACAGTTCTAATATACTTTAATCCTTACCCAGTTTTTAAGAAGCGCAGAATAATACCACTTGGGGTTTTTCAAGCATTGACATTTTTATTTACCTTCTTTAATGAACCCAAGACCATGTAGCTCTGCCAATAGACTTTATAGTTGAAAACACTGAGGCAGAGAGAAGTGATGCAACATGCCCAAGCTCATAACCCTTTGGAAAAACCAAGATGAGGAGCCCGTCCTCTACATCAGGGTTTTCTAGCTCAGCACAGTGAATAATTGTTTGTTATAGGGGGTTTTGATGTGCCTTGTTATCTATCAGACAATGTTTATTTCAGTCTAAGCCTATTATTTATGAAGGAATTGATTCTAAACTCTGAAATATCTTTTCTACTTCCTACGGTTTCAACAAATCTGTCAGCATTCCTGCTCTCTAGCTACTGAATACCAGAAGTGCCCCTCTCCCCAGTAGTAACAATCAAGCACGTTGCCAGAATTTGTGAAATGTCCCACAAGGGGCGAATCACCCCAATTGAGGTCTTTATTCCAGGCCTAGCTTGGTTTACCTAATGAGTCATCAGCCCAAAACTGTCCTAGGCATGCCCAAACTTGCTTTAGGAGCGTCCATTTCCAAGAAGTCCACACTGTTTCTTGGGCACATGTAAGAATGAACACGGGACAGACTTAGGTTGAATTCTTATTTTGCCTCTCACTTGGAGAATATTTTTAATTCCTTCCTCCCCCTCCCCATTTTCTCAAGTCAAAGTTGGAATGGCAATGCCTACTTTCAAGGATTTAGTAAATCATAACTCAATGCTGGAACTCAAGAAAATCACAGTGATATTTACTCCCTCCTGCTTTGACACCCCTTTACCTCCCCTCCAGTCACAGTAACAAAACATCTAGAAAGAGGGTGCAATTTACAGTTGAAATATGGTGGTGTTGGTATAGTACAGATCTTAAAGATTCTGGGTTGGAAAATTTGGTTTATATTGGATAAATTTATGAGAAAGCTTTGCCAGGAAATGCCCAGTCTCCCCAGAGAACAGAGTACCTGAATCTAGCTGTTGGTGAAGCTAAACCAAGAGCAGCCCAAGAACTGGGATCCAGCCTGGGAAAGAAACACACTTGCAGGTAAGATTCAGGCCTTAAGTCAGAGGCTTAATAAATGAGATCTGGTTAAGTTTATGAGGGGTGGAGAGAATATCAGGAATGGAGGATTCCCCCAAAATTTTTTTCCAGAAAATCTTTCCAAAACAGCAGTTGCTTCCTTTTGGAAGCCTTTGGCAGCATTAGAACTTAAAAAAGATGTTGAAAACATGACTTCCAATTATCTACATGGAAAAAGAACTGGAAAAACTTTACCACACATGGCAAGGCAACATGATTCTCAAAACAACTCCTTAGAAAAAATATTAACTTTTAGTTAAGACTTTCCAATTCTTAAAAAAAAAAAATTGTGCCACAATGTCTTATTAACTCTTAGGCAATATCCATCTCATCCTAAGCCTATTATTTATGAATGAACTGATTCTGAGCTCTGAATTATATTATGAATGAGAGAACCCTGAGCTCTTGCTATGATACTTCTCTCTATAGCATCAATTAAAAACATGTGAATTAATGAAAAACAGACATCAATAATTTCCATTTACAAATCTTATTTCTAATCTATTCTCATTGCTTTTAACTTTTAGCATTCATTCTACTTCAACAGAATTAAAATACCATGCACATGAAGATAAAGTTAGTAGCTTTATCTGTCACAGTACTACTACATCATTAACAGCACCAGTAACAATCTGGAAACAACCAAAATATTTGTCATGGATTGACTTGTATCCCCCCCCCCAAAAAAAGAGATGTATTAAAGTCCTAATTCCCAGAACCTCAGAATTTGACCTTATTTAGGAAAGGGGTCATTGCAGATGACTAAGTTGACTAACTTAGGATGTCTTTAGGTGGGACTTAACCCAATATCAATGCTTCCTTTTGAAAGGGAGAAATCTGGAACTGGATACAGGTGTGCACAGAGGGAAGGCTATGTGAGGAGAGCGGGGAGGATGCATATGAAGCGGGATGATGTCCATATGCCAAAGAATGACAGATTTCTGGCAAACCACCAAGAGCAAGGAACAGACGAGGAAGGACTCCCTACAATTTTCAGGGTGAGGCTGACCCTGATTCTGGGCTTCCAGAGCTGAGAAAATAAATGTGTTGTTTTTTTGGTTTTTGTTTTTTTTTTTTTTTCATATCATCCAGATCATGGCACTTTGCTTTGGCAGCCTTATGTAGAGGAAGAGAGAAACATTTATTGATGGTACATCACGCCATGGAATAGTTTATAATAATAAAAAGGATCATTTAAAATGATCTGGTGGATAAGTGTTTATTATAGTATAAGGGATACACACCACAGAAAGTATATATTCTGAATGGAACAGCATATCTCTATTACTGGAGTGATCTGTTGCAAGTATTAAACCCAGGTGTCTCTATATGCCACTTCTAAGCATGTCTACTTGCAGACTTTGACTTTCATGCTAACCCAGTGAGGTTATTGTCTCCAGGAGGATGTGTATCACAGTGAGGGATGAGTCGTACAGGTGAAAAGTGTAGTCAGAACAATCAAGTGTGGAATAACTTCTAGTCTCAGAACACCTTGCTTTTTCTTTTGGTGACACATTGTTCTTGAAAGCCAGACTTGGTGGAGGGAGATGGAAGTATCTAAATAATAAAATGCTCTTGTTAAAATCGCAGAAGCAAGGCCTTGCTAAGTGAACAACAGTTTTAGTTGAGCAAACTTCCTACCCGAGAAGGAGAGAACTGGGAGCTTGTTGGATAGGTGGAAAGGAAGACTGAAGGGAAGAGGGCTTTGATCCTACTTACCCTACTTCATGTTTGAATTCTGGAAAAAAGTTAGCCCACACCAAATGGAAGGCTGCCACATCAATATATGTAAACCCAGGGCATACAGCATGGGTAGTGAAAGGACTTAGTTGGCCGTCCTGGAATCTGTGCTTTGGAAAGGACCAGAAGCCCCTGCATGGCTCTGAGAGAAGACACACAGTAATGGCTGAGAACCAGCCTAGGAGCTCAGCAGGGTAAGGAGTGAAACGGAAGACCAGACATCAGACAGCACAGACTCAAAGGGCTTGCAACTCCATGAGCGTCAAGGTGAGGGACACCAAGTTCTCAGGGGAGTCCTCAAGCTTTGCTCATGCAGTGCACAAGATATGTCAGTAGCAGCCCAACCACAGCTGCGGGCCAATCAATACTCGCTGAGGGCCAGCCTACCCCAGTGGCCACCTTGGTCCTGAAGCAGCAGACCAACAATTTTGTAACAGGGACTAATAAGGATGCCAAGGGACTCTCTAAAAAGTCAGTGACCCCTGTCTCCTTCCACCTCATCTCTTTCAAACAGACAGAGAGAAGGGGGCAGGTAAAAGTTAGAACCCATTTTATCTACAGCATCTGGGCATCTATAAAGATACTTAAATGATTGCATCAGGTTAAATTTACCAGTTAGAAAAAAATCAAGATCAAATTACACACACACACATGAAAAAATATATGTATTCATTGTACATCTCAGTTTATTAAGAGAAAACTATGACCCTACCACACGAATAGGTAGTAGGCAAAATACTAGACAAAGATTAAATGAAATATTAAAAGTAAGTAGACAAAAATTAAAGTGAAATGGCAAAAATGATATTTATTTTTCTACTTTTACATTATTTTTAAAAAAGAACATCTTACCTCATCTTTGTCACTGAAGAAGGTTCTATAACTGCTGTATTAATAGCATATTTACAATATGACTATCTAAGTTTGGAGAAAGTAAATGTCTTTTCAGCCAAGGCCTGGTTTCCATAGAAAAGCTTCAATAAAGATGCAGAGAAGCTTTCCTTTTTAACGCAAGTCACCAGCTTTCTGAAGTGACTGAGCATTAAAAAGGGAGAGGGAAATAGAGATGGCTGAGAAGAGCCCCTCGGTATCACTTCCTCCCGCTCACCTGCCGACACTCCCCAGACATCACTTGTGGGCCTCTCAGCAGCTCACAAGCAAACATGTGCCGAAGTGGGCGGAGACACCGCCAGGCTGCCCGCATCTGTGACCACTTTTCCCTTCACACACTTTTCAGAGCTCGCAGGATGTCTCCCAAGAGCAATTCAAACAATGTGAAAGAACTGTCTGCGTGCTTTGTTTTCTCACTTCTCTTTTATTTGGAAGGAAGGCCAGCTGCTCCATCAAGGTTGCCTGAAACAGGGTCAAGCCTCACAACTGGGAGTGCTGAGGCATGCGGGTGAAGGGCGTGATGACAGCGCCTCCCCCCACCCCCTAGCCCCTAACATCTGTTCCCTCTGTGCGTCAGGTGCAGGAGTCCTGGCATCAAGGACTCGTTCCCTTGGTTTTCAAGATGTCTGTGATTTCAAGAATTGCCTCTTGATACGCATCCACTAACAGCAGAAGTAACCCATTCAACATTTGTCAGCTACCGCTCATCTAGGATTGATCAGCCAAGAAAAGAGGACCCAGGGTAAGCACAAGAAGGAAAGCAGAACCACCCAGTAGGAGAGGAAGGGTCAGAGAAGAAATCTACAGGTGATTATTTCACTCTTTAGGAGGCCATTACAAGGACAATAGTTAGCATTTTAAATGGCCACTTTATGCTTGCTCAGCTCTTTCATTTGTACCTTTTTTAATTTTTATAGCACTCTTTTGAGTTAAGTATTATTATTTCCAGTTAATGGATGGTTAAAATGTGGTTCAGAGAGTTTAAGTAATTTACTCGATGTCACGTAAGCTGTGGACCTGCGAGTTGGAATGCAAGCCTGCTGATTCTAAAACCCACACCGCCCTCTTCCATGCTGTGTGCGTGTACAGATACTACTGTAGAGGACAAGGTAAGGGCATTTGTGAAAAGTATTAAAATATTAATTCTAACACTTCCTTCAGTTTTAGTAAATTTTCCTTAAAAGCAAAGATTTAGCTAGAAGATAATCTAATATGTAACAATGGGAAATTAATTTTAAAATAGAATGTTATTTCTATACTATGTAAGTGCTATTTAACCATTAAAATGATGCAGAAGGAAATGGAAAGAAAGAATTCACTGTAAGCAGTAAGTTTGTTTATTTGTAAGTTTTAAGCTTCTGGTCCGGTTATTATAGATACATAACAAAGTACCTCAATTGTTCCATTTTGTTTTTCTCAGAAACTTGCTGGTCACGACTTTGCAATCTGCTCTCTCGCTTGGAGTCTCACAAGCAATTGCAGGAGGATGAAAGCTCACTCATCTGGGGTCTCACCCCGCTGGATTTCCAAAATGGCTGCCGCCGGAAGTGAGTTGGGCTGCAGTGCTCACAAAAGGCTTACTCAGATAGCTTGAGCTCCCTTGACAGCACCAGGGCTTCAGGCATTTGAACATCTTGCATGGTGCCTCAGGGCTACACAGAAGAATTAGGAAGAACAGGCAGATACAGAATCAACTTTCCCAAGTAGCCCTGAAAACGACAGAGTTACTTCCATCACATTCTCTTGGTTACAGTAACAAGTCACAAACCTATCTGAGTACCAGGCAAGAGAAGAAAGGCATGTCAAAGTTTGCCACCATTTTTATTAAGCCACAGATTATTAAAGTGCTTATCTAATGAGCTGCATTTTTTGTTGACATGTGACTTGAAAAAAAAAAAGGTTAAAAGCACGTAAATAAAATATTGAGAGAAATTTTTCTCGAATTTAGATGAGTTTTTATTTTTTTATATGAATGTTTGTGAATATTAATTTTATAATCAGAAGCAAGTCAAATGAAATTAGTTTGAAAAACCTGAACACTTAATCTTTTATCTCGATATTCTTCACTAGCTAGGGACTTTCCCCCACAAATCCGTCTTCCAAAATCATCAAAGAGCAATCTATCACACATAAAACCCTCAGGTACAAATTCACATGAACTCATACTTGCTCTCTATCACATTTATGCCAATAAATCTCCTGAATGTCTCAGACCCCCTGCCATGCCAGGCAAACCACAACTAGTTCAGGAGCAGTCAGTGTAGGACACCATCAGGAAGTGACTGTGGCCATGGCCTTCTCAAACAACAACTTCACAAGGGAAAGTCACACTTTCCAGAATATGGCAATTTGGGTTTGGGTGGAGGGAGGTGATTTTTTTTTCTCATAGAAAGTAAAAAGAAATTTCTTTTTTTTTTTTCTCTCTTTTTTTTTTTTATTAGTTATATTTGACATCATTTGTAGTCCCCAGGGGGTACCCACCACCATTTCACCCGTGCACCATCACCTCAGTCCCTT